>NC_061163.1:20438556-20861056 GCF_022113875.1 Hydra vulgaris | reverse complement strand
CAGTTATAAAAAACTATTAAAAATGACGAAAACATTATTGTGATAAAATGTTAAAACTTAACATTTTGACTAAAACCTGTGCAACAAACAAGAATGATAATTAAATTCTTATTAAGTCAGTTTTCTTATCTAAGTAACCTTATCAAATTCCGCTGATATTTTTATCTATTGCTTTTTCATTCAATGCATTTTTTAATAAAAGTTAGCGTTCACTTTTTTCATTCAATAAAATAAAGCGAAAGAAAAAAATGTGTCTAAATAATAGAATCAATAATAATCGATCTAATACTTTTTTTGATTGTTAATAGAAAAAGTATTAGAACGTAATCGTAAATATTTTTATTGTTTTGTAATAATTTCACTAGTTTAATGCTTAGAATTTTTCAGGATTTTTACTAACATAAAAGTATTTTTACGAAGCTAAAAATCATACGCTATTTAAAGTTGTTATTTGATATTTTAATTTTAAGGGGTTACAATGCGCTAAAATAAAATTAAAAGTTGTCACAATATTCTTCCTCGCTCTCACTTTCTTCCAAATCTGATATTGTAACTGTTGCTAGATCAATGTCTGTTTTTCCTGACTTTCTTTTTCTTTTTTCCGGATAACGATGAAAATTTGCTGACAATCGTCTAACTTTATCATTATACCATTCGTCCATAGCAGTATCAGGTTCAAATTTGTCAATCTCAGGACCTTCTTTGCTTATCTGAAGTAGAGATTCTAAACGATCTCGTCTAAGACAACTTCTCCAGTCATTTTTTACGCGATTCATACATGAAAACATTTGTTCTACCATTGCATTTGTAAAAGGACAAATTAAAAATAGTTAAAAAATATCAAGAATATTTCGGCATTCTTTGACCAAACTTGATTTGGAAAAAACAATTTCCCAAATTTTCAAATAATACTCATTTTGATTGTTACTTATGATGGGAAACATGTATGCTTTTAAAATGATCCACTCATGAAGTATATTATTCAAACCACATCCTACACCAATTAAAAATTCAGAAAAATGTTCAACAACTTCACCGATAGCTTTATCGCCAAAAGTACCGTCATTCACATTTAACGGCCAGTTATAAACGTCAAGTAAAGCTACCAAATGCATAAACAATGGTGATTTTTGGAGAGATTGAAAACGGCCTTCCATACATATGGTAATATTTGCAATAATTAGTTTGTACTGGTCAAGAACATGGCTATTAACTTTGGTATATTGAGAAAGTGGAATATTTTGATAACATTGCTTTGAATCAATTGTCTCAATATCTTTAGACAGTCTTTTATAATGGGTCATAACACTTGTATCATCAAGAAAATTGTCTAACAAATTTTCTAAAAGAATTTGCAGTTTGGCTATTGTCCATGTAAATTTTTGGACTCTTCTTACAGCTTTTACTGGATCATGAATATTGTTCTGAAAACTTAAACTCAAAGGCCGAAGGGGAGATAAAACATCAAGATATATTGATAAATTAATAGGCACAGACGCATTTTTCCATTGCTTTAAAAAACCTTTTAACTCTGCTCTCTTTGCTATCTGGGAGTCTGTTATAGCCAATGATTCAATATGTGTCATAAACACACCATAATTTTCTAAAGCAATTTTCATTGCTTTATACTTGTGATCAATCCACCGAGTTCCGCATGCATTTGTTGGTTTCGGAACGCTATTACCCCAAGCTTCGGCTAATCCTTGTAGTTCTTGGTAGCGCTTTGGTGACTTTTGATACAAGTAATAAAGTTGTAGAAGGAGTTCGTCAACAGTTTTGAAGGCAGATAAACTTTCAAACGCATCTTTTAAAGCAAGTTCAAGTCGATGGTTAAAACAGTGCACAACTTCCAGCCAAGGAGAACCTTCCTTTAGTAATGCGCCTAAACCAGCATAAGCTCCTAGATTAACGTTAGCTCCATCAAGATTTACACCCAATAGATGTTTATAAGAATTGGTAATGCCAACTCTTGTAAAAGCGTCTGATATACATTTTTTCAGGCCAACAGCATTAGAATTCTCTGAAATAAAGAATGTAAATTAATTCCTGTTCCGATACAGCTGAATCTGTGCTTCCATCACAGAGAACACAGTAAAATCTACAATTTTTTAAACATTCAGTTAATTTGTTTTTTAATACGGTGCCAATGTAATCTGTAAATATTGCAGCTGCACGGTCAGTGCCATAAGAATTTCCTAAATTTGTAACCCCATTAGTCTTTTCTAATGCAATCAAATAAGGATAATCTGTGAATGGACGCTCTCGTTTTGCCAAGTAATATGCAATATTAAACTTTTTCCATAACGAGTCGGCGTCTTTTACGGCCATTTTACGTAAACCACGCCCGATAGGAGTATTATGAATAACATGGTTAAATAATGAAACTGAACCTAATGTAGTTTGTTGATGAATTTGCGTGGCCTCTTTATGTTGCGCACTACTTAAGTGCGCTGCCAGTGAGTCTTTTTTTATTGATATTGTTCCTGGTTTGATCCAGGTCATAGAAAACAATTTTGTTTGACTTATCTATTTTTCAAATTTTTTACATAAACTGCATCTTAATCTTATAACTTCATCTCCATTTAAATCGTATTCTAACTCGCAATTCAAAAGTTTTTCCCACTTTTTAACTGTAGATAATCTGTGTCTGTGGTCCTTTTTGCATCCATTTATTGCTATTAATTTAAAGTTAGCAAGTATACTAACAAACTTTAGAGAGTTTTTTTTTAATAACTAGTTTAGAGTCTGTATTGCCTTCCACAATTCTTCGCAAATTAAACTTATAAAAATATCATTAAATTTGTTCATAATGAAAGAGCAAAATCAGAATAAAGTCCTTGAGAATTCGAGTTAAGAAAATGACTTTTCAATCAATTAACTTTTATTTCTTTTTTTAATCAAAATCTTTTATTACTTGATTCGAAAAGGTATTTTTTTACATTTTTACTAATACATTTTTGCTAATTGATTTTCTAAATATTTTATTTTTCTTTCTTTTATTCTATGCTCAGCTTTTTAAAAAATTTATTTTTACAGAAGTCACTGCAGTTTTATACTGTAAAAGAACGCTAAATATTCGCGATTAATATTAATTATCTAAAATTAGATTTTTCTAAAATGATAAAAGAATAATCGCGAAAAAAAGAAAGGTTGCGAAAAAACAAATTTTAAGAAAAAACTAATCGCAAAGGTGCGAAAAGTAATCGCGAATCGAAATACGCTTAATTCGAGCCCTGATATATAATATATATATATAAATATATATATATATATATACATATATATATATATATATATATATATATATATATATATATATATATATATATATATATATATATATATATATATATATATATACATACATATATATATATATATATATATAATATATATATATATATATATATATATATATATATATATATATATATATATATATATATATATATATATATATATATACAAGCCTTCTCAGGAGATGCGTGCGGTTGCACGCCTTGAATGACCACCCATATATAATTTTTTGTTGATAACATGGCCACGATTTTTTTTTGCATTTATTAAAAATGACGCATCTGAAAAAAAAAACGCGCTGAAAAAACAAAATTAATTGCTCATCTTTTTTTAATTATTAATAAAAATTCATTATTATAGTTATTAATGAGAAAATTCATTATTATAGTTATTAATGAGAAAATAGAAACATTAAAATAACATATCTATATATGTTATTTTAATGTTTCTATTTTCTTTTTTTCTATTTTTAACTTACGTTACACGTGCAATAACTTTACCAAATATTAGCTTATTTAAACTTTTAAATTAAACTTTTAGCAATTTTGTATAAAAGCTGTTAGTCTAATAAATAAAATAAGTTTAAAAGTTTTGTGTTCGGCCGAAAGAAAGCAAACTTATTACTAAAAATGCCACTTGCACTGATGTTACACGGAAAACAAGGTAAAAAAACGAATTCAACTTATAGGTCTCATTTCTGCGAATCAGTAAATCAGTTTGTATTAGAAACTTTTACAAAAGGCAGATAATTCTATACCAATTTAAAATTTTTATAAAAACTTTTTTAAAATAAACTTGTTTTTTTGATACTGTATTTTTTACTTAAATTACATCACTTACATTATCGAGCGGTTATCATGATTTTTTTTAATATATTATTAAGAGTTAGAGTTACGTAACAAAAGAATTGCATAAGTATTGAACTCATTCATTAAAAAAAATTAACAAAGAAATTTTTTAAAAACTGGTGGCACTCTTCCTGAGTGATTTTTCATAACTTTCATGAAAGTTATCAGACCGGAAATAATTTATTCGCAAGACCAAGAGTAACTTCAGAAAAATATTTTAGTTTTACATCTTTATTATTACTTAATTGAGTAATTGGTTTGTTGAAGTTTCTATTTACACTTCTTACGTTTATGCGTATTGCTTTATTTTTATAAGATTGAAATTTTATAATGCTGCTAAGCAGAGCCGGCGCGAGTAGGGGTCACGCGGGGGGGGGGGGGGGGGGGTGCCATAACAATTTTTGGTGTCTTAAAAATAAAAAAATATATAAAAAAAAAAAGTCCTCGTTTTTAAAATTTACCGACTGCCATAACGACATTTGCCGAACCTATCGACAGAGTCTACATTAGCCGACTAACTAGTCAAAAAGGGTCACATTTGCCGACTAAGGGTCAAATTTGCCGACTAAAAATCATTGATGGGGGGGGGGTCACACACACCCTTATCGCGCTGGCTTTGCTGCTAAGTTAAATTTTTAAATATTTAAATCTTTTCTAAACATTTATATGTCCACCAAAATAATAGTAAATAAACAAACAAAACAAAAAAACAATAAAATTAATAATTTTAATACATTTGAAAAATTTTTTTTTTTTTTTTAATTCTCCTTATATACAAAAATTTCGGTTAAAACCTTGTCAAGCCAACAGGAAGAAATAATAATTACTTAATGACGTAATTCATTTAGTAAATAAAAACTTAACGAAAAATCGCCAGATTTTTATTAAATGCATGAAAACAAATAAATATATATATATATTTATATATTATTTTTATCTTTTTATTTTGTCATTAATTACAAATATATATGCATTATTGTTAGGTTTTAATTTTCTCATAAATAATTGTAATAATAAATTATTATTAATAAAAAAAAACCAATAAAATGACTAATTAGTTTGATTTTTTCAGCGCGTTTTTAAAATGCGTCATTTTTAATAAATGCAAAAAAAATCGTGGCCATGTTATCAACAAAAAAATATATATTCGTGGTCATTCAAGGCGTGCGACCGCACGCGTCTCCTGAGAAGGCCTGATATATATATATATATATATATATATATATATATATATATATATATATATATATATATATATATATATATATATATATATATATATATATGTACATATACATATACATATATATATATATATATATATATATATATATATATATATATATATATATATATATATATATATATATATTTATATATATTTATATATATTTATATATATTTATATATATATATATATATAATATATATAATGCCAACAGAGACAGAACAACTATGTTCTTATTCTAATTTTATGATTCCAAATAGCAATTTATGTATGTAAATACAGCTGTGCCTCCTAACTGCAAACTTTTCCTGATATCTTTAATAGTCTTAACAGCAAACTCTTCTGAGGTTGATTAAATAGTTAAAATGAGGGATTCTGTGAGGAAAAGCTCCATTTTAAACTTAATTATCTTGTCTTTTCAGCAGTCGCAACAGTGTTATTATGTGATTTGGGCCATCTGTGTTTCACTTTCATATCACATTAATTTTTTGAAATGCAATTGTACCGCTTTTTTAATTGTTCTTGTTGTTTTTTGAAGCATATTTCTTCTAAATTCAAAATGAGTTTTAAAAGTACATTTTCTTTCATTTCCAAATGCTATCATTTATTATATTAACTATATTTTCAAATGCTATTGTATCATTTTTACTAAAGCTTTTATTAACTCATTGTCTCTTGCAATCAATTTTTGAATCACTTCCTGATGATAGATTTTCTTTAAATTTTGCATACATACTCTTTCTTGATGACAATACAATTTTCAATAAATAGTTTTGTAATAAGTCAATTAATTTAGTTAATTTTAACTTTTTTTTATATAGAAAAAACAATACTTTTTAAAACAAGTATATTAATTGTTTTCATACTTATGCAGGGACCCGCATCTTGCTCAACTCTTTATTTTTTTTTACACATGCAAACATAAAATAAAACAGTAATATCAGAAAAAATTGATTGCAAAATTTTTGTTTTATTAAATACAAAAACAGTGGGTTTTAAAAATTCGTTTTTATTTAAACCTTATAATCGCATTTTGAATCACATGAATGGTCAGTTTAATCATTAATAACACTGAATATCTTTTGTTTTTATTAGCAAAACGAATTTTTATTTTAACTTTTTGAAACAAAATTATCAAAATAAAAAACATTTTTAAGATGCACGGGAAAAATAATTATTAGAACGCAATTAATGATGTATTGTGGAAATTCTTTTTTTGTAAATAAAAAAAAGTCTTAGTATAATGAAAAATGTTTCATACATTAAAAACATGTTTTAAACATTCAATTAAATTTGATTGAAGATTGAGAAATAATAATAGAAAACTTTGCTTTAAATAAAACATATCTTTGCATTTTTGACTTTCAAATTATTAACTTCACCTAATAAAACCTTTGTTAAGATTAACAAAAAGAAAAGAAACAATGCAGATATAAGGTTTAGCAAATTCTCTCAAAATTTTATTCACATAAAGCTAAGCAATTTACTCCGAAAACCCTGAGTTGTTCAGCTTTTGAGTTGAAAAATGCTGAGTTGTTCAGCTTTATGTGAATTATAGTTTGAGAACTAGTTTGAATTTTTTGAATTTGATTTGTTGAAGTTTTTATTCACATAAAGCTGACCAATTACTGAGTGAAAGCATTTGCTTTTTTTTTATTCACCTAGCCTATTGACTACGATGAAAATGACAACACAACTTTAATTTATTTAATTAATAAATTAATTAATTCACTTTTTAATAAATCGTTTGTTATTAAACATATTTTAGTAGTCAGATGTTTAAATTTTTTTCTTAAGTATTTTCACCCGAGAAAAAATACAAAAAAAGCTGTTTTAGTTGCCACAGGGTGACCGGGAAAAAAACCAGAGGGTACACCACTGTAAGGTAATACATAAAAAGAACATTATATTTTCGGATTTCAATAATTTCCCGCAATAAAACCCTTCATGGATAAAAATTATTTTTTTAGATTTTTAAAATTTTTAAATTCACATAAAGTGGCACCATAAAAATTATCCACTAAATTGAAAATTAAAAATTTTGAAAGTGTGATGTACCTTAGTATGTGTGTATGCATATATGCATGTATGTATATAAATTGGAATTTTGACACATTTTCACATTTATAAACAACATGGTACAAATATCTTTTATATAAATACTTACCACAAATTTGAACAATATCTTTTCTGACAAGTGGTTCACCACCAGTAAGTCGAATTTTATTAACACCTTCAAAAACAAACAATCTTGCTAATCTTATCATTTCTTCATTTGTTAAAAGATCATCTTTGTTTGTTAATAAGACACCTTCTTCTGGCATGCAATAACCACCTTTAAAAACATGTAGTAAAACCTAAATGCCTCATTTTAAATAAAACAAAAACATTATAAAGTATATTAAAAATAAAAATTTTGTTTTGAAAAAAAGAATGTAACTGGAAACTCTATAATAAGTCATACATGTAATTAACATGTTGACATTACAATTTCCTGTATGACAGTCAGTTTATATAATTGTTACGTTTACGATTTTTGTAATTTAGTTTTAGAAGAGAAGAGAGCAATTGTGTATGCTTAAAATTATGTTATTATACATGGCGCTATGAGTAGGATTCAGTCGAAGTATGAGTATGAGAAGGATTCAGTCGAAGTATGAGTATGAGAAGGATTTAGTCGAAGTATGAGTAGGATTCAGTCAAAGTATGAGTATGAGAAGGATTTAGCCGAAACAAAAATTTAAAAGTTAAATTAAAGTAAGTATTATTTAACAAAAAAAAAAAAGTTATTTTCAGAATACTATATTACAGCTACAACGCAAAAAAAAAATTATCACAACTAGTTATAAATATGGCAACTCATAAATCAAAAACAACATTTGAATTCAAAAGTTTCAACAAAAAAGCTCTACAGATGATGTTAGACATCCAACAACAACAAATGCATATGCAGAACCAAATGACCGAAATAATGAAAATGATAATGTCATCACAAAACCAAAATAATATCTCATTATTAACTTCAGCAAACAATGTTATTACACAACCATTGGAAATCAAGCGACCATCCATAGAATCCGATGTCTCAGACAATAATTTTCCTCGACTCATGGATGAGGTATAAAGAAATATAAAAATTAACTGAACCAAGAGATATCTATAATGAACTATGACTGACTTGCAGCGCAACAGTCAACGAGATGCTTTTCAATTTTGTTGGTCCGGAAAATCTAAATAATTCCGACGAAGCAGAGCTTCTAGCTCATATCGAATCAGTTTCGGTTAAATCAATCTATCACAAAGTATACAGAAAACAATTCTCCTCAATGAAACAATCTGACATAAAAACAATTACAAATCTTATCGTAAGAATAAAATCACAAGCAATGCTCTGTGACTTTAAAGATAATGTGATTGTTTAACCTATAAATATACATCTAATTATTCATAAGATATCAAATCACAATTAATAGCAGGAACCAACAACACCACACACCAAAACGAAATTCTAACGGAAATCAATTAGTTAACAACATTAAAAAAGCTAACCAAACGCCTATTAATAATGTAGTCTACCGAGAAGGTGTTCCTTTATTTCCAAAACACAAGCGATAATACAAATAGCAGAGTAGCCCAGCTAAAATAAAACTATCAAAACACATCACACCAAAATCATTTGATTCCAAAACCATATCCAAACATTAAATTGCACAGGATGCGAAAAAAGAATGTCTCCTTTGTCGCATCCTGTGGCTGTTTTACTAGAACTACAAGTCCACCATTACCCAAAGTGATGCCAATTGTCGCTACAATAGAAAATCGCTTAGCAATTAAAAACTATATAAAAAATTTTTATGCGAACATCACATTTAATACATGTACACACCAAAAACTACAATCAATAACAGTAAGACCATTAAAAATTACATTTAAGGATGGGGTCATTTCAAGTACAGTACATAAACCAATACCAATACCACATCATTGGCGAAACAAGGTAAAAATGAAACTGGATGACGACGTAGCACTCGGTATTATTGAACCAGTACCACAAGGAACCCCAACAGAATGGTGTTCCATAATGGTCATTGTACCAAAGAAAGACGGTTCACCTTGAAGAACTGTTGACCTACAACGTTTAAACGACGGGACATTGAGAGAAATGCATCACACTAATTCACCATTTAATATTATTAATCAATTCCCAATGGGTAAAAAGATGACAACCATTAACGCTTGGAATGGATATCATTGTGTACCTCTCTCATAAACTGCTAAAAAGGCCACAACCTTTATTACAGAATGGGGGCGCTATCACTATTTAAGAGCACCACAAGGATTCCATGCATCAAACGATGGATACACTAAACATTTTGATGATATAACCCAGAACTTTCCACGAGTTGTCAGATGTATTGATGATTCTCTACTTTGGGATAATGACATTGAATTCTTGTTTTGGCATACTATGTCCTATATTTAACTATGCTCAGACAACGAAATAGTTTTAATCCTGAAAAATTTAAATTCGCCTTGGACAACATTGAATTTGCTGGGTTTGAGTTAACCATGACAGGATACAGACCTTTCAATAAACTTTTAGACACAATAGAAAATTTTCCATCACTAAAAAATATTACCTAGATTTGCTCATGGTTTGGCCTTATCACACAGGTATCATACCCTTTTTCTCAGACACCAATAATGACTCCATTCCATACCCTGTTAAGCAAATAAGGTAAATTTTATTAGGACCAAACCCTTGAAAACCTTTTTCAAGAATTTAAGCTTAAAATAATCAAATTAATAAAAGAAGGCGTATAAGCATTTGACACAAATCGTCAAACTTGTTTATCTACGTATATAGTAAATCAGGTATAGGTTTTATACTAACACAAAAGCATTGTGAAAACCCTGACATTGATAATCCAATATGCAGCCCATCTCATTGGAAAATTGTTTATGCCAGCTACTGGTTTGCAAAAAATGTCAAAAGTCGATACGCCACCATTGAAGCCGAATCTTTAGCATTATTATATGGTTTAGAAAGTTGCAAAATGTTTGTGATGGGATGTCCTAACCTAATTGTTGCAGTTGACCATAAACCATTAGTAAAAATATTCAATGATCAAAACCTAGACGAGATCAAGAATCCTGGAATCCTTAAAATACCCAAAAAAAACACTAGTGTATAAATTCAAAGTCATTTCGATCCCCGGAAAACATAACCTTGCTCCTGATGCTATGTTACGAATTACTAACAATAACAGTAATACTTCAAACAAAACATGCGATATTGAAAGTGGCTTATTAGGAACCATTCATTCTTTATTTAATCATTTCAACGGCCCTATTAAAATGGATTATTACAGAATCATCAATCGACTCTACATATCAAGATTTATTGCAACATATACAAACAGGATTCCCAGAAAACAAACAAAATATACCAACACAATTCTCAAGTTGGACAGAAATAGCATCAACCAAAGCTAACTCAAAAACATTCTTTATTTGTAATGTACTCAGAAAATATTTTATTACCTTCGGAATTCCCGAGGAGATATCAGGAGACGGAGAACCACAGTTTAGTTCTTACAAGATGAAATCCTTTTTAAATGATTGGGCTGTAAAATATCGCTTATTCTCCGCCTACTATCCACAAAGCAACAGCTGAGCAGAGTCTGCTGTAAAGTCTATGGAACGTTTATAACAACAAATATCAGCCCAAGTGGATCGTTAAACACTAAGGAAGTGGGAAGAGCATTACTATTGCACAGAAACACACCAGCCCAAGACATTGGAGCATCACCAGCCGAATTATTATTTGGAAAAACATTAAATGAATACTTACCCAACCCAATGCAATTTAGAAAAGAATGGTCTAAATTGGCTGATATGTGTGAAAAAGCAGCATTAAAACAATATCATATTTCATTAAAGTTTAAAAAATTACAACACCACTGTCCACTAACTGTAGGTTCAAACATAGTGATTCAAAACCAGCATGGCAACCTAACCTTAAAATGGAAAACACATGACAAATTATCGAAACCTTACCACATCAACAATATAGAGTAAGAATAGATGGTAGCCTAAGACATATTTTATGCAATCAAAGATTTTTACAAGAAATATCCCCACCGACAAAAAACCACATTATTCCGAACAATCAATATCATCCAAAAAGGAGATTTCACTAGTATGTTGTTTTGTTTTACAAAACAACATACTAGTGAAATCACACTTACCTATTGAAAGCTTGTATAATACGTCATACATGTAATTAATATGTTTATACAATTTCCTGTATGACATTCATTTAATATAATGGTTGCGTTTACAATTTTTGTAATTTAGTTTTAGAAAAGAAGAGAACAATCCTGTATGCTTAAAATTATGTTATTATACAAAAACCAAGAATTTGCAAACCTATGTACTAAATTATAGTGAACATTGCAACCCCTCTAGTACTACAAAATACAAGCGGAGACACTAATGTGTTAGATTTTTTGTTTAAATATGGCAAAAAATTTTAAACGCCAGAAAAATATATAAAATAATGAGATAAATTATTTTTATACTATAATAGACACTTAAAGATACCTAAATGATACTTAAGTTCTGCACTTAAATCTAGTTTCAAATATAATTTAGTGACATATGTGACATTGAAAACATTTCTTTTTTCAGCTCATAAAAAAGATATCTTATTCAGTTCTCATAAAATGAATAATTTTTCCTTCAAGGTTTAAATGGCAAGCATAATAAAGAGGTGCAAACTTAGCAGCTGTTAATTTTGCAATGGATTTTATATATGGTGTCCATGAGAAATCAGTAGTGAATAATAATAAGAAATGGAGAATCATTCTTGCTTAAGAGAATTCTTTTCACAAAGGGAATTTAAAAAAATTTTTTCTGGTTAATTTAATTTTTATAATTTTATTATAAAATAATCTTTTTCAAATAAATGATTTCATAAGTATTATTTGTCATAGTTATACTGCTTAAAAGTTTTTTAATGTTGTTAAATATTAAATTTATTTATATTATGGTACTTAAGAATGAGCTAATAAAGCAGTTTAATTTTTAATGGTGTAAATATGTAAGCATTGTTGAGCTACATTTACATGCATCATGCTTTTCTGTTACACAACGATACCTCATAACTATACCAGTTTCATATCTACATTCTTCCTGACAATCTTACATCTAAAGTGGATTTATTTATATTTGTTGAAGTCTCAACTTTATACTCTTGTATTAACAAAAAGTCTTATTTTTTTGATCACTTAGAACTGGCAGCCAGTTTTGAATCTAATCTCTCTTCTGTAACAGCTTGGAACTATGAATTTTAACTCCAACAAAACAGTTATTTACTGCAAACAATAATTGGAATATTCTAGAAATTACTATATTGGTAAATAACAATCCTCTCACTGAGTTCTCTTCTTTACATTTACTTAGATTATCATTCACTACAGACATCTCATAATAACCATATATACAATTGATTGCAAAGTTAGCATTTGCTATGTTTGCTTCTCTTTATCGTACTTGTCAACATCTTATTCCTGATTCCATTCTCTACCTCTAATTGTACCTAAAAACTATTATTTGTCCCTGTAAGGAAAACTATTGTCATACTTAGGTTGATGCTTCTAACGTAGTAGCAGCCCAAATATGACAACAGTATTTCATACATTATTCTATAAATCTTTCTCTTCTAGACAAGGTTCAAAAACACATTGTAAATGTTTACAATGCGTTGATCTTCTCTCCTATCTTGGTAAGGTTGTATTTTTTCTTTTTTTCTACAAGTACTGTCATGTTCAGTGCTTAAAGGAGCTATCATCTCTAGTTCCATCAACCAAAATTCATTCTTAATCAGTTAAAGCCACATTTTTTTACATTTATTTTGTATCTGATCCTTCATGCTTTAAAAGTTTTTATTCATCTATTTTTTCCCCCGTACCTCACAGCTTTTGAACACTCTCCCATCTTCCTAACTCATACAACCTTCAATTTTTCAAGTCTTCTGTCAACCATTTCTTTGCTCTTTTACTCTATTCTTTGTTTTCTAGTAACTCCCAACGTAATACTGGTTACTTAAAGCCTTTTTGGGAGTAAACTAGATTAAAATTAAAAAAACAAACATGTAACACATGTAAAAAAAAAATCACTTTACTTTTTACCAAATTTCATGGTAATGTTAAGAAGGGTAACATCAAATGGCCAGAGTGGTTTTCTAATCTAAACCAATTAGATTTCAACAAACCTGTTAAAACTAAAAGAGATTACTGAATAACTGAAGAGATTACAATTACTGAAATCAAGCTGCATTTATTAAAAATAACAACTAAAAATAACAACTGAAAACTTTGCTAAAAGTAAATGACATCAGAGACATGGAGAGCATTTATTTAATTTATTATTTAGCTGACATAACATTTCATAAAAGATTAATAACAATAAAACAGATTTTTCTAACATTTTTTTCTCCTTTAGTCCAAATTGTTATATTTTTCCATTAATTAATACCTTAATAAAGTGCCTGATAAAAAAAATATCTTACATCTTAAATTGCACCTTTCAGTCAGTGATATTCTCAAATAATTGTGTCTTCTTCCAAATGAATCAGTAAGAAATGATGAGAATGTCTTCTTATCATGTGGAACCTTTGAATAAAAGTAAATATCAAACGAGCACTCAGCAAGAAACTTAAATTTTTTTTATAAAAAAAAATACCTTATCTGAAAACAAGCGCACCAAAGATTCCTTTCTTTTTAAATATTTGCTTATTTTGAAAATTTTTAGTAAAGACTCCATGACTCCACGACTAACTGTTTAAATTATCGACTAACCTATCGAAAGAGTCTACATTTGCCGACTAACTGGTCAAATTTGCCGATTAAGGGTCAAATTTGCTGACTAAAAATCATTGATAGGGGGGTGTCACACCCCCACACCATCCTATCGCGCCGGCCTTGTCCACCACCCCCAGCTGACATAACATTTTATAAAAGATTAATAACAATAAAACAGATTTTTTTAACATTTTTTTCTCCTTTAGTCCAAATTGTTATATTTTTCCATTAATTAAGACCTTAATAAAGTGCCTGATAAAAAAAATATTTTACATCTTAAATTGCACCTTTCAGTCAGTGATATTCTCAAATAATTGTGTTTTCTTCCAAATGAATCAGTAAGAAATGATGAGAATGTCTTCTTATCATGTGGAACCTTTGAATAAAAGTAAATATCAAACGAGCACTCAGCAAGAAACTTAAATTTTTTTTATAAAAAAAAATACCTTATCTGAAAACAAGCGCACCAAAGATTCCTTTCTTTTTAAATATTTGCTTATTTTGAAAATTTTTAGTAAAGACTCCATGACTCCACGACTAACTGTCTAAATTATCGACTAACCTATCGAAAGAGTCTACATTTGCCGACTAACTGGTCAAATTTGCCGATTAAGGGTCAAATTTGCTGACTAAAAATCATTGATAGGGGGGTGTCACACCCCCACACCATCCTATCGCGCCGGCCTTGTCCACCACCCCCACCTTTGATTTAAAAAAATAGAAAATAAAAATTTAAAATTAATAAAAAACTTTAAAAAAAAAATATCATTACTTATTAAAAGTTGTAAAAATTATATTTCAGACCACAAACAAATGAGAGGTGTATTTTGGAAATGGAGCAGAATGCGGTGGTAATAGTTTAAAACACCCTTTCAAAATGTTTTCTCCTTATAAATAAACTTATATTTATTAAAACTGAGATTAGTATACAATTTAAAATACAAAAAAATCAAAATTATGTTTTACAAGAGTTTACATGGAAGTAGCGGTGCAGACATCAACTTATGAGAGGTTGTGTTATCCATATCCCCCCTAATAATCTTAAAACAGAAAACTTAATTACTAAATGAAAAGTTTTCAAAATAAAAATTGAATTTAAATTTTTTTAAATATTAGTAAACTTCTCTTCCTATTTTATATATATATATATTTTTTTTAATTTTTTTTTTGTTTAATAAAGTTTTTTATTCTTCTATCATACATCAGGGTTGAAATACTAAATACTATATGGTTAATGGCATACTCTGCCATTAATCGTATAATATTTAGTATTTCATGCTTAGTAAAAAACATTGTTATCCAAACTCATGAATGTTATTTAGAAATTTAACAGAAGTATAATGTGCAAATGGTATACGCCAGGGTCTGTGTTTAGTGGTAGTTTAGTTTTATTGTTGCAGAAAATATTTTTTATTTTACGATTTTCCACTCTTGACGGCTGGCGCCCCATCGAAGCTTGGCGCCTGGGGCCTAAGCCCCCTAGTCCCTCCCTAAATACGTTTCTGCATTAACTCTTAAATTATTGCGACAAGATCTGTTATCTAGATATCTATTTTCCATAGCTATTTCTTCATTTTCTTCATTGATCTTTAGATTAAGTAGAGAGAACATCTCCTTAATGTTTTACGTATGAAAGTTATCATCTTCATCGCTAGATTTTTTTAAAAAAAGTCTTATAACTTGAGATTTACTAAAACTAAGTTCTTTTTCAAGATTAACTAGTCTGTCTGATATTATTTTTATGTTGGAACTGATTATTTTTATAAAAATTTCTTCTCTTTTTTGTTTTTTTTTTTATGTTATAGCTTTTTAGTTGTTTTTTTAAATGTTTTACTTCTGATCTTCAAGCTTAGATATTTTTAGTTACTCGATAGTTTTCATCGATAAATCCATTTTTGCAAAATTGACCTTTTCCCATAAAGCAATGCATTATGGTATTTGTATATACAGAAAAATCAAAAACTCGCGATTCATAGTTTTTTTAATTTTTCATTGTTTCGTGGCTTGCTCGTACATAGGTAACAGTTTTCTCTCTTATAATTAATTACATTTACGCCAAAAATCTTTCATAAATCTTATTATCTCCGCAGGAGAATATAAAATATTTAAATATTTCAACGCAGTTGAAGTTAAATTTTGTTAGAGAAGCTTGTTTGAAGTATATTTTACAAGTATACATATGTAAAAGAATATATAATTAACTCTATAAATATTTCTGCTAGATCTAGCTTTTTAAAAAGCCCTTAGCTTTCCACTAAATGCGACAAATTTGTGTAATTACAAACAAGTAATTTAACAGCGGCGAAAACAAAATAATCTCTAAAAATGTAATTTAATGGTCAAAACACAACAATGGTCAACATAGAGATGTTTTTGATAACATATCAACATATATTTACTAATATAGTATCAGATTATATTTTGAAAGAAAAGCTACTAAACATAAAATAGCTGGTTATCAGTTATTCAGAGAACTTTAAGAGAACTATGTAAAATAAATTAGATTTAAACCAAATATTTTATTATATAGAATTAAACCAAGGAACGACAATTGCTGTGTTAATTTTTTTTTTTTTTTATTTTATTTTACTTCACCTCCTCAAGGCCGAGAAGGCCACTACAGACGAGGAGGCTACTTATTTTGTGGCTATAACCCTCTCTCAACTCTATAACCCCGAAACACGAACCTTGACGAACAAGGCCGCTGCGTGGAGAAACGAGTTGAGCGCGGTACTACCAGGGACGTGGTGGGAAACGAACTCGGAACCACTCGTTTATGAAGCGAGGGCTCTACCACTACACCACTACCGCATATTTTTAATTAATAATTAAAATAATTATTAAAATTATTTTAATTAAAATCATTTTGTGAAATATTTACTAACGAATAAATGAAAAAATGTTGAAAAGTTTAAGCCTAGTTATAATGGAAAAATTTCTTCACTGTCTGGACCATTTAATTAAAACTAATTTGACTGAGGAAAATTAAAGTTTTCCATTATATTAATCAATTTTAAGAAAACAATTACATCAGAGACTAAAGATCAATTTGAAAATGAAAACTGGTTCAATAAGATTTTACTTTGGGAATACATTTTATTTTCAGTTTATAATTAAAAAAATATTTGCATAAACAATAAATTTTTATGTTTTACTCAGTTGCTAAAGCATTTAGGTTCAAAAATGTAAAATCCCGACTTTTTTTTTTGGTTGAAAAACATTGTTTGGTGCACTTGTTGTTTTTTTTTTTTTTTTTTTTTTTTTATTTTTTTGTTCTTTTATTACATGTAAAATAAGCATTTCGTTACAATATTTCAAATACAAATATATAATAATAAATTTATATATAAATATAATGGTCGTTATTAGAAAATAAAAGCACGCGGGGACTCGTAGAAGACCATACGGTCTTGTCGTCGAGTACCGCTAAGAAATGTTCGTGTTAAAATTAAAAAGATAATTACAAGGTTAAAAAATAAAAATAAGTTAACAAAAGTAAGAAACTCAAAATAATCCATAATAAATACAAAATGCGTTTTATCTATTATATATGTAAATTATAGTTGTTAAGGATACACATATACTTTTTATAAGTTCATGTTTAAATAAAGATCACAAAAAATATCAGAAGTATATTGTTAAATCATCGATTGCAAAAATGAGTTCTTTAAGCTTTTGTTTAAAAGAAAAGTAGTTACTTTGATTAATAAAATCCTCAGTAAAATTTTTTTAAACTATTTTGTTCCATAAGAATGGGCCGCGATAATCAATACAAAATTTAAAAAGATTTGTTTGAAAATTGGGCTGCTTAATAAAATTATTATTACGTAAAATGTATTTATTTTTATCTTTTGATGAATACAAATTATGGAAAGAAATCGGGGATGAATTGGTTTTACATTTAAACATAAAACAAAGAATATTAAAAATATTAATCTCGTATATATTAAAAACTTTCATTTCAAATAAAAGAGGCTTGGCATGAGTATAACGGTCTTTAAAATATAAAAGACGTGCTACATGCTTCTGCTGACAATAAAGAGGTTTAAGTTTGTTTTTATTTGCACTACCCCAAGCAATGTTTGCATAGTTTATGTGGCAATGAATAAATGAGTGATATAATTGTACTAAAGTTTGTTTATTTAAGACATTTCTCGCTTTGTACAATATTCCTATACTTTTTGAAATTTTACTTGATAAGTTTTTAATGTGGTTTTTCCATGTAAGATTTTCATCTAAACAAACTCCTAGAAAATTAGTTACTGTTACTTTTTTAATTTGTATATTGTCAATAACAAGTGGAGGCATGTTAATTGGCAGTTTATGTTTTTTGGTAAGAGGATGGAAAAGAATCCATTTAGTTTTATCAATGTTCACGGATAGTTTGTTTGTCTTAAACCAGTCAGATATTTTGAATAACTCGATGTTCACGTTATGAAATAAAGTAGGAATGCTTTTGTGAGACATAAATAAATTAGTGTCATCAGCAAACATAATTGTTATTAAATTCGAGGCTTCGTATAGATCATTATTATAAATAAGGAAGAGAAGAGGTCCTAATATGGATCTTTGAGGAACTCCACATGTAATATTTAACAAACTTGATGAAAATGATTTATCAGCATAAACAAATTGTTTACGATTAGTTAAATAACTTTTCAACCATTTTAAAACATTGCCTATTATACCATAATATTCTAATTTTTTAATAAGAATTTGATGATCAATTGTATCAAACGCTTTCGCTAAATCAATAAATATTCCCAATGTAAATTTAGAATTGTTAAATGAGTCTGATATACTTCTTGTAAGCTGAATAATTGCATGCTCTGTTGAATTATTTTTTTTGAATCCATATTGCATGTTATATAATAATTTGTTTGTTAAAAGGTGATTGTATATTCTGTTGTACAAGATTCTTTCTAAAATTTTAGAAAAAACAGAGAGAATGGAAATTGGACGATAGTGTTTTACATTAGTTTTTTCTCCTTCTTTAAATATAGGAATAATTTTTGCTATTTTTAAATCATCAGGAAAAACTCCCTGATTAATAGAGCATTTAAAAATTTGGAAAAGTATGTCTTTTAAAACGTCAAAACAGCTTATAATAATATTTCCGTTGACATCATCAGGACCAACTGCTTTATTTGACTTTAACAATTTAAAAGCACTTTCAAACTCTTCAAAAGACAAATCAAAAGAATTTAGATACGAGTTTAGAGGGTCATATGTTGCTTTTATTAATTTTTTAGGGTTCGGAATTTTTTCGGCTAGGTTTGGTCCTACAGATACAAAATATTTATTAAATTCAGAAGCAATTGATTTTTGATCAAGAAGAAGATTATCATCTACTTTAATAACTGAGGGCAAAGATTGCGAAATTTTTTTAGTGTTGCCAGTAATTTCGTTTATTAGTTGCCAAGTGCGTTTTGAGTTTAATTTGTATTTTTCAAGTAAATTAGTGAAATATATTTTTTTTGAATTTTTCCTTAGGCGTTCAAATAATCTTACGTAATTTTTATAAATAGTCTTACTCTCAGTTGTTTTTGATTTTAAACATTTCATATAAAGTTTTTGCTTAATTTTTGAAGATTTTAGAATACCTTTGGTAATCCATGGCGATACAATTTTTTTATATTTGTAATTTACTTCTACTTTGGGAAAATTGATGTCATAAATTTCATAAAAAATTTTAAAAAAGGATTTGTATATTAAATTAATGTCTTCAGAAAAGTTTATAATGTCCCAATTAATTAACGATAGTTGATATTTAAAAGATTCTAGGTTTTTATTATGAAAAATTCGTTTTTTAAATGATTTTTTTTCATAACATATAATTTTCGCATAAATATCAATTGAAAAAAATATAGGGAAGTGATCAGATATATAACTTTTAATAATGCCTTTTTTAAGCGAATTATTAAAAATATCGTTGGTTATAATGTTATCAATTAAGGAAGTTGTTGTTTGAGTAATTCTAGTTGGTTTGTTTATTAGAGGAACTGCTCCGTTTTCATATAGGCCATTATAAAACCCATTAATGTCTTTTTTGACATGATACTCAAAGCAATTTAAATTCAGATCACCTAATATGTAAAGTAATTTTTTTTCATGGTTGCTTTTATTTATAACATCATCTTGTAAAAATGTACTAAAAGTTTTAATTTCGCCTGTAGGTGGGCGATAACAACAACTTATCACAATGTTTTTAGTTTTATTTATAACATCATCTTGTAAAAATGTACTAAAAGTTTTAATTTCGCCTGTAGGTGGGCGATAACAACAACTTATCACAATGTTTTTAGTTTTATTGTTCAATATTTCAATTGTTAAAACCTCTTTATTGACATCAGAAATACTCATGCCATGCCTAATATAATACTGAAGGTTTTCTTTTACATAAATAATTAAACCACCGCCGCGTTTATTTGTTTTCCGTCCTAATGAAATCAAATTATAGCCCGGTATTTTAAATTTATTATCTAAACTTGAGTCATTAGAACTACACCAAGTTTCAGTTATGCATATTAGACTAAAAAGAGTTAAATTTTCCTCAAAACTATTGCAAAGATTTTCAAAATATTTTTTTAAACTTCTTATATTTATATGAACTGCATTAAATTTATCATGCTCAAGAAATTCTTTTATTTCATAACTATAGAAACAGCTGCAGTTGCTTTGTAAAGCACCTGTTTCGCTAAAAAAACATTCCGGATCGGACTCTTTGTTGAGCATAAAATCATTGAATTGAAAAATATCAAAATTCTTTAACTGGTTTGAATCCATTTTAGTATTTAAAAACAATAAAAAATTTAAGATAAAATAATAACTCTAATATAAAAGAATTTCTTAATTGTCGCGCGTTACAAGTTTATTATATACAACTTTAGCATATTTACCTTTGGCTCTCAGATCTTTTGCTTCTTTAAATAACTGTTTTCGCAATTCCAAAGTTCTTTCGCTGTAGTCTTCGTTTCCAAAGTTCTTTCGCTGTAGTCTTCGTTTACGTAAAGTTATCTTTTCTTTGAAATCTTATATTGTACAAATTTTACTCCATTGATATAGTTTTTAAAATTTGAACTAAATAATTTTAAAGGTGTGAAATAAAATACACTAAAGTCTATTGGGACCACCTCAGTTCTTTCAATATTTGACATTTTACTCGACTTATTTTTGTTGTTTACTTCCGCGTATATACAAATACCATAATGAATGGGGAAAGGTCCATTAAAAGCGGTAAACAACTTTAAAAGCAACTTTCACTTAAATAAATTTTAAAAACAACTTCATTTAAAAAAAACAAAAACAGCGACAAACTTTCAATTTCCAATAAGTCGAAGCAGCACTACAACAACTTCAAAAATAACTTTCAAACAATTTTTAAACGCACAACTATTAACAAGAATATAAAAAAAAAAAAATCCAAAAAACTTTCAACAAGAAAAATTTACAGCAACTTTCAGTTTACCAACAGCAACTTTTAACAAATGCAACAAAACAACTTTCAAAAATTTTTCGACAACAAACTTTCAAAAGAAAAAAAACAACAGCAAAACCTTCCTTATTTTTTTAATCAAAAATTGCTTTCTCGATAATTTCTTTTTATCTTTAATCGATTTCTTTTACAAATTTTACAACAGTTAAAAAAACACGTCCGTTCGCTTCCGAAAAAATATCGCGAAAAATTTTTTTCAAACGTTTTAACGCGTTAAAACTTTTGAATGGTAAAACGTATAATTGATAAAAATTGATAAAAAAAGTTGAAAAAAAAAAAAAAAATCAACCTAATAGTATTGTAATTTTAATTTACTTCGTAATTATTAGTATAGCTGTTAGTCAACTACTTTACCACTTGCCAAATCACAGCAGGTAAAACTACGTTTTTAAAACGTTTCAAAGATTGAAGTATAATGAAGTTTAAACTCACTCTTTTGTTTTTGTAAAACTATGTTATTTAACAGTGCACATCAAATTTTTTGCTTGCTTAATATGAATTTGGGCGTTCTTTTTACAATAGGTTTTTTTTTCATTGATTGGTCGATCGGCTGAATTTTTTCTTTACTAATCCATAAAATTAAAACCAAAAGTTTGCTATCTAAATCTTTTCACAATCCAAATAAATAGTCATAAAATTAATTCAAATATATATATATATATATATAGATAGATAGATAATAAACAGGGCAAACATCCATCTTTAAAAATAAAACTGGTTTAAAATATCCAACTTTAACAATATTTGTTACAGCTCGAGAAAACTTGACAAATATAATCTAGTACGACTTTAAATACAATAAACTTATAGTGACAAAAATGAGTTCCTTTAAACAAATATTCAAATTAAAAATTTAAAAGTAAACGAGACAATTACAAAGAGACTGTTGGTGGGTGAAAGAGCAATTTAAAAACGTAAAATGTTGTAAACATTGAAAAAAAATTAACAATTTTATATTTAAAAAGAATTATTAGAGCAATATATTATAATACTTTCTATCAAATCTTGAAATAATTGATAGTTTTATACCAAATTCAAGAATATATAATAGATGAATCTGTAATAGATTTATAATTGGTGTTTTCATTCGAGTCCTGAATTATATATTAGATAGCGAAATAAAAATTGATGAAATGTTTATATTTTTATAAAATGCTTTATAATTCTTTCACACAAATCCTTCATGTATTCTCATGATTCTTGCTAATGACTTATAAAAAAACCTTTTAAAAATGCTAATGTTCTGTTTTCACTCGCTTTGGTGCAATGGTATAATCATCATGGTCGCTTGTGTTGTTCGGACGTTCTAATACAATTGGTTCACATTTAACTATATTATCAGTTTGTAATATTAGGTTTTCGTGTGATGTCTGTAATGGATCAAATAACGCAACAACAGAAGGGTCTAGTGTTAGGTTTCCACTTGCACGAGCTTTTTCCAATTGTCGAACTTAATAAAAAATGCTAAACATTAATTTAAATTGTAAAACTTTTTTTATTTTTTAATGTAAAACTAAAAATACCTTGCTGGTCCAATATCATATTATGTCTTTTCAGCTCGTCAATGTCAGCCTGACAATAAATAACATTGTTAAATTTTTACCTCAATTATTGCCGTAAAAAAGTATTATATATATAAAAAACGTAATGGTCCGAACAACCCTTTTATCTTTTCAGAAATCGGGTCATTAGCTCAGAAGGGTCAGTCAGAAATAATTGGGTCCTAAATTTGATGTAAGGGTTTGTCCATAAATTGCGCATTGCTAAACTTCCCATATAAACAAAAAAAAAACATCAAAATTTTTCCCTCACAGAGCCTTAAGTTGAATAAAAAAGAATAACAGCTAATTTTTGCCTCTTTTATGGAGCGATTTTAATTAGGTTTAATTAAAATCGTAAAAGAGCTAATGTTCTCCTACTTTTTTAGAAATAAATTCAGAATTTATTATAACTTAATATAACAGGTAATGTTACCTGTTATAATATACCTTATATATTATAACAGGTATATATAATATATAATATATATTATAACAGGTATGTTACCTGTATATATAATATATAATATATATTACCATATGTTATATGTTACCTGTATATATAATATATAATATATAATATATATACCAGGTATATATAATATATAATATATATTATAACAGGTATGTTACCTGTTATAATATACCTTATAGCAGGTAATAAATTTAGAATTTATTATGTATAAATCATTTATCGTAATTTATGAACGGTCTAAACTAAAAAACAATAGGTCATCAATTAAAAAAAAAGAATATTGAATACAAAAAACGTGAAAATACTTTCAAAATTTTCAATTTTTCTTTTTTATTAATGCAGGAATATACTGGTTCCATTAGGAAATACATTGTTGTTTATGGAAAACTTACCATATTTAATTGTGTTGAAAAAAGAAGAGTATAGCTTACTATTTTCTGTATTCCTGGCGTGAAGATTATGAATTTCATTTGTTTTAATAAAAAAATTCAAGAAAGAATTTGGTGGTTTATTTTTGGAGAAAGTCAAACACAAAAAGACAATTGTAAAACCTTACAAAATGATGGAGTTTTAGGATTTTTAGTTCAGAATTTTTTTTTGGATATCAGATCTAATTGGTGAAAACGTCATTATTCTAATATATGCGCGTTTTAAACTAGCAATGCTGTTGAGTTTCTATTTTGACCCAAAACAATACAACAATAGCAAAGGTGAGAAGATAATAAAGAAGAATAAATCATTCAAAGAGTTTGGATAGGAACAATGTAAAGAATTAGAGAAAGCATACTGTATTCAGTTTTATTGACATTCAAAGAAATACAATTACTATTCAGCCAGTGACATAAGCAATGAAGATCTTGATTAACCTTTTTACAAAGAGTTGTAAGTGATTTGTTGATATATAAAAGATTGATAACATCAGCATAATGATGTACCATAGAATTTTTTAATGATCAAGATAAATTATTTATATATAATAAAAACAATAATGGCCTAAGAATGGAACCTTATGGAACGCCATATTTAATAAATTTATGTGTGGATTCAAACCTATTAATTGAAACAAACTGAGTACAATCCCTAATATTGAAGAAAACTAATGATTAGCATTACCACATATTCAGTAATAGCTTAACTTTTTTATGAGAATGAATAATCGATAAAACTTTGTTTTTGTCTGAGGGTTCTATGAATATTGATTTAAGATTAGGATTTTAAAGATATTTATTTAAAGGGATCCTAAACTCCCAACACATGTTGTGTTCATATTAAAGATAATGTTAAAAAAAAGGTTTGAACCAAGTTTTTTTGATTAAAAATAAATAATGAATGTGTACCGAGAAAAACTAATGTTGTTGTTTTAGCCGAAGCTTGCCTTCTTCATTTTTTTCAATAACTCGGAGTCTTTAAATTATACGTCACAATCTACAAACTTTGGCAGATTCCTTTGAAGCGCGTTTAATTCATAAAAGTTTTAGCATTTGACGTCACGGTAGATTTTTAACAAAAGAAAAGTGAAATTAAGCAAAGCTACTTTAATTCAAAAAGTACGATATAGTAATTTTTTAACATACAGCAAAACAACTTTTACAATAAATTTTTGTAAAAATCAAAATTGATAAAAGCTTTTTATTTCATAGGAAGAACTTTTTTTTTACCGATATCATAATAATTTTTAGATTTATATATCTTACTTATCTTTATTTTGTTTTTAAATTAAAACAAATATTAAAGCTTCACTTACCAATCTTATGATTTTCATACAAGTATTTTACATTATATAGAACGTTTTATATACAGTCTCTCATTTTTGTGCAAGAGAGCGCAGTATTATATATTCTGAGTCTTACTTATTTTTATTTAAACAATGGGAACTTTTTTCTAACTTCTCTGGTTATTTTTACGCAATGATATTTATTGTTTTCCTGTCGAAAAAAAGTATTTATTAACAATTAATTTCATAAACTGAAAGTATTAATTAGAGATATATGATAAATTGTTTACTTTTTTTATTATAAAATTTTTTTGATTACGCTGATTTGTTTTAAATTGCTAAATTTAAATTGTTGTCAGGTCAGGTTTATCCTGATACTGGTAACATGTAACCCAGTACAATCTGCTTCATGTCCTGCTGCCTTGTAGGATATGCCTTTTAAGGCAAAGGCTAGGAGATGCAAACTCCGACATAAAACACCCCCTTCCTTGGGGCTCTTGGTTGAGTAAAGGCTAGAGATGGTGTCTTGATAAAAATACTCATATTGGGCAGATTTTACATGCATCCGGCTGCTGTCTTGTAGAAGGCCTCCTAGGCAAAGACTTAAGGGGTAAACAGATTCTATCTGTTGACCAGCCTCGCACCCCTTCGTCATCTATTAGGCTGGCGCAGATGTATTTTTAATACATTGTTTCCAGTTTAGGATGTTGAACGCTGGATCTTCTTGACTCGATTCATGGGTTTTGCTTGTGTCTCTGTTTTTATGACTAGGCAACTCATTCTATTATCTCCAAATGAGGGTACAGCTCTAACACTCAGTTTTATGGTTCTGAGGCCGGCTGGTAGTCAGGTTTCCCGAACTCTTTGGTAGCTCTCAGAGAGGCTGATTCCATCAACAGCTGAAAAATATCAGAGTACTAACAGTGCCATGTTGCGCATGGATGGTGTCCCTGTTTGTACTTTTGGTGTGCATTGCCAAGGCCACATTGGAGCCCTTTGTTACGGCTTAGGGTTTATTAGTGGAAATGAGGCAATTGCTTGAGCAGTGTACTGAGTACTATCTATATTATAATATATTATAATATATATATACTATATTTATAATTGCTTGAACAGTGTACTGAGTACTATCAATGTTTCGAGTCAAGTTCTTTAACAAATTTAAAAATGAATAAAGTAACCAAAAACTATAAAACACAAAAAATCACAGTCATCACCAAGTTCGCTAAACCTATCATTCACCAATATTCGTGGTCTTCGAAGTAACTTTTCTTCTGTTGAGTCTTATCTCTTGCAAAGTTCACCAGACCTGCTTGCTCTTTGTGAGACTAATTTGAGTTCAGCTGTCTCATCTTGTGATCTTAGTGGTTATCTTCCTTTAATTCGTAAAGACTCCAATAGTCACATGCTTGGCCTGGGCATTTACATTCGTAAGAATTCACCCATTTGTCGGGAAACTTGGTTTGAATCCACAGATTACTCTTTTATGTGCTTTCGTTTAGCACCACTTCACTCTATCACTTTTCTCTTTGTTCTATATCGCTCTCCCTCATCCCAAGACTGCACTCTTCTTGATGTTATTTCTGATTATATTGACCAAGCCCTCATTCTTTATCCATCAGCCAATATTGTTGTTGTCGGTGACTTTAATGTTCATCACACTGAATGGCTTGGCTCTAGTGTCAGTGACTCTGCGGGCATTAAGGCCCACAACTTTTGTCTTTCTCAATCCCTAACTCAAATAGTCAACTTTCCAGCTTGCTTTCCAGACAACCCGAATCATTTACCTTCTCTACTCGACTTATGTCTTGTTTCTGATCCTAGTCAGTGCTCAGTTTCTTCACACTCACCCTTAGGTGCGTCTGATCATGGTTTGGTCTCTCTAAAACTATTAACTCATTCTTCTTCACCATTAGAATCCCCCTATCATCGTACATCTTACAACTACCTTAAAGCTGACTGGGACTCTTTTCGTGACTTTCTTCGTGATGGCCCCTGGGTAGAAATCTTTCGTCTCCCTGTTGACAAATGTGCTTCTTACATAACTAAGTGGATTCAGGCTGGCATGGAATCCTTTATTCCCTCTCGACGATTCCAGGTCAAGCCTCACTCTTCTCCATGGTTTTCTTCACATTGTGCTGCCTCAATTGCCAATCGAAACCATTACTCCCATATCTATCAGCAAAATAATTCTCCAGAAAACAGACATCTCTTTATTACTGCTAGGAACCATTGTAAAAAGGTTTTGTTTAATGCCAAAACCCGCTATTCTCAGATCATGAAATCTCGAATTTCATCACAAAAATTAGGCTCTCGTGACTTCTGGAGAATCTTTAATAGTATCAATAATAAGGGCAAGTCTGTAATTCCACCTCTTTTGTACGGTTCAGACTTTGTCACCTCACCTAAAGACAAAGCTGAATTGTTTGCCAAGAACTTTTCATCAATATCATCTCTTGATGCCACTAGTTGCGTTTTACCTGATATACCCGTCAAACAGGTTGATCCATTGCTCGACATTCGTATCACTCCAGCTTGTGTATCTAAAGTGATTTCCCGCTTAGACTCTTCTACAGCTTGCGGCCCGGACAGCATACCTGTTATAGTCTTGCAGAAGTGTTCTCCTGAGCATCTGTTATCCCTATTTTTAAAAATTCTGGAGAGCGATCTGACTCATCTAACTACCGTCCCATTAGTCTTCTTCCTTTCATAAGCAAGGTTTTTGAATCTTTAATCAACAAACACTTAATCTCTCATCTCAAATCTCATAACTTACTTTCTAATCATCAGTATGGATTTCGATCTTCTCGTTCTACGGCTGATTTGCTATCAGTAATAACTGATAGGTTTTATCGCACATTAGATAAAGGTGGAGAGGTTAAGGCCATTGCTCTTGACATTTCTAAAGCGTTTGATAAAGTTTGGCATGCTGGTCTCCTCCATAAGCTTTCTTCTTATGGTGTATCTGGAAACATCTTTAAGATTATTGAATCCTTTCTTTCCAATTGTAGTATAAAAGTTGTCCTTAATGGACAGCACTCTTCTTCTTATTCTGTAACCTCAGGGGTTCCCCAAGGTTCAATCCTTGGCCCTATACTCTTTTTAATTTACATTAACGATCTTCCAGATATTCTCACATCTAAGGTGGCATTGTTCGCTGATGATACTACCATTTATTCTTGTCACGATAAGAAGCCAACTCCCTCTGATTGCTTGCAGGGAGCATCTGAGCTCGAAAAGGATCTCACTTCTGCTACAGCATGGGGCTCGCAGTGGCTGGTGAACTTTAATTCAGATAAAAAATGTACTTGACGAGTCTCCTACCCTTCATCTTCTAGGATTAACTCTTACTTCTGATCTTTCTTGGAAACCTTTTATCAAATCCGTTGCAAAATTAGCATCTGCTAAAGTTGCTTCTCTTTATCGAGCTCGTCACTTTCTTACTCTGGATTCTATTCTCTATCTCTATAAATCTCAAATCCGGCCTTGTATGGAATACTGTTGCCATATCTGGGGTGGATCTTCTAATAATGCCCTATCTCTTTTAGACAAGGTGCAAAAACGCATTGTAAACATAGTTGGACCTGCTCTTGCAGCCAACCTTCAACCTCTGTCACATCGTCGTAATGTTGCTTCTCTTTCTCTTTTCTACAAATACTATAATGGGCACTGCTCTAAAGAGCTAGCGTCTCTTGTGCTATCTACTAAAATTCATTCTCGTGTTACTCGTCATTCAATTAAGTCTCATCCTTTTTCTGTTACTGTTCCTAAGTGCTCCAAAAACTCTTATTTGTCTAGTTTTTTTCCTCGAATATCAGTTCTTTGGAATTCGCTTCCTTCATCTTGCTTTCCTGATTCATATAATTTGCAATATTTTAAGTTGTCTGTCAATCGTTATCTGGCTCTACAATCTTCATCTTTTCTCTTTCAGTAACTTCCAACACTAATAAGTGGTTGCTTGCAACCTTGTTGGAAGCGAAGATAATTAAAAAAAAAAAAAAAAAAATTTGCTGATTTGGATACGGATAAAAAGGAAATATTATTTTATTTTACATTTGATTTTTGAAAATGAAACTTTTAAAATGTCGGCATTTCCCTACCAATAAGAACCTGTTAAGGTTATGAAAAAAAAGTAATAAAGAAAGTAATAAAGAATACACTTAACAATACAGTTGACAGTAGTATCAGATATGAAAATTCGTGAAAGGATATGTGAGATCCTGGTTTTGCATTAAATGTACAATTAATAGCAACACAAGTCGGCATTATAAATTTTGATTATAAGTTTACTGTTCAATGTTTTATAACCATTAAATAAAAAACATGAAGTTTGTATATTTTCGCCCGTTTTATACAACTAATATTTAACAAAAATACGGACAAATTATTATTATATAACGCAATAATTAACACATTAATAATGGCAATAATTCAAGATGAATGGTAATTTAAATTGTCAAAATGTCATAACGCGCGTTAAAAAACATATTATATTTGGTATTTCCCAATTTGTGTCGTATTTGGCATTTGTATCTTAACATGAAAAATTAAAAAAAAACACTTTTAAAACACAAATACAAATTTTCAAGCAATTTTCTCTTCCAATTTTCATTTATTCAAAGAAAAGTTACAATTAAACTTTTATTTCTCTCATCTAAAAAAAGAACGAGTGTCGCAAAAAAAAAAAAAAAAAAAAAAAAAAAAAAAAAAAAAAAAAAAATCTATACAACTCTTATTCATTCGAAGTTTAATTACGCGAAACTTTTCTTTCTCTTTTGTTCTACTCTTTTATAAAAAGAGCGAGCGATAAAATAAAAACTTTTCTTTCTTAACATAAATTTATACTTAGAGATAAAATTAAATTAGAAATAAATCAACAATAAACAAAGCAACTAACAGATTAATCTGGGACTATTTTAACATTAATGAAAATAATCAACATAATCAACATTACCAACAACAATTATGAAATAAACAACACAATATCGCATAATTATAGGGACTTTTTATTTTTATTGCTTAGTCCTTCTAAATAATAAGTAAATTTAGTTCAAGTTAATATTTCAATAATTACAGTTGCAATATAATAAAGAAATGATGTTTATTGTTGAACTTTTTATTTATTTATTTTTTACTTACATTTGTTATAAAAAACTTTCAAACCCCCGTCATTATATAATTTGTTTTAAATATATTTCAAAGTGATTATTTAAACTAATTTTTTTGCTTGACTTCACAAACTTCATGCAAAGGAAATTGAGAGGAAATATTGTCTGACCAAATAAAAATGATGTTACTAATTTTATAAGGGTAATTATTGTAAAACAATTTTTTATCAGAGTCTTGATTAAGATAATAAATATTCATAATTTATAAACATTAAATACATGGCGCAATAACAATTTATAGCAACGAACCAGCATAAAACATTTGAGGTTTTTAATATTTTTTTAAATGTTAAAAAAAAAAAAAAAAAAAAAAAAAACTAAACAAATAATCAAAAAAATTTCAAATAAAAGTAAATAAAAATATTTCCAGAGTTTCATTTGTTAAAAGCCTACCGTGATGTCAAATACTAAAACTTTTATGAATTAAACACACTTCAAAGGAATTGCCAAAGTCTGTAGATTGCAACATATAATTTAAAGACTCTGTGTTATTGAAAAAAATGAAGAAGAAGAGCTTTGGCTAAAACAACAACATTAGTTTTTCTCGCTACGCATTCATTATTTATTTTTAATCAAAAAAAATTGGTTCAAACTTTTTTTTTTAACATTATCTTTAATATGAACACAGCATGTGTTGGGAGTTTGGGATCCCTTTAAGTCAGTATTGGAATCTTTTTCTGAACCATTACTACAAGTAAAATCTTTTAATTAGAGTAATGGTTCTTTTTACTACTACGAGAGTAACAAGTAAGTTTCTATATGTTTATAAGATTTTTCTAGATTGAGTTTGCTATTAGGATTCTTTGCTTTAAGAAATTTGTTAAATATTTTATCTCGTATTTTAATTAAAGTCAAGATTCTTTGTGTTATCCAAGGTTTTAGACCCCTTGATAAGCAGCAATTGCTGACTTTTTTTAATGGTGCATATTTATTTAAAAGAGAATTGAAACAAGTGAAAAACTCTTCAAATGATTTATTAGTTTTATCTTCGTTGGCATTGATTGCATTAGTCCGGCTATTTTTTGAGAAAACACAACATAACTCCTCGCAATTTTTTTTTTAACTCCAACAAAAAATGCAGCTTTTATGAGGATTAATTTTGGTTCTATAAAATGGATGTTTTAAAAATTGGAATAAATGACCTGATACTGTAAAATTACCCGCAAAAGTTAGTAAAATTACCAACAAAAATATTTGAGAAATTGCATTAGAAAATATGTTATCAATTAGAGTTTTGGGGTGATTTGGGATTCTTATTGGCAATGAAATAAAGGGAACAAAGTTATTTAAAGCAATGGTGTCTAAAAACTCAGAGACAAAATTATCTGAGTTTGCTAATAAAAGATCGACATTAAAATCGCCCATTAAAAAAGTAGTTTTGTTTTTTCCATAGATAGCTTTTCAAAAAGTAGAATTAAATATAATTTAATAAATTCTGAAGTATCCATACTAGGATGGCGATAAATACAGCCAGTAATGATGTTTGATTTTTTAGGAGTTAAAATTTCCACAAACATATTCTAAAAACTTTGGTTTAAGCATATTAAGATCATTTCGAGGTTTGTAAATTAATGTATTAGATATATAAAGTAAAGCTCCTCCAAAAAAAGATTTTGTCGAAGTGTCAGTTATGCCAATAATACTGGCACAGTAAGCCATAAAGACCGTCAGGTTCGAAATCTCACCACCTCAGATTTTTAATTTTTTTTAAGAAACCTAAGTTTTTATAAGTGTTTTTCAAGTGCAAACCAAATCTGAACTCGATCAGAAGAGTTAGTATTTTAAGTTTAAAAAAAGTAAAAAGGACTAAAAATTTAGCAATTAAAACTATGTAATCCACTATTTTCGGCTTCTTTTTTAAAAATAAATTTTAACTGATAAGAAAAATAATTGGAGAAAAACCCACAGAGCGGTAAAAATGGCGGATTTGAAGCAGTCTGTTTGTGCAGTTTGTTTGGAAAAAAAAGACGAATATTCAAAATCATTATCAAAAGTACAACCATCTATAGCAAATAAGATCAAAGAGTATATTTGGCCTGAGTACAATAAAGATTTCATTGTTTGTCCTGGCGTAATATGTTCAAATTGTAGAAGAAACATATTTTTGCTGGAGAAGGAATCATGTACTTATCTGTCAAACTGGATGAATAAAGTATCTCAAGTACAGAATTTATTAAATTTAAATGATTAATACATAAATAAAAAATAATTTTTTATAAAGTTTGTTTCTTAATTAAGTTGACAGGCCAAAAATTAGACGCAGTACTGAACTTAGTGATATTGTTCAACCATCTTGTGGTAAAACACTAGCTGTAGAATCACTAAAGGAAAATATATGCAGTTGCTGCTTTTCTCTCCTTGCAAGAGGTTTACAAATAAATATTAAATTACTTGATTAGTAAATAAAAAGTTGTCAAATATTTATGTATACATAAATATTTAATTATAATTATGTAAATTGTAAACAATATGTAGAATTATACATAATTAGTTTTTTTTAATTAGAATTTATATAACTTCAATAAAAAAAACATTATTTTTAAGCTTAATAAGTTTATATAAATTTTATATTTAATTTTATTCTTCAGGAGGTCATAGCAATTGTAGTTCTGGTTAGGCTGTTTTAAAACTAATTAATTTGTCAGAAAACCTTGATTCCAAATCATGTGAACAAGTTGCTTGAGGCATTATTAAAAACAAGATGAAGCAAGAAGGCATAGAGAGAGGCCAATCCTTTAAAATATCTACAGATAGCTAAGTACTATTTGCATTGTTCCTTCACAAAAATATTATTGTAAAATTTATATTATATTGTAAACGATATCTATTTTTGTGAAAAATATATATTGATTAATTGATTTTTATTTTCATTATAAAATTGTTGATTAAAGATCTGAATAATCGTATAGTCTATATATTATTTATATTATATAGTCTATTTTATATTATATATTGTAAAACTTAAAGGCATACAAAAATAGATATGAGGCATAATTTAACAATTATTTTGATTGCTAATTTTTTTGAAATATATGTGTTTTAACTTTAGTTATGGTAAAAAAATATATTTAATTTAGTTATACTTATAACTAATTATAATTTTCAAGGAGGGAGTCCATTAACTTTAACTGTTGGAACTAAAGATAATAAATCTTCCAGAAAGTCTTTCAATCAGATATCATTCCAGTTATGGAGTTAACTTCTATACTGGAATTAACAAAAAATTAAACCAAAAAAAAATGATATCAAGTCTGCGTAAGAATCTAGGGTCGTCTACTGTTGTTGAGAACAATGTAGTTAGCATGATGACATCATTGCAACAAGAAATTGAGTCTAAATATAAAATAGAGCAAGATGATTTTATTTGGAATGATGAAACTGTAACAAGAGATATAGTATTTATTCATGACACTTCTGAATTTATTCTTAGTATTTTAATGGAAAGAGGTTTAGATCCTCTTTCCAGTATGGTACGTGTATCCATTGATGGAGGTCAAGGATTACTTAAAGTAATTGCCAAAGTCTTTGAAAAGACCAATAAAAATGAGATACACATCAACAGTGGAGTTAAAAAGTGTTTTATACTTGCTATTGTTGAAGATATTTCTGAAGACCATGGAAATCTGCAGAAAATCTTGAGTAGATTAAATCTAGATGATGTTACGCATCACCTTGCATTTGATTTAAAATGTGTTTTTGGTTTATCTTCTCATTCTGGTAAATATGCCTGTTTATGGTGTGAAGGTGAATGTACCCTAGAAAGTGGTATTCCAAGAACGTTAGGGTCTCTTGACTATTGGTACAAGTTATTTGTTGAAAATGGGGCAAAACGATTGCAGATGAAAGATTTTAAAAATTAGTGATTAGTCCTTGTCTTGTTTATTTTGATAAAAATCCTGAAATTTAAATTAATCACTTAGTTCCACCACCAGAATTACATCTTCTTATGGGGATTGTGACACTACTTGGTAGACTACTTTTAGATCATTGGCCTGTTTACAAATTGGCTCAAAGAGCATTATATTTTACTTCGTGGTTATCATGGGATAGGCTTTGATAGCAATAATGCCACAAAACTATTAGAAAAAGTAAATATCTTAGAAAGAGATATTTTAGCATCTCAAACTAATTTGATACCTGTTGTTCATTGCCTCAGAAAGTTTTCGAAAGTTAATGAGTGCACATTTGGACAAGAATTAGGCAGTAATGTTTCTTCAGTTATTGAAGAGTTCAAAGTATCATTTTTTGACCTTCAGCAGTATGCAAAAATACATTTAAATGCAGAGCTTAATGTTACTTGGAAAGTATATATAGTGGTTTGTCATATTCTCCCATTTGTGAAATTTAACTCTTGTTCTCTTGGGTCATACGCTTGGGTCATATGCACAGACTGGAGAGGCTGTTCACAGTGCCATTAAACCAAGTTAGTCTCGATATAAACGAAGGATTGGGCATATAGATTATGGTAAACAATTAAAATCTGCCACTGCCACTTTTTGCATAGATAAGATGTAAATATTTCAATATATAAGCAGTTGTGTTAATACTTTTATTGCATTCATTGTTTTTTCCTTGTTATTTTTCCTTTGTATTATTACTATAAGGGACTCTAATGATTTAAGTTTGAAGTTATAGATTATATCATAATACTTTAAAGAAGATAATAAAGAATATTGATTTTTAAAATTATAATAGAAGGGGTTACTTTTATAGGGGGTAAGTTTATTGCTTTAAGGGGGTAAATAGGGTTAAAAAATTAATTTTTTGGTACTTCTGATATACTTTAGATTTACCAATACACAAAAATAACACATTTTAGCATTTATCTTAATATAAAAAAAAATTAGAGGTGGGGAGAAGTTCAACCTGGCGGTCTTTATGGCACACAGTGCTGAATTCATGGATAATAAGAGATAAAAGTGATTATAATTTGTCAAAATGTTTAAGAAAAGAAGCAATACCTAAATGAAAAAGAGAAAAATTATTTTTGTCAATGTTGGCAAAGTTAAAACATTTTATGTCCGTATATTTGGAATTAATAGGGTTTTCTTCGAGGTTTACGTCATTGTTATTGTTGTTATTAAGTTGATGGGAAATAAAATCAATAAGTTCATTATAAAGATTAGACTCTATGGTGTTTGGAAAAGATGATATGTTGTTTGAGAGTTCATTAATATGAATCACTTTATCATTTATTGTTTGCAGATACAGATCATTATCAGATAAAGAAATAAATGGAAATTTTCTACATGAAATACAGAACCAAGATGTTTTTCAATATACTAAATTCCATATCATTCAGACGACAGCTTTTTTTATAAAATAGGTTAAGATAATGATTACATTGAAGGTAGTGATGGTTTTTATTATTTTCTTGAAACAATCTTTGCAATGAGTAGACATTTAAGTAGTACAGTTTGAAATGATTGAAGTGAAATAAGGAAACAAACAGTAATATGAACTTCAATATAACCAAAAATAATAAAAATAATAATAGTATTTATAATAATATAAATATAATTCAATTAATAAAATAGTAAAATAAAAACAATATTTATTTAACAGTTAAAATAAAAAATGAAAAAATACAATTATTAAAGTAAGGGAAAAATAGCGTAATATATATTAAAAATAAGTTATAACTAGTTAAAGTATAAGTTATAAGTATAAAATAAAATAAATTATATTAAAATAATAAAAAATTATGAATGATTATAAGTAAAACATTCTAGTTATTGTAAGTGAAAAATATAATAATAAATTATTAAGTTTATACTTAGTATTACAAGTTAATAAGTAAAACTAAAGTTAACAAACTATATAGATATATAATAATAATAATAATAAAAATAATAAAAATAATTATAAGTATATATAACAACAAACAAAAAAAGAAAAAAGAAAAAATTAATGAAAATAAACAAAACAAAGCTAGAAAAAAATATATTTTATTATAACAAAATTCTTCTAAAAATTCACTACAACCTTCTGGCACATTTCTTCTTTCTTTTTTCTTAGTTTACTTAATTTTTTTTTCTTTTCTTTACTTTTTAATTTTTATTTTATTTGTTTACTTCACTTTTGTTCTTTTGTTAGTTTTTTCTTTATTTAAGTTTATTAAGTGTTCTTTTTTTTTTTATAATTTGAAGTTCTTTTTTCCTTTTTTTTTCTTTCCTTCCTTTTGGGGTGACTTTTTATGTGCGTTTGATTAAAGATGATTTTAAGATTGTTATTAAATTATTTAAGCATATAAAATAAATAATTATTTATTTGTTATTATAATTTGGTTTATTATTATAATTATAATTTTTATTATTATAATTATAATTTTTTTTCTCTTTTTAATTTTATTTTTTTGATTACAAAACACAACTGATTTTTTAAAACAACAGTTTCCTTTGACACGCTATTCTAAGAAGAAACAAGATCTTATGCAGATATCGTTTACAATATAATATAAATTGAAGGATAGAATTTTTCATTAAAAATTTCATTTTTGTTCAAAGAAACAAAACATTTTTCAACAAAAATGTTTTTCTCAACAACCTTGATACACAGACATATAATTTAATGGTAATGAGTTTTATTTAAGGTTCATTACCACTTACTTAAAACATGATTCCATCGATTGATGTTTGTTGTCCTCTTTTCCTAACAAACCACATAAATATGACCTTATCTTACCAAAATTACCAGTATGAAGTTTCTTTTATGTAAATTTTGCCCCATTTTTTTCCAGAAATGATATTAACTTGTTTTTATACTTAACCCAAGTAGATATTGCGTTTTTTGAGACACCATACTTTTGGGCTGCCTCTTAGATGGAGCTTCACGATTTTGCCAACTTCCCCAAGCCAACTTGGAATGGCTTTGTATAAAAGTATTTATAAAAATCACAAGCATGTGGGGTATCCATAAAGTATGTACACAATAAAACTACTGATTTAGGACCACACAAAAAAAAAGAAAGAAAATTTTTTGTTTTTAATGCTTTGAAAAAATAATCTTATTAAAGAAGTTAATTCAACATTAGTCTGTTGCATAACATAATAATCATTTTTTAAACTCGTGAAATTCATTACTTTTGTAAATAAAAAAGGTTTTAGGAGAGAGATCAAGAACAAGGGATAGTCAAACGGCATTCGTACTCACTGTCTTTAATATTCCCCCTCCACCTTGTACGCATTTGTATGTTTTTGGGTAACCCCCATACCTGCGCACATACTTTATGGAAGACCCTAAGCATGAACATAAAAAAAATTAATAAAATACATAACCGAAAGTTTACTTAGATATAAATATTACTATCAGCTTAAAATGACATTAGCATCCATAACTGTAGCCAAGTATAACCTTTTAAATATTTTTTTTTTTTGAAACAACTTCACTTTTAACAAGGCTGCAAACAACCACTATTAGACTTGGAAGTTACTGGAAGAGAAAAGATGAAGTTTATAAAGATAAAAGGATTAATTACAAAGAACAATGTTCAAGGAAAAAAACTAGACAAACAAGAATTTTTGGAGCACTTAAAAACAGTCACAGTAAAATGATGAGACTTAATTAAATAATAAAAGAAAGAGTTTCCAAGAAAGATCAGAAAAGTTAATTCTAGAAGACGAAGGGTAGATGACTCATCAAGTACATTAATTTAGGAAGATCTAACCCAGTAAAATTTTAAAACTCAGTTTTTCAAACCTAATATTCTAAAGGTATAAGAAAACTATTAATAATTGGATTCAACAAGTTTACAAAGATAATCTTAATAAAAGATCCAAAAATTTAAAACAACTTGTGAAACTTATGCATAAAAAGCTGAACAAGAATAGACCTTTTAAAGACAAACTTGGAATTAGGAAAAATAAGGTCAGCAATAATCTGCAGACCTCAATCTTTTAGAGATCAGCAAAAGTTATTTGATACAAAGGTCTTACCATAAAACATAGAAATGAGGTCAGCAATTTTTTGCCAACCTCAAACATTTCAGGTCGGCAGTTAGGTTGGCATATATATATATATATATATATATATATATATATATATATATATATATATATATATATATATATATATATATATATATAAATATATAAATATATAAATATATAAATATATATATATATATATATATATATATATATATATATATATATATATATATATATATATGTATATGTATATGTATATGTATATGTATATGTATATATATATATATATATATATATATATATATATATTTATGTATATATATACATATATATGTATATATATGTATTTGTATATATATGTATATGTATATATATATGTATATATATATATATATATATATATATATATATATATATACATGTATATGCATCTATGTCTATATATATGCATCTATATGTATATGTATGTCTATATATATGCATCTATATGTATATATATATACATATATATATATATATATATATATATATATATATATATATATATATATATATATTTATGTATATATATACATATATATGTATATATATGTATATGTATATATATGTATATGTATATATATATGTATATATATATATATATATATATATATATATGTATATATATGTATATATATGTATATATATATATATATATATATATATATGTATATATATATATATATATGTATATATGTGTATATATATATGTATATATATATATATATATGTATATATATATATATATATATATATATATATATATAATATATGTGTGTATATGTATATGTATATGTATATATATATGCATATGTATATATATATGTATATATATATATATATATATATGTATATATATATATATATATATATATATATATATATATATATATATATATATATATATATATATATATATTTATATATATATATAAATAATACATTTCTCATTGAATAAAAAGTTGTATTGCAGTTATATTAAAAATAGGATAACTAAACAATAAATGCAATAGCTGCATTATCACATCATGTTAATTTTAACCTGAAAAGAATTTACAAAAACTAACAACAACAAAAATATAACAATGACTTTTACCTGATGTGCATGATTTTTCCTCCTCATGTATTGTATGTGCTCAGTTGCTTTGTGCAGTATTTGAGCTCGAGAGGACTTCAATACATTAAAACAAAAATAAAGTATTTTATGATATGATCTGATTCAAAAAATGTTCTTGTGCAAAATTATTAAATAAATCAAAATTTAGAAAATATAATAAAAAATAAAAGAAAAAATCCTTCAAGAACACCATATATGACTAGAATGTTTTCAGGTTACAAAATCTTATTAGATAATAATATTATAAGATGATATTGCATTTTAATCACAAATGAGCTTTTGTTTTTGTCCAAAAACATTGCCATATCCTCAACGTAGCTAGTTGTTATTCATTTTTTACTTCTTACCAAAAACTTTTCAACTTTTCTTGAATATTTATTAAGAAATTTAGTTTTTGACTTTGAATTGTTGGAGTAAAAAGTATAAACTTTATGTTTTCTCTACTTCAGTATCCAACATGTGATAAGAATTTTAGCTGAAAATCTTTTAACATAAAATTCATATAAGGAAATGGTATTAAGATTGTCTTCTTTATAATACAGTTGGATACCTAGACCTCATCACTTTATATTACTGATTAACTTAACACTGCTGCTGCCCATTTCTGCGCGTTTACACAGACTTTTTTACCATACTTGGCTGAGTCTTTACCATACTTGGCCTTTCAGTTTTATTATAGATAAGATATAGCATGCTCTTTCTCTTTATACTTTTGAACTCATGCGATGAGGTACTCTAAAATTTTAATAATCTGTTAATATCTGCTTAATCAGTAATAAGATCGAAAACCTTTCTTCATCAGCTTAATTAGTAATAAGGTCAACAATTTTTATTTAATAACTTCTGTAGTAAAGAATGAACCTTATGTTACTTTATAAATTATTAATTAAAGTAACTTTTAAAGCCAGGTAATTTATTTATTTAAGCATTACTATAATAACATAATTCAAGTCCTTTGTCAATAGTATTTAACATGTATTATGCTATAATATCTGAATTAGAAGACGATGATGATTCTAGAAGACGTTTCTCTTTTCAAAAGTTAAGAACTCTTGATAAAGTTAGTGTAACTTTATCAAGAGTTTGATAAAAAACTTTATCAAACTCTTGATAAAGTTAGTGTTTATATCCAAAATGAAAGAGATGAGATTAGTCTAGCTTAGGTAAATTGTTTTTAAAATGAAAGAGATGAGCTCAGGTGAGCTGAAATAAACTGCTGTAGAAATAAAAGAAATCAGGATAGATGTTATAATTCTTTTTTATCTTTTGCTTCCTTTACAGCCCAAATACGTCATCCTCAAATAATTGCCCTTTCTGTTTTAGGGTAAATTTTGCATGGTGTTGGAAACTTTAAGGCCTAAAGAATGTTTTCTACACACATATTGTAAGTTAAATATATATGATCCTAATGTAGCAGTATCATTCAGAATGAAGCAACCTGGTAATGATGGTTGTATAAATGAGTTAATGCAACTCTTAAAAACTTAAAATAATCAAGAAAACCCATTTGCTTCCGCATCTAAAAATATGGCAGAAGTAAAGGAGAAAAATAATGATGGCACAATTAACTGAAGCACCGTGTTACTTTGTCCCAGCATTAGTTATAGGTTTGCTGTAAGACAAACTTGTAATCCTAAATACAAAATAATTAGTCCTATATAATTAATGTTTAATTTAATGCTTCTTACTCATTCGTGCATGTTACACTTGACCATATAATATATTAATTTATATTTTTGACCACATGACCCTTCTCAAATCTTTATTCTCAAATCTTTATTATCTCTATTATAATCTGTAATATCTGTTGAATCAGTTATAAGATCTTAAATTTTATATTAGATAGTTTCATGCAATCATAAATTCTGTCATAAATGTGATACCTGTAATATATAAAGTGCTTCAATGTGTGTTATGTATAAGTGGTTATGTTGTTTCCATGGCTTTAAAGTGTTGTGACTTGGCTTGTGAGGTGAGTATTATTATTGTATTTTTATATATATAGCTCTAGCAGCTTCTTCTGGCTCATCAAGTGTTATTGTAGTCATACTCGACTTAATACATTAATTGATTTTATTGTATAATACTATTTTATAGGGTCTATTTTATTAGGTAAAAATCTATATTAAAAGGTATCTAAAATCTAAGGTATCTAAAATCTATTTTATAAGGTATCTAAAATCTAAAAATCTATTTTATAAGGTAAAAAAATCTAATTTGACTTATATACAAAATTAACTAAATTAGTTGCCTACAAACGTTATTGAATAAATATTTTCAAAGAATTATGAAAAAATACATAAAAATCTTTAGTTTCAAAAAATGCTTTACAAAGAACTCCCTCTAATAATTATTTTTTAATTGCGTTTTCCTTGAAATATGTAATAAACAACTTAATGTTGTACAAATATTTCTTTTAATTTAATCAATCAATGTAATAAGTCAGGGCTCAATTTAATGATTGGACATTGTCCGGCTAAAACCTCAAATGTCTGATCAATTTACAAAGTAATTGGACATTTTGACCAAAGAGAATTCAATTCTACAAAATAAATACTTTAGTATATATATAAAAATTAAAAGTAAAAGTAAAGTAAAATAAAAAAAATGAAAAGCTTTAAAATAAAATTAAAAAAATCAAAGTTAAAATAACTTTTTGTTACATTTTTAATTTAGTTTGAAATAAATTACTTTGAAACTTATATTTTGAAATGTTTTATTGTTACATAAAACCCTTTTATAAATTACTTTTATTGATTGTTTAATAAATAAACAAATTTGGTTTAAATTATTGAAAAGCTAAATTAAATTATTGAAAAGAAAAAATATAATATTTTTTAATTGTTTAGATATTTTCTTCAAAAAAAAAAAACTGCTGCAAAAAAACTGCTGCAAAAAAAAAAAATGTTTAAAAAAACGTTTTTTATTTCATGCTTTGATTTAAGTCAAGTTAAAAAAAAAACAACTTTTAAACAATTCTTTGTAAAAATAATAATAATAAAAAAAAGCAATTAAATCTTGGAAAGATATAATTTAACTTAATCATAATTTAAAGTAACTTGAAAATGATAATCTTTTAATAAAAGATTTTTAGAAAGACTTTTTATTATAAATTTAAATGTTTGAAATTATTTTAAAAATAATCTCAAATGTTTAAATTTATCATAAAAAATACATACTAAAAAAATTGAATGTAACATTTCACTTATACAATGCTTTATTTTAAATTATAATTTTTGATTTTATTTAAAGTTTTTAAAAGTTTTGATTTTAATTAAAGTTTTTTAAAGTTTTTATTTTATGCCTTCGCATAAATAAAAACTTTAAAAAATATCAACAATTAAAAGTTATCTGTAACGTAACGATTTTTTTTATGGCATTTAAATAGTTAAAACATCAAAAAAGCCAAATTTGTCAAATTGTAAAAAATTAAGAAACAAAAAAAGAGCTGTCAGTTACAGCTGAATTCAGATCTATATGTTTTTGCACAGAATCTTTAAAAAGAAGAATTTTCAGGTAATAAATATTTTTAGCCATGAATCTAGCATGGTGCATAGCACCAGGTTTCTTAAATTTGCAAATTAAGCTTGGGTACATAAGAAGCAACTCTACTAGCTTACATAAGACGCAACTCTACTAGCTCATGGTAGCCATTTCTCTTGTTACCAATCTAAAATTTTATTATATTTTTATTGATTGTTCCCTAAATCTAGATTTTATAATGCAATGAAAAAAACGCTACTAAAAATTATTATTTAAAGTTTTAATAAATGTCTGCTTACAATATTTTTTTAACTAACCTCTGAGTTTTTATAAGCTTTGGTCTTTACTATCTCCATAAGTTGGTTCTTTGCTTCAATGATTTGAACTTCTATCCAAGTTCCACAAACAGATTTCCATTCAAACCTATTCAGCTGGCAACTTTCAGTGTCAATGGAATCCTTTGTTTATGAAGTAATTTAAAAGGCTATTGGTTGCATTGCAACCAATAGCCTTTTCGAAATGATTGATGTGGACCTCTTCTACATGGTGACGCCAGGCCAACATTAAATCAAAGGGCTTGAAAAGTCTAATCTTAGTCTTACATAAGGGCTTGAAAAGGTCTCTCCTTCAAAAGGTCACTGATTACATTAAACTGGTTTAGGCTAGTGCCAGAGACAATGCCAAAGTACACAGATTCTGTCCTTCATTTTGTCACAGTGCTTAGGTATTAAATCCTTTTTTATTTTGTCATCAAAATGTAATTCAAGCTTACCATTCTTGTGGTTGATATGATACTGCAATAATTTTTTTTTAAATCTTCATAAAGTATCTTATTTTTCATTCTATATTCACTTGAATACAGGGCTCAATTTAATGGTCAGACATTGGATATTGTCGGACTAAAACCTTATATTGTCCAATCAATTTAAAAAGTAATCACACATTTTGACCGACGGGAATTGAGTTCTACAAAATAAATATTTTAATTACTGAAATAACTAAATAATAAACCAAAACGATCCTTTATGAAAAAGAAAATAAATTAGCTTTAAAATAAGACTCAATAAACTTGAAGCGAAAATTACTTTTTGTTACATTTTTAATTGCAAAAAAATTAATTCAAAACTTATCTTTTGAAACGTTTTAATAAAGTTTTGCAAAACGCTTTTACAAACTACTTCTATTGATTGTTTAACAAATGAACAAACTTTATTTAAATTATAGAAAAATGAAATTTAATTATTGAAAAGAAAAAAATATAATATTTCTAAGTTGTATAAACATTTTTTTAAAAAGTTGCACAAAAAAAAATAGTTTAAAAAAAATAACCCAGTCTATTTAAAATAGTAATTTTTAATCATTTCATGCTTTGATTAGTAAGATTGATAAGTAAAATCTAAATCTAAAAATCATCGCTAAAATCTAAAAATCTAAAATCTAAAAATTGAATTGGAACTTTTATATATATATAAAAATATCTGTGATGAAATATTCTAAATTATAAGTAACTTAGCTAGACTAACATTAAATAAACTGAATAATGACACAGATTTAGATCAGATTACTCTGTTCCATTATTTTTGTAGAAATTAAATTTCAAAAATTTGATTGGACACTGTCTGACCTGAACAGGTTTTGATCGGACATTTTGTCAGGGACTTTATAAAAAATTAAATTAAACCCTGTGAATATGAAAGAGGCAGCTTATCTGGATTATCCCCCCCCCCTCCCTCCTCTTCAATAACTAACTTTCTTAGAGTAACAGTAATTTTATTGGCAGATATGTTGGCTCCCAGAGCTGTTCTAATTGTGTTAAATTTGGTATCTTTGCTAATGTCAATATGTTGACATTATGTTGAATAATGTCATATATTGAGATTGAAAATTTGATTTGTTTGTTTTTTTTGACTAGGCTGATGTTCACTGCCACTTGAACTGTTTGTGTCAGATGAATTTGAATATTAAGTGCATTTTACTGAGCATCTACAATAGAAGGTATTCTATTAGTCACTCTTTCCAGATTTTTCTTTTCCTTTTGCTTTGAATAGTCAGCTCTGACAATCTGTTATTTGATCTCTGATGAAGGCAATGTCATTTGCTTGAATATAAACTTATCTATCTTGATAGCTTTAATAAGTATCTTGTGGTCAGTCCTTGCCCAAAATAGGCCTAGAAAAAGTAAAGCAAGTTATGTTAGTTGATATAATAAAATTACAATTTCTTTGTTGTTATGATCGGCATTTTTTTGGGCTTGCAAGATCTGGAACAACCACTACCCAGTGGTAGTGGTTGTTAGTGGCAGTGGTAGTTTGGTAGTGGCAGTTGGCTATAATTCTCTCTTTTTTGTTCTCATTTTTTAATTCTATTAATAATTTAAATGATTAACATTGAATATCTTACATAATTGTCATATGATTCAAAAAAACTTTTAAAAATACTATAACAACTATACAAAGAAAATTACAAAGTAGTTAACTCACAGAAAAAAAATTTGCTTTTTATTTTAAAATTCACTTACAACTCTCTACGAATCTTCTATTATTACTAAACAAATCTATTTTTAACTTTTTCACGACTTCATTATCATAATTTCAAGATTTCATTATTATAATTTCATTATTAACCAGCAAAAATATGATTGCATAATTAATGATGCACCCATATTTTTTCTTGTTTAACAACTTTCTGTTTTCTTGCTAATACCGCTAAATCCCTTCCAATCCTTATTGTTTATTTCTAATAATGAGAAAATATAAATAAATTGAAATAACCAAAAAGTGTCAAGAAAGCATGAAAATAAACCTACAATAATGACTTTTGGTATATGAGTTTTAAATAACATAAACATTCATTTGTTAAAATAGTTTCCAGTTTTTTTGCTTTTTTTCCCCCGATATATTATGCAATTTATAAAAAAAGTTTTTTTTTAAAATTTGATAAGGCCAATGCAAAGTAAAAAAATAATTAAAAAAACAACAAAAAACAGTTTTTAATTTCTTTGTTATGAGCCACAAAAAATTGCTTATTTGTTAGTAAAAAATTTTTCCATGACCTAATTTTTGAACACCCCAAATAAGTATATACAAAATTTGAAATTGTTATTAAAAGGGAATAAGATAAAATTTTATTAAATTTAAAAATAAGTTAAAATTTTGATTAACTTACATCATCTTTATTTTATTCTTTAATAATGATGATTGAAAATTATTAATATCTATTAAAATTATTAATAGATATTAATAATATTAATTTTAAGTTTTTTTAAATTATTAGTACTTCATCTATTAACAATATTTTAAATGACAATTGGAGTAAGTTCATTCAGTAAATTTAATTTATTGTAAATGAATTTACCTTCTCTCCTTCTAAAGAGGGAACTGAATCTCTAAGTCCAGTAAAACTATCTTTAATATGATCTCTTCGTTTACGTTCAAGAGCATTATGGTGAGCTCTTTTATCAGCCTTCAAAATAAAATAAAAAATACTTTATATTTTTTAAATAATAAACTGAAAACACATAAAGTTTTTTTAAACTGAAAACATAATAAAAACTGAAAACATAATAAAGTTTGAAAAACAATTTACTGTTGAGTTGAAAACATGCAGACTGTCATCTCCATAATCCTTAAGTAAAAAATAAACAGTATTTAGTATTCTATAATAGATTATAAAAAAAGTAATAATAAAAATGAAAAAAAAATATAAATAAAATAAAAAAAAAGGCTAATAAAAATAAAAATAAAAACAATTCATTTTAGCATGATAAATGCCAACCATTCTAAAGATATCTCAATTAAACTCTTCAACAGCTTGTGATCCAGACAACATTTTTGCGTATGTCTTACAAAATTTTATGTAAGACTTTTTTTACAAAACATCTCTGCCTTAGTCTTACAAAACAGTTCTCCAGAACTCTCTTCAATTCTTTCTCAACTATTTATCAAATATTTGGCTGAAGCTTGTTTTCCTTCCAGCTGGAAAATGACATTTGTTGTTCCAATTTTCAAAAATTCTGAGAATATTCTAACTTCTCAAATTATCATCAGATCAGCCTTCTTTCTGTTATTAGCAAGGTCTTTGAGTCTTTGATCAACAAACTTCTGACATCCTATCTTGAGTCAAATAAATAACTGTCAGACAATCAATACAGTTTTCAATCCTCTAGCTATACTTGCTAACTGTGGTGACAATTTTATCCTGCATTAGATGGAGCCGGTGAGGTTAGGGATATTGCTCTTGACATATCTAAAGCCTTTGACAAAATTTGGCAGACTGGTCTTCTTCACAAGCTTACTTCATATGGTGTAGCTGAGTAAGTTTTTGAGATTATCAAATCATTTTTTTCCAATCACTTTATTAAAATCACCCTTATATAAAATATGGTTTTATTAGTAAACAAAATTTTGTAAGTAATAAACTGATTGGTTGTCCGAAAATTACTACCAACAGACATTTTTTTAAACTTGAGTCACACTTTAAGAAAGTCGATCCGTGCCACTGGACAACCATGAGTTTCCACCCCTGATATATATATATATATATATATATATATATATATATATATATATATATATATATATATATATATATATATATATATATATATATATATATATATATATATATATAAGATAATTATATTTTTCGTATTTCAAATTTCATTAGGAATATTAATATAATATAAAAGAATATCAATAACAAGCAGAACCATAAAAATGCATAAATCTATATATTAGAGAGATTACTTTTTTTTTTTACAGAAACATAAATAAAATAAAGTAACAGTAAAAATCATCAACAATCAAAAACACCAACAAAAACTGATTAACGAGAAAAAAAAGTATTATCAATATATCTTAACAGGGTAAACATTTACAAATCCAAATATATTGAGAGACTTAAAGGCTATAGAGGAAAAAAACATCACAAGAAAATAGCATACTAAATTACATAACTAATTTTCACATAAATTATAATAGCTTTAGTATTTTCATTCTTTGCTATTGCTGGGATTAGGTCGATAGGTTGAAATATATGGTAAATAGTGCATAATTCTTTAGCAAAATATTAGAATATATTCTGCATTGCTTTTTTTTGTGTTTTTAACTTTATTTAACTGTTATGAACTGACACTGAGAAATACAAAATGTTCTGCATAAAAAGCCAGTAGCACCTTAAAAAAATAAAAAGCAAAATATTAAACATTGGACTAGAGTATCAAATCCACCTCTGTTTAGGCTATTCAGATAATTTCCATATTTATTATAATAATTGGTAGTGTCATCATCATATATATATATATATATATCATCATTGACATTAACAACATTCCAAATTTTTTAAATAAATTCAGCAGTAACTTAAAATGATTTATTTTCAATATCTGGATGCATTCATAAGGCAGCTACTGTTTCTTCGCAAAAAACAGACAAACAAAACTCTACAGATTGTCTCTATTGGCTTCAGATGAAATGATTTAGCTGTAAGTTAAGAATTTTTTTGTGAATTTATACACTGATATTTTCGTTGTAGTTAAATGATGCTCAACTTGCAAAGATGTACACAGCATTTTAAAGGCATCTTAACTAATAAAGTATCTTATTGTTAGTTTGACAATCTTGTTTTCTAACCATCTTGAAAAGATTTTTTATAAAAAAGCACATACGCAAACTTTTGCCTAAAGTTCAAAGATGAAAATGTAACCACAGTAATAAATTAGCTTTCAACTCAACAAATTTATTGCAAAATGTCAAGACCTGTTATTATAGAAGACCTGTTATTATAGTGTGTATATATATATATATATATATATATATATATATATATATATATATATATATATATATATATATATATATCGTTATCGCAATAATTTAGATTTTCCTATATTTATGAACGGTAATGTACTTGATGAGTCATCTACCCTTCATCTTCTAGAATTAACTCTTACTTCTGATCTTTCTTGGAAACCATATATTAAATCCGTTGCAAAATTAGCATCTGCTAAAGTTACATTTCTTTATCGAGCTTGACACTTTCTTACTCTGGATTCTATTCTCTATCTCTATAAATCTCAAATCCGACTTTGCATGGAATACTGTTGCCATATCTGGGACGGATCTTCTAATAATGCCCTTTCTCTTTTAGACAAGGTGCAAAAACGCATTGTAAACATAGTTAGACCTGCTCTTGCAGCCAACCTTCAATTTTTATCACATCGCCGTAATGTTGCTTCTCTTTCTTTTTTCTACAAATACTAAAATGGGCACTGCTCTAAAGAGCTAGCATCTCTTGTGCCATCTACTAAAATTCACTCTCATGTTACTTGCTATTCAATCAAGTCTCATCCTTTTTCTGTTACTGTTCCTAAGTGCTCCAAAAACTCATCTAGTTTTTTTCCTCGGACATCAGTTCTTTGAAATTCGCTTCCTTCATCTTGTTTTCCTAAATCATATAACTTTCAGTTTTAAGTCGTCTGTCAATCGTTATCTTGCTCTACAATCTTAATCTTTTCTCTTTCAGTAACTTCTAACACGAATTAGTGGTTGCTTGCATCCTTGTTGGAAGCGAAGATGTTTAAAATACATATACATATCTATCTTATAGCCTGCTGCTACAAAATGATTTAGATATTATTTTACCTGCTGTTATAGGGTTTATAAAAATTAAGAAAATCTGAAATTTGGAACCTCTGACCCCTTATGGTTCTTGAGATATTCAGGATCTACTTTTCTTATTTATGCTGACAGCATTTTTTACAATACTTTTTTGTTGCTAAATAGCAATATTTTATGAACCAAATGAGGTATCATCCTGAAATTTTGTACATAGACAATCTTCCACATGGCAGAATTTAACAAATTTCAAATTCATAAATTCATGTAAATTAGATAATAAAGGCATATATTTGGGGTATTTCGATGGTCAAAATGATAATTTTTTGATAATTTTTTATGAGGAAATGTTATAACTTAAAATATATGTATCAAATATCACTATTAATAAAAAATATATTACCACATTTTTTTATTTTTTCTAAATGCAGTCTTTTAAGTAAAGCTTGTATATACGCTGAGTCAGCTAATGCTAATTTATTATGACAAAGTTAACTCAATCTTAATTTTGTGTTGTAAGAAGATATTGTTAAAGCTTTTTACCAACCCCCCTTCCTTTTTTTCTTTTTTTTAATTTTTTGTTTTGTTAAAAACATTAAGACAAGTGACTAGGAGAAATTTGCAATCAAATTGTGCCAATTACATATACTCACATGAAATTGTATTCTAACTAAATTTGAAAAAATAACATACAAATATAAAAATAATAATGCATTAGAAATTTTTCTATAAATCTTTTTTTTTTTTTTCTATAATTTTTTCTAATTCAGTTTCTGAAACTTTATATATGCGACCATTTGTTGTAAATGGCGGATCAATGGTACATAAAACACGATTTGATGAGACCCAACACATATCTTCCTGTGCGGGCCAAAAAACTTGGGCTGGGACCATGTGGATGCATAAATTAAATTTTATAACCTCCTTCTCTTTTATCTTTTTTGGTTATAATTCCAATCCACCAAAAATTGTCGTAATTGCAAGCTATATAATCCATATGATTATAAATAACCTGCTGCACAAGTTCATTTCTGCACAAGGTTAAAAGTCTGAACCTCAGTTTGTTGACTCCTTTCAAAAGAAACTGTACATTTAATAATTGTTATAAAATGGTGGCAGCATCTTGTTCCTGGCAAGGTTCTTCCCATAGTAAATCTTGATTGTAATGATGATCAAACTTTATTTCTGTTATATAAATCAAAATGAATTGAATGTTTTTTATATTGTTTACACAAAATTCAAATATCTTATCAACATCTAAAATCTGTCTAGTCTTTTTGAAACTGGCTTGTGCAGTTAGTCTTTTTACTGTATCCCCAATACCATCACAAGCAGATTTACCTTAACTTGTGGCAAAAAAAAAACATTCAGCATCAATATCAAAGTCTTCTTTGTGATGGCAAAGATTAATAGAGTTCCTGAAGTTTTTATATTGTGCTGCACATCCATCATTAAAGTATTTAATATTACTAATTTGTAGAATGTTTGCTTTAATGTAATTGATAATGAGCTGTTGTATTTTATATACAAAGTATAGATCATGCTCAACGTCATCAGGAAGAAAACAAAATGATTTAGATATTAGTTTACCATTTGATTTGTAGTATATAATAATAGGATGAAGTGTACATTTTGGTTTATTCCAGTGGTAACATTGTACCTCATCCTGAACAATAAATTGGAAGTTTTCTGCAAAGTCACCCAATATTATACACTCATTGTGATTTAAAAACTCTTTACAGTCCACAGTGGTCGGAAACATCACTTTTCTTGGCCAAAAGTCAAAATTTTTACACTCACGAAATATGTTTTTGTTTTTTAAATCTAGTAGTCTACACTCCAAAACGACCAAAAATTAATTTTGTTGTTGTAATATGCAATTCACCGTTATTCTGTGAGTCATCGAAGTTGAATTTGTTTGCTTCATTTGTAAACAGAATTGCGATCAGTGTTTTATAGTGCTTACTTCAATTGCTTGTTAAAGCTGAAAACAAAGTGTGTTAAATAAAAGTTTAAATGGAAAACGAAGGTGATGGTAAGTTTATTAATTTTGTAAAATATAATACTCAAAATTTGGATACTCTAAAAAATAAAATAACTTTTTCCAAAAGTCTTTAACATTTTGGAATTTATTTTATTTTTTAAGTTTGAGTAAGCTTAACACATTTTGTTTAGGAGTGTTAAGCATAAGATTATAAACCAAAATTACTTTGAAGTGTTTAGTTTTTGAAAATGTTTATCTCGATTTGCGGTTTTTTGCGGTTTTTGAGTAAATTTTTTTTTTTCAGGAGTCATTTTTTTTTACAGAATTCAGCAGTTTTTGATATTTGGTTGTCCCAGCAGAAGAAAGGAAAAAATAAGGACGCACTAATAAATTATTTTATACAAAAATGTGTAGCTAATAAAATTTCAGATGAATACTATAAATATTTAACAGAAAAAGCACGCATGCTTAACAATAATTTGTCTGCAAAGTGGGAAAAGTGTCATAGAAGATGAGATGATTTTCAAATTAAATATTCTGGCTGGCTTTGTTCAGAAACTGTAATAAACAGGCAAATAAATTTAGAAATCGCTTCCACAGAGACTCAGTGCATAGTAGAACTAACCCCAGATGAAAAAATTGTATCACTAACTGGACGCCCGTACTTAAACGTAAACTTAAGTACTCTGAGAAATCTGAACGAAGTAAGAGGAGACAAGCAGCAAACCTCTCGATGTCAGAACACAACGAAACAAATCTGTTAGTTCAAGCAGCATCAATTTCGGCTGGAAAACAAGAACAAGTAGATTTGGCAGTTGTTTTAAAAGAAACCATCGAAAGTCCATCAAAATCATCAAAAAATAGGAAGCTATATGTCGATGATGTAAAAGCACCTATTGTAATGTCTGATGAGGAAGCGTTAGCATTTCTTCTCGAAAAAAATTTTTGGAAGAGCCAATACTGTTCCATCCGGACTGAAAGCAAGCAACGCAACGCTAATATTTATCCACCCTATGACAATATATTAGCAATAAAAAGTAATTGCAGACCCGATGGTGTACTTGTAGACGACAAATGTGCAAAGGTTCCTTTACAAATTTGGTAAAATTTGAAGAGTATTGCTTTCAAACTGGTCAATTATATCAAAGCAAGTACCCCTGGTTGCCAATGACTCCCACAGTACATAAAGTTATAATTCACTCAAAGCAAATAATGCAGAATACAGCACTTCCTGTCGGTTACTTCGGAGAGGATGCAGCTGAGTCAACAAACAAAATATATAAAAGTGACAGACTACACCATGCACTTAAGACTAGCCGCATTGATAATCTTTTCAATGTATTTCATAGAGCTCTTAACACATCGGATCCATTAATTTTATCTCTTCGCTTAAATACACGTGTTAAACAAAGGAAGCGTTTAACACTGCCACCAGAAATAAAGAAATTATTGTATTGTGAGGATATTGGTGAAACATGTGCGACTGACAATTTAGAAAATATGGATGGCGACGAGGACGATTATCCTGAACAACTTGAAGAGGAATATACATTTTTAGATAATGAATTGTATTTAAATTAAAGAGTTTAATGAAATTTTAATATTTTCGTAAATTCGTGTGTAAATCATATTTTCAATTTCCAGAAACAACATATTTACTTGTAAGTATCGTATATTTTCTAATTTAGAACTAAAAAATAAAAACTCAGAAAGAAAAGAAAAAAAAATTTATGTAAAAATTTTTTTTTTTAATTTTAATTCTAAATGTTTATAATTTTTTTTAAAAAAAATTTATTATTTTATACAAAAACACTTAAAATATACTGCAAATTCAAATTCCAGTTAAAAATTCCGTTATTTTAAGTTTTGGCCAAGAAAAGTGATGTTTCCGACCAATGTGCAGTCTTTAAGGTACTTGGCCTGACTTTTAGCTATAAATGAATGAGATGTAAAGTAATCTATTTTATTGCATATAAGGTCAATAATATCTTCAATATTGATTTTTTTATTGATCAGTGTAGTTCTATCAGTACCTTGCCATTGGTTAATTGTTATTTCTTTATCACTGTTGTCAAATATTCCGGTTAAAAATCCCTTTAAAGCAGTAATACCAGGATATAGTAGACATTGATGTAACAAGCACTCTAGATTATCCTGATTGCAAACAATTATTCCCAATAAATCTCTATAGTCTTTGTCAATTTTGAGAGCATCATTTAACAACTTAACATTCTGTTGATAGATACAGACAAACACTGTGAGTGCCAGACGAGTTTGTGGTTACAAACTTTCCTTTTTTTGATGATGGTTTATACAAAATTCCATGTTTTTTTAGCTTTTCTAGACTCTCGTATAAGGTAAATAGATACATTAAAAAATTCTGCAGATTTTGGAAGTGACCATGATTCTGGAGTTAATGTTAATATCTGTATTTTTGCTGAGTATGATGTCACATTTTTTAGTTTATCTTTTAATTCATTTAAAATTGAGTTATTGCTATTGATAGTGATATCTTCACATTTTCTATAAAAAAAAAAAAAAAAGAAACATTCATTTTTTAAAACTAATATCAACTAAGCATAATTTTAAAAAACATATTAGTATATTTATTAATTTATAAAACAATTAAATTTTAAATTTATATCAAAATCAAATAATAACAAAATTACCTTTTACATTTTTCTTTCCATTTCCATGTTTTTAAATAGATTAAAGCATTTCTGAAACTTTCTTTCAAACTCTAAAGTGTTCTCTATGATAATAGCAAACTGTTGTAAACAATTTTCCACAATCAAATAAACATGTTTTTCATCATGTTGATAGGTCTAAAAGACCTTGTCTTCTTGTTAAACCTTGCTTGTGACAGTCAACATTACATTCTAATCCAATAGAGAACTTTTCCATATTTTCCAACTTTTAATTTTATTTAAAAAATTTAGTTTTGAAATATTTTACAAAATAAATATTTTTTAGAAATACCATTAACATTATTTACTTTATGGTAAATTATTTATACATTTTATTATAATATCCATATAATTGGATGTGCTATATTATATGACTTTCTCTTATACATTATTAAAGGGTAATTAATTTTTATTTTACAGGGCTGTGGAGTCGGAGTTGCAACATTTTTAGCCAAGTCACAGTCGCTAAACAAAATCGCAACTCAAACTCCAATAGTAAAACTTCTTGGTATTGCATGTGCATGTACAAAACAATTAATTAACCTTAATAAATCTCATAATAAACCTTGAAGAACTTTCATAAATTTGTCAAAAAAGAAATTTTTAACTTATCGTGTAATATTTTTTAAAGAATTCAAAGAATTTTTCAAAAATTTTGCTTTGGAGTTGGAGTTGGGCTCAAAAAATTTCAACAACTGGAGTCGGAGTCGTTACTTTTTTTTTACGACTGAACACCCCTGATTTTATTTACAATTTATATAGTAATCATTTAAAATTTATTAATTAGTTAAGTAAATATAAAAATTCTGCTAAGTAACAGGAAACTAATATTTACAACATGAAATCAAAAACAACAATATAATAATGAGGAAATAAAAGGCTTTATTTTAAAAAAAAAGCCTTTTATAAATATAGCCTTTTTAAAAATATGTATTTTATAAATGCAATTTGGATTAAAGTTTCTATACTTAAAAAAAAGTTGGTCTTATACAAAAAAAAAATAGCTTCAATAAATAAAAATAATATTTCTAGTTATTGCTCTAAAAAGGCCTACAAAAAGCTTAAAAGAAAAATTTAAAACAAAACAGTTTTTTTTTAAGAAGGAGGAGGATAACACCCCCCTCCCCATACTTAATCTGACCCTAAGCACAAAAAAATATAAATAAATTACAAATTTATTGCCCTCACAAAGACTTTAACAATATATTTTTACAACATAAAATAAGAATATAGCTATTTTTATAATAAATAAATTAGCAATACATTTTATGCTTTACTCAAAAGGCTGCATTTAGAAAAGTTGAAAAATACAGTAATATATTTTTTATTGATAATGATGTTTGATACCTATATTGTAAGTTATAACAATGCCTCAAAAAAATTTATCAAGGTGACATCAACATTTTGACAGTCAAAATACCCAAAAATATATGCCTTTATATTTAATTTACATTTAATTGTGGTGGTCAAAAATATTTTTCAATTTGAAATTTGTATCCGCCATGTGGAAGTTTGTGTATGTACAAAATTTCAGGATGATACCTCATTTGGTTCATAAAATATTGCTATTTAACAACAAAAAAAAATTTTGTAAAAAATGCTGTCAGCATAAATAAGAAAACTGAATCCTGAATATCTCAAGAACCTTAAGGGGTTAAAATTTCTTAATTTTTATAAACCCTATAACATATTGAAAAATCAGCAAAATCTAAAATGGGGTGTTGTGAGCATGCTCATTTGACATAGAATTACCCATATATTTTTTACACAGGGGTTTAAAAATACTTCTAGTAAAAAAAGTAAAAAAAAAAGGTCCTCAATTTTTAATTTTGGCGGCGCCCAATACGGTGGACGATGTCAAAAACGTTCTAGAATAGCCCTTGATATATATATATATATATATATATATATATATATATATATATATATATATATATATATATTTATATATATATATATACACAGAGTCTAGCACGGAAGTCTAAAATGTTTCTAACATAAACTGTAGTTTTAAAGAGAATGAAATAAAGCAGACCAGAAAAAGTTTAAAAACTTTTTTTTAAAAGTTTAAAAAGTTTTTTTAAATGATAGATTGTTTGCCTAAACTGAACTCTCAGTTGATATAGTGGCACTTCCGTGTAGCAGCAAGCTATAAGATAGTTGATATAGCAGCACTCCATGCATGTTTTACAGTAAAAAAGCAACATATGTTTTACCTATTTGTCAGTCAATGTAGCAACACTCCTCGCATGTTTTAAAAATATTATAAAACAATAAAAATACTAAAACACTACTAATGAAAAAACTCTATAGTCATTATAATTGCAATTTTTTTTAAAAACAATAAAACTTAATATATATCTGCATTATTTTAATTGTTTTAACTTTTAGACAACATTAAAATGTCGCTTTATTGTTGATGTGCTAAAATGTTGTTGAAAGGGACTTATTTTACCATATAAGTCTCTTTCAACTGCAATTTATATATATATATATATATATATATATATATATATATATATATATATATATATATATATATATATATATACATATAGTGTTTTTAAAAATTATTAGCGCACAAGCAATTTAACCATAAGTCTCGTTCAACTGCAATTTATATATATAAATTAAAATACAAGTGATAAAAAATAAGATTAAAAATAATGTATTGGCGTAAATCTTTCAAAGATTTTAAGAAAATATTATATGGCCACCTATATTTTTAATATAGGTCTATGATATAATATCTTACTATTAAATCACCTTGAAAAAGATTTATAAAAGTGCATGTTTTATTGAAAAGTTATAGACTATAACCAAATATTTTAAAATGTAAACAACCAATTCAAGCTCTTAACAAAATACACTTTATAAATTTATTAAAACAACAAAATAACTCTGAATAAGTAGATTAAATGAGGTTAATAAACATTGACGCTTTTATATAATTACAAAAAATGTTTTATATCGATCTTTATTTATAATTTTTAGAATATATATATATATATATATATATATATATATATATATATATATATATATATATATAAATATATATATATATATATATATATATATATATAAATATATATATATATATATATATATATATATATATATATATATATATATATATATATATATATATATATATACATATATATAGTATATAATATATGTATGTGTGTATGTATGTGTGTATGAATACATACATAAATTGTATGTATGTATGTATGTATTCATTCATACATACATACAATATACATATAATATATATTTCCACTTTAAAAACTAAAAGTTTTGACTCTCAATGAAGAATTTGTTAAGAATTCGTACTTCCTCTCCACTTTCAACATCAACTTCTTTGTCTTCGTCACTCATATCTAACTTTTACAACATCGGCATAACCTCGGCATAAACACTCTTTAGTTTTTTTAGACGCATTTATGGCTGTTATTAACGATATTGAGAATCTATACGGACACGTGCGCACAAGAGAAAATAACTTTAAAAAATAGATTTAGGAGGATTTATAAATACTTTTTAAATAAATATTAATCATTAAAAATAATACAAATGTAATTTAAGCTACTTTATATGGAAATCAATTAATTTTTAATTTACTAAATTTATTTTAACAGTTACATATATGAATTTGAATCTTTTATATGAATTTATAAATAGATACATTTCCCGTTTTACTTTAGGTTAGTTGTTTACAACATTTTTTCTAGTGCAATTGTGAATTTGAAAGCAATATAAAAAAGTATTCATCGGTTAAAAATAAAAAAAAATTAGCTGAATAGACGAAAATGCAGGAAAACATAATAGATAAGACTAAATAGGAACGCGGGAGTAGTAAATATTAATAGAGAAATAGCATTGCTCGAATTAACGTAAAAAATGCCTCAACTGAAATAGGTATCATTCTGAGATAGGTATTATTCTGTTGGTCCTTTATTATAAGTTTTATACTTAAATAATTGTCTACTTTTTCAATATCATCTAAAACTTACTTTTTTGATGTTTTTCCGACATAAGAATTTTGGATGGTACTCCTTGTAGCGTAATTCCAATGTTGACTTTTTAATGTGGCAAAAAAATTATTTATTATAGTAAACGATCAATTAAATATTTTTCTACCAGAAAAGTTTTGTTTTAATTATTAGTAGAAATGTTTCCAAATTATTTCATGTAGCAACTACTCGATGAAAATTTTTACAGACGATAGAAAAAAGTGCAATCTTATACTTTAATAATCATTTGAACCAATTTTAATGCCAAAAGTCTCTCTTTATTATGTAATTTAACATTTGATTGATTAAAGCATTTTTGGCACTGAATATATTTGTTTTTATTTTGTTTCCTATAATTATATTCTATGTTATAATTAATAGTATACCTATTATTCTAGTTATATTATAAGTAGAAAAAAAATTATAACTAGAAAAGGTTGATTATAACTTATAACCAATCTTTTAATCGTAAAACAAATAAAACTAAACACAATTGATACATTTACATACAGTCGTTCATAAAAATGAAGTTTGAGCGTCATGTCTTCAAAGAATGAAGAATTTGTCAAATATATACTTACAATACGATGATTATATTGAAGATGCATAAACAAAGGCTAATTAGCTACACAGGGGTAGACACAGTATGTTTAACTAGAGATTTTGAATGACAACAATAACTTTTATTAGCATGAAAACACATTTTAAGCGTATTTTTTTAAAATCAATAATAATAGCTTGTATTCAATTATTATGAATAAAAAATCTTTTAAAAACAGTTTTTAAATAAATAAAAAAAAAAAAGTTAAAGTGTATTTAGTTACGAATTGTTTTAAAGAATAATTACAGTGGGTGGCAAAATTATTAATGACAAAAATTATTAATTTTTTTTTTTAACTTTTTTACTAATTTTTAAGTTTAAAAAACTTAAATGAATAAATACGTATCTTGTAGCTATTTTTTTATATAGTCTTTATCATTAGGGGGCTTCATTTAGATTGTAAAACAACATAATTACTTCTTCATAGCTATTTGTTTTTTTATAAAAAGTTTAAAATAACAAATAAGGTTATAATCCTAATATTTTGAAATACAACCTTTTGCTACATTAAAGGCTCTCAGGCGTCGGGGCATGCTTTCTATGCAGTCTTATGCGTTGTCATGGAGACTGAGGTTGTTATGTCACTCTTTAATAAGGGTTTCTATTAACTGCTGCTTGGTAGTGATATATTTGGCTATTTCCTGTTTTGCGAACTCTTATAGATTTTATATGGGGCTCATGTAAACGTTTATGTATGGGGTTCAGGGGTAAATTCCACGGCCAAGGCAAAACGCACACAATTTTTTCAGGTAGGAATGCTGTAACACTCTAAGATTTAAGGCATGGTGCTGTATCATGCATGAACATATACTCTTCGTTAGCAGGGAGCTATTCTTGGATCTGGGGCAGAGCCTGTTTTCCAGTACTCGCTTGTACTGTTCCTGCTTCGTGGTCCCTTCCACAATTTAGAGGGAAACTATACCTATGGCTCCGATTACAGACCACAATATTACACTCACAGTGTGTTTAACCTTTTTCCATAAGACAGTCTTGGTGGAATTTCGCTCCTGGGTGACGTCGGACAAGTTTTTGTCCACTAAGGTTTGAAATGTTGACATTACAAAGATATTTTAAATTACAAAGCTAAAATACTTTAATACTTTATACTAAAATACTAAAATACTTTATACTAAAATACGGTTCTTGCAATATCATAAGTCATATTTACTCTACTCCAGTCTTCACTAGTCATTTTCTGGTGTTTTCTAGCCCATTTCAGTCGCTTTTTTTTTCATGGTTTTAATTAAACGTGGTTTTATGGTTGGACGACGACCCATTAAAATCTCTTCAGCCAACCGTCTCCAAATCATCTTATTGGAGAGAGGTAAAAATGGTTACGAACAAGGATTTATGCATTAAAACTAGCAAAAATAATGACTAATTAACCATAACTGTTTAAATTATTAATCGATACTTACGTTTTGATAGTTTTGAAATCAAAAAACTTGCAAAAAAAACTTCCAAAATTGAATAATTGAACTCAATTTTGAACTAACTCCAACCACACTTTTCAAAAATTGACATATAAATGAGTAATAAGCTTAAATAAGTTTTTGTTAAAATAATTAGTCTCCTATTTTCTATCTTTTTCTTTTCTTTATTCTCACGTCCAACAACAAAGGAAGAGGGACACAACTTTCAATTTCAAAAAAAAAGATCTCTATATCTAAAGATTTATAAGAAAAAAAAATGTCCTCTTTCCCCTTGTTATTGGCTCTCATTCTCATTTTCCTTAAAAAATAATAATTAAAGAACTTGATAACTGCCAAAGTTCATTTACTTTTTTAACGTGTAAACTTTTTGAACCTCGCTCTAGTTTTATGTTCAGATTTAATACTTAAAGAAGATTCTGGACTGATTTTAATGTTCTTGTCATCGAATGAAAATGCAATGTCAAAGTAATGGACACTGAATTACGTCAAAGTAGTAGACAAAGAACTAAAATTTTGAAAATTTACTCGTTAGTATCTGCTGTTATATAATAAGCAAATTTAAATTAGAACTTTTTGCCATCATTTTATTTCATTTAAGCTTGTTAAGCAAAATTTTTTGTGTTTTTATGATTTTGCTTCAAAAATTAGTAATTAGCTTCAAGAACTCTTATGGCCTTATCAAACTTTATAACCTTATTAACTCTTATCAAACCACCGGAAATGAGCATTTAACCAGGGAGTTCATGCCTCCTTTCTTAATATCGCCTATTTGATCAGAGCCGACATCAAACCTCGAATTTTTGCTTCTTAAAACTTGTACTATAACCGCTGCTTAAATTCGATATTTTTGTAACGAATTATTTAGTTCTTTCTATTGAAAAGTCGATTCTTAAGTTTAAAATTGTTCAAACATTTTTTACTTGCTTTTCTAAAGCTTAAAAACTTTTAATTTCGAAATAAGAGCAAATTTTTAGCTGGCGAGCCATTGTGGCTTAACAATAAAATTTTGTCTTTAATTAATTAGCAACCTAGCGAACAATCATCACAAACCGTCGATTTAAATGTTTCTTGTTTAAATGAACAGTCATTTGAGAGACCATGTAAAAAATACGAAGATATGTCCTACCGAAGTAAACGTCGTCACGCATCCATATTGTTAGTAAATCATGATCATGATAAAATTTTACGAGCAGCAGAAATGGGGTTAAAAAAGAAAAAGCGATATAGTTTACTGTACGTATTAAAAGAATGTTTATCAAATGCAGATTCGGCAAATGAAATAAAATGTTTTATTCACGACAAAAACAAGCAAATCGTACCGTAGAACGGGGTGACTTTGTTAGGATTTTGAGCATTTTTGCAAAATAAATCTGGTTCATTACAATTTTTTCTGATTTTTTTTTTTCCCGTTATAACATTATACCTTTTCTTTATATAATTCCATTAAATATTTTTAATTTTTTTTTGTCTTAATATATATATTTTTAATCCAAAATGTTATCAATCTCACCCCGTCGTTTGGGGTGACTTTGATGGTCTATTATTTCCTAATGGCTTATTGATTTAACCCTCTTTACAGTGTCGCTAATACTTTCTTTTTGACTTTTACTAAATTAGAACACAACATATTAATAAACTTATAAGATTTACTGGTAAAATTATAAATTTAGACAACAAGTTTGGTTATCGAATATATCTACAGAATGGACAAAGAAAAAACAAAAATAAATTTGATGTTAATATGCTAAACACAGAAAAATAATATATCAATAACATTGTTATAGTAATTAGCAGTTATAAAATAACACTAACAAAAAAATAATACTAATTGCATATAAATATTAAGTACTGATTTACCCTGATTTACACTGATTTTTCTGCAAATGTGATTGAGAGTAACCAAAAACGAGTGGTATATTCCAGTGGTATTATAACTGGAAAATACCACTTGAACATCTAAGTATAGATTTTTAGAAAAAAAAAATTTCAAAAAAATTAAAATCACAAGATTTTTTGGCATTTTTTGGTACGTGTAAAAATCGCTATTTTTTTGTTATAGTCATGTTATTCCTAACACATTTGCACAATTTAGAATCACTTCACAATCATTAAAATTTCAAAAATATTAGCAGAATATAATTATGTACAAAAATAAAAAAAAAAAATAGTCTCTAATTGTGCAATTTCACATTCAAATCATTATTTTTGTAACTAACAGACGAAATTATCAAAGTCACCCCGCGTATCAAAGTCACCCCGTTCTACGGTACCTAATACGCCACTAGAGGGATTAGCATTAATGACAGCTATGAATTTATCAAAGACGCAATATCAAGTTATGCGAAATAACTCAATTAAATGTAATGCGAATGTATATCCTACATATATTATACATAATAACATATAATAACATAACTAAATATAATAACAACATTCGCGACGAAAAAAAAAAGTGTTATCCTGATGGTATCTATATAGCTGAAAATGGAATGAGAGGCAAAGTTCTACTGAAAGAATTGTTATGCCATACAGTTCATCGAATGTTGCAAATAACTACTGTTAAAAAACAGAATTTCGCAACTTGATTCCCTTGAATCCTGTTTAGGAATGACTTTGTATTGCAAATGGGGCTTCGATGGTGCAAGTAGCCAAAAACAGTATAAACAAAAATTTTCCGTCCAAATAAACAACAACGATGAATGTAATGTTTTAATGTCTGATCAAAACTTGTTTTCTACTTGTCTTGTGCCACTTAAGTTATCGTATAGTGTTATGACAATTTGGGAAAATCAAGTGTCTTCTTCAACGCGATTCTGCCGCCCACTAAGAATTCAGTATATTGCTGAAAACCCTTTAGTTTTAAGAGAAGAAAAAAATACTTTGACAAGCAAATCGATTTGCTTGAGGAGAGTGCAATGATTATTGATGTAGAAATAATGGAACCAGAAGCTGAAAAAAAGCTTGTAATTGAAGTAAGCTTCAATCTTAAGCTTACAATGATTGATGGAAAAGCAGTAAATGCAATTTGTGACAATAAATCGGCTCAAATTTGTAATATTTGCAAATGTACTCCTAGATCAATGAACAACTTAGATAAAGCTCTGATCCGTTCAACAGATTCGCAAAGCTTAGAGTTTGGGTTATCGTCATTACATGCAGAAATTCGATGTTTCGAGTGTATTCTACATATAAGTTATAGACTTGATATTAAAGAATGACAAATACGTGGACCTGAAAATATAAAATTAGCAGCTGTAAAAAGAAAAGTTTGTTCAGCGTGAGTTTGCAAAAATTGGCCTTATTGTTGACATGCCTCTTCAAGGCGGATCTGGGACATCAAATGATGGCAATACTACTCGCCGTGCTTTTCGTCAGCACGCAGAGTTTTCGCGAATAACAGTAGTCAATAAAGATTTAATCTACAGGCTATACATTATTCTATCTGTCATTAATTTAAGTAAAAAAATTAACATAGCCAAATATGAAACATATTGTTTGGGAACTACAAATATTTTTGTTCGAGAGTACTCATGGCTTTACATGCCAGCCTCTGTACACAAACTACTCATTCATAGTAGTCTGACAATAACTAGATTTATGCTACGAATTGGAATGTACTCTGAAGAAGCAATCGAAGCTCGGAATAAAGACAATAAAAAATATTCGTTTACAGCACACTCGTAAATTTGATCGAAAAGCTATAATGACGGATCAATTCAATTATTTAATGCTTTGGAGTGACCCAATTCTTTCATCTCTAAACTATGCAAGATCGAAATGTAAACATAAAAAAATGAATCTAGATGGAGACGCAGTTGATCTTCTTTTTCAAGAAACTGAAAAGAAAAATACAAATGATGTTAATGACGATATTTATGCGGATGAAGAATATAATGAGTTGGATGAGGATGATGATTTTGATGATAGAAATGAGAAACTAAAACCGATAAACATAAATGAAATAAGAAATTTAGATGAGCACAATGACATTATTGAATCATCTGAAAATGAAAACACTGATTTGCCATTTTATTACTTTGCTGACTTTGAAAATACTGACTAAGATTTTATTTATATTATTTTTACCATTTAATTTAAGCATTATTATGTGCACTAATATGTAAAATAGGAATAAAAATAATGAGCTAATAAAAATAAATTCTAATTTTTAAATGACTATTTTATATTAACAATATAAAATATAGTTAGTGTAATTCACTAGAAGTTTATATGAAGGATGTTAATGACTATTAGTTTAATTATTTTTTAACCCTTACAGTATGTGCAAGTGTCTAACTTCAATTTTCTTACAGTTTCTACGTTAATTTTTTATGCTTAAGGTTTTTTAAAGTTTTTAACATTACAAGTTTTTAATCAAATTGCTGCAATTATCAACTAATTAGTCTTCATATAATCATATAGTATCATATAAACTTCAAATTTCCAGACAAATAATTTTTTTTTACATCACAATGCATTGTAAAGTAAGAATTAAATACCCTAAAATCTTAAAATTTCAAAATTGATTTTAAGTTTAAGTTATAGCTAGTCGCAGCTGATTTTATTTAACAGTATTAAACAGCCGTTTTACTTCCTAAATATCATTAATTCCAATTTCAAGAGAGCAGCATTTGGTTGGAATTGAATACTTAAATATTTGATTTTTACGTATTTATAGTGAAATAATTTTCTTTTTTTTTCCTTTTTCGAAAACAATAAAGTAATAAAAAAAAAACGATTCGATGTGTTTAATAAAAAAAAAAAAAAAAAAAAAAATAAAAAATATATATATATATATATATATATATATATATATATATATATATATATATATATATATATATATATATATATATATATATATATATATATATATATATATATATATATATATATATATATATATATATATATATATATATATATATATATATATTCCTTAAACAAATATCTTAACTTTAAATTGGTCTTTTTATAAAAGCAAAAAAAGTCGTCGATTTTGAACTTAAAAATATATCAGAAAGAATACATGGTCGCAGCCGGGTTTTTTTTTTGAACAATAACTGCCGTTTAGTTAATGCAAAAATCAGAAAATCAAACAATCTTCGAGTGGCATTTAGAAAAAGGAAGACAAGGAAATTTAGAAAAACCCCTTTAAAATAGCAACACTTTTTTTTTTTTTTTTAAGTTGATTAAGGTGCCCCAAGAAGTTCTTACAATCTTATAACAGAGCACCGCGGAAGAGCATTTAATAGGAAGTTCACGCCTCCTTCCCAACCAATGTCGCAAAACTTGCCCAGAGGTGGGGTTTGAACTACGGATCTTACGTTTCTGAGGCAAGTGCGCTACCACTGCGCCGCGGCTGCTAAGAAATTTCTAAGACATTTTACAATTTTAAGACATGTTATGAATAAATTAAATACAAATATATAACTAAAACATTTACCTTTTATTAGCACTAAGTTAATATGTTTACTTAAAATAAAAAAGTCCAAAGCTTTTTTAATTGAAAAAAGTTATGTAAATTTTGAGGATAAATATTTTTGAAAAATTTTTTTTCCCGAAAATTCGACAATTTTAAAGCCATTACGAATGGTTCTAGCAAGCTTGCTTTCATATCTAGTAATTAAACGGATATATTTTTGAGTAGAGTAAAGCACTTATGTTTCAATAATAAAATAAAAAAAAAGTTTAGAAGATTTGATTTTTTTGGGACTTTTGGCCACGGAAAAAAAATTATGGCCCACTGTGTATTGGTGAGAAATAAATTTGTGTCATCTGCATGCATTATTCAATAAATAATGGACATGAGTTAACTTATTTTTATCATAAATCAATCTTGATTGATGTTTCTGGCATATAGAGAATTTAGTTTAGGTTGACTTGTACTTACCAAAGCAATATTAGCATATGTTAGATAACTTTGAATAAAAGAAAAGTAGAGAATTTTTAGATTCTCTTGGAAAAGTATAGGTTTGAATTTTTTCAAGTATGCAGATTTATTGTTTTTATGTGGGTTTTCCAAGAAATCTTTTCGTTAATAATTACCTTAAGAAATTTAATTATTTCAGTTATTTTGATGTTTATGTTATAATTTTAAGTAATGGTAGCATGCTTTGTATATTATTTTTCTGCTGGTGAATGAAGCAGCAGAAAAATAATTATTTAAGCAGCTGTGGTGCATTGGTTAGAAAACTGAGCGCTGTGGTGTAGTGGTTAGAGTGCTTTTTTTAGAAGCAATAGATTCAGGATTTAAAACAAGCTCTGAACATATTTTACCCCATTGGTGAAATTTCAATTTAAATACTCTTCTGCGATGCTTTATGACAAGAGGTCTTCAACTAGATCTTCTTGGGGCAACTAAAAAAAAAGAAAAAGAAAAACGAAACAAAAAAAAGAAAAAAAAGAAAACAAGATGTATTTTTTTTTCTTAATTTAAAAATAATTTATTTACTTTAAACCAGACGTTTAGGTTCTCAAGGTTAATGTTCACTAATTCATAGAGGTCTTTGATTGATGCTGATTGGTTGATGCTGATTAAGCTGTTGCATCTCGGAACTAAACGGTAAACTTTAGCGACGAAATTGACGAAACGAAACACAACAATTTATAGTTTCGGAAGACATTCGTTAGTTTTTAATTTACCGTTGCCTTCTTGTAAAAACGTTAAAAAAAAAAAAAAATCTAATCTCGCTTCATTTCGAGACAAAACCAGTTTTTTATAAAAAATCGAGTTTTTATCAAAAAATTTGTTATTTCTCAATACTATAGTTTATTTTAAGTGCTTAAAACACTTTTTTAAAACAGCATAATGCTGATGAATAAAACATATTTGTTTCATCAACAAATATTATTGCTTCGAGTTTTTCAAGTGAGATATCATGATTAATTGCGTCAAACGCTTTGGATAGGTCAATAAAAGTTTCTAATAAATTTTTTTTTTTTATAAAATGAATCACTTATGCCATCAATTATATCTAAAAATACATGTCTAGTTATGTGTTGTAATTGAAACAAATTTGTTTTTGTTTAAGAATTTGTTTTGAACTAGATATTCATATAGATATTCGTAGAATATTCGTTCAAGTATTTTAAAAAAGTTAGAAGTATTCAGATTAATCTATAGTATTATTAGAAATATTTCATTGGTTTTAAAAACTGGTATAGTTTCAGCTATTTTTAATTTATCTGGTACAGTTCCAGCTTTAATTGATAGTTATAATATTTTAAAAATATGTTTGTGTATATCCGAAAAAACGTGAACAACAATGTAACAGCAAACGTCGTCTATAACTGGATACTTGTTTAACTTAAAAATGTTTATAGCATTTTCTTGTTCATCAATTTTTAGTTTTTTAAATAATAGTTTGTTGTTAACATTAGCTAGATAAATTTATAAAATAACTTGTTCAGACAATGGATTTTTGAAGCCAGAATTGTTAACAAAAAAACTTTTAATTTTTTCAGAAATTGCGTTATTATTGACTCTTTATTATTTATGACAATTTGAGCAGGTGAACTTTTTTATTTTTAGTTTTTGAACCCAATTATTTTTTTAATAACATCCCAAGTTTTTTTAATATCATCATTTGAGTTTTATTCTACTTGAATAATAGTTTTTTTTGAATTTTTTCAAACAAGTTTATGTATTTTTTGTAAGCATTTAGCTTCGCCTCATTTCTATTTTTAATTTTTATTTATAAAAGTTGAGAGAAGGCCGTAACAATAATTTTAAAAAAAGTAACCTTTTTGAATATTCCCGCGGTATCGGATAATAAAAATTGCAATAAATGGTGCCAACCGAATCAATATAAATAAATGATGCTTTTAAAATTTTCAAAAAAGTATTAGGCTATTTAAAAAATTTTGGGAAAATTAAAATTCTGCGGAATTCTTAACAAAGTTTAATATATGGCTTCATAATTTTTAAAAACTGATTTACTAACTTGGAAACAACAAATTTTATTATTAAAAATTACGTTTCTACGTTTTGGCTGAAAAAGCTATTGAATTGATGATAGATATAAAACCAATACAAAAATAAAAAGCAAAAAGATTATTTGTTACTAATAGTTATTTGCTTCCGGCTTTTTAGATTATAAAGAAACAAAACCTTATGGAAATAAATAGAATTAAGCATATTTATATGTTCAGAATTAGAAGTTTTTTCCGGGAACTTGTTACTGGCAAAATTCCAGAAAAAATAATAAACCGTAATTCCCGAAATCCCGGGAATTTTTTTTTTTCGGTACCCATGGATTTTAATAACAAATTGATAACTTTGATGAGCTGGAAGTAGTTGAAAGTTTAGCAAAAAGTCTTGAGCTAAATGTTTTAGGTTTTGAAATAATTTGTTGAAGGGAAGTAACCCCAGTTAATCATTCCAACTGGGGAAAATGATAGGACCCATATGGGTTTCCCACATGGGTCCCATTGCGATTCTGCCAGTGGGATCCAACTGGGTCCCATCTGGGATGGGTTTTTGACGGGAAATCCCATATTGAACCCAGATATTTTTTTCATTTACCGCGGGTTTTCTCATTTTTTTATATTTTGTTTTTCGCAGGTTTTTTGTATCTCGAATCTGCGAAATAACGATTAAAAAGCGTCGCATTTTTTATATAAAATCAAAAAATAAAGGTTTATCTATATTCAATTCGCTGTCAGGGCAATAAAATGTATAAGGCAAATGAATATTTGGTCTGACTTTTATAAATCGATTGAAAAAACATACTTGAATTTCATAATACTTTAAGCAACAAAAAACTAATATTATACAATGATTTGATGCAAAACTGTTCTACTATAGTAATATACTGCCACATCAGTTCTCTCATATCGCCGCCATAAAGTTTATCGTTACGCTTCTTTAGTGCTTTCATCCACTTTTTCACTAATTTTATAAATTAAAAATAAACATTTAAATAATATAATAATTTATAGCATATATATTTACAAAGTATAGATAAAAAATATTTATTGATAATATTATTTAGGGCATACCATGCAGTGTGCCATACCATGCCATATCTTGCATATAACTAACAAACACTAGGCAAACAAAAACACACATACAAATCACAAGCTAACTCAATACAGTATATAAATCGATATATGTGTTATAACAATAGCCAGATTGAAGTAAAGGCTTCTTCAGTTGCCATCTTCTAGTTTTAAAGTTTCTTCAGTTTTTCTTTTTAACAGGCATCTTGCAGGAAATCTAAAGCAATGTTATGTTATTAATTAGGTATGACATAAATAGACTTGTAAACAACAATAATATAACATGACTAATATGTTAGCATTTAAAATTTAAAGTCTTGACTCTGACATCTTTAACTCTTAAATCAGTTGGTGAGGGTTTAATATCTTTTATATAATTTAATAAATGCAAAAATAATCAATATCACTAACATTTAGATTGTATCTTTCTTTTTTTTAAAAAACATCTTCGCTTCCAACAAGGCTACAAGCAACCACTAGTTAGTGTTGGAAGTTTCTGGAAGAGAAAAGATGAAGATTGTAGAGCAATTGACAGACGACGTAAAAGATTGCAAATTATATGAATCTGAAAAGCAAGATAAAGGAAGCAAATTCCAAAGAACTGATGTTCGAGAAATAAAAATAAAACGAATAAGAGTTTTTGGAGCACTTAGGAACAGTAATAAAAAAAAGGATGAGACTTAATTAAATGACGAGTAACACGAGAATAAATTTTAGTGGATGGCACAAGAGACGCTAGCTCTTTGGAGCAGTGCTCATTATAGTATTTGTAGAAAAGAGAACAAAAAGCAACATTACGTCGATGTGATAAAAGTTGAAGGTTGGCTGCAAGAGCAGGTCCAACTATGTTTACAATGCGTTTTTGCACCTTGTCTAAAAAAGAAAGGGCATCATTAGAAAATCTGCCCCAGATATGGCAACAGTATTCCATACAAGGCAGGATTTGAGATTTATAGAGATAGAGAATAGAATTCAGAGTAAGAAAGTGTTGAGCTTGATAAAGAGATGCAACCTTAACAGAAGCAACGGATTTGATATATGGTTTCCAAGAAAGATCAGAAGAGTTAATCCTAGAAGATGAAGGGTAGATGAATCATCAAGTACATTACCGTTCATAAATATAGGAAGGTCTAAATTATTGCAATAACAAAAAAATTATTATTATTGGCTTAAAAAAAATTGAGTTTTATCTGAATTAAAGTTTACCAGCCACTGTGAGCCCCACGCTGTAGCAGAAGTGAGATCCTTTTCAAACTCAAATACCCATTTTAAGCAATCAGAGATTTTTGGCTTCTAATCAAGACAAGAATAAATAGCAGTATCATCAGCAAAAAAAGCCACCTTAGATGTGAAAATATCTGGAAGATTATTAATGTAAATCAAAGAGTCTAGGGCCAAGGATAGAACCTTGAGGAACACCTGAAGTTACAGGATATGAAGAAGAGTGCTGTCCATCAAATACAACTTTTATACTACGATTGGTTGAAAGGATTCAATAATCTTAAAGATGTTACCAGATACACCGTAAGAAGAAAGCTTATGAAGAAGACCAGCATGTCAAACTTTATCAAACGCTTTAGGAATGTCAAGAGCGATGGCCTTAACCTATCCACCTAATTAAACGATGATCATTTTAGGTTATATTATTACTTGAAAATAATTATTTACTACAATTTAATACATTGAAAAAAATTTAAAACAATTGTAGTTTTGAACACAATAAATTTTGTATTAAAATTATTTTCACAATGAAAATTTACAATTATAAACAAGCGTAGAGTACTTACATTAATATATATAATAGTTATATTTATGATTAGTCAAACATAACGCATTTCAATTATCATGGACCAAAATATATTGTTTAGTTTTATGTTGTCTTAGAGTTACATTTTATGATATATTAAACTTCACAGCAGATTCTAAAAAATATGCAACACCTTAATTAATTGGTTTAAAAAGATATTATACATAAATAAATTAGAACTTATCCATTCACAGAAGCCCAGGTAAATAATAGGAAAAACCTGTATATTTTGCAAATTCGATGTATTTTTAATATACAGAAATTATTTTATTTATTTTACCAAATTCTGTAAACTAATAGTTTGAGATATTAAAACTCGGAGAAAGTAAAACTTTCCTAAACTTTCTGAACAAAAATATTCAAAATAATGTTGTCAGATTAAGTGTAAACTTACTAGATTTAGATAAATCATTTCATAGGAGATTTTTCATAGCTTTTATGTGTAAAAAACTAAAATTTGTTGAAGTAATGTATTTTCTGTTGTTAATCATAAACAAACTAACTCTAAAAACAAAACATAGATACTATTAAACCTCTTTAACAAATTTAATAAAGTTAAAAAGTACAAAAGTAACATAAATAAAAAATGTATTACCAAAAAAAATTGATATCTTTTTTATATTGTAAATAAACATATTATATATATATATATATATATGTTATACTATATGATATCATATAATAACGCAATAAAATTGACTTACTATAGCAAGTGAAAAATACAAAACATTTATGATTATTCAAACATTCAGTTTTTGCAATATTTTGTATCAAAACTATATTTTCAATTTTATATTGCACTTGAGTAGCATTTCATGATTTTATTCTAAAAAAATTATATAACGTCCTGTGAAAATTAATTAAAAAACATCCTCAAACCTTAAAACTCAACATTTCCCTCTTTTAGAACAGCCAAATTGTTTCTTAAACACATGTCTGAATATTGCTATCAAAATATATACACTTTTATATTTTATAGAATTTTAAAAATGTATTTAATAAATAAATATGTTCAAACAAAATGTGATAATTATTTTATTAGTACAGACAAATAAAGTTAAACGTTAAAACACCAAATAATTTTTGTCATTACTTGTTATTATTTACAAATAATTTACAATAAAAATAATTTAAACATTTTTTCATATAAAACCTTATATTATAGCTTATAATATCAGTTACAGTATTTATAATATAAGTAATATATTATTAATTATATAACTTATAGAAAAAGTCAAACATTTATGTATTTATAAATATGTAAAGTTTAGATATGGCAGTGTTACTTAGTAAAACCTTACCATATTTTGTTAAGTGACATTGAGATTTGCTTGAAAAAGAAAAATTAAAACAAAACACACTAACTTAGTGTATTTCGTTTTTGTAACTTAGTGACTAAGCCATAACTGTAGGCACACCAAACCATATAAACTAATTTGAAAAAATTTCAACATTTGTCTATAGCATAAAAAATAAATAATATGCCTTCGGTTTGATAAAACCTTAAACAAGTCTGTAAAAAAGTAAACATTGATTCTCAAACTTATCAATGGCTATGAAATTTAGAGCATTTAAGAAGTTTAAAAGTATGCCACTTTTTTTTGAATTAAAACTGATATGTAAATAATTATTTTTTTGCAAAAATACTAAATATGAACCAAATTAAGTTCCTGTTCACTCCAAATGCAAGTTTATATTTAATCCAAATCAATCTGCATTACTGTATATGCCATTTTAAAAGATTTTATCATATTTTCAGGCATAATTTTTGCTGCAATCATTGTACTATACGGGACCCATCTTTTAACCAGTTTAAATGCCAGCTATAACTCAGTTCCAATAATCAAGTTACATCCCAGCTGGGACCCAGTTGTTGTGGTTAACTGGGCAGTTTATCATTTTTATTATTAATTACTTTTATTTGCAAACAATACGCAATATAAATTATTTAAGTATTTTTCATATAAAACCTTATGCTACAAATTAAAATTTAAGTTACAATATTTATAATATAACTTAAATTATAAATATTATCACTTTACAAAACATAATATTACTATGTTTTGTAAAGTGATAATATTACTATTAGTAAGGTTTTACTAAGTGACATTTATAAAAATTTAATTATTATTTTTTGTTAGTCATTGTTTTATTTTTTAGTTATTAATTATTTTTAAATAGTGATATCTAATTTATTGTAGTGTTATATAACTTTTGTTTTTATTTTCTTTTTAACCATTTATTATATATATTTTATTCTACCATGTATTATTATTACTTTTTTGTTTTTTTAAAATTATTTATTTTTAATTTATGTTGTTGTTTTCTTCTTGTTGTTAATTTTGTTTTTTTGTTTTTATTGCCAAAAGAACTTAACATAATATTTTGTTTTGCTTGTAATATTTGTTGTAGCTTTTGTTTTGTTTTGATTTTCTCAGTGCTTTACTGTTTATATTTTATTTATTCACTTTTTCATATTATTTGCAATATATTTCAGTTATTACATTATAAGAAAAATCATCTTATAATATAATAACCAAAGTAATCATCTTATCATATAATAACCGAAATAACGAATCATCGTTAGTTGTTACGTTTTTTCAGTTTATTACTGTTTGTAACTGTAACTTTGAATGTAAGAACGATTGTTGTATGGAAAATTATACTGATTTATTTAAATTATTATTATTACTATTGTTAAAATAACATGTTATTACTACTATTATGAATAGTATTTTTATTATTATTACCATTACTATTTTAATCATTATCATTAGGTGTTTACGTAATATTAGTAGTTTGTACTATTTGTAAACAATCTTGAAATGTAATACCAAATATTTCAGAAATATATATTGATTGATTGATATATATATATATATATATATATATATATATATATATATATATATATATATATATATATATATATATATATATATATATATATATATATATATATATATATATATATATGAGTTTAGATATCATTTGTAAATGTAAGATTTAGCAGTTTCTATAAGTTATATATTTGATAATATATTACTTATACTATAAGAAATATATTAATTATATTACTTATAAAATATGTAAAATCTTAAACTTAATAAATGCATGATTTTAATTTTTTTCATAAGTTTGTAAAACTTATTTTTTTCTAAATACATAAACCATTTATTAAATGATTTATGTGAAAATGAATATGTAAAGTTTACATACTGCAGTGGCACTGCTACATAGTACACTGTTTACATACTGCCAGTGGCACTGTTTACATACAGTGGCACTGTTTACATACTGCCAGTGGCAGTGCTACATAGTAAAACTTCGCTATGTTTTGTAAAAAAAATTTGCCAATGTCATTTTACAAAACAAAGCAAATTCAAAGGTTTTTCATAGACTTTTTGAAAGTGTGTTAAGTTTTAATTTTTTTTTTCAAAAAATCTTATAAACTCTATGAGATTTTTTGAAAAAAAAATTAAAACTTACCAAAAGTAACACACTATGCCGTTACTGTAAACACACTAAATCATATAAACTATTTTTAAAAATTTTCAACATTTGTTCATTGCATAATTACAGAATATGCCTTCAGTTTAATAAAAAATTTAACAAAATTTTAACGTTTTTCGCTAAATACAGTGAAAATTCACCGTACTTATCAGAAAAGCTTTCGTACAGTGGTTAAGTACAGTGAAAATTAGTTTAAAAAGTTACGTACAGTGAAACTTCACGTGGAAACTGTTAAAATAATAAAAATGTTGTTATTTTGAAAGGGAAAAGCATAATGCTCATTGAAATGTATTAGCTAAGTAACATAAAAAACCCAGGCGAGGAGTTGTTAATAAATTGTGGAAGTAATTAAGGAATATATCTCAGAAAATAAATTGTCATATATATTTTTTACCGCATATACTTTAATTTTGTTGCAGGAGTCCATTAAATACTTATTAATAAAATTTTATTTATAAGTTTGCACTTATGATAATGCACACTTATGGCAGTATTTGCAATTTTTTTGGCGCACTTAACCCGCTTGCACTTGTGCCATTCTATGCAACTGCATCGCACTTATACCAGTTCGCACTTAAGCTGATGTCTATAAGTTCTTATGGTGCACTTATACTGATTTGCGCCTATGCCAGTTCGCAGTAATGACAGGTTTTGCAACTTCTTCGGTCTTAAGATAAAAATCAAGTTCAGCTTTAAACCAATTACTAAGAAAAATCTTTTAGTGATAAATTAGAAGTTTGGAGTTCCAGTAATGAAACAAGTAATAGTCGTTTTTAAAGATAGACAACAGCGGGAAATTAAGTCAAGCTATCTAGCAACACTAAAACACGACAACACATTGATTACTTACAATAAAAACACATAGCATCAGATATTTAACTTATAATAAGTATAATCATTTAGTAAAGTTAATATTTGTTTGTGGTCAAATAATATTTTATGATTATAGATGTTGTAAATATTAATTAACCATTGTTATTTTTTTTTCCCTGTTTATCTATATAATATTCATTTTTTCTTTTAAAATATTGATTTATTTTTATTATAATTTAAACCATTTTTGTTGCTATTGGTGTTGATAGTTTATAACTATTATCTTTATAATTATTATTTGTATCACTAATATTATTTAATATGATTATCGTTAGGTGTTTACTTTATATTAGTTTTAAAGTAATTGTAAGTATCCTTGACTGTAAGACCTTGTTCAGAAATATATATGATTGATACAATATAATAGTGGATAAAAGTATTATAAGTTTTAGCAAACATATAACATTTTACAAACAGGGTTGCCAATGTTATTTAGGAATAAAATTCCCTGATTTTCCCTGATTTTTTCGTTGAAATTTTAATTATTTTTCCCTGATTTTTTCGTTAAATCTTTAAAGGTTTACTCCAGATATTTCAAGTATTCATATTTCAGATTTTTAAAAATTTTGACCATTCTAAAATAAAGATAAACACACTTTGACTAACTTTGTTAAAGAGTTTTTAAAAAATTAACCCTGAAATGTTCACTGAAATGGAATATTTATATTAAAAAACATTTTAAAACATTAAAAAAAATTGTAATAAATAAAAAAATGCCCTGATTTTCCCTGATTTTTCGTAAAAACAATCATTTTCCCTGATTGTATTTGAATTTCCCTGATTTTTCCTGAAATCTCTGATTTCCTTGATTTGGTGGCACCCCTGTATAAATGTATTTAAAAAAATTGATAACAAAAAAAAGTAATAATAGTTGGTAGCTTAAACACCTAACCAATAAAAAAAATATCCTCAAATATTTGACCTCAAGGGACAATAGTTAATAAACAATCTGAACAAGGCAACAAGCAACATGAAGATATTTAATCGTTGTCCAGCACTAATTGTAATACATGATCATTATTTGTGGTACCAAAACCACCAATAATTGTGGTATTTATTGATAAATAGCTACCACAAAAACGGTGTCAGCTACAGTTCCATTAATGCTTTCTTTAATAATAAACCCTCATTACAAAAAAACAGAAAGTGTTTTAAAATTAAGTCTTGAAAAAAGTTAAAAAGTTTTATTCTTTTTTTATGCATACAAAAAGGGAGAAGACACCGCTTATAAAACATAGATCGTCCAGGTCATAATTCAAAAATCCTGAAATTTCTTTGCGTACAATATGCAGAATATTTTTTCTCATATTTTTCTCTTAATTTTGCCTTCAGCTGAGTTAATTTTATCATTTTTTGTATGAGTGATGACTAAAAAACCCCAAAAAATCAAACATTTACACAAATGCATACTTAAACTTGTATGTATTGAAATAATTGAGGATATCCGGAAAACAAAAAGTCTTGAAAAATATCCGGAATACCGGGAACATCCGAAAAAAAATAATCCACAAAATAAAACTACAAAATCAATTTACCTGCTTTCTTTGATACTGCTGCTGTTGATGTAGCAGTCGTTGTTTGGCTTATTGAAAAACATCGTGTGGTTTTAAGTAAACAATTAAAATTGAAGATGTTATAACTTCTGTTTTTCTAATTAGTTTGTAGTTTTCAATTCATAGATTTTTATGGTTTCCAATATTTTCAACATAATGCAATGTTGAATATTGGGAACAATAAAGATATAAGAAACTTTGAGTCTTGTACATCTTAAAGTTGTGATAAAGAATGCAACTTTTTGTTCGATATCAGACTAATTCATAAACACGATACCAGACTCATTCATAACTAAATTAAAAACAATGGTTGATTTTACAATTAATTAAAGTAAAATATATTGTAAAGATGTAAACAAAGAGATTAAATAAAAGGAGTAAAGCCTACGTGTCTGAATCTCTCTTCAACTAATCTAAAACGAATTAAGCAAATAAAACAGCACAAAATCAAATAACTATGCATAAATTCCATAACTTACAAAAATTACCTTCCACACAAGTGTTTAAATGAAAAAAGGCGAACATAAAGATAAAATACAAATAAACTTCCCTTAAAAATTCATATTCAAAAAATTATTATCAACAACAACAAAACAAAACTTTTATGAAAATAAAAAGGTACTTACTTTAACAGTGTCAACAACAAAGGATAATCTAATTCTCCAGCTCTACCTCATGGGTCTCATCTTATTACAACTCCCATGAATAAATTATATGCAAATAACTTTTCCTCTATTTCATTCCTTGATTATAATATATTATACAATTATAATGACTATAAAAAACTCTTCCTTTCTTACCAAAGAAACAGGTTAACCCTTTGTTAGACTTAAAAACATTGATAAAAATAATAATCTTTAAAACATTGCTAAAAATAATAGTTACATTATTTCACTTAATAATAGTTACACTTATTTTCATGACGTATTTTCAAAGTAAACTAATAAATAAAAATTAACAAGAAATCATTCTTATGTTAATAAACTTCGTGTTGACTTTATAAAAAGGTATAAAATGAACATAAAGCTGCGCAGTTAAAAAATCACTTTACACAACAAAATTAAAAAGTTCTAGAATGCAATATGAAAAACAAATGAACGTTATCAAAGTTAAGCACTGAAAGTATCTTTATAAAATTTCTGAAACAAATTAAAAAAGAAAAATGCCTAACAACATGTCTAACATTTTTTTTCTAATTTTATTTTAATGCAGGAAGCATTTTTGTCATTTTTTTTATTTAGATATATACTATGATACATTAGATTATAGATTATATGATACATTATATTATAATACATCATACAATGCATAACATAATGTTTAAAAAATGTATCATGACTAATCAAAGCTCACATAATGACCTAAGAGCTGCAACTCTCACTTCCCGCCAAAGCCTGATGCTCTAAAATTGCAGAAAAATATATAAATAAAAAAGCTGATATTTTCTTCAAATACCTCTAATTCTAGCCTGGAATTACTAACTTTTAATAAAAAATCAAAAATCTACAAAATTCAGCAATTTGAAAATTCCAAAATCTGATTTAAAATAATGGTTTCCAAAGCAACAAAAATAATAATGAAATTTAATTTTTTAAAGCTAAGCAATAACAAATATCAAAAACAATAAAATGTAGTTTGCAATAAAAAATATTTAGTGATTAGCAAAAATCATTTCTACATATAACAATTTTCAAGTGTAAGCTTAAAAAAGACTTAACTAAAAAACCCTAGAAAGTAGCATGGGCTATTTCAAAAGTTGTATAAAGGGCTATTTCAAAAGAAGTATTTTTAACTATCAGGTTCAAGAATTTTGCAAAAGAGGGACACTAGCTAAAGAAACGCAAAGCTAATTGCCAATTAAAAGCTATTTTAAATGTTTTTTATAATATATTAATTTATATTATAATATATTAAATAAATAAAAATAAATATGGAGTATGCTCTTTATAAATATTATAATATACTAACCGTTTCAATAAATAATAAACAATAAACATTTTAATATTTATTTATGTCGCTACATAAATAGATATTAAAAACTTTTAAAAATTTTTTTATGTTAGTAAATGAACCTAAATTCCACTATTTCCTTACTTTACATTGGGCACAGAACCAATATCCTTTAGGTTTGCAAGATATTTGTAGACAAACATAATGCGACCAGTCTAAACAATAATCACACTGAAGCCATTTTTGGTTTTTTCCAGCTGCTTTAGACTGCCCGCATACTTGACACAATCTTATTCGATGCTTTAAAAACTGTCAGGTGGTAATTTTAGCACTCTCGTGTAAAACCTGCAGGGCAACTGTTCTTTCTACAAACCAACAGAGACGGATATGATCTTTTTCGAAACTACCCAATTTTTCAAACGCTTTTATAGCTTTGTCAAAAAGTCTCTTTTTGTTTTTACCTACACGATCAGGTGGCTTCAGCTGGGGTTGCCTTAAAACTATATTTATATGTGGCTCTTGAGAGACTACTTCACATATTTCTTTATTTATGCATTCAAGTGGGGTAGTCATAGGATCTGCACTTGAAGGTGACTTAACTTCTAAAATTTCTTTTGATGATAGATCTTCTGTAGATGTAAAACCTTCTAGACAAAGATCACTTTGATCTACTGTAGATGTAAAACCTCCTAGATAAGGACCACTGTGATCTACTGCAGATGTAAAAACTTCTAGACAAGGATCACTTTGAAACTAAAATAAACAAAACATTTTTCTAATGCAGTCTTTTAATGATTTGAAAACTGAAAGCATCTAAAATCCATTGACATACCATCAGTTCCCATTAACCAGAAATGCATTGTTGATTAATAGATTCTAACCAGGTAATCGCAAGATCAAATTTTTTGGGTGGCATTTCAGCGAGCAATACGGCTATTGGTTGAAGGTAACTCATTGCTGTAGTAAATCTTTGTTTGGGAGTGACACAACAGAGAGGTAATGATTCTATATTTGAGGTAATATGTGATGGCGCTTGGTCAAAACTTACCTGGTTTGCTGCAGGATTGCATGAAATCCACCTAAATAAATTAATGTTAATGTAAATAATTTCTGTTATCCTAGTGTAAAGTAGGTTAAAAAATGTTTCTAAAATTTTTATTTCAGTGTACACAAAAAAGAATTCTTCTAGCCAATTAAATAAAAGTAATTATTTCATTTATTGAACTATAACAGACAATCAATTTAGCATTAAAAAATGCAAATAGTGGATCAAAGATACATCATTTGTTTTGCTTTTTAGATTACCTGAATGGCATGGTAACTTTTTAAAGTAACTTCTTCTAGAATAAACAATGAATCATAACATTTAATAAGTAATAAATTGCGTGCAACATTGCAATACATGTTTTGACTACTAAATTGTAAATTGATTATTATTCAAATAAATTTCAATTTAGCAATCTATAACATAAGTGGATTAAAATTTAAATATGGTCATAAAGTTATATAATTAAACATTACGGACCTTTATTATTATTAATTAGCAGAAAACCTAAGGTTACCTTTTATGAATCAACTGTAGATCATTAACAGTTACATTCTTCGTTCTTAGAGCAAAAAGAACATGTGCACACGGCACGCCAAACCCTGATGCAGCATCCCAGATGCAAACCCAGTTGTTTGCTGAGTTGATTATTTGTAATGAATCTCTGTCTTAAAACACCAAAAAATAAGTAATGATTGACTTGCAAATCTTATTGGAAAACAAAAAATAATAAAAAATGGAGTACATTCAATAAAAATTATTAACCTCATATAAACTAAAATCAGACTTGACACTTTTATCATATTGTTCCATGAGATGACGAAGAATAAAAGAAGAAACATGATGTGAATAAAACTTTAGTGGCTCTGGAAGTTTATTGTTAACTTTAAGAGTTTTAGGGAAATTTTTTTCAATATTTAACAAAGCTTCAGCGCATGTTGCCTCATTACCGTACATTAATTTCTGAGTAGCCTAATGAAACATTTAAATAGTTAAGTGAGAGCATAGTTACATTTTTACAATAGTTTTATTCATAAATTTTCCAATTGTTAGTAAGATAAACAATAAAAATAACTAAAAAATAATAATTGCAAACCTTGAATAATAATTCCTGATCATCAGCAATAAGTCTACCCTTTTTATTTGATAAATAAAAGCTTTAGCTACATGAAAGCGACAGAGAAATATTTTATTTCCTGGAAAAACGGACTGTAGTCCAGATATTTCTGCTTGAGTTTATCAACCATGAATATCGACTTTTAAAAAGTTTCAATCCCAGCCCATTCCTTAGCATGTGTCATTAGCAGCTGTAGATGTGACTGGTCCTCATGATAAACTAAAGACTGCACTACAGGTCGCCCCATGCCATTTTAATCCACAACAGCCATTGTGTATAATGGCATAGAAAAGTTGTTTATCTGGATATTATTAGGAAATTTATTAATAGCAATTCATTATTTTTATAAATACCTATTTCTTTAAATAGAAGTTATATCCTCAAAAAAAATTTTACGCCACACACTAACAGCCAATGTTAAGACAAACCTTATAGGTACCATCAAGCATGATACACTCAGGATTCTTTTTCAACAAATTTATTTGTTCAGTAGTTGTCCATGTTATACACTCTACTTTTCTATCAAGATCGGCATCAATATGGGATATGACGTTTGGTAATTCAAGAACCTTTATAACTTCATCGAGTGCAGGACCTGTTTATTTTATAGGGAAAAAAATAACCTTTTAGAAAAGATAATTTACCTTTTAGAAAAGTCATACAATTTAAAATTGAAGTTTCAACCATAATAAAAACCTTTAAATTACTATTCTCCATAATGTTTGCATATCCACCTGTAAAAGTAAACTGAAAATAAAAATCTGTAAAGTTGAATATTTAAGTAACATTTTATTTTTAATATTTATTATTTTTTTAAAATATCGCAAATTATTAATTTTTTTTATCTTCACTTGCAACAAGGAAGCACTATTTATGTTAGAAATTACTGGAAAAAAAAAGATAAAGATTATAGAGCAAGATAATGATGAACAGACAACTTGAAAAGTTGAAAATTATAAGAATCAGGAAAATAAGATAAAGGAAGTGAATTAAATGTAAAACTGATACTCGAAGAAAAAAAGTAGATAAATAAGAATTTTTGAAACACTTAGGAAAAAGTAAAAGGATGAGACTTAATTGAATGACTAATAACACAACAATGACTTTTAACAGATGGCGTAAGAGACACTAGCTCTTTAGAGCAGAGCCCATTTTAGTACTTGTAGAAGAAATTAAGAGAAGCAACATGACCACAATATGGTTGAAGCAACATCATACGATAATGGTTGGAGGTTGGCTGCAAGAGCAGCTCCAACTAAGTTTTGCACCTTGTCTAAAAAAGAAAGAGCATCTTCGGAAGATCCTCCCCAGATATTTCAACAGTATTCTGTAGAAGGACAGATAAATTATTTATAGAGATAAAGAATGGAAATATGAGTTTAAAAGTGGCAAGCACGATAAAGAGATGCAAGGTTAGAAGATGCTAATTTTGAAATCAATTTGATATAAGATCAGAAGTAATAGTTAATCCTAAAAGATGATGGGAAGATGACTCATCAATTATATTACCGTTCATAAATATAGGAAGATAAAAGTTATTGCGATAACAATTGGCTGAAAAAAATATAAATGATAAAATATTTAGTTTTATCTGAGTTCAAGTTCACCAGCCACTGAGAACCCCATGCTGTAGCAGAAGATCTGCTACAGCAGATCTATTTTAAGCTCGGATACCTCTCCAAGCAATCAGAGAGTGTTGGTTTTTATCAAGACAAGAATAAATATTAGTGTTGTCAGCCAACAATGCCACCTAAGATGTGGGAGTTTCAGGGAGATCAATTATGTTTATTAGAAAAAGTATAGGACCAAGGATGGAACCTTGAGGAATCCCTGAAGTTACCGGAAATGAGAAGAATGCTGTCCACAAAGTATAACTTTTATAATACGATTAGTAAGGAAGAATTCAATAATCTTAAAGACATTACCTGATAAACTGTAAGGCTTTAGAAATGTCAAGAGCAATGACCTTAGCCTCTCCACAATTATCTAACACACGATAAAACCTATCAGTTATTATCGTTAATAATTAAGCAGTAGAATGAGAAGATCGAAATCCATATTTCAGATCAGAAAGTAAGTTATTAGATTCAAGATGAAAGATTAATTGTGTGTTAAGTAAAGATTCAAAAACCTTGCTTATGCTCGTAAGAAAACTAATGGGATGGTAGATAGACAAGTCGGATCACTATCCAAAATTTAAAAAAATAGGAAACACAGACAAAAATCTTTAAATTTCATTCTTTGCTTTATGTTATATATATCACGAGGTCTAGTCTTTAAACCATGTCTGTTTAAATTGCCTGTTATAAGTGTAGGATTAGCACCATGAGATAGCAGAAGCATTGTTTGCTGCTCGAGAACACCTTTTAGTTGACGTTCTTAACTATACATACAAAACTCCTCTGGCCCATGTGGATGATTATGAACTAAATTTTTTTTCTTAATATAATAACTCCTTATTTCTTTTTTATAGGCTACATAAATAGCCATCTTACAACCACTTGCTAGCAAGCTATTTTTTTGTAACCCTTTGCCTCTCTTTAAGACACTGGGCATTACTTCTCCATAATGTTTTCATATCCACCTGTAAAAGTAAACTTAAATTAAGCAGTAGAATGAGAAGATCGAAATCCATATTTCAGATTAGAAAGTAAGTTATTAGATTCAAGATGAGAGATTAATTGTGTGTTAATTAAAGACTCAAAAGCCTTGCTTATGCTAGTAAGAAGAATAATAATGTAGATAGACAAGTCAGATCGCTATCTAAAATTTTAAAAAATAGGAAACACAGACACAGCTTTCTAGCAGGGTGGAAAACATGACTTCTATAAACATTTGTTAAATAGTTTTGAAAGTATAGACGACAGCTCCGAACAACACTTCTGCAAGACTATGACAGGTATGTTGTCTGGACCACAGGCTGTAGAAGAGTTTAAGCAGGAAATCACTTTTTATACAGAAGCTGGGGTGATAAGAATGTCAAGCGATGGATTAACCTGTTTGACGGTAATATCAGGTAGAACGTGATTGGTCGAATCAAGAGATGAGATAGATAAAAAGTTCTTAGCGAATAATTCAGCTTTGTCTTTAAGTGAGGTAACAAAATCTGAACTGTGCAAGAGAGGTGGAATAACAGATTTGCCCTTATTATAGAAGTCTCAAGAGCCTAATTTCTGAGAAAAAATACTATATTTTGTGACCTGAGAATAGCGAGTTTTGGCGTTAGACAAAACCATTTTACAATGGTTTATAAAATAATAGCTTTAAAGAGATCAAACCATTATCAGAAGAACTTAAGTGTGAATGTGGAGAAACTGAGCATTGACAAAGATCAGAAACAAGACATAAGTCAAGTAGAGAAGGTAAATGATTCTGATTATCCGGAAAATTGACTATTTGTGTTAGAGGTTGAGAAAGGCAAAAATTGTTGGCCTTAACGCCTGAAGAGTCACTGACACTAGAGCCGAGCCATTCAGTGTGATTAGCATTAAAGTCACCAACTACAACAATATTGGCTGAAGGATAAAGAGAAAGAGCTTGGTCAATTTGATCAGCAATGACATCGAAAAAAGTGCAGTCCTGAGATGAAGGAGACCGATATAAAACAAAAAGAAAGGTGAGACAGTGGAGTTGTGCTAAACGAAAGCACAAAAAAATAATCTGCGGATTCAAACCTAGTTTCCCAAAAAACTAGTGAATTTTTTATGAATGTAAATGTCTAGGCCAAGCAAGTGATTATAATAGTGAATTTCATATTTAATTCAAAAAATAAAATTCAAGCTTAAGAAAAGGTGTACTCTTGTAAAATTAAATTTCAAGGTAGGTTTGCTATTGACTACTATTTGATTAGATAATGTCTTGATACCCAAATTTTCACATTTAGACATTATTAAAATGAAATAAAATTAATTTCTATTAAAGTAGATTTAATCCGTTTTTGTTTAGACTCATTATAAGCGCAGTGGCAAATTAATTTTAAAAGAGATTTTGACTTAGCTCTCTGCCGTATAAAAATGTGATTTAGATACTATTATTATATTCACAATTAGTTATTTAATTGAATTATTCATAAATGTTGAAAGCTTGATATTCATCCTTCACTAGAAATTTCTAGATTTAGACTTAGACCTCATAACAAGTCCTCATACAATACTTTTATGAGCATAATCTGTTTGGGTATCACCCAAAAATAGTACGATTATAGCACACATAAATTGCAACTGTATTTTTACTAAACAAATTTTAACTAGGGAGCTCATGATATAAAGTCAAAGATATAAGACAGGTTGAAAGTCTGAGATGCAGATAATACATGCTAATAATTTGAACGGACAGTTACATTCTGTTATTATCAAGAGAATCACATTACTGTGACTATAGCACTTTGTGTTTGATTTCTTGGTCATATTACCCCGAATGCACATATTCATTCAGACAAACCAGCTACAAAGCTGTTTGAGTAAAATTTAATAGTAAAATTTTTAAAGAATTTCTAGAATGTTTCCAATGACGTCATGCACTAAAACTCCTATGAATTAAACGCACTTGAATAAATTATCAAGTCTGTATAATGCGCCTGGAAAATCACGTTTATTTTACATACTCAAAATACCAGAGAAAACGGAGAAGACGAGCTTCGACTAAAACAACAAGATTTGTTTTTCTTGGTATACATTTATTAATTAGTTTTAATCAAAAAAAAATTTGCTCAGACATTTTTTTTTAACATTCTCTTTAATATGAACACAACATGTTTCGGGACTTGGTAGTCCCTTAAATGATGTGTAATACTTATAGATTAAACAAGTTTTTTTTGTGTCACCTAATAAAAGGAATTAATGGACCAACATCATTTAGTACTGGATTTGTAGATCCTACGGGAAAATGTCCTGATATTTATAAAATAGAGTATAATCTTCAATTTAAAACTTGTCCAGATGGAGAGAGCTTTGTTAAAATTCCAGAAACAATACTAAAAAAGATGTCAACGCATCAAAAACAATATTATAAGCTATGTAAAACTTAAAAAATCTAGAGCTACTTATCTTATTCTGTGTTTAATTTACTTTAAACTTTTTTTAACATAATAAAAAACAAATTTAAAGATGCTTCCACATTCTGTTTGAATTGAGAATTTTCAGAAATCAACCTGATAGGGTAAAAGAAAGAATGACACCCTACGCCCAGCTAGGAGCTTGGAATGCAAAGTATATTAATGTCTTCATTATCTAGTAATAATGCAGAACAAAAAATATAAACAAAATAAGAACAAAATATGGTAAACTTTGCAGTTTACCATATTTTGATACAACAAGGCAACGATATTGTTGGAGATACCAGAATCAGACCAAGAAAAATACCTAAAGAACTTTGCAGCGAGACTTTTCAAGAGATAGTTAAACATAAAAATACTGTTGTACAAGAACCTGTTTTAACTTGTTTTCTCACAAAAGGTAACTTGTTATTGCTAAGATTGACACCTTTAATAACTCCTTCAGTTAAAATTTTTATCCAAAGTACAGAGCATGCTGTAAAACAAGTGACATTTGCATCCATGACCATAGATAGACCAGGCGCAAGAGATGGTATATTAGTTCTCAACATAGGCAGTTGCTACCTGGGTTAAAAGTGGCTTACGTGTTAAAAAAAAAAGAAATAAATTCTGTTAAGTTTTTAATGTATATAGATTTGAAAGATGTTATTTTATTTTTTAATAGAGTTTTAGAGTGTTTTCAAAATATTATTTAGGTAAGATAGTTGTATTTTGGTAAAACCGCATCACTGGCCACCAGCAACGGATTCAGACATCCTACGGCCCGGGTGTTTTTTTCTTTTGGAGGCCTGTTTTATGTGCAAAAGCCTAAAAATAAATAAATAAAAAAAAGCTCCTCTAAAATATTTGGGGGGCCCTAATTTGTGGGGCCTGGGCATCATACTTTTCAAATTTTTGATTTTGAATTCGACGGATGATTTTAATGATGCCACTATATGTAAAAATGAACTTACAAAAAAAAAATTTGAAAAAAATTTTTTTTACCTAGGCGGGATTGCAGTTTTTGAAAAGGTAAAATTGTTCATTTATGCATAAATGCAAGGGGGGTCAAAATTTGAAATTATTGAAATATGAAACTATTTAGATTTTTTTTTATATATTACTATATGCTGTGAAATGTGAATAATTTTTTTTTCTAAAAAAAAATAAATTTTCGCGGGGAAAAAGGACTTATAAGATTAAAAAAATATATAAAAATTAGAATTTTTTTCATAATAAATTTTCAGACTTAATTTGTGGGAATGAAGTTTTTATAGTTCAACTTAACAACATCATTTAGCTTTACAACATTTAATACAAAACAAATTTAAGTTATAATATTGTCATAAAAATGTTTTGGTTTACAATTTTGTTATGAAAAGGATACTAAAATTTTTTTTTGATTAAAGCTCGGGCAAAGTTTTTCTGTTATTCTTTTTTCAAAACCACAAACGGAAAGTGCTGCTTTTGTAACTTCTTTTACTGCCCTTTCACAAGATTGGGTGTGAAGAGGAAAGTACAGTGCTTCAAAGTGAGTGACCAGCTATTTGTCAAGATCCTATGTAGAGATTTGGCACGTAAACACTGGTTCTGATATTTTTTCCTTCTCCCAATCTATTAGCTCTTTGATAGACAAAGCTTTTATTGTATTGAGAAAAACCTTTTTTCTTGACCTTACAGCTGTGTCTTCAAACTGTGAGGTTTTTTTTATATCTTTAATTGTTTTAATGGCAAACTTCCTCAATTCTTCACCTGAACTTGACAAAAGAGTTAATATAAGAGATTCCGAGCTAGTTTTGCTTGGCGATATAGCTTTAGGTGGTGTGTAATGAGTGAGGTATCTTCCATCAGGCTCACAGGTTATATGTTCTTCTTTTATAATCCTCGTGTGAAATTTATTTGTTAGAGGATTCTGTTCCAAAATAAAAGTTGAGTCCTTCCTGCCATCAATAAACAAACCTCTAATAGGTTCTTCGTCGATTAACTTTTCTTCATACATTATTACTCACTCCATTATTTCTTCCTTTGCTCTTCTTACTTTCATAGAATCAACAGGTAAATAAGACATATCAGGCGTCAAATACTTTGCTTCAATAAGGTCTAGAAGAAAGGATGTAATAATAGCTGATGTTGCTACTGGTGAAATATTATATCTTATTGAAGCTTCTGCAATATGACTTATTGACATTTTTTTTCCAAATCTTGTTTTAAAGCGAATCTTCTGAAATCTTTTCCTTTTTTAAATCTGAATAATCTCCAATTAAACATTCAACAACGTCGTCATTTTCTACCTTATATTTTTTTTCCATTTCTAATTTTTTCTCTACTCCAGACTTTCTCTTCATTTTTTTCTCCTCTCGTGAAAACTCGTCTTGCGGTCCCTTTGATATCATTGAAACCCATCTGGTATTTTGAAATAGATCCTTTTTTTTTCCTTTGGGCATTAAGCCATGGAAATTCAACCTTTGGAATTTTTTTCTTTTTTACACAAGTTCATTTAATATGTACTTGTTCAACGCAAGAATAAGTTTTCAAACACAACTCATTACATAACATAATTTCACACTTGCAACATGTTATATCTAGCAATTCATCCAGTTTTGATTCCCAAAAAGACATGCATGTCTGAGAAGCTTTCCCATGTGCTATATCTTTGATCTTGTTCCAGGAAAACTCAATTTTCTCCATCAAATTTTTTTTTTAATAACCATTGGAGGTTTAAAAAGAGCATTTGCTTTCATCAACTGCTGAAAAACGATATCAGATAGTAGTCAAGAAAGGTCTCTCAATCAAATATTCCTTCTAAAGACAAAAATATATAATATAATGCAAAATGTATAATTTGTTTCATAAATTTTGAGTTTCTTGATTATTACCTGTTAACATCTTCTTGAAGTAGAGCTTCTTGGATAAGCAGACCTTTTTTCAAAATATCTCTTAAAGTTGGCACTTCTGACGGAATAAGATCCTTACTTCTGACTAAATATGTTGATAACTTTGTTTCCATAGAAAGTCTTGTGTTTTTTGAAGTAGTCATAGTTAATTTAATATAATTATTAGAATTGTCATTTATATGATTGCAAATAAAAACAAGAACTCTTTGTATACAGTTTTTAAACCACGAAAAACTCATAAAAACATAATTACAAAGAAAACTCATAAAACTCGTAAAAGATAAACTCATAAAAACATAATTACAAAGTCGTAATAGTCTGAAATCACTTACAATTCAACCGCCAAGTGAAATAACAACATCATTGTTAAGATACACTTTTAATTATAGTCATTTTATCTGATTTATAAAGACATCATTCATAAAAATAAAGTCTGAAATTTTCTAGTAAAAAAATGCCAATGAATGTCCTTGTTTTTTAAAAAATTTAACATTATATTTTATATTTTAACATTTTTTTTCAATCTTATAAGGCCATTTCCCCCGCAAAAATTTATTTTTTTTAAAAAAAAAAATTATTCACGTTTCAAAGCATATGGTAATATATAAAAAAATGTAAATAGTTTCATATTTCAATAATTTAAATATTTTGATTGTTTTGAATTTTGAGTTTAATGTCTTAATCAGGACAAATTGTCTTAATCAAATACAATCAGTCAATCAATATATCAATCAATATCAATCAAATCTTGAGTTGTACCAAAAGTTGTTACAATTCAAGGTCATTTACAAATAGTAATGAACTAATCCAAAGTAAATACCAGATATTAATGGCAATAACAAATAAAAATAAAAATAATAATAACAATAATAATAATATTATAAATAGTATTAAAGACATTCATTATATTAGAGTAATGTAACACCAAATAATAACTACATTCTATACATATGATAATAATAAATACAACACATACATAATAGCAATATTAAATAAATAGTTATTAGCAAGAATAATAGTCATATAAACAAAAAATAAATTTCAATAATTTAAATAAATTATTACTAAATGCCACACAACAATCGTTTATACATACAAAGTTACAGTTAAAAACAGTAATAAACTGACAAAACGTAACAACTAACAATGACATAAAAAAAACTATTGTTTAAAAGTTCTAAAGACCTAGTTAATATAACAATCATAATTGTTGTAATATAATAACCATATAATAATATAATTATTGCAAAAATAATAAACAAATAAATAAAATAAAAACTGATACAAATAAAACAAAAAAAACACACACATAAAAATGTTATGAAACAAAAGAACTTATAATAACAACAAAAATAAACATAATAAACAAAACATTTAATGTAATAAAATAAACAACAAATAGTAGTACCAATAAAAAAGCATAAAAACAACAAGAAAATGTACAAACACATAAAAATATACATCTGCTCGTTCGTTATTCGAGCAATAATTTTGTATTATTTCTTTTTTTTTTATTAAATTACTTCTCTTTGCATTGTTATTTTTATTGTTTCTTTTGCTTTCGTTTTTTTTTCTTTGTTTCTTTCAGTGGGAAAAATATAATTGAAATTTTCAGTCATCTTTAGTTGTAACTATTTGGCTGTTTATTACCATACGGTTTTAAATTTTGCTAATTAAAACTCTTGTACTTAAAGATATATGTGTTGTCTGTCACTTTAAAACATTTCCAGTTTGAACTTAATATTTATTTATTTCTAATAGAAAAAATTAAAGTTATTGAAACATAGGGCTTAATGCCCCACTTTACCCTACAATATTGTACATAAGTACTGCAGTACTGTACTTTACATATAATATTGTACAATTGATTAATATATAGGGTTGCCATTCTCCTCTTTTTTCCGTAGGAGAACGCGACGCTAAACTAATTAAAATTGAAGTTTTCACTGCGCTCTCTTAGGGAAAAAAGAGGAGAATAGCAACCCAATTAATATATGATGTAAACGTATGTACAATTTATATTAATATATGATGTAAACATTTGTACAATTGTACATACAATTGTATGTACAATTGTATGTACAAAATTTGTATGTACAATTGTACATACAATTGTATATAATATTGCTGAAACAAATAATATTGCTGAATAAACTTCACTGATTGTGGAACACAATAATAAAAAATTTTGTGCTAGCATGCTATAAGTAGCAAAACATCATCTATTAATATCACAATAATACTATTAAAAGTAATTATGGAACTTGTTCCACTATCTTATTTATCTATTTCAGCACATGTCACAGCTTACCTTATTATTACTGGTATTACCAATACTATCAATATTTACTATTATTATTATATAATAATAGTAAATATTGATTATTATTATAGGGCTCGCCTACAACCATATATAGCGTCAAGAGGAATACAACATATCTGGGAACCTTCCTTTACTTTTTTATTATAATGTTCAACTTTTTCTTTTGAGTCGATTTTGACGGGGTGAAAATTCATTCTAAAATATTCAATAACAGACTTTTCTGCTTCATCAAAATCTCTAAAATTCTTTATGAAAATGTCCTCTATTTTTTAATCTTTAACCTTTAGACTCCGCTTAATTTTTCATGTTTGACCACTCAGCGTGCAATGTTTTTTAGCAAAAGTTGTAGTTTTAGCAAAACAATCCGTTTGGTTATAAAATAAGGCCATCAAAAGTTCAGGTGAAGTGTATAAATTATCTATCGTTACACAGTAAACTTGTTTGTACAGTCCATTTATTAACGATAATACTACTTTTGAGTAACTTGCATACTCATCAAATGCTTTTGGAAATGTAATGTTACTGGGTGCAGGATAGTCTGTATCTGAACCAGTATATATTATAAAGCGATACAAATAACCGGTCTTACTTTCACAACACATGTATAATTTGATTCCGCAGCATTCACGCTTAGTTGGGATAGCTTCATTTAGCTTATGAATTAATACTAAAAACGCGGAACTTCAAACAACCTTTCCAAAGGGAAAGATACTTATCTACTGAGACATTTTGCTTAAGAGTATAAATTTCAGAAAAACATTCTGATAAACTATCTATCAAAGACCTAAGCTTACACAAACTATCATCATGATATTCATTTCCAGGATGTGTAAAATGCATCATTTTACAAATGGACTCAAATCGATCACATGAGTCTGGAAAAAATAGGTGTAGAAAAAATATGGTCTTTAATCCAAAACATATGATAATTAGGCTTGTTTACTATTCCCATTAGAGATATTATTGCAATGTATACCCAAAGTTCATCAAATGTCAAATCAACCCATAAGTTAAAGCAACTTCTTTTTTTTTGTTTCCATTCTTTGCATTATTTCTGGAGTTAATTTAGCAAGCTGGACATACCTATTTGTGTATTGGACAATATTGTTGATAATATCATCTGTTAAAAATGTCTTCAGTACTGCAAGTGGACAATCATGCTTCTCAGGAACTTTATTCACTTTATTAATTGCAGTAAATGAAAATTCTCTTTGTTGTCTAGGAATGTCGTCCCATATAAAAATATTACCATTATCATTATTAGATTGATTGGTCTTACAAAGACAATTTTGCAGTGGTTGCAATTCAGCTATATTACCACCAGTTACTTCAATATTGCTGGTGTTGTTATTTTCAACATGAGAAAGATCTAAAGAAACTGCTCCATTTATTCTAGGTTGAATAAATTCAATATCCGAAGCATCCTCTTCTTCCGACGTTTCAGATTCTGATGTAAGTTCTAATGAATCTAAGGTTGTTAAATGCAATTTAAATTGCTTAAGGATTATATATTTATTACATGTATGGCTTTATAATATTTTACTTTGCAATTTTGATACATACTAAAATATTTATGAAACAAGGTCGAGGAGAAATTAAGTAAGTTTTTGAAATTCAAATCTTAAACTTAATTTATCAATGAAACTCATTTATTTAACAATCCAAGTCTAAATAAATAGACTAAAATATTATTACCATCAGTGGAAATTAAAGAATCATCTTCGCAACCATCAATTTCACTGTCATCGAGTTCATCTATAAACTTCTGAATCTCAGATTCAGTTAATCGGCGACTCCTAGATGTCATAATTATTATACTTTTTTAAGAAAAAATTTTGCATAGAACTCTTGATAAATGTTTATATTTTTCGGACCTATGTTTATATTTTTCGGACCGTTGTGGACTATTTATTCATAACTTGAAGCCAAAAGGATTACAGTTAGTAGTTTTGTGTTTTTTAGTAAAATATCAAGTAATAAATATATCAAGTATATTTAAAAACGCCAAATGGCGTACTTCGGAACTAGCGAGAACGCCAAAAGGCGTACTTAGAATTTAGTAGATAGAAGATTTTCAATAAGAATCTTATTGAAAACCTTCTAACTACTAAATTTTATTCAAGAACTCTTTTCGAAAATATACTCGTTGTTTTTAGGCATGCGCATTTTGGAAAATGAAAATAAATTTTTAAAAATTCCTAAAAATAGATTTTCACTGTGCCTAACAAAAAACGCATCCTTAGGTACAGTGAATTTTCACTGTATTTATAATTAACGTAAAAAAACTGCTTTGATGAGAATATACACGCTACCATTAAACGACGCGTCTTCAAACCAGCCGTAATTCATTTATGGAAGTTCTATGCCAATCCCAGTGAATACCCAGATTTTATTTGCGGCATTATTTTTACACCATATGGGACCCATTCGGCACCCAGAACAAATCCCAGCCCGAACCCAATTCCAGTAATCCCAGTTCAATCCCAGTCAATCCCAGCTGAGACCCAGTTGGGTTGGTTAACTAATTATTGGTCTAGTTCTGTCGATATCTTTTTCTAAAAAATGATCAGAACATATCAAACTGCCACTACTTGGGCTTTATTCTTGACGGTGTATTTTGATGGTCCATTCCTTTTTTTTTCAGCGTTTGAAGGAAATCTGAATAAAAGTAGTAGGAAAAATAACGTTTGATATTTCATTAAGTTTGCTATACTTTTTGCACTACTGATATTATTTAAATCCGTATGTTCACATTGCAAACAAACTAACAGAGGTCGATAAATTTTATGCTTTTATTTTTTTAAATAATTAAGAATGCCACCTATGAAATGTTCGAGGAAACTTTCGTTTTAAAGATGATTTATAATCAGAGATTCCATCACTATTAATTCTTTTACTGCCACTATGTTTGCTTTTACTGCAACCTAACACTGTCCCTCGCTTTTTGGTTTTTTCTCCAGACATTTATAGAATAATTATTTTACTGAAAAATATTTATTATTGTCTAAAAAATTTGTTAATAATTTTCCAAACGTTCTATCTATGTTAAATACAAAAAAACATAGAGGTAAACCACCAAACTAAAGAAATAGCTTGTTCACGTAACAATATTTTAAATAAATAGCTTTTCTACGTGGGTCCTCCCAATATGGCGCTAGCGAAAAAATTTTGGCAAGCATTTTTTGGTCTTTGAGATAGCTAACTTCTAGATATGGAGCAAACTCCAAACATTTATAAGTTTATACTTATGTAAAATAAGGATGCTTTGCGATGATTTGAGCTTGGGAACAAAAAACCCCAAAAATTTGGCCGACACTCCCCCAAACGTGAGAGCAACAAGTTGATGAAATAGTTTTTGTACTATTTTCGGGATCATATTAAAGCCTTGGAGAGGGATATTTCAATGCTGTGTCGTCAGAGCTGCACCACGTTTCTGTAACGCATTGGCTGAATAAGACTTCTTGGGGCCCGAAACATTTTTAGGGGCCAGAACCTAAAAATGACTTAAAAAAAAAAAGGTCCTCTAAAATTATTGTAAAATTTTTCAAAGTTTTTTTCTAAGCTTCTAATATTGAATGACATTAATATGATCCCGCTGAAGAAATACCTTTATTTTATTATTACAAAAATAAGTGTAGGGGAGAGTATGCACCCATGATCCTAAAAATCTATCAGGCCAACTTACTGAATATGTTTTTATTTCAATCTCTAAAATAACAGTACATAATAGCAAATTTTATACCTTATTATAATTCAATTATCATTTTTTTACCAGAATATTTTAAGTAGATTTAAAATTATAAAAACTAAGAATGCTCAATTAGGATCATAGGTGCATACCAGTATGCTCCCTTGATCCTACCTATATGCACCCTTGATCCTATGTATGTATACTTGATTCGAGATCAAGTGTATACCATGATTGTATAAGAATAATTTTTAAGTCATCAAAACAATGTCTATAATAAAAACAAATAAAGTTATTATTAATTTTACTACAAATTTATCTTTCTTAAAAAAGTAAAAATTAATGAAAAAAATGTTATTTTTTACTGAGACTCAACGTTTTTATTTTCATTACTTTCAAGATCAAGTTTTCTTTTTCTTGTCATGAAGATCTTATTTTGCATTTTATGTTTTTTCTTTTTTGACTGAGATTTTTTTTTTATTTCCTGAAGCTTATTTAACTCATTTCAAACAGGAGTGTCTGTGAGTATTCGAGTACGCTGACGTTTACGTCCTTTAATGGATTTCCTTGATCCAGCTTTTGGAAATGGCCTAATTTTTTCTAGACTTGCTTGATGAGAGATATTATTAGAAACACTGGATAGTTGACTTTCAGGGTCAGATATAGGCTGAATAGGCAATACACTACAAGCTGGACCAGATGACAGACTTGACATCAATGATTGATTAAAAGCTGGGGCATGAACTGGATCAACAACACCTGGAAAAGGGTTAGCAGTAATAGGTTCTGGACGGTCTGTTACATACGAAGACAAAAACTCATTATCAGAAAATATGTTAGGATTAAAGGGTTCAATTCCTGCCACAGCAAATCCTGCAGAAATGTTAGACAAAGTAAAAGCTTGTGCATAGGCTTTCCTTACAACTGAAGCTATACCATATATGGTCATCGGTCTTGGATTAGATACAATCCAATCATCACAGGCTGCATTGTAATAACGTTTCAGTGGCCCATAAACTGACCGATCTAATGGCTGCAACTTGTGACTACAATGTGGTGGAAAGGACAGCATAGTTATGCCATTTTTTTTTAGCTAAATCTAAACACACAATTGAAACATGGCTCTCATGGTTGTCAAGAAGTAAAAGCACTGGATTAGCTGGTGAACATTTCACATTTTGAATAAAATGTTTCATCCACTCTAAAAACGTTGCAACATTCATCCAACCAGATGGGTTTGCAACCCCAACACATCCAGGTGGACCACCATTTATCAGACTTCCTTTGAAATGAACTCTTGGAAAAATAAAAAATGGAGGGATTGAGTTTCCTATTGCATTGACTGCACAACAAACTGTTACCAATGTTCCTCTTTCTGCTGAAGTTATCTTTCCAACTTGTTTATCTCCTTTTTTTAGCAATTACTTTAACTGGTTTTTGAACAGTTGTGAGACCTGTCTCATCAACATTATATATGTTTTGTGGCTGAAACTTGTGTAGACGAACATCTTTTAGATTAGTGAAAAATTCTCCGACTGTATAACAACTAAAAGCAGTTGCTCGTGCCATACTAGTAGCTTCTGGATTTCTTAAAGATAACTCATTCCTACGTAACATAAAACTACGAAGCCACTGTTTCCCAGCAATTTGTAAACTTTTCCACGATTTAGGAATGCGCTTAGAAAGAGTCATTGCAAATTCATAGGCAAGTTTTCGTGTTGTTTTGGTTGATAATCCATAGTGAAGTTTAGAGGCCCTTAAAAGATAATCTGATAAAGATGTTTCTTCCTCATTGGTATAGATTTGCATGGTAATGAAGTTAGGTTTGCAGACTGTATATGGATTTAATGGACATTTCCTTACATATCTCTTAAGTGTCATTAAATTGAATTCCCTCTCTTTAGATACACGATAAACTGTACTACCATTAAGAACTGCATTAACAGCTGCTCGCATCTCATTCTCATTAACTTTACCTCTAGGTAGTCTATCGGTTTTTCGGTTTTTATGATACACCATATTTAACTGTAAAAAAATGAAACATATTTATATAGTTTTGCTATATTCCTAATTTTTGGATAAACATTTATAAAGATTTTTACTTACTAAAATCTTCTTTATTAACAAACACACACAGATATATATATATATATATATATATATATATATATATAAATATATATATGTATATATATATATATATATATATATATATATATATATATATATATATATATATATATATATATATATATATATATATATATATATATATATATATATATATATATATATATTGAATACTTTACAACTATATTATATAAAAGTTTTAGGAGAACAAAAAAATACAAAATAGTATAAAATCTTCATTTTAAGACTTTATTCTAGAAGAAAAAAACATATTTAAAAACAATATGACGTATTGTACATGTTACTTTAAAAGTTAAACATTTTGTGTGTGTGTGTGTGTGTGTGTGTATGCACCTTTGATCAAAGGTGCATACACACACACCTGTATGTAACCTGTATGTAAAGGTGTATGCACCTTTGATCAAAAGTGCATAAACGCATTAGGATCAAAGGTGCTAACCCGCTCCATTTTTACAAAAAATCTTTTTTGGTCATATTAGATGCTTCTATAGCTTACCAAAAGCAACCATACAAGAGGTGAATAGTTAAGTTACAAAATGACATAAGCAAAATTATTCAACTTAAAAAAATATTAAAGATGTGAGGTTCCTTGTTAAAGTAAAAAAAATACTTTTTTACGTCAAAATCAAACTATTTAGAAATAAATTTAATAGTGGTCTATTCTTTAACCAAAACACAATTAATTTTGAAGATTCAATATTTATAACACGCTGGTTATCAGCCCACTGATCTCAAAATAATAACTGGATAGCGTATTCTATTGTTTTTCGTAAAAAAAGTTGAAGCCAATTTTGGCCTACCAAGATGGCGTCGGTTAGAACTGTTAGCGGTTTGAATCGTATAAAAATTCCGACCGAATAAGAAAAGTAAACTATTTTTAAGGAAAATAAGATAGCGAAATAAATTTATTTGATTCCTAATTATTAAAATATTCAGCAAGTATACACTTTTTAAATGAGGTTTATAATTTATGTATCTTTTAGTTCTTAATTACCCAATGCTGTGTGCTAGAAGGTTAATAACACAACTGTATGGTAAGCAGCAACGATGTCTACCTACAATCTTTACAGAATTTTAAAATCATGAGTTTTGTAGGTAGAAACATTATTGTACAAATGCTGTATGAACTATTAGCTGAGAACTGTGAGTACACACAACTCAGAGGTTCCTTCTAGGATTATAAAAGTCATTTTATTATTTATTGCATTAACTTTCTGGACTCAATATTCAATGAAAATATAAAACAATATTTATATTCCAAAGTAAAAAATTATCTCTCAATGACTTAGATTTAAAGTCTAACTCTTGTCAAACTCAACTGTGAATAATTATTCCTCAAAGTTTGAAGGATAATTATTGACAGTTTAACACATACATAGTATGTAAAGATGTAACATATGTATGTTACATTTTATTGAGAATAAATTCTCTAGAGGAGGTTTAGTTGAACCAAGCAAAAGTGTTGTTTTGGTATGCGAAGGAACAGAAAGATGTTTCCAAAGGTTTCTTACATCAACAAATATTACCCTCCCTAATGATATAGGAATTAAAAATGCAAATGCAAGTGTTGTTTTGAGATCAGTTGATATATCAAAAGTATTCACAGAACTAACTCATCATATGCTTGATTCGTCTTTAACTGATAAGCATTTATTCTCACTGATTAAAGTTATTTCAAAAAATTACTGAAAAAATACACTTTCATCACCTATGCAAAGAAGTAACTAACAAATTGACTGGAAAAAAGTTTAGGAAGCAGTTGATTAAATTTGTCTTATTCAAAAATCATTTGTTTTTAGTATACCATTTTAGTGCACAGATATGGTAAGTATAAATATTGGTCAAATTGAGATAAGTACGCAGAAAAACCTGTTTTTATTTATAGTTTATTGTGCATAAATATGGTATGTGTAGGATAAACGATAACAAGTCTAATAATTGACAATATGTGGTAAATACAAAAACTCTTCTTATTATAATTACGCACACAAATGACAGTTTCTACAGTTTTAATCTTGCACTTACCATATCTATGCACTATGTCATCGATATATACACAGTAAACTCCTGATAACTCAAACCTTTAAAAAATTGAACTTCCAGTATTTGCTCGGACACTTGAAGGTTACGACTTATCAGGAGTTATATATGCATATATATAATATACATACAAACATTTATATTTATATATATATAATTTATATTTATATATATATATATATATATATATATATATATATATATATATATATATATATACATATATATATATATATATATATATATATATATATATATATATATATATATATATATATATATATTTATGTGTGTGTATATAGTTAGTATATTTATTTGTATTAAAAGAAAAATCTATTAAAATTAAACTAAAATAATTAATGATAACAAACTCTAGAAGGAACCTCTGAGTTGTGTGTACTCACAGAGCTCAGCTAATAGTTCATGCATCATATGTACATTACAAGTATCTGTTTAAAACAAATTTAAGACAGATTCATATTAAACAGATACTAAGCTGCCTATCATGCAGTTGTGTTATTAACCTTCTAGCACACAGCATAAGATAATTAAGAACTAAAAGGTACATAAATTGGTTATTAAATTTTTTTGAAGGATTTTATGTATCTTATAATAAAATAAATTTATACATATTTATAAAAAATATATATATATTGCATAATATAAATATTATTTTTCCTAATATATATTATATATATATATTAGGATAAATAATATTTATATTAAGCAATGTATATATATTTTTTATGAATATGTATAAATATATATTTTATATATATATATATATATATATATATATATTATATATATATATATATATATATATATATATATATATATATTTATATATATATATATATATATATATATATATATATATATATATACCTACTTTTATTTTTAAAAATTGTTTTTTTTTTAAAAAAAAACCTTATTTGTGTTTAAAATTATAACTTTATCGATTACGCTTAAGGTTTTTTGATTTTTTGAACGGTACTTCTATAACCGTTGGCAAACTACGCCGCCATCTTGGTAGGCCAAAACTGGCTTCAAAAATTTTTCCGAATGCGCTATCCATTATTATTTTGAGATCAGTGTTATCAGCCCTCTTTAATAAGTTATGTAAGTATGGAGATAACGCTATAGGATCAAAGGTGCTTACGGATCAAGGGTGCAAATTCTCTCCTAGTTATTTTGTAAAGCACCTGTACCATAAAAGTAATTTAAATCAAGATCAAGTTTTTCGTTAAGTTTAAAGTCATTAGTTAGAAAAAAAATTTTGTGAATTTAATTTAAGGTTGTTTTATTGAATGGAATTCATTTTAGAATTTTTATATTTTGATAATTTTAAAATAAAGGAATTTTTCTTAGTTAATCGCGTGTTGTTAATTTATTATAAACAACTTTTGTATACTTGCCTTTTAATTAAAACTCCTTTGCTACAGTAAACAATATATATATATTCTAAAAATAATTTATACAAAGTTTTTAGAAATATTATTACAAAAAAAAAATGTTTTGGCATTTAGTAATGATGTGCTGGAAAATAAGTAAGTTTGGCTTGTGATCTAATTTTTGTCTAATTTCACAGGAATAAATTTTTTAGTCAAGTGAACCATATAAGAGGGTGTCCAGAAAATTCTAAATTTACAAATATAGACTACACGAATACACACTAATTTAAAGCGTATATCTTAACTGTGAATGCCGCTTCATATTTAAGCTTTCATAATATTTTTAGACACGTTAGTTAACGTTTCCACTGCTGGGTTTATTATCGTAGATTTGGTTTTTCTTTACTACTGTCTAAGTTTTTAGGTATTTTTTTTTTGCTAAATATTGCCAAATATAAGTATAATTCATTTTTTAGAATTTATATTTAATTTTTTCAAATCAAAGTTAGTTTACAAATCATTTTATCATTTTTGAAGTTTAATATTCAAGTTTTAATTAATTATATGTAAATAATTATTAGTTAATTATATTAAAACTAGCAAAAGGCAACCCGTAATACGGGTTTTGGTCGGTCTGTTACATAATTAATTTATAGTAGCTGTTTTCCACAATTTAATCTTGCAAAACCTTAACTAATACCCTTTTAGAAAATTGCCTTCAGCTTAAAAAAATTAATCCATCTGTAAAATTAACATAAAAATTATGAGGAGGTAAAATAATTTACCAACTACTACTTAACATTATTAAGTAATTTACAAATAGCACAGGTCATAACAGTGTAAGGCAGAACCATTTTCATCGACCTTCCTAAGTTTAACACAATACGTTTTTAGTTATTGACGCAAAATAATAACACTTGGCTATACTTTAAATTGACGAAAGTGTCAACTAAGTCCTTAAAATAATTTTTATAACACGAACCATTAAGATTAAAATGAAGTTAATTTATATTATACAGGAGTTATCAATTTTTTGTTATCCCCTTGATTAATTGTTCTTTAGAAAAGAAAATTGGTAACTTAAAAATGTTAAATGCACACGTTTAAATAAATTTATAAAAAATAACAAAGTTTATTATACTACGCAACTGAGTACAAATACCTTTCAAACAAAAGAAAATTTAATTTACGATCAAACATAGGTATAACTAATTTTTTAATACATTAATGCATCATAGAACAAACTAAAATAAAAATTATAAGAGATAAGTAGACATAAAAATTTGTAAACCAAGCTGACCCGACCCGGGTCTTGTTAAGTCTGTTCAACACAGACCATTTGTGTATCATTTATTTGGCCTCTTTATTTTATTAAATTTTTAGTAAACGGTAATTTGCCACCATTTACTAAAAATTCCTTTTGTAACTCGAAATTTAATTTTTCTAAATATTTGGGCTCTAATAAAGAGGTTCCTTCCCTCTTTTTGCTTTAATGGTGGCCTGGTGAATAAAATAAAATATTAAATTGTAAAACAATGATCTACTTATATAAAAATGTTTTCTTTCTTTCCTCAAAAGTGTTGCTAATACAGACTAAGCTAACTAATTAGTTAAACACATAAATAAAACTTAAGTAACTCGATATTAATGCGCAAAACTACAATATTCTCCGTATTTTTAAAGGTTTTTAGTTACGACCGCCCATTCAACCCATACGACCCCCCAATCAATTCTCTCTCTACAATTCTCAATACTAATTCTTATTTAAGTCTCATCTAAGAGAGAGAGGAAGTGTTTTAAAAACACCATGTTAGAATAAGTAAAAAAGTCATGCAATAAATAACAGTAACTGGTTTTATTATGCTACCAATAAACAAAATTATTTTTACCTTAACTAAAAGTTAATTTCCAGCATTTCTTAATTTATTTCCAGCTTCTCTCTAACTGTTGACAAATGATTAATATTGTAAATTTCACATCATATTAAATTTACAAAATTAAAACCATGTTTTAACAGTAAGCAAAATAATCAAGTGATGACAAAGACAACTAAAAAAAAAAAAGAACAATTATATTAAGATTACAAAAGTAAAAAAAAAAAAAAAAAAAAAAAAAAAAAATCATTTAAAACTGAAATTTTTATTATTTGTTACTATAAATAGTAAAATTCATACTTTGCTTTATTTTAAAGTGTCTAATGTAAAGTCAAATAATAGACATCAACAGCGCTTGACACTCAATTCTGCCAAGTAAGTTTTTGGTTCATCAAGCAAAATTTCTTATATTCCAACGACAATTAATTTTATCATGCCTAGATCTATTTCTTTCATATGACAACAATTTCAAGTCACCTATAACCATTTACACTAATAACTTCTTCGAGCCTAATATTATAAATCTGTTATCATTAAATATATATTACCAGTGGTTATGCTACTGTTACAACTGAATAAATGAACGTTTTATATTTTTACAACTGAAAAATATAAAACAAAATTTATTTACATTATTTTAATTTAGCAAAGAATTTAGAACACAGTGCAAAGTTATTTGCATTGTGTTCTAAATTCTTTGCTAAATTAAGAAAGCCTTCAGGCACAATCTTAATGCACAAAAATAATAAATGCAGAATCTTGTATAAAAAATGAAGCAATGTCAGTCTAAAGTAATATATATGTATGTATATATATTCAAATTTTTTCTATTCTTAATTTTTTCTTTGAGATAATATTCATATAGATTCAGAGAAATATAAAATATTCCGATATATAGGCACATTTAAGTATATAAACTTACCTGTCAAAAATTACAGTCAGTTTTTCATGTTAAATACATAAAATATATATCTAATATAAAATTAAACAAAAAATTAAACTTACTCAAATCAGTAACAGTTCGACTGTCTAAATATTTTTATTATTAACCCTTCTATTTAAAAAATAAAAACAAATGATTTGAAGTAACTAAAAAGCACTTTAGCTCTTTCCAATTGCACTAAAAAATAAAATAAATCTTGCTTGCTAAGTTGATTAATTCTTAAGAACCTGATAACAAATAAGTAAAAAACCAAGAACAAACAAACATTAATTTACTAAAACTACTCTATTTAAACAAATTAAAGTATACAGAGAACAACATTGATACTCCTTGAAAGCTGAAAAACTTTTTATCTCAAATTTGCTTGTAGACCTTGCTTATGAAACCACTTGAATAAGAAAAGCATCAAAAAAGCCTAGAAGCTGGTATATGCTACATTGAATTTTAAATGTTGATTGGTGTAGATATTTTTAAAAAATTCAAAATGATTTGTTCTTCTATAGCAAATAAATACACCATAAATCTGAAGTTAAAAATGTAATGAATAAGTAAATACAAAGAAAAACATCATATGTGAATTAAAAATCAATGTACCTGATAGAGATAAGCTGCGGTGATACCTGAGTAGTATCACCACATACACGTATTTATCAAAAAAATTTTAACTTTGATCATAATATAAATGCAAACATATATGCAAACTTTTAACAACTATAAAAGAACATTTATTAGCATCAATTATTTTTAATGTAACAAAGAATGCAGACTACAATGCACGACATTGTTAATAAAAATGAAGTTATGTCAGTCAGTATATATTTATCTAAAGTAGTGAAAAAGAATAAACCATTTAAAAACAAAATTAAAAATTTTTAATGAATATATATTTAGATACCTTAAAATGAAGCATAACACAACACTCTTTTGACAAATTCCAGAGCAAATTTTTAAAATTTTTCTATTCCTTATTATTTTATTCCTTATATCGATAAAATACATATTAAATGCCACATTCAACTAATGTAATTAATACCTTATTTAGATCTCTCTTGATTAACTAAAGAATTTAAATTTTAAATAAACTCTAACTAAATTTTAACAAACAAACAACAAAATAAATCTTCATATTAATAGTACGTTATTAAGTTGAGTAATAGATCAAACAATTTAATCTACTCTAATAATCTACTACCTTTTTAATAATCTTTAATTTTTTTTCTACGACTCAGTGTAACTATAATATAGATATTTTTAAAGTAAAAAAGAATTTAATATTATAATATATATGATTTAAAAAACCTGAAATTTTAAATCTACCTCGAAGAAAACAGATATATAATAAAAAGTATTTTTATTTCTTTTTAAAAATTTTAAAATGCTTTATAACTTACTTGTTTCATATTATTACCAACGTCTAAATAGAAAAACAAAGATATATGAGTTATATATAGGATTTTAAAATATATATGATTTTAAAAAACTGAAACTTTAAATCTACCTCAAAGAAAACAGAGATATATTGAAAAGTATTTTTATTTCTTTTTAAAAATTTAAAAATGCTTTTTAACTTACTTGCTTCAATATTGTCATCATCTAAATAGAAAAACAAACAAACATTTAAGTCGACTTATTCTTAAATCTAGTTTAATTTCTTCAATAATAAAAAAAATTTAATCTTTGAGGATTAAATTCATTTACAAAAATCCGTTTAAACCATTTTAACATTGTAAAGTTAATTTAAAGTTTTAAAAAACTGAAACTTTAATTCTACCTCAAAGAAAACAGATATATATTGAAAAGTATTTTTATTTCTTTTTAAAAATTTAAAAAGACTTCTAAACTTACTCCCTTCAATATAATTATATAATATATATAGTATATATGATAAATAAACCTCCACAATTTCCTTGGTTTAACAACTCGATTATGATTTATAACAACTCTGTAAACATAAATTTTCTAATAACCTAAATAAATTACAGATAGACAAACATAAACTAACACAATTAAATCCTAAACCAAAATTCATTCATGCAAGACAAATAATTTTATATTTATTGAAGAGCCAGAAACATTTTTTTTCAAAGAGCTAAAGTATTAACAATATTAAAGACAAATTTTATTTATAACAAAATTTTCAATAAAAATTAAATTAAGATAAATTTATAACAAAATGTTGTCATGGCTTTTATCCCAATAACCAAAACTAAGTGAAAGTATGAAACTACCCATAAATATATTTTAACGCTAGACACAAATTAAGAATTTAAGTAATCTATAACACGAAGCTTTAAATTTAAAATTACAATTTAAAAAAGATTACAATAAATTAATTACTTTTAAATTTAAAAAAAAATTTAGATTACCTATAATTTTAAGCTACTAAACATTATCTACTTAATGTCAACTTAGATATTTTGAACTCGTACCATGAAAGGTTGAAGGGAAATCTGTAAGTAAGCACGCGGTAAAGAAAAGTCTAGAAACTACTTAAAAAGTGTATTTTACAGATACAGAACCGTACCGTAACTATAAAACAATACGCGTAACTATGCGCACTATTAATATTCATAGGCTATTCATTATAGGCGATATATTATATTATGCGTTTTTAACATTTGTATTTGATTTTTATTTTTTTAATTTTGTATTTAAGTTACCTATTATTAGTTTTTCTTTATGAAAAGTTTGATTTTAAGGAGCTTTATTAAACTTTTTTGAGGCTTTTATCAAGAAGCTTTAATAAACTTTTTTTTTTATCAAGGAGTTTTAATAAACTTTTTTTTTTTTTATCAAGAAGCTTTAATAAACTTTTTTTTTTTTATCAAGAAGTTTTAAATAAACTTTTTTTTTCAAGAAGTTTTAATAAACTTTTTTTTTTTTATCTAGAAGTTTTAATAAACTTTATTAAAGCATAAGTTTATAAAAGCTCATTAGATTTTTTAATATATCTAAATTTAAAAAATGGCGGAATTAGACCGATTCAATAATATTAGCCAACATAATATCACAACTTAGTAACCGCCAAGATAGTGCAGGCCACTATGTACTTTCGTGTGCATATACGTGTTACAAGCAAACTTTTTATTGAAATGAGATCCTTGTATAATAAGGATTTGAAAAATGACAGGTGTCACTCGATTTTAATTTTGCGTGACAAGTGGTCCTCATAACAACTAATTTTTTTTTAAGCAAATTAAATTTTTTTGATAGCAATCAAAAGAGCATAAATCAGGTATTCAAAATAATATAAAAAACATATGTTAAAAGTTTTTACTTAAAAAGATATAGGGGTAAATATGTTTTTATTAAACCGGAGGTAAATCGATGCTTTGTGATTTTTAATAATTTTTAAAATTCTTTCTTAAACGCAGATTTTATGTTTTTTGAAGTTATTTTTTTACTTATACTTTAAGAAATAATAGTTATTATAAAATTTATGTTATTTAAATTTTTTTTTTAACTTTTAAGGACTTTTACAACATTATACCTGTTTTGATGAAATAGAATACTTCATACTTGACAATTGAATTATTTTCAAATGTTTTGATATTTACATAATTTTCCTTATAAAAATGCAACAATTCGAATTTTCCTTATAAAAATGCAACAATTCGAAATGTTTATTTTTACATAAATTTTCCTTATAAAAATGCAACAATTCGAAATGTTTATTTTTACATAATTTTCCTTATAAAAATGCAACAATTCGAATGATTTGTATTTGTTTTTGGCTTTTAAAAACGTTTCTATTCTGTGTTATTGCTGTTTTACAAGTTAAATATTATTACAAATGGAGGACAAAGAACGAAAAAAAAAGAAAACTTTGACTGTACTAAATGCATTGTTTGCCAGGAAGATGAAAAAAAAATTATTTCTGTTTATTTGATTTAGACATTATTTAATATATCTACGTAAAAATATAAATCTACGTATTTTTAGATTTCTTATCCTTTAAAATAAGATTTTGTGCATTTTGAATATGTTCTTTAAGTAATTTTGAAAAGTGTCTTCTAGCAATTACTAAATTTATTTTCAGATTGTAAAAACCAGTTCACGCGATGCTTTGGAAAAAATAATGGTTTAAGGCAAAAGTATCATTACCCTGAGATTAAGAAAATAGATTTTAATCAAAAGTTAAGAGAAATACCACGCAAGGAACTAGATCAAAAAGGTCTTTATTACTCTTAATGTTACAAAAAGTTCACCCACCAAAAAAGTTTGCAACGTTTGCTTGAACAACACAGTATATATATTGCAAGCAATCCTGAAACATAGAAGACATAGATGTATCAAAAGACTTAAGTAAAATGTCAAAAGGTAAAGGAAAATTTCTCCGTTCAAAGTCTACAACAAATAACTTTTTATAATTTGCCAATTTAAAAGCGGTGAACTTTGAAAAGTTAATTTTACAGAGACAGGGGAAAATATGTTAAAAGTTTCCAAATTGCTTAACTATCAAGAAATCTTCCTTAGAATGAACACTATCCCAAATTCTGATGAGGCCGTTGCAAATGGTGCTAAATACCACTTAAAGTGTTGGGTAACAGTGCAGAGTTAAATTGACAACAACTCTAGAAGAAATTCAAGAATTGGATGATATTGGATGAGTTATCGCAGATATAAAAATCATTGGTTTAGTCCATTTGAACTTAAAAGAAGATGGTTTTGCTATGGATATGAACAACATCAATAAAACTTACAATAACTTAATTGGGAATAATGACTAGGCTGAGGTGAATTATAAACGTAACTTAAAGAAACTTCTATAAGATAACATGCCAATAACAATTTTTTCAAGACCATCGTGCCGTAGAAAGTCTGAACAGCTTTGCTCTAGCAAATATCAAGCGAAGGCGGTAGATAACTTTAAAAACAATCAGGATGATTATAAAACAATGTTTGAGGCAACAAAAATAATTCGGAAAGAAATCCTGCCGCAAAGAAAATGGAAGTTTAACTGAAATTTCACTGGTTTTGATAATCCGACGTCCTTATTTTCTTTGCTAAGGTGGGTTATGCTTGGACCAAGACAAAATGTAGACTCGTGTTATGTTAAAAAAAATCCATCGATAGCCGTGTTGATAAAATTTTGCATATCTTGGACTTTCTATTTCCTATGATAGTGTTATAAAAAAAATTATTGTTATTGAAAACATATCAACAAATCAATGCGCATTTGTACCTCTTAATATTGGCATTCCTTTCTTTAATATTGGTTCTGATCATGCCTTAGAACAGAAAAACAAGGTTTTAAAGGTAGCAGGTGGAGTAATTAGTATTACACAAAATCCAACGTGCTTAAGTCGTTTTTGCCTTATTGCTCCTGCTTTAAACTCTATATCAAAAATATTTTGCAAAAAAAAAAATATTGGATCACAATTTCGCAAATAACACTATCAACCGGCGGGATCTACACACGAAAGAAATTCATCTAATGTAAAAAAAGTCATTGATGCACTTGATACTTTTGGCGTCAACTTCAACAAAAATCAGGTGGTTTTTAATCTTGTGTCGAAAACCATTTTGTTAAAAGAATTAGCAGATGAATTAGTTCATCATGAAAAGATCAAAGAAGAGCTCTACCGTTCTTTTGTTACTGAATGGTTAATAGGAGACATATCTATATGGTCGCAAATGAAGATGAGAAATCTGAAAACATTCCAAAATCAAGCCAAAGTTTCAAAAATAAAGATAAATAATAAAGTAATTCAACTAAAAGAAGAGCGCACCTTATTATCTCGTTTTCTACTCTGTGCAAGAAAACGCCCACAGCTTGATTTGGAAAAAAGCATCGGTAGCTATGAGTTTTCAGTTGTACCAAAATCGATGTTTACTCAAGATGGTCACCCATTGATCACCTCTGATAAAGAAAAAATTCTGCATGACGTTGAAGACTTGTCAAAAAGATTAGAGATTTTGACGCAAGAACAAGAAATCTCAGTAAATGCATCAATTATCATTATTGATGGCATGACCTTGGTCAATAAAGTTCATAAAGATAACAGTATTAAAACTTGGAAGGTAACACTTGTTATTTATTGTACTGTTCCCTGTAATAACTGTGTATGTATAATTGATAAGTTAATTGACATCGGCTTATAATATTTAAAACGAAATTAAAGTTAAATCTTATGCAACATAAATACTCATATATGTTAAATTATTCCGGATTTTGCTGCAATATTTATTAGCTTTCTTAGAAAAGTATGCTCATAAATATTTATAAAAATCTCAAAACTGCGAAGAGATAAGATTGGTTTTTGACAGGTACATTGAACATTCATTAAAGTCTAGAACAAAAAAAACAACGTATCTTTGACTATGAAACCAAATATAAAGTAACTGATGAGTTTGTAACATGTCGCTAAAGCAGTTATTGGTGCACATTAAAACAAAGTAAGCTCTTACCGAATACCTGGTTGAATATACAAAAACTAATATAGATAGTGCAGTTCGCTTCATTGTACATATTCAAAAACAACAGAAGCAAATATGGACCATCTATCTGCAGAAATGATGAATCATGGTCACGAAGAGGCTGATACTCTGTTAATTTTGCGTGCCATTGACGTTGCAAAAGAAAACCCATTAAAAAATGTATAGTGCATTCACAAGATACTGATGTTTTTCTACTTTTAGTTCATTTTTATCAAGTCCTACCACGTGTCACAATTTTCCGAACTGGTAAAGGGGATAAGGAACAAAACATCTCGATTCAAAAATGTTATGAGGAATTGGTTCTAAACAAGCACAAGCCATTTTAGATATTTTTGTTGATATTTTGTTGTTTCTCATTTCTAATGAAAGTAAAGGTCTTCGTGAAATTTTTCATTTCTCTAGGTTTTCATGGTTTTACTGGCTGTGATCAAATTGGACGCTTTTCTGGAATCACTAAAAAGTCATGGTGGAAAAAATTTAAAAAAGCTGACGATGGAACCCCAGCTGTTCTATCAAATCGTGGTCAATCGGAAGCTTTACCTGATCTGTTTACAATAAATAACATCGTTTTGTTGTTAGAGTTTTTGGTGATAAAAAATGGACAGAAGATGTTAATACTCTTTCACAACTTCGTTGGTTCCTTTTCTCTAAATTTCAGTATGACGCTGCAAAATTTCCACCAACAATAAATGTCCTTAAGTACCATATATTCCGTAGTCACTTTGTATGTATAATGCTTAAATACTCTAACATGTCCGTACAGTACCTACCATCGCCTGTGGAGTATGGTTGGGAACTAAACAATGGATCTTTTGACCCTATAATGACTGATAACCAACCAGTGTCTGTCGTTGTAAAGGAGACTGTAATAATAAAAGTTGCAAATGTTTGAAAAATAAACTTGTCTGTACTGATATGTGCAAGTGTAAAGGATGTAAAAATAATAATGTAGAATAAGGTAAACTATGACTATGAATGTAGAGATATATAAGACGCAATTTAATTTATTCGTATTATTAAATACTAGCTTGTAAGCACGATAAATTTAACATATAACATTTATTTAACATTTAACATTGGTTTACGTATGATATTATTTATATGTTAAAACAATGCAAATATTAATATATATATACGAACTTAATTATTTTAGTTTTACTTAATTTATCTTTTATCTAGTGTTAATTTTTGTAAATAACCCCCGGTTTGGTAACTTACATAACGTTCTATACACGATTTTTTTTGTATAAGCAACTCGTTTATAAGCAACTGAACTCGATGTGAAAAAATATTAAGCAACTTCAGTTCTGAACAAATGTTAACATAAGCAACTCATAAACTGCAACTTTTTTCTCTGCAATGTAATGACTTCTTTTAGATGAACGATTTCAAAAGAAAGTAATCACAGTAGTGTTGTTGTTGTGTACGTTGTTGACAACGCTGTTAAGATCACGAGTAAGAGAAAGCAGACAAATTTGTTCAACTTTGGTTTTACCAAAAAGATTTGTCATCGTGGTGAGTTGGTAAATGTAGTGCCGAAGAAAAAAGAAGATAATTTGTTTGAATGTATTGTTTGCAAAAAATTACTGAAAACATCACAAGCCCTTTCGATGCACGAGTTTTGGTGTAAAAATAAGTTATCACATACGGATATTGCTCAAACTGACAAAGACCCGAAATCAATGAGCTTGGATCAAATCATTGATGGAGAGAACAAGTACAATAATATTGAAAAAACTGTGAAATCGGTTTTAGAGAAGCTTGTTACTGATGTTGAAGCTAACGAATTACCAAAAATTGCTGACAAACGGAAGAGCTATACGTTAAAAGTAAAGGTTGATGCGCTAAATGACTTAAACGATGGTATGTTAAGTAGGGATGTAGCAAAAAAGTATAACGTTCATAAGAGTATGATTACGCGATGGAAATCAAAGGTAAAAGAAATCTACAACAAGTACAACGAAAAAAAGAAAAACGCGTTATTCAGGAAATGCCGAAGAGGCGAGAAACACAAAGCTTTGTTTAACAAACTTTATGACAAATTTTCCGAAGCAAGAAAAAAGTGGCTAAAAGTTAACTTTGAGTGGTTGTATGTCCGAGCGAATCAAATTCATCTACAAAAAAGCCCGAATGCTGACAGATTGCCAAAATCAATAGTTACTCATTTCTTAAGGAAAAATAAGATCCGCATGCTGTGTGTTCAACGTAAGCGCCAAGCTGACGTAAAGAAGCAAACCCCGATTCTGATGAAATGGCATTCAAATTTGAGAGAAAAGTTGATTAAGTCTGGAAGTGACAAACCCACATACAATAAAAAATGGGCGCGTTTCCCACCGAAAAAGAGAATCAATGTAGATCAAATTCCACTCCTGTTTGTAGTCGAGAGCAAACGAACATACGAAATTCCAATGAGTAAGGGAAAGGAACGAAGGGACCATAGAGTATGGGTAGCTCAATCTGGCAGTGGGCTTGATAAACGACAAGCTACCCTTCAAATATGTTTCATTCCTGAAGGAATGGTGAAGCCGGCGTTAATTTTCTAAGGTAAGGGAAAAGGATTAGTCAAGATGAAGTTTTAGCTTATGATACTGATGTAGATGTGTACTGGCAACCAAATGCATGGGCAGATACAGCGTTTTCCGTGAAATGGGTGAAGAACACTCTCTCCATTGCTGTCGCTAACCTGGATGAGTATGTTTTGTTCTGCAATAACCTGACAGCCCAAGTCAGTAATGAGTTTTTGAATGAAGTGCGACAACATAAAGGTATTGTCTGGTTTGGTGTTCCCAACGGGACACATTTTTGGCAACATGTTGATGCCGGACCAGGAAAAGCATTCAAATCACATATTAAAGCAGAACAAAAAATCTGTCTCGAAAATGATGAAAACATTGAACTCTGCCTTGGCAACGATGATCGGAAACTGTCAGCAAAAGATCGCCGCATTTTGATAACTCGTTGGGTCGGTGAAGCTTACCGTAAAACATCCAAAGACGAGTTATTTCTTCGTATGCTTTATAGGAGCTTTGCGAAAACAGGATGTCTTATCACAGCTGATGGTAGCGAGGACGATAAGATAAATCCTGAAGGCATGCCTGCTTATGTTGTTCCACCCCCTGTTGACATTGACATCCTGGTGGAAATCACAGAGACTCCTATTCCAGACGAAGTAAAGGATAACCATATTGATGTTTTGCCTGACGAATCAGACGGAGAAGAGGAACTAGATGGACAAGTAGAAAAATCAGACGGACAAGAAGACGAAGAGAGTGGAGATGAAGAAAATAAAGATCCAGCAGAAGAGAGAAACATTTGTGACCTTTTTTTTTAATTAGAATTTAAGTGATTTTAGTTGTAAAGAGCACTCTTCTGTTAAAGACTTGATATTAAACCGTATTTTGTCTCTTATTCGTAAAAATACTGAAATTTAGGCTAAGAAACTTAAGCAACCATTAAGTAACTCGAGATATAGAAATTGGCTGAAAAATAAGCAACTCAAGTTCTGACCGAAATTCTAAGTTGCTTATACAAAAAAAATCGTGTATTTTATAAAGTAAAAATTTTCAACATATGTTTTTTATATGACTTTGAAAGCTTATTTAATGCTCTTTCTAATGGTATAAAATAACGATTAAAATTTTTTTTTGCTATAACGTCATACTACGTGACGCAAACCATAAATATCAAGTGACACCTGTTACTTTATAAATCCTTTTTATATAAGGATATCATATCAACAAAAAGTTTGCTTGTAACACGTATGTGCACACGAAGAGTTCTTTTGAAACATAGTGAACTGCACTAAGACATAAACCTTCAAGTTTCATGTGATAAAATATCACATCCCCCGTAGAAAAGAATGCGCTTTCAAGTTATTGCAATTAGAATTGGATAAAGTTACGTCCGAAACATTTAAGAATATAAACAATATATTAAAAACGCAACGAGATTTTACTAACAATATACTATAAACGAAAATACTATAAACGTTTTATTAATAATATACTATAAACGAAGTTAGAATGAAATGATAATATATTCCAAATTCATACTTATAAAATTTTGATTGTAATATAATGCATGACAATAATGTTAAAGATTAATGAGGGGGAATGTGATTTTCTAGATACCAAACATTAATTTGCAATATTGTATAAATAACTAAGGTAGAAATATAGATAAAATTTCAAATTGTTTGAATACTATAATGTAATATATCATTGATAAGAGGATCAATACAGTATATTAAAGGTGAAAAAGTTTTCAAAATTGACCAGTTTGTTCAAAAGTTATGACTGTTTAAGTACCGATTTTTCTATATATGTGTTTTGTTGAAGAAACTGTGGTCAAATTTATGTTTTTCTTCACTTAAATTGTCATAACTTTGTCAATTTATATCAAAATAAAAATATCTTGGTTTCAAAAGATAGGTGCAAGAGTGGGATACAAATTTATGTTAAACTCTAACCACCGGTCATATCGGATGGGCAGAAAGGGCACCAAACCACCACCTTACCCGTATGAAACTGAACACTTTAGTATACAAAATAGAATACAATATAAAATTATGTTATACACGATTTTATTGTACAAGTAGTGTTTATATTACAGGAGGGGCGTATGCCCCCTTTCTTTGTCCAACCTAAAAAAAAAAATTTTTAAAAATGATAAAATAATGGAATCCACAAAATATGAGAGATAAATGTTAAACACATAGTAGATGTGGTTATGATATTTAACACTATATAATCAAAAAATGTTTCAATCTTATAATATTTAATTGGTTATATAAAGTACAGCAACAAAGAAGTATAACAAGTATAACATAACCCCCCAACCTAAATAAGTGTAGCAAATTTTTATTTGAAAGTAACATTTTTGATTAGTTGGGGAAAAGTTACTAAAGCATTCTCCTACTACTAAGGGACTATTATTAGTCAATAGTGGTAAAAGAGGTAATCAAATCAAGGCATTTACCAACCTTTATAAACCCTTTAATCTTTCATATAGTGCTTAATAGAAGTTTGGTTTCAAAAGCTGTGAAATTTAGTAATCATTTTTAATAATAGACACCAAGTGAAGGTAAGCCAGAACCGCCTATAAAAGTTTTTTAAGTCACAGCACTTGCAATGTATTTTTGCAAGCCACAGCATTTTCAATTAGTTTTTGTAAGCCACAGCACTTACATTAAGTTTTTGCAAGTTGCAGCACTTACAATGAGTTTTTTCAGGTCATAGTATTTGCGATGAGTTATTGCAAGTCACAGCACTTGAAATGAGTTTTACAAAGTCACAGCACTTACGATGAGTTTTTTTAATTTTGGGGAGTTACAATTAATAAAATTGTAACTCTCCAGAGACAACATCTGCAGCAAGTTGGATCTTTTTCATACAATAATCAACAGCCTCAATACCAGTTTCATCATGCCATTATACAAAACAGATTTTGCATGTAATTAGATTGTATTGGATCAAAAACTTATGCAGCTTATTACTTAAAACTTATTATTATAAACAATTTTAAATGGCTAAACATCTAAACAAGTCAAACTTAACTTACTTGTTCTAAATTGGCTATAGAAAAAAAAAAAAACTAAGTAAAAAAGAAGTAATAAGTATATAAGAATAAAACTATTAATAAATTATGTGATTAGACAATAATCTCAAAATAAATAATCAATACTCAACTATAACTAATAAAAAAACTATCAACAATAAATACTCAACTATAATTAAATACTAAGAGAAAACAACTATGTAATAAAATAATAAATCATATAAAATTAAACCAACTTATATTTATTCTTTCTCAATCAACTTTATCGAAACAATAATTAAATTTTAAATAAAAAATAAAAAAAAAACATTATTGTACAAAGTAATACAAACATTTTTATATATTATATATATTGATCTCTAATAAAAAGTATATAATTATTATGATATTGAAGAGATAAAATAACTAACTGATGTTAATGGCTAACTCAGCCATTAAAATATTTTTAGCAGCTAAAACAGTATAACAAATTTTTTTTATTTGTTTAAGTTATATGTATTTTAAACAATGCTTTTGGTTATTAAATGACATTTAAAATGTTTCATCTCCAACAAATAACCAATTGAAAATCTGTGTAAACCTTTTTTTATAATATATACAACTTTTGTAAAGAAAAACATTTTAACATTTTTAACTTTTATTAAAATTTATAAAAGTTTATTTAAATGTTTTTGTAATGTAAATGTAAATATTAAAATTTTAAATAAAAATTTTATAATATAAGTTAAATTAAAGAAAGGAAACATTAAAAATAGCGCCATTACTTTATATTGAAATAAAAAAAATGTTTATATAATGGATTTAAATGAAATAATACATAAAACTTTCATAGTTTTCTTGACTGTTCATTTTTTAGTAGTTTATCTAAATCTAATGTAAAATAAAATAATTAAGTAATCCCTCTGTCTTCCAAATAGACATTGAAAAAAAAAATTAGGTACTAAAAGTGCTACTAAAAATAGGGTGCCTGCTACTAAAAATTAAATGAAAAATCTAGGTGAAAGAATATAATTGAAAAAGTTTCAGCATATCTTTGACATTAATTTCATGCCAGAAGTATAACCAAGTTTTTGACATCAATAAACTCAGTAATAAAGTTAGTCAATATAATCATAAACCAAACAGTAATAAAAGGTTAACTATTCTAGTTTTTTAAAATAATAATAAAATGTTGATATCAAATTCTAAAAAGTTATCTGACAAAACATGTTTTCACTATTCTAACTCTGAATGGACTTTGAAAAAAGTGGCACAGAATTTTAGCGCAAAATTTGGAGCCGAATTGAAGAATTTTGCATATGGGGCTACTTGGAGCCAAACTTAGGATATGGACCCGCTTGGACCCAAACTTGAAACATGTTTGATGTTTGTGGTTCTCTCATATTTATGTCAATGTAAAAAAATTTGTTTTTGCTAACTTATGGACTTTGTGGTCCCTTTGGGTGGAATTTGTGGTCCCCTCTTTTTTTGGGGGATCAAGGTTCGGTTCAAATAGCCCCTGTTGTAGGGCTACTTAAACCCATAGTGTAAAAGCCCTGTAGTGTAGTGCAGCCCTGACCCTTTTGAGGTTTCTGTCAAATCTCTTGGATAGCTGATGATGTCTTCTAATAAAGGTATTTACCCATTTGACACCTGGAAGATTTGCTTGGACCCAAACTTGAAACATGTTTGATGTTTGTGGTTCTCTCATATTTATGTCAATGTAAAAAAATTTGTTTTTGCTAACTTATGGACTTTGTGGTCCCTTTGGGTGGAATTTGTGGTCCCCTCTTTTTTTGGGGGATCAAGGTTCGATTCAAATAGCCCCTGTTGTAGGGCTACTTAAACCCATAGTGTAAAAGCCCTGTAGTGTAGTGCAGCCCTGACCCTTTTGAGGTTTCTGTCAAATCTCTTGGATAGCTGATGATGTCTTCTAATAAAGGTATTTACCCATTTGACACCTGGAAGATTTTCATTGAAACATTGAACATCACTCCCTAATTGATCTAGATAGGATTTCACAATAATTCGAAGATCAAATGAGGTCAGTGGGTAGCCAAAAGTTGAAACTTTATTCAAGTGATCACAAAATGACTGTTCTTCTTCAGGCGTGAAAACAGCTGAATGCCCTACATATTTCTTTGTGATAGTAAGGTGTTATCTTTAAAGAGCTCTCTTAATGCTGGAACTGCTGGTTCTAAATTATTCTTCAGCAAATCGTTGACTCATAGCTCGAAAAGATACCATGTAAAAGTTGCAATAGTACATGCTATCGTTATTAATTGAAAAAACAAAAATTAAAAGATAAGTAAAATTAAATTGAATAGATATAAGAATTTTAAAATCATTAATCGACTAAATCAACTTTTAGTCGATTAGTAAGAAATCCATAGTCAATTAAATTGACTTTACGATTTTTGAAAGTCAGTTATTTTGACTTTCGACTAATAAACTTTTAGTCAATTAAGTCAAAGTTGATAACAAAACTCAAACACAATTAATATCACATCCCTTTTATTCAGGCTTCCCTTTAGTTAATTTTTAAAATATTGCAAAGTATTAGTATTTGGCATCTAGAATATCACCCCCCTCCCCATAATCATTATACATATGATGTAGGGGTGTACTGGATAAGAAATTAAATTTGAATTCCCGTTGGAAATAGACTTGCTGGAATTGTTAATAAAATTCCAACTGGAATTCTGGATGGAACAAGAATTATACTTAGGGATCGTCCATAATGTACCTACGCTCGTATGGGAAGAGGGGGTCTGCAAATGGCGTATATGAGATGGGGGGGGCAGGGGTCAATTATAAAGTAAGAAAACACTAAATTGAAAGAAAATATCATAAAATATTAGGTAGGTAGGTTAAAAGCATAGAAAATATAAGTGAGGTGAGGGATACATAATGCGTATAGCAAAATGCATGGGGGGAGGTTCGAGGTAAAAGAGTACATACTTTATGGGCGACCTCTTATGTAATTTTTTACCTTTAAGATTGAAAGTGAAAGCCTGCACCTCAGTATAGTGGCTACATAATATATATTTATAACCCGTAATATATATATATATATATATATATATATATATACATATATATATATATATATATATATATATATATATATATATATATATATATATATATATATATACATATATATATATATATATATATATATATATATATATATGTATATATATATATATATATATATATATATATATATATATATATATATATATATATATATATATATAAAAATATATATAATAAAAAAATTTATGGAAACACAAATTAAAAAAAGTTTATTTAGAAAACTTTGAAAAAATGTACTTTTTATTTTTTGTTGAACAATTGTAGTTTTTAAGCCATAAAGCTAGTAATCTTTATATAAAATGTTTATTGTTTTTGAAACTTTTATAAAATTTCATTTCTTTTGAGACCCAACATGATATGCTTTTGAAAAACTTTTTTTTTCAAAATATTAGAGACCTGTCTGATGTTTAAGAGTCTTGAGTGACCCCTAAAAATTTTTTTTATTTAAAAATTTTTTAAATTTAGTATTAATTTATAACATAGAACACATTTAGGGGGTGGCAGCAGACTATTTCATAAAAAGGTGTTTTTCATATATGATTCTATATATGGTTCTTTGATTCTTTTTTCATTTAAATCTAATGTTTTGTTTTTATTTGTTTAATATAATTTTATTTATTGAAAGTTTTAACCTGCATAATATTTATATTTAAAATTATTTCTTTGTTTTCTATTTTTACGTTTAGATTAAAATTGAAATATTTTCTATATTAGACATCATATACTTTTTAATTGCTTAAAATTTAATTACATTACATTAAAATTTAAATTACATTCTCACAAATGAGACTATTTTCAGAGGCAGGTTAACATTCTTGATGAAAAAAGAGCTAGTTTGTTGCCCAAAACTGAATAGCAACTCTTTTTGCACCACAATATTCCTAAACTTCTAAAAATCCTTACATAATTGGTTACTGCAAATAAAATAACATAGTTTTTGTTAAGAATTTTGTGTTTTCTTACCTAGAATTACCTATAGTTTTTCATTGCCCTGTAGAACAATGATTCTTTGATTTAATTTACACAGTCTGTATCACATGTCTTAAAAAATAAAAGTAAAAATTCAATTCTGGCATTCCGTTCGGAACCAGAATGACCTAAAAGTCACAAATTCTGGTACATTCCTAATATAATGCAATAATAAGCTTAAATTCTTACTTAAAATATCAAATTCCCTTATGCAGGCTTCTAAAGTATTACATCCCCCTAAGTAGTTTATACAATATTATAAAATATAATATTTTGTATCTAGAATATCACATCCCCCTGTGTAATCTATATATATTGCAAAAGGAAGCTGAAATTCTTACTTTGTGCAGGCTTCTAGAATATTACATTCCCTAAACAATTTTTAATATAATGCAAATGATTAGTAATTGGTATCTAGAATATCACATCCCTTGTGTGTAATATTTAAAATTAATGTCACTCAATGTATTAAGATAAAAATTTTATAAGTATGAATTTAATATATATTACTATTTCAGCTAACTTCATTTTTAGTATATTATTAATAAAACTTTTTTTGTGAATCTTGTTGCATTTTTAATATATTGTTTATGTACTTCAATGTTTTGGATGTACTTGATACATTTTAATGTGCAATAACTCGAAAGCACATTCTCGTTTTCAGTTTTTCTGAAGAGGATGTGATATTTTAGGCAGATGTGATATATTATTACAGTTCATTATCTTTTTTATTAATGTGTTTTGTAAATGTTCTTGTGTAAATAGTCTATACCAAACATTTTTTTTTAGTTTACAGGTTTATTTAATACAGGAACTTTGAGTATTTCTTTTAATAATGAAATACTATTTCATTGTGACTCATCAAGTTATTGTACTTTATGCATTTGGCAATTTAATCTCTGATCCAAAAGCAATATAGAAATGAAATTAAAATTTTTATATATATACATACATACATATATATATATATATATATATATATATATATATATATATATATATATATATATATATATATATATATATATATACACATATATATATATATATATATATATATATATATATATGTATATATATATACATATATATATATATATATATATATATATATATATATATATATATATATATATATATATATATATATATACATATATATATATATATATATATATATATATATATATATATATATATATATATATATATATATATATATATATATTGATGGCATAGTGCACAGATATGGTAAGTACAAATTTTGGTCAAATTGAGATAAGTACGCAGAAAAACGTATTTTTATTTATAGTTTATCGTGCATATATATAGTATGTGTAGATAAACGATAAATAGTCTACTAATTGACAATATGTGGTAAATACAAAAATTCTTCTTATTATAATTACGCGCGCAAATGACAGTTTTTACAGTTTTTAATTATGGCATAGTGCCATAATTAAAAACTGTAAAAACTTCACTATGTCATAATATATATATATATATATATATATATATATATATATATATATATATATATATATATATATATATATATATATATATATATATATATATATATATTTATATATTTATATATATATATATATATATATATATATATATGTATATATATATATATATATATATATATATATATATATATATATATATATATATATATATGTATATATATTTATCGATGGCTTAGTGCACTAACCACATCTGTGCACTATGCACTATGCCATCGATATATATATATATATATATATATATATATATATATATATATATATATATATATATATATATATATATATATATATATATATATATATAATTCATTAACTTAAAAAAATACTTACTGATATAATTACTAATAAAAGAAAATATAGTTAATTTAATATAAATATTTATGAAAATATAACAAATTTTTTTAAATATAAAAACTACATTATTTATATGTAAGTTCTATAAATATGTAAATAATAATAAACAGCAAAATTTTTGATTTTTTTAAAAACTTTTTCAAATCTTAAAATTGTTAATATAACAAGATGTCTAGTAATCCATGGACTTCAGGGTCTCTAGATGGTTTCAAAAAGATAATTGATATCAATGAAAGGTTTACAAATGGAAGCACTTTACATCAAGTATGTTTTATTTATCATTTCGATATGATTTTAAAAAATTAAATCAATTTTTATTTATATTTGCATTACTAATAATATTATAATTGCTTTACTAAAAAAGCATTTTGCTAATGGAAAAGTTTTTGCTTTAGAAAATAATCAAAGGTGTCAAATATAATGACATCATAATTTTCATTTTAATAACATCAGTTATAATTTTCAAGAGATAAAGATTAGTAATAACCCATTAATATTATTATAGTTATACTTTATTAAGTTTAGTTAAAAAAAATTATTGTAAATTAATTAATGCCAATAATTTGTCTTAAAAAATTATTAATTAATTATTCATCAAACAAATTTTGAAATGATTATAGAAATTAAAACAATATTCATGAAATTGTATTCTAAATATAAGAATAATTATTAAAAGCTCTTGTTTTGAATTTTTTTCTTTGTTTAATTTAAGGCCAATGTATACTTCAACCTTTTGTTGTTTTGGTTGAAGTATATATTAACTGTTGTTGCAATCTATCAATTACTTCCCGATATTTTGAGTAAAGAAAATGTCAAGAGAGTTGCAGTTTTAATTTGATGTGGAGAAGAAGAGCAATTGGAGTTTCCTAATTAGTTTTTACAAATAGTGCAGAGATTTACTGTCAAAATCTGTGTATTCAGCAGTTAAAAAAATGGACAAGATTCAAGCGTTGTGTTTTAATACAACTGCCCTAAATTTTGGCTAAATTCAAAAAAATAAATTTGAATTGTTTAATATTTAATAATAAATTTAATTTAAATATTATAAAATAAATTTAGGTAAAATTTTTTTTTTTAAAAAAAGGAAGTATAAAAACTTGTTTAACTATCTACTTTTTTTTATGTAAATAAAAAATTATTTTACAATTGTGATGAATATGTTTTTACTGCAATTAATTACTGCTTAATGTTTTCCAAATTGAAAAATGTTGAAAACTAAATGTTTAATTAATTTTTTGTATCTTTTGAATTTATTTGTAAGTTTAGTTAGAAAACGCTGAGCGTCATGCATCTGTAGAATTCATAGAGATTCTTAAAGAGCTTACTAAAAAGAACAAAGAGCTGACACATGTATTGTTTTTGTTGTAATACTTTTAAAGTGATTAAATAATTGGTTTTTTTATAAAATGAATAAATAAATTTAACAAATTCGTTTTTGATTGATTGTTAATTTAGAAAAGTGTTTCTAAAAATTTGAAAAGTCTTTTTAGATATTCTTGGAAAACTTTTCTGCTACTGTAAACATTTTCTGTTGATATAAGTTTTAAATTTAGATAAACTTTGAAATTCAACGTACGAAACTTTATAAACAGTTTTACAGCATAATGAGTTCTGATATTTTAGGTAAGTTAACCACAAACTTTTAAATAAATTAAAATAGTTATTTAATAGAAAATTTATGTTAGAAAATGCAAAATAAATTTATGCCAAAAAATGAAAAAGTTTGTATTAATAAAACATGAACATTATGGAATTAATGAGTTATTTGTAAAAGGTTTTGTGAAAGAAAGAAAGTTTTGTGAAAAATTGAATTTTAAAAGAAAATTATTGTATTGAAAATACTTTATTTCAATGAAAGTTTTTTTTTTTTGCATTGTGAGCTTAATGAAAAACATATTTTAAAAGAAAATTATTGTATTGAAAATACTTTATTCCAATGAAATTTTTTTTGCATGTAAACTTTATGCTTGCAGAAAAATAGTAACAAATCACTAAGAAAGCATTCAAGTTTAACTTTTTTATGGATTTTTTTTTAAATTTTTTTAACAAAAGGTAATAATCTTTCAAGTGCACAAAAGTTGGCAAAACCAAAATAAAAGTGTTTTAATTTGAGAAATTAAGATATTTTAATCTGAGAAAATATTCTAAAATATTGTGCAATAACTCAAATTACATTCACAACTATCTTGGAGTGGTTGAACATTTCCACTTAAATCTTCCAGAAATATGAAAATAATGTAGCTTAAATATTTCTATTTATTAAAAATTTATCAAATAACCTTCTATCAATTAACCCTCTATCAATTAACCCAATATCAATTAAGCCTCTATCAAATAACCCTCTATCAAATAACCCTCTATCAATTAACATTCTATCAATTATCATTCAATTAATCTATCAATTAACCCTCTATCAATTAACCCTCTATCAATTAACCCTCTATCAATTAATCTTCTATCAGTTAACACTCTATCAATTAACCCTCTATCAATTAACACTCTATCAATCCCATTTGAGGTTGTGTGAAATTTGAGGTTGTGTCCCATTTGAGGTTGTGTGAAATGCAAATGCCATCTCTTTCGTTGTAAAAGGAATCAAGAAGCTGCATTCCTAGCTGAGTCAAGATATAGTATTGGTGATTAGGATTTTTACTTTTGTTAAAACGTACAATAAGTGGAATTTTTGTAGTTAAGATGTAAGTACCAAGTTAGAGACCAAGACGTGTTGTGATTTTTATCCTTCTAGAGCAAAGCTGGGCTCTCACTTGTCAAGTTGGTGGAAATAACTTTGCTGTCGTCAGCGTATAACTTTATTGGATTGCTAATAAGGTTGGTGATGTCATTGATGTATAAGATGAATAGAAAAGGTCCTAGAACACATCCTTGTGGGACACCACTAGTGACTGGTAACCTAACAGAGTAGTCAACCGATAGAATTTACCTATATATGAATACTATATATATATATATATATATATATATATATATATATATATATATATATATATAAATATATAAATATATAAATATATATATAAATATAATATATATATATATATATATATATATATATATATATATATATATATATATATATATATGTATGTATGTATGTATGTATGTATGTATGTATGTATGTATGTATGTATGTATGTATGTATGTATGTATAGGAAAATAATATTAGAATCAGGAAAACAAGATGAAGAAAGCGAATTCCAAAGAATTGATGTTCGAGGAAAAAAAGCTAGACAAATAAGAGTTTTTGGAGCACTTAGGAAAAGTCACAGAAAAAAGGTGAGGCTTAATTGAGTGACCAGTAACATAAAAATGAATTTTATTAAATGGCACAAGAGACTAGTGTATTTGTTTAGTATCCATTTAAAAAACCGGATAGCAGTTACCATGAATTTGCAGTTAACCAACTATTATGTTAACCGAAAAGTCTTATAAAGCATAAACTGTTTTGCTTTTGTTAAATATTTGCCCATCAGGAATGACAGTTTACTCATTGTCATTAGTGACACTTTCTGAATACAGGATTTTCTAAATTTCAATGAACGTAGTGTTTTGTTTAAACTAATTTTGAAAAAATCAATGTTAAAACTGTACATTGTCATGTCAGTCAGTGACTACAGTCCTATATTATATATTTCCAACAAAACATGGAAAAAGATATAAATGAACAGAAATTAAAAAAGGTAGAAATAATGTACAATTATTGTTTAATTATCGTCATTATCATTCATTGTCTCAATATCACTGCTGATTTATATTTCATCATCATCATCATCATCATCATCATCATCATCATCATCATCATCATCATCATCATCATCATCATCATCATCATCATCATCATCATCTTCTTCATTATCAGCAACCAGGTTTCCACGTAACTGAATTTTCATACAGAAAAATCAGCATCTCTGCATGTTCTGGCGTTAATTGATTTCTTTTTTTTGTAATAATATTTCCGGTTGTTGAAAATACTCGCTCACTCGAACAAAAAAAACAACAACAAAAACAAAAAACATAACAAAAGAGTAAAATGAAAAAATTAACTAAATTGAGGAAACTAAAACTCTAAGAGAAAACAATTTTAAATTTGCTTGATTTGTGTTTAATTCTTTAAAATCAACTTATTAAAAAAGTGTTTTTTAAAAAATAAAAAGTTAAAAGTCAAAAAAGTCAGTTTTTATTATTTGAATATAGATATTTGATATTCAAACAAAATCCGGTTAACCGTCAATTCGGTTAGCTGAATTCACTACAAGAGATGCTAGTTCTTTAGAGCAGTGCCCATTATAGTATTTGTAGAAAAGAGAAAGAGAAGCAACATTACAATGATGTGATAATGGTTGGAGGTTGGCTGCAAGAGCAGATCCAATTATGTTTACAATGCGTTTTTTGCACCTTGTCTAAAAAAAAAGGGCATCATTAGAAGATCTGCCACAGATATGGTAACAGTATTCCATACAAGAACGGATTTGTAGAGATAAAAAATAGAACCCGGAGTAAGAAAGTGTCGAGCACAATAAAGAGATGCAACTTTAGCAGATTTTGCAATGGATTTAATATAGGGTTTCCAAGAAAGATCGAGAGTAAGAGTTAATCCTAGAAAATGAAGGGTATATGACTCATCAAGTACATTACCGTCCATAATTTTAGGAAGATCTAAATTATTGCGATAACGATTGAAAAAAAATGGGTTTAGGGCCGAGGATTGAACCTTGAGAAACCCCTGAAGTTACAATATATAAAGAAGAGTACTATCCATCAAGGACAATTTTTATACTATAATCGGAAAGAAAGGACTCAATAATCTTAAAAATGTTACCAGATGTTAAAGATTTTATATATATACATATATAATATATATATATATATATATATATATATATATATATATATATATATATATATATATATATATATATATATATATATATATATATATATATATATATATATATATATATATATATATATATATATATATATATTGTTATAAATTTCTTCTAATTCCAATTTTTTCAAAAAGGGTAAAAATAATGAGAAAATAAATATTTTCAATTTTTATATGTTCATTGTGTCATCTCTCTATTTTTGCATGTGAGCTTCATTGCAGATTTTCTTCAAGAAGTAAATTCTCAGTAGAAAGTTTTAACACAGAAAGTAACTTAAAAAAAAAAAAATTTATTACATTAATAAAGATGCTGACTAAATTTATCAGAGATAATAAAAGTTTGCTATAAAAGCGTCCTTAATATGACTTTAGAGCAAATAGATATATAAAACCAAATTGTTAAATTGTATATAGCTATATATATATACATAGTTATATATATTTAGTATACTGTAACTAAATGTTACATTAGCTATTATTGTCTGCTAGGAAAATGAACTAGCTAACTTTATAGCATTTTTTTTAATGGGGGTTTTTGAAGGGGGGTTAGGAACTGGGGATTAGGAGCTGTTTTTTGCAGTCAAGTTTTAAAGAATCTATTAATAGCAATTTTTACTGGGTTGAAGTCTGTTTTCCTTTATTGTGTGGTTAGAAACAAAATAAATAATGCACTTTGGTAAGTAAAAGATATATTCTCTTTTTTATCTTTAAGATGATGACTTTGATAGTTTAGATAATGGGAATTTGTAGGTTTATAAAATATATCTGTTTTAACCATGTTGTTATCATGTAGAATACTGTTATGTTTGAAAAGTTTAAAAATTGATTCTGAATGGTTTTTGTAAGTTTAATTTTTGATTGTTTTTCTGTATACAGAACCCCAATATTAAATATATAAAAAAAACACTCTAAAAAATTTAAATTTTTGAGAGTTTCAAAGTAAAATATGAAGAATGAAAATTTAAATCCATATTAATATATATATAAAAAGTTGACATTATTTCATCACGTGACTATTATTTTTCAGTTTGTCTTGCATTTTCAGTTTTCTTGTTCTAATTTTGTTCTTTTTTTGATTAGCTTTAATTGACACCAGTATGAACATTCAAAAGTTTGCAGTTGGTTGTATAACTGGAAGTTGTTTCTAATATCAAAAAAATAAGGCTTCACTTGATGTTTGATAATTTTAAAAAACCATGGAGCTCAAGTAAAAAATAGTAATAATAGCTTTTAGAGTCAGACTGGTGAACTCAAACAATGTTGTAAGTTTTGCTTGCGACCTTGTAGAAAGTTTAGAATCTTTTTCCTTGAGGCAAAGAAAGTTTCCTGATCTTTCTTTCCCCTTGATATTGTATATATTTTCCACTTATTGTTACATCATGTTTTTTTTTGGCACTCCATTAAAAAATGTTCTATTCTATTAATAACATTTAAAAAAAGATTTATATGCATTAATAATTTTGTAAATTATGACAATTTGATGAAATAAATTAATGTGAGGAAATTAATGTGAGGAAATTAATGTGAGGAAATTAATGTGAGGAAATTAATGTGAGGAAATTAATGTGAGGAAATTAATGTGAGGAAATTAATGTGAGGAAATTAATGTGAGGAAATTAATGTGAGGAAATTAATGTGAGGAAATTAATGTGAGGAAATTAATGTGAGGAAATGTGAGGTATGAATAGTATAAGTATAACTATTTATTTTTTTAGATAATTTGTTATCTATGGTTGAATTTCTGTCGGAACATTTTCAAATGGTTATTGACAATAAAGCCACACTAACTAACAAATTTCGGACACTTTATTTGGGAGATTATCTAAATGTAGATGTGTCATATCACAGGTTTGATGTAACATTAGAGATGCATTGAATATAAATGATATTTTTAAATTTGATATCCTGCTTTTATATTTCATTTTAGATTTAGTTATATACATACTTTAGTATGCCAAATTGCTTCAGGCCCTGCTGCCTTGTGGGATATGCTTTTTTAGGCAAAGACTAGGAGAAGCCAATTCTGAATTAAATACCCTTGCCTTGGGCTCTTGGTTGAGTAAAAGCTAGAGATGGTGACTTCATAAAAATACAACATTAAATGCATCCAACTTGTAAAAGGCCTTCTAGGCTAAGACTTAAGGGCTAAACACATTCTATCTGTTGACCAGCTTCGCACCCCTTCTTCATCTATTAGGCTGTATTTTTATTAGTACATCTATTAGATGTATTTATAATACATCGTTTTCAGTTAAGGATGTTGAATGCTGGATCTTCTTGACTCAATGCATGGATTTTGCTTGTGTCTCTGTTTCTATGACTAGGCACCTTATTCTATTATCTCCTAATAAGGGTACAGCTCTAAAACTCCGTTTTATGGTACTGAAGCCAGCTGATAGTCAGGTTTCCTGATATCTGTGGTAGCTCTCAGAGAGGCAGACTTCATTAACAGCTGAAAAATATCAAAGTATTAACAGTGCCATGTTGCGCATGAATGGTGTCCCTGTTTGTACTTTTGGTGTGCATTGTTGAGGCCACATTTGGAGCTCTTTGTTATGGCTTAGGGTTTAATAATAGTAATGAGGCAATTGCTTGGGCTATTAAATAGCGTACTGAGTACTATCTATGTTTTTAGTCAACTTCTTTAACAAATTCAAAAATGACTAAATTATCAAAAAATATAAAATACAAAAAAATCATTGTCATCACCAAGTTCTCTAAACCTATCATTCACTAATACTCGTGGTCTTTGAAGTAACTTTTCTTCTGTTAAGTCTTTCTCTTGCAAAGTTTACCAGACCTAATTGCTCTTTGTAAGACTAATTTGAGTTCAGCTGTCTCATCTTCATCTTGTTTTCCTGATTCATATTATTTGCAATCTTTTATGTCATCTGTCAATCATCTTGCTTTATAAACTTTATCTTTTTTTGTCCAGTAATTTCCATTTCTAGCAGTGTTTGCTTGCAACCTTGTTTAAAGTGAAGATATCAGGAGAAAAAAAAAAAAGTAAATTTAATTTTATTCTTGAATGCTAATACCTTCATTTATATAAATTTAATTTTAACACCTTTACAACTTAAAAGTTTTGTGTTTTAAATAAAAATAAAAAAACCAACAGTTTTTTGTTTTAAACAAATAAAAAATATAATAGTTTTGTGTTTTGAATGAATAATTTTGTGTTTTGAATAAAAAATTAACAGTATTATTATTTAAATAAGTAAAATAAGTTAACTTTTTCGTGAATAAAAAAATAAATAAAACTAACAACTAGTATTATAAAAATACATACATACGTACATACATACATACATACACACATACATACATACATACATACATACATACATACATACATACATACATACATACATACATACATACATACATACATACATACATACATACATACATACATACAAACATACATACATACATACATACATACATACATACATACATACATACATACATACATACATACATACATATATACATACATACATACATACCCACATACATACATACATACATACATACATAATAACTTATGTATGTATGTATGTATGTATGTATGTATGTATGTATGTATGTATGTATGTATGTATGTATGTATGTATGTATGAATACATGTATCCATGTATGCATGCATGTATTATACTTAGACAAGAATAGCATGCAATCTCATACTGTAACTGACCACGCTTAAGTTTTTTTTTCTTTTCAATGCTGTTCCCATGTTTTAACAATTTAAATGCGATAACAAAATCATTATGTTATAAATAACTTTTATTCGTTAATCTTTTCTAAAGTGTTTATTATTATTTATTATTATTTTTTTCAATGTCTTTGTTTCCAACAAAGGCTGCAAGCAACTACTATTAGAGTTAGAAGTTACAGGAAGAGAAAAGATGAGGTTTATAGAACAAAATAATGATTGACAGACAACTTGAAAGATTGCAAATTATATGAATCAGAAATGCAAGATGAAGGAAGATGAAAGAAGTGAATTCCAAAGAACTGATGTTCGAGGAAAAAAATTAGATGATTAAGAGTTTTTGAGCACTTAGGTACAGTCACAGTAAAATGATGAGACTTAATTGAGTGACAAGTAACACAAGAATGAATTTTAGTAGATGGCACAAGAGGCGTTAGCTTTTTAGAGCAGTCTCATAATAGTATTTATAGAAAAGAGAAAGAGAAGAAATATTACGGTGATGTGATAATGGTTGGAGGTTTGCTGCAAGAACAGGTCTAACTATGTTTACAATGTGTTTGTTGTCAAAAAGAGAAATGGCATCATTGGAAGATTCGTCCCAGATATTGCAACAGTATTCCATGCAAGGATGGATTTTTAGATTTATAGAGATAAAGGATATTATCAGGACTAAGAAAGTGTCTAGCACAATAAAGCGATGTAACCTAAGCAGATACTAATTTTGCAATGGATTTGATATATGGTTTCCATGAAAGATTGAAAGTAAAAGTTAGTCCTAGAAGATAAAGGGTAAATGACTCATAAAGTACATTACCGTTCATAAATAAAAGAAGATCTAAATTATAGTGATAAAAATTGGCTGAAAGAAATTGGGTTTTATCTAAATTAAATACAAAATTATAATTATAAATACTTAATTTATTGAAGAATAAAAACATAAATAATCAAAAAGTATCAACAAAGTTGATACTTTTTGATTATTTATGGTTCTTTTTTATTGATAACTAAATAAAGAACTCAATCTGAAAAAAAGTGTTGTCTTGTGAAATAAAAATAACATTTAAAAACTCTAATAAAATAATCCTTTAAATTGTGTTTATTAAAATTGGTGTATTAATATGAAACATTGTCAATATTTTTTGTAAATTTTCATTTTAATGTCATGTTATTTTTATTATTTTTTTTGGCTTTTCTGGTATTTTACATTTTATAATAATTTCAAACTTCAAATATGACTTCAAGACTTTTTTTCAAATATGAACTTCAGTGACTCATTTGGTTATTTGGTATATAATAATATTGATATTGTAAAGTGCTATATGTAAGGAGCTATAAAGAAAGCTTTTTTTGAAAGAAAGTTTGTTTTATATCAATAGTTGTATCCTAAAAATGTACTTATGGAACCTATAAGTTTTTTGAAATGTTAATAAAAGTTCTAAGATTGCATTATCCCCATAAAACTCTATAATAGAATTAAATTATTTTGTGGCAATATTTGCAGAACCTTATCTCTTTTTATGGTATTAGAGTTTGATTAGGCCAGTTTCACCTGTCTTCTTTCACGCTCTTTTACTAAAATTCAAAAAAGAGATAAGTTTATTCAGTCTAATTCATATATTGAACCAAATGGTCACACTCTTCCTGTCACTTCAATGATACACGTCATCTCAAATTGAGAGACTTATTTGAAATAAATATAATAATATAAACTCAAAGACCAAAAAATGCTGAATCCGCCCCTGATCTATACAGATTTTGATCCTATCATTCTACTGCTAACCTTTTTGTCAACCATTACAACAAAAGGTTCTGTCGTACATGAGATGAAATTCTGTTAAGCATTTTCTAACTACTAATTTTGTTCTCTACCTCTATACATTCATTCATTCCACTCTCTATTCATTATATATATCATATTCTTCCTATTATTCAAAATTGTTGTCATAATTTTTTATTAATTTTTTGCTCCCAACTTCCAAACGAATTAGTGTTTGCTTGCAGCCTTGCTGGAGTTAAATTTTATTTTTTAAGAAGAATTTAAACAAGAAAAATTAATAGTAACAACCTTGTATTTGGCATATTGCTTTGCTGATAACTGCATAGCATAAATGCCATGTTAAGTAGCTGTTATGTTGTTGTTAGAGACTTGAACTAATTAGAAGGTAACATGAGCATCTTCAAAAAAATCCAGTAATTTTTATTAAATTACCAAGTTAAAAAAAAAGTAAAATACAAAAGTAAAAATTTTAATTTTTTTATACCTTTTAATATTTTTCTAGGTTAATATTTTAAAGTATAAAAATAATGATAAATATTTAAGGAATGAATACAAATCTTTTATTATTTATATTTTCCCCTCTTTTTCTTTCTTTTTATAAACATTTGTAAAAAGGTCTCTTCTCTCGTATAAAGGAAGGGCTTCTTCTCTTATATGAAAGAAGGCCTCTTCTCTCATATGAGTATGTTTATAAGACCTCCAATGCATATGTTTGTAAGGTATCAAACTAATTTATGAGAGTAGTTATATATTTGTCAGAAGTGAAACTCTAAAGTTTGTTTATGCAAAAAGCATTTAGTTTCATTATCTATTTATTATCTCCAGACAACTTTGTAAACTGAACAGTCTTTTGCCATTTTTACATTCTTTATCAGCTAGTATAGAAACTATCATAGTGAAACTGGTGTTTCACTATGATAGTTTCTATACTAGCAAGGTGGTGAGCATCTTGCAGAACATTTCTCAAGCCTCTTTATTTGTCAAAAAAATTTAGCACTATCTTAAATAATTATTATTAAGTTAATAAACTTTAGCATTATCTTAAATAATTATTGTTATTTAAGTTAATAAACATTTGTACTATTTTTATAATTATTGTTACTTAAGTTAAAACAGAAGTTATAATTATAACTTTCACTTGAATTATTATTTTTTTGACTCTGTTTAAAGATAAACCAATAAAAAATTGAGGTGTTAAAGTTTTAAGTTAAATAATAAGAAATATAACTTGAAAGTTATTATTTTTTAATAACTTTGTCAATGTTTTTTTTATATAAACGATGCATTTTGTTTATACGAATAAATAACATTTTGTTGATACAAATAAATGACACATCATTGTTGATATAATATATCTTGCTACAAATAAATGACACATCATTGTTGATATAATATATCTTGATACAAATAAATGACATATCATTGTTGATATAATATATCTTGATACAAATAAATGACACATCATTGTTGATATAATATATCTTGATACAAATAAATGACACATCATTGTTGATATAATATATCTTGCTACAAATAAATGACACATCATTGTTGATATAATATATCTTGATACAAATAAATGACATATCATTGTTGATATAATATATCTTGATACAAATAAATGGCACATCATTGTTGATATAATATATCTTGCTACAAATAAATGACACATCATTGTTGATATAATATATCTTGATACAAATAAATGACATATCATTGTTGATATAATATATCTTGATACAAATAAATGGCACATCATTGTTGATATAATATATCTTGATACAAATAAATGACACATCATTGTTGATATAATATATCTTGATACAAATAAATATTTTGATATAAAATAATGATTGTGTAAATAAATGACATATTTTATATGACTTTTTAAGTAGTTTATTTTTAATACTTTTTGTATTTAAATAATTTAAAGTTAAAAGTTTTTATTTTTTAGTGATATATGTGACTTTTTTCCTCGTGTTGCTTGTATAGTGAATGATCTACAAACAGTTTTACAGAATATTGAATGGTTTCAATTAAAGTTCTTTGAAAGTGGTGATTTTGTAAGTTTATTTTTTGCACATTGTGTCTAATAACTGTTTCACTTTATTGATACAATTATTAAGTAATTCAAACTTGTAATAAGTATTGATAACAGTTATTAATATTATTTTATTATTTAAAAATTTCAGGAAATTTATTACAAAGCAATTTTTAATATGTCATTTATTTTTTTTATTTAGAGCATGTATTCAAAAATACTAATAAACTATTGTAGAATATATAACTTATCAATATTGTGATAAGATTATAAAAAAATAAAATGGGATTGAGGTGGCTGGCCTTTGGCCTGATAATTCACACAAGTTCAACCTCATTGAATTTTGCTGTAATCGTCTTCAAATTGAAGTCTAGAAACTGAGACTTTTATTTTCTATTAATCTTTGACATTAATCTTTTTTTATTTCTGATAATCTTTGACAAAAAATTAGGCAAGTATAGATTCAACTTGAATTTCCAGAATATTTAAAAAAGCTTATACATCAAACTATTCCTAACCATTTAGCTAATTGTTTAAAAGGTCAAGGATACCATATCAAATATTAAATATGAACTTAAAATAAAAAAAGCAAAAAAAAAAAAGATTTAATGGCTTTCCGAATTCATTACAGACAATTAACAAAAATGTGACAAAAAGCAAAGACTATAAGCAGAAACAACAGATGAAAGCAAAATTGTTACGATTTTAGTATATGTTTATTTATTTTTTGCAAATAACAGATTTACACACAAATAACTTTTGATAGCATTTATAATGAACATTTATAATAAATAAATCCTAATATATTAAATATATTAAATAGGTTCTGTTTAACCAGGTTCTTGTTTTGGATTTGAGGAGTTAACTTTCTCAACCCTTCTAAAACGTAAGCTTTGAGAAGCAAGGCCACCGCGTGTATAAACATGCTCAGTTTTATTTTCATATTATTTTATTATCAAGTTATTTTCAAAGTAAACACGTAAAGTATCTTTTTACAATTAATAATCATTATCGTAATCATAGGGGAGAAAAATCAAAAATAAAACTGTTAAAAAAAGATCGTTACCCCAGCTAGCACACGTACGTTGATAAAATGTTAGAACAATGTTGCGCGTTGGCCCAATATCGACCGCCAACATACGAATGCGACATTGCTAACAAAAAAATTCCGCATTGTGTAATATTTTACGTTAATTCAAAGTTGTATTTTACGTTGGCGAAACGTTGTACTATAAGTTGACTCAACGATATATTTTGTTTGCACAGCGATGTATTTAATTTTTATCGGAATTAAATTTATTTGTTTAATATTTTGGCATATCTATATAGATGAATATTATATATAAACGCATATATATACATGTAACATATACATGCACATTCCAACCATTATGATAAATCAACATTGCTGACGACGCTTGTATAAAGTTAGCTTGTAGTAATGCATTAGATTAAACATGTATTATTCATGTTTGTTTTGCTTGTGGTTTGATATTTCGTTATATAAATAAAAGAAAAATATATTAACAAAATATGTTTCCATAGTCAACATAATTTCCATATTAAATTGTACAAATATATATTCGCATATCTGCCTTTTCTCGATGCGAACACAACGTTGATCCACTGTATAAATCCAACGTTGTTCCAATGTATGTGGATCAACGTTGTTCAAATGTATGTGGATCAACGTTGATCCAATGTATATCTAACGATAATCTATACACATTGGATTAACGTTGCGTTATAAACATTGGATCGACCTTAATCCATATACATCGGATCAACGTTGATCCCTATACATTGGATCAATGTTGGGCTTATTTAAACGTATTTAAAAACAACCAAATTTTACGATGTTTTTAAATAAGTTGGACCAATGTAACTTTACTAACTATTTTTATCACGTTTTTATGAAGTTTTTAATTAATATAAAAACAATAAAAATAACATTGGATCAACGTTGTATTTACATCGGAGAAAACAGCCGACGTTTGCGATGTATTTACATACGTTGGCCCAACGTAAGTGTGCTAGTTGGATAATAGATTTAATAAGATAAAACAAATTAATATTGGGAACAAAAATTTTGATCTAAATCACACAAAAAATGTCTACCCACACAAGTATCATTAAAAATTTTTGTTTTCTTATTTATTTTGTAGTTTAAAAAAAATTACGACCCTCTAGAAAAGTTGCGTAACAGTGGCTCTTTCTATAAGGAAAGACTCTTAAGGAAAAAATAACATTATATAATATGATATACGTTGTTATTATTGTTTAGATTAATATACATAATAATATACTATGTAATAATATTGTACTTTTTCTTAACCCATTGTCTAATTAAATTTTTAGTTTGTTGTTATGCTTTCAGATTTTTTTTTAAAAAAAAACAACTTATTTTTACGTTTTTTTTTTTCCTTTTTACTTGTATTTTTCAATTAATAGTTTTACTTAATATAAACAAATATAGTCTAAATTAATATATTTTTACAAATAAATTATTATGGGTAACAAATTAGATAAAAATGATATAAAGTAATATCAAAACGTAAAATATTCAAATACATTAAAATATTACTTTTCTCAATTTTATTTATGTAAACTCAATTTTAAAGTTAATAAAATTTATTTTTTAGAACACGTTTTAAAAAATATTTCCAAATTATGTATATATATATATATATATATATATATATATATATATATATATATATATATATATATATATATATATATATATATATATATATATATTTAAAAAAAAAATAATTTTATTAGATGGCCTAAATTTTCTAATTTTGATTTGTATATTCTTTTTAGAAAGATTCACTTGATGTTGTTGCCTCAGCTCTTTCTAACATTCAAAATCATTATCAAGTAATTATCGAATCACGAGATGCTATGGGTATACTTGTTAAAAATAAATAACTTTTGTATTCAGGTTTTACGCAATATTAGTTAATCTTATAATACAATTTGTGTTGTCGTGTTTTAAAATTTTCAATTCTTATTCAAACTGATATCTGTTCCTTTTTTTTTCTTATCAATTAACGCCAATTATAATCTAATTTAATATAATATAATTAATATAAACTTTATAAGAAAATTTAGTTTATGGTCAGGAATCACGAACTATGGGTTTTTAATTTCAAGATTACATATATCTTTTTGTTTGCTTTTTTTCTTTATCTTACGCTTACTAATAACAAATTTCTTTATCTTACTCTTACTAATGACAAATGAAAATGTTGAACAGTCTGATGGGTTATTTTCAATGTATATACTCTTCAAGGTATTACACATCGTTAATGTGATAAAATGCCCTTATTTTGGTAAATAACTTTAAAAATATTGTTTAATAATGAAAATGTAACACCTAATATTCCATGCAAAATAACTTGTACTTTTTTAGCTAAAAATTAGGGAAGACGGGGATTGCGAACGTTTTGAAAGCCCTAAGTTATCGCAAAACTATCATTTAAGAAGGAATAATACTTTGTCAGTATGTTTATGTTATCATAATGATTCATAGCCTGCATGAATTTTCAGTTTTGCAAAAAGGAAAATTTGAAATAAAAAATAAAATAAAAAGTTATTAAATTTGTCACGTGACTGGAGCTAAATAATTTATGACTTATGCGATTTTTTCCTCCATTTTTATTTATTACTACTCTAACTAAAGTAACAAAAATAAATACTTCGGAAAAAAATATTTCTAAAAAATGTTACACCCAAAGGACGCCATCCATTATGAATAACCGAAACCGAGGTATTTTTTTTAAGGGCAAAAAACTTTTAATTATAAAATTGCGTTAGGGTAAACTGACCAATTTCTGGCCACTTTGCCTTTATCATTTTAAAAAATAAATTCGCATCATGTAATATAAACAAACAAATTTGGATTTAAATAGGTTACTTAACGATGAATACAATTATAAAAAGTTTAAGAAAAAAAACAAAGTTTTTAGGTATCAATTTTTTAGATGCTTTTTTTTTTTTTAAAAGACTTATTTCTGGCCATTAAGTTTAATTCTGATTGTATAAAGAAACTAATAAATTTAAAGATATATTGATATTATAAAATTTTAAAAATACTATTTTCCACTATTACTTGCAATTCGAGCGATTTACAAACGTTAAAAATACGTTACAAAATATTTCTTAAATATATATGCAGTTGCTTTACGTAATAGTAGAATTGTTATTTAAGTAGGGGAAAGTGGTCTAAAACGGGCCTCTTTTTAAAAAAATGATAGAATCATGTAGCTAAACCATCGAAATTTACAAACAAAGTATTTTTCAGGAAATTCAATCTATGCTCTACAATTTAACATAAAAAAAGTAAAGGTGTGGCTATGCCTTACATTAAGAAATAACCGTTGAACAGAGAAATGCTAGGGGCCTGTTTCACCCTGAGGTAGTCTAAAATGAGCCCTATTTGATTTCTGAATAAAACCTGATTATTAAACAAAAATTGACTGAAACTAATTTATTGATGGTACCGTAAGATTGGGTGGCTTTGGCCCTACAGGATGACTTTAGCCCAACAAATTTTTGTTTAAAAATGGTTTAAAATTGATACCTCAAGGTATGCCGGTTGATGTTTAGTAGCAAATTGTGAGAAATTTATTATTTATTTAGTTTAACTTAGTTTACTTAACTCGAGTCTTTGTGATATTATTGTAAATTGCACTTTAGAAGAAGCACCTAAAATCCGAATTTTTTTAAGTGTGTAAACTTTTACATCGATAGCAGTACCTGTAGAAGGTTTTTTGTTGGAATATACACTGAATTAATTTTAAACCATTAATGTTTGATTCTATCTTGTTTTGAAAGCTTAACAGTTTATTACTTTTTTGTAATTGAGGTTAAAAAAAAATAGGTTGTCTTTGGCACATTACATAGGGTGACATTGGCCCGGGCTAAAGTCACCCCATGTATTAGAGTAAACTTTTTTAAGTGACCATTTATAGATATTATAGTAGTTACTATGTTGGAATAAAAAATCTTGTAGTAGTAATGCAATAGAAAATCAGTATAACAGTTTGTATTAGTAAATCAGTATAAGATTATAGTGAAATTTGTTTAGTTCTTATTTTAAATATGCCGCAAAATTACAAGCCAAATTATGGAAGAAGAAAATATTTTACTTATACTTTAGAACAGTTAGACAATGCATTAAAAGATTTAAAGAATGGTTTAATTACTCAAAAACAAGCAGCTTTGAAATACGATATACCAAGATCAACATTAAAAGTAACATAAACAGACATATTCTAAAAAGTATGGTGGTCAGCAAATATTTACATCAAAAGAAGAAGACATGTTTAAGACATATGCAATAAAATCATCTGAGTTTGGTTTTCCTGTTGATAAATATGATTTAAGATGCATAGTAAAAGGGTATTTAGAGAAGAAGGCGTCATTATACCTCAGTTCAAAAATAATTTTCCAGGTGGCGATAGGATTCGATTTTTTTTAAAAAGATCGAATCAAATCGCCAATTAATTGCCAATCCAATCGCAAAATCTAATCGCCAATTAAAACGCATCATTAATTCTACAAAGACCTCATTCTCTGTAATGTTTTGTGGCAATGCTAATGATGAATTGCTACCACCTTATGTTGTTTACAAAGCTGAGTCGTTATGGAATACATGGATGGAACATGGGCCGCCAAAATTATAACAGATCAAAAAGTGGTTGGTTTGACTCAACATGTTTTGAGGGCTGGTTTTTCTTTTTACTTCTTCCAAGACTTAAGAAGGCTCAAGGAAGAAGTGCCATTATGGGTGATAACGTATGCTCACATTTGAGCATTGCAGTACTGGATGCATGTCAAAGCAATAACATAGGATTTGTGGCATTACCAGCAAACTCAACACATCTCACGCAGCCATTAGATGTTGCCTACTTTAGACCTATGACTAAAGTAGGCAACATATAACTGGCGCAAAATATTATGTGAATGGAAGGAAAAAGGAAAAGGAAGAAGAGTTGCTTCTTTTCCTAAAGATGAATTTCCTAGACTTTTAGACCGTTTAATTACCAAATTAAGTGAACATGGGAATAAGAACCTTAGAGCTGGTTTTCGCAAAACTGGAATTTTTCCATTAGACAAGTCTCAAGTGCTTTCACGACTACCATGTTGTAATGTAGGTTTAGACTTATCTACTGATTTAGTAAGCCAATTATTTTTAGATCATTTATGTAAGTCACTGGATGATCCCTCAGATGGTTCTAAAAAACCAAAGCGACGTAAAGTATGTGTTGTCCCAGGTAAAAGCCTATGTTCAACAGATATATCATCTTGTGTTATAAATAAAAATAGTAGATTAAATTCAAATAATGTAGATACACCTATCAGTATTATAAATACAATTGAGACCAACAACATTGACATTGACTGCTGGCCCAAGTACAAATACTGGAACTGCTGAGGCTTCTAATCTAACTTTTGCCGATGTTTGCAGTTTAGTTGCAGAAAGTCATACAGAATCTTTAGATCATTCAGCATTTTTTTTTATTTTTTTTTATTTTACTTCACCTCCTCAAGGCCGAGAAGGCCACTACAGACGAGGAGGCTACTTATTTTGTGGCTATAACCCTCTCTCAACTCTATAACTCCGAAACACAAACCTTGACGAACAAGGCTGCTGCGCAGAGAAACGAGTTGAGCGCGGTACTACCAGGGACGTGGTGGGGATCGAACTCGGAACCACTCGTTTATGAAGCGAGCGCTCTACCACTACACCACTACCGCATGTGGCAAAAAGAACTTTCAAAATATTGATAAAACAAAAAATGTTTGTAAAAAGGAGAAATTATTAAATCTTGTAGAGAATTGTTATGTAATTGTTAAATGCATTGGAGAGTTAAATCCTGGACAGATTTATTTATTTTGAGTTAATTTATATTTAGCTAATCAATTAGTAAACTTTATAACTAATTAATTTAATAACTAATATTATTTAATGAAACTGCTGAAAAATTAAAAAAAAACTTTTGAATTTTTTCTTTCTGCGGTTAGAAAAATTGGGAAAAAATGGAGCAGAAATTACTATTATGAATGGACTTAACTGGAAATGGTCACTACCAACAGAGCAACTTTTTTTTCCCCAGTCTGAAATAGTCGATTTTATTGAAGAACTAAAGAAAATTTCGAAAAGAGGAATTTATTCAGTTCCAGAACTTTTTCACTAAATTTTTTAAAACATTATTTTTGACATTTCTGTTTACTTTATACCTAAACTGTTTTGTTTACTTGGTACCTATACTTGTTTAGTTTAAACCTATATTTTTTTTACTGTATACAAGAACTTTGTTACTAAATCTTTTTTTGTCACTATATTTTGTAAATTTATTTTCTTTGCCTAAATATTGTTGTTTTGCTTCCTTTAATTCCTTTTTACAGGGTTGGGCCAAAGTTACCCTAACACATAGGGTGACTTTGGCCCACCATTTAAACCACCCAAAAGATACTTCAGGTAAATAATTTTCAAATAGAAGACAGATAGTTCTGTCCTTTCTATGCGCTTCTAAAAGTACTTAGTATTTGAGGAAATAACTTTTGTGGCTTTCATGCAATAGACATTAAGATGCAAAATGAGCCAACGCCACCCATTCTTACGGTACATAATCTTCTGTTCATTGTTCACATTAAAATTTGACACTCTGAGTAAACACAACTGATGCAGAATGTACTATGTGCCTAAATTAAAGTGTCAACTCTCGAACTAATCTTGTGCAAATTAGCTATTTTTAAACAGTTCGGCTATTTGATAAAGTGTTACAACTCGTCCAGGATGATTTTTCAACTAATTTTCAACCTCTTGTGTATAATAGTTCATTAAAAGCTTCATAAAAGCTACGTCTAAAGGTTTCAACTTTTGTAACCATAGACTGAAGTCTATGGCTACAATGCAGTGGAAGACACAATAAAATAACGTTACTTTGACGAGCTAGATTAATTACTTTTAAATTTGAAGGATGAGTTATATGCCCATCTAATATTAGCAAAACTGGTTCATGCTCTGTTGGATTGGCATGTTTTACAAAGTGCATAAACCAAGTAACAAATATATCACTTTGCATCCAACCTGATGGGTGACAAATAGCAATTGAACTGGGTGGTGTAGCATCCATTAGTTCAGATTTCATGAGAACTCTTGGAAAAACAAAAAGAGGCACAAAACTGCCTGACGCACTCATGCAGATTTCTACTGTAACTAAATGCCCATGCTAAGCAGTAGTTAGACATCTAATCAGTTTCTTTCCACAAATTGCAACCACTTTTGATGGTTTATTTAGAACAGTAATGAAGCCTGTTTCATCAACATTATAAACTCGATTTGTAAAAAAGCGATGCTTTTCTTGCAATACTTGCAATAAATCAAAAAACATTCCGACACTGACTTGATTAAAGCCCTGTGCTCTTGCTGCAGAAGTTGGCTCTGTTCTGCTGACGTATACTTGTGGGTGTCGAGTCAAAAATCCACGAAACCAATTAGTACCAGCTTGTTCTATTTTTGAACTGAACCTTTTATGGAGAAAGTTAAGTTTAGCAAACTTGTAGGCAACTTTACGCAAAACTTGAGGTGTTAAGCCAAAAAGAATATCTTTCATTTGCTTGATATGAGCCACAAGCTCATTTTCCCTTTCAATAGAAAACACATTTTTCACTGATCCAGGTGATTTCAGTGAGGTTTGTACAAAGTTCGAATTATGTCTACACCTTCTTTGCAAAGTACTCCGTGGTACATTGAACTGTTTGCATATTTTTTTAAATCCCATTTCTTTTTTTTCTTACAGCCTCAATAGCTGATGACATAGACCTCTCACTCCAACACTACCTTTTTGTTTTTTTTTGACATATTTCCCCATATCAAAACAAGAGAAATCGATAGAAAAAAAGCTTATAAAATCAGTCCAATTCCATCAAACAAAACTAAATTAAAAAAAAGTCGTAGGATGTACATTTTACACTAAAACCTTTTTTTATTTATATATAACTCTCTATATAGAGGAAAGTTGCCATAATTGGAACGGCGCACAGCAGGTTTTTTTTGTAGTTTCCGATTTTTTTGTTTAATAATCTTTTTAAGGACACTTGTTAGACTTAAAAAAAATTGGTCCATAAATTTTGAAACAATTATTTACTAATATCATACGTTTTTGATGTATTTTCGAATAATTTCGAGTGACGTTTTTTAAAAAACCGGAAAATAATAGTAAAAATAAAAAAACAGAAACTTGCATGAATAAATAATACTAATAAAACGTATTCTACTCGATTCAATCAAATAAATTACAGCAATTCAAATATAATGTAAAAAGCAACTCGAAAAAAAAATTACTCGAAAAACTTTGATTATTTTTATCTTGAAAAAAAACGTTTTTTAAGTGTAAATTTCCGTAAATAAAATAATCAATGGTCAAAAGTTAATAGCTAAAAACATCATCATCATCATCATCATCATCATCATCATCATCATCATCATCATCATCATCATCATCATCATCATCATCATCATCATCATCATCATCATCATCATCATCATCATCATCATCATCATTATCATCATCATCATCATCATCATCATCATCATCATCATCATCATCATCAGTCGTTCTCTGTTTGTTATTGCATCAGGGTCATCGGCTCACAGGATTTTAAATTATTGCCGTGCCGCTTAGTATTTTTTAATTTTTTTTTCAGCATTACCAATAAGAAAAATCTAAAAATTTTGGATATGTCATTTTGAATACGCAAATAACACTATTTTTGATTATTTTAGAATAAAAAATTTACTTTACAACAATTCTCTGACGTCTTTATTTAAATCAAAGTAATACATTTTTTTAAGTATTTTTAAGTTAGTTTTGACTTTATGTAAAAAATACGGACAGCAAGTTGTTGTTTTAAAACAACCTTCCTAGCAAACATTTTACAGCGGAATTTTTTTTAGACTTTTATAGGCATTTTGAAAGTTTCTCACTGTTTTTCCACTGTAAAAAAGCTCATTAGTTACATAATGGACCATTAGTGGCAGCCGCCATTTTAGTTAGCCAACAACTAGCTTTTATATTACATGTTGAAGAGTCATTGGCTAGCCACTTTTAGCGAATCCCTTAAGTAAACTACAAGCAAAACTCCAATAAACCGCTCAATATGCTTATATAGGTTCACTGCAAATCCACATTAAAATAATTGCTGGGTTATTAAAATCATAATTGGTTATCACTTTTACAGATTTTTATAAAAACACAGTTATTTATAGTTTTTAAAAGTTCAAAAGTGTTTCATTAATTAAGTTCATAGCTCAAACCAGAGAGACTGGACTATCCTATTTAGTAAAGTAGTGGGTTTTGATCACTGTTTTATTATTTTTTATGAAAATAAATTATATATACCAATTATAAATACCAAAAAATCATGATTAATATTATTAAGTACGTATCTTATTTAAGTTAATTGATCGCAAGTTTGAGAATCATAGTTTTTGCTTAGATGTTTTAAATGCAAAGGAAAATTACCATTTTAATGTGGTCTTGTCGACGACACCCTCTAACACAAATTTTTGAAAACTTTATTTTTCAGCAGTTTTATCGATTATAACTAAATTTGGAGACGCTGCCGAAAAGGGCAGAGGGTTCTTAGAGTCTGCAGTTAAATCACCTGTTATTGAATTTAATGAAGGTCCTAATGGAATCCTATTTGTACTAGATAAATTTAAACTAATAGGATATGTTACGTCTATGAAACTTAATAAAAATAATAAAGAAGCTATAAAGCGGTTTCTTCAAAAGTCCAATGAACGTGTCAAAAAGAGAAAAAAATAGCTAAGAACAATTAAAAAGATTTAGTTAGACAAAGATGATAAAGAAAAAACTCACAATATATTCCTGGAGGGTTTTGATATGTTTATATGAACTTTTTATTATGGTTTTTTCTTTTGTTTTATATATTTGTTGTTTCCTCAGAATTAAGTTTTGCCTCGAATTCAAATCTTTAAAATATGATTTGTTAACTTTAAACTCGTTTAAGCTTTTGATCTAATTTTTTTTTTTTGATTTTTCACATAATTAAAAAGGACCCGGATGAGAGAAGGATATTTAAAACAAAATAAGGAAAGTACTTTTTTATGAGACTTTTTAAGAGAAAAATTGTCGGACATGTTTGTTTCAAATGTTGTAACCTCTTATATACTATAAATAATAAAAATTTGCTTCACTTTTCCGGAATAATATACCTCCTTAGTATATACAATAAATACAATAAATCATCATTATTGTATCAGCTTGATACAATAAATATTTTAATTGCTAGCTTGTCACAAAAATTGCCCCATTTTTTTTAATGTTAACTTTGTAAAAAGTTTATAGAAATACATATTTGGTGAAAAGTTTAAATCAAAAACATTTTTCTAACAAAAGTTAGCCTTTTCTGTGAAGGACCACCTTAAGCTTAGAAAAAAGTTTATTTAAAATCCATACTTAAAAACAACAATTTTTACCATGTAAAATAAGAGTTGTTAATTTTCAGTTTTTAAAATTATGTTATTTAGAATTGAATAGTTTTATTTAGAAAAAGTACCTTAAAGTGTATTTGTGTCAAAGAAAGTATTAGAATTAACTGCATCTTTATCCATTATTAAATTTAATGATGGATTTATTAGAATGGAATCTATTTTTGGGCACGCTAGTATAATTTTGACCTTCATGATCCAGTATAAATAGGGTTAAGTTGTATACTAGAGATAAGATTATTTATAAATTAAATATTAAAACGCGGCGCTATCTGGAAATTTAAACAGATTACAAAATATTTATGCACCTTCAACGACATCTTACCAATCCATAAAATCAAAAGAATATCCATAGTTTTTATAGATACGGGAAGACAAAGCAAGACATCACAAGTTTTAAAAATTTTGTGTTTTTGCAAATCTCAGACCAATTAAGCAGTAATATTTTGTCAGTATGCTTGTTTTATTATAATGATTCATTGCTTCCATAAGTTTTAAGTTTGCAAGTAGTAAAAATATTGTATAAAAAAATTTTTTCATCAGTCATTGGGGCACGATAATAGAGCAAAATAAATTTGCTTTAAAAAAAAAACTACAAAATTACACCCATAAAATACCACACATTAGCATTTACCTAACCGCAATTTTATTTTTTAAGCGTGAAAAACATTGTGAATAAATATTTGAACAATATTTAAAAAAACCAAAGCTGTATTTTAAGACACAAGCTTATATATACAGATTTGTTTTCCTCATTTTTATATTTTTTGCCCTATTTCGTCCTACTCTTTTTTTTTTTCAAAACTATTTATTGTTGTATAACTAATAGATTTTTAGCGGTACCATACCTAATGATACGAAGCATATTACAAGAATCTTTTGTATGCATCCAAGTAAATTTAATTTAGTCTTTAAAATTTCTGGACCTAATCATATAGCAATTTTTTTTAAGTGTAAATCATATTCTACGTCAAAGGCCAAATTTTTTAAAAAAATTTCATAACGCCTTATTTCATTTTCGTCAAATATCAAAATTTGAAGCAACTCCGCCCCACTGTGCGACGTAGTTAAACTACCATTGGCCACAGTAAAAGCCTACGTCGCACTGTGGGGCAGAATTGCTTCAAAATTGGACAATGAAATAAGGCGTTATGAAATTGTTTTAGTAGTAATGTATTATAAAAGAGTCTCTGGTCCATCTTATTCACGCTTTTTTTTAGGTTTGTTATTAGCTTTAACTCTGTAGCACCCATATTTTAGCCATATTCTTTTGTCTAAAAAATGACTCGCTTGCGCGACTTAAAAGTACCACTTTGTTTATATAGTGCTTATGAGAAGTTTGTTAAGAGTTATGAATTTTTTTAAAGGTTTTCTTTAATTTTAGGCTTGTAGCTACATTTTGGTAATAATAAAATATTATTTAAGTGCTTGCACTATATATTATTATACCTTTACAAAAATAGCGTTTTAAATATTTTATTTTTGTGTAATTTTTTTAAACAATTTACTTTTTGTTTAGGTATTCACCTAGATACACCTGAAATTTTTTTTTATGGAATTTCTTATGATTATAGATTATCAAACTTATTTTTTTTTTTTTGCATATTTTGAGCGTTTTTTTTGTGTAATAGAGAAAATGTGTCATTTACATCAGTAGAAACCAGGTAACGAACCAGGTCATTAACGCTTTAAACTAATGACGTTTTTTTCCATAGCATTTTTGAGCATGCTTTGGTAACTGTTTTTTAGGTTAATCTTAAAACTTTTTTATATAGAGTAATAACATTATGTTTTTTAAAAAAAGTAAACTTGTGGTTACTATGAGAGATTCTGGGTTTATTAAAATGAACGAACAATTTCATTTTTTGAATGAAGAAATTAATGTTGCAGAATGCGAAGAAAAACATTTAAATGCGTTAAGTCAGTCACTGTTTTTATTTATGTCACACAGGGCCGGATCAAATAGGGACTGGGGGGGCTATATAGCCCCCATTCCCTGCCGCAAATTTAGGGGCCCCAAAAAGTTTTAAATGACCTCGTAAATCGTGTTGGATAAAATCACACAGGATATATGAAGTTTTTTTTAAAAAACAATAAGTTTTGGTTAAACAGTTCCATTTGTTTAAATCAGCACACAGTGAGTAAAATTTGCAGCAACGAAAAGAAGTATAATACTTCAAATTTTTGTGAACCAACGATCCGAAGGAAATCAAAAGTTTTAAGCAAGACTGATTCTTTATCTGTTTTGACTTGTGCTACTCAAATAAGTTTAAGAACTGAAGGAATGTTACATGCATCAAAACTGAAAGAAGCTACAGAAAGTCCCAAATGTGCAAATAAATATAGTGAAGTATATAAGAAAATACTTGAACCACAAAAACAAATGTCACGTGAAGATGCTTTAAGTATTTTGGTGGAAGCAAAACTAGATATCAATATGATATTTTAAAGAAAATTGTACCTGAAAGGTTTCCCTCATACAAAAAGGTTCAAGCAGCCAAGAAATTATGTTATCCTATTGATATTCATGTAATAGAAACCTATGCTTTGGTTTTTTTGCAATCTTTACTGAACCACTCAATACATCGCTTACTTTTAGCTGTGGAGCCTGTTATTAGGATTCTTCACAATGAAGAATTAAATCAGCTTCAATTAATTTTGAAATGGGGGTTTGATGGCTCCTCAGGCCATAGTTTCTATAAACAAGCATTTTGTGATTCCAAAGCAAGTGATTCAGCTGTTTTTCTAACATGCATTGTCCCTCTTCGTCTTGTTTCTGGTGGAAAAATTATTTGGTCAAATCCACACCCTTCACCCACAAAATATTGTGCGCGTTTAAAAATCGAATTTCTAAAAGAGTCTAAGATAGAACCAATTGCTGAGAAAAATAGAGTAGATGAACAAATAAAAAGAATTGTTAAGACAAAGTGCCTAATCGAAGAAAGATAAGCAGAAGTATTTCACACTTTAATTTTTTGTATATTAGATGGCAAAGTATGTAATGCTCTGACAGTAACTACTTCCATCCAAAAATGTTTTATATGTGGTGCAACATCAAAGCAATTTAATGATATGACCAATCAAGAAGTGGCAAGTTCGTGGAAATGATAAAGAAATTGTTGCAAACAATAAAGCTCGAATTCAGAAAGAATTTCGAGAACAGTGTGGTTTATTATTGATAAACCAAAACCAGGATTTGGCAATACGAATGATGGAAATACAGCTAGACGCTTCTTTGCCAAGGCAGAAATTTGAGCTGCTATAACAAATATAGATATAGTTTTGATTAAAAAAAAGCATTCAATTATGATAGCAATGGCGAGGGGATATGATATTGGTGTAGATAAATTTAGATTATTTGCTCTTGACACAGCAAGATACTATGTTGAAAAGTATCCATGGTACAGCATGCCCCTTACATTGCATAAATACTTTATACATGGTCCTGAAATTATATCATCTGCATTGTTGCCAATAGGACAACTGACTGAGGAAGCACAGGAGACTTGCAATAAAGACTTTAAAAGGTATAGAGAGAATTACTCTAGAAAATGTTGATATATTTAACTTATTTTTATTGAATTCTGATCCTGTTGTCTCCAGTAAACGAGTACTGCATAAAAAAACTAAACAAGTTTCCAAAAGAAGCACTAGATTTACTGAACCTCCAGACATACATATTAATGATGATAATGATGATGATGATGGTGATAATGATGATGATGATGTTTTTAGCTATTAACTTTTGATCATTGTTTTATTTTCGGAAATTAACATTTATAAAAGGTTTTTTTTCAATATAAAAATAATCGAAATTTTTCGAGTAATTTTTTTTTCGAGTTGCTTTTTACATTATATTTGAATTGCTGTAATTTATTTGATTGAATCGAGTAGAATACGTTTTATTAGTATTATTTATTCCTGCAAGTTTCTGATTTTTTGATTTTGACTATTATTTTCCGGTTTTTTAAAAAATGTCAGTCGAAATTATTCGAAAATACATTAAAAACGTCTGATATTAGTAAATAATTATTTCAAAATTTATGGAACAATTTTTTTTAAGTCTAGCAAGTGCTCTTAAAAAGATTATTAAACTTAAAAATTGGAAACTACAAAAAAAATATTTTGTCCGGTTTTAAAGTTGTTCTGCCCCACTGTGCGTCGTGCCGACATTGGGCCAACGTGTATATGTTATCTGGGAAGTTCCATTATTCCGAATAATGGAGCTTAGCATCAAACAAGTCGTTGATCAAAAAATTTTTCACATACCATTTTGAGTCTAATAACTTAATCTCTGATAAACAATATGGTTTTTGATCATCTCGTTCTTCGGCAGACTTGCTAACTGCTGTGATTAAAAAATCGTGCATTAGATTTTTTTTTTTTTTTTTTTAATTCTTTATTACAATCATTATTACAATTTCTATTATAACTTTATGTGAATAAAACGTAAGACATAAAAAATAAATAAAATAATATTTACAATAAAGATTTCGTTAACAATAGAAATATAACAATAAATATAACAATAAAAATTAGGAATAAAGAATGCGGAAACTCGAAGAAGTCCTTAAGGTCTTGTGGTAGAGAACCGCTGGAATCAAAACGCTTTAAATGAATTCATTTTTATTGATTTTTTGTAAATGTTATTCGTTTTTGAATTGATAAATAATTATATAAACCGTTGCAAAGAATAGTTAAAAATAATTAATATACTTCAGTATATTTATTGATGTGTTTGATGACGTCATAGTATTTTGGTGATGTTAATATAAATCGAAAAAAAAAAAATGAATTGAACATTTCTTGCATTAAAATTGTAGAAAATAAAATCAGGGTGGGGTGGACATTCTTGTTGATAATTAGCTCTTGGTAGATGGGGGTGGTAAAACAAAAACTATTGTTTTTGAAATATCTAAAGCTTTTAGGGCTTTTATCACTTTAAATATTTTTACGGTTGGGAGTTACTAGAAAAAAATTTTTATAGAGCAAGGAAACGGTTGACAAAAGACTTGAAAAATTGTGTTGTATGAGTCAGGAAAACATGAAGATGGGAGAGAGTTCAAAAGGGTTGAAGTGTGAGGAAAAAAACTATTTGAATAAAAGTTTTTAGACATGCAGAGACAGATACAGTAAACGAATGAGACTGAGCTTAATGACGAGTGAAGCGAGAACAAGTTTTAGTTGATCGAACTAAAGATGATAGCTCCTTTGAGAAGTAACCAGGATAGCACCAGGACTCCGTAAAATTGTTACCATTCATTAATATAGGAGTGTTGCGATAGTTTGTTTGCAGAATAACACAGAATTTGGTTAGAGTTAAAATTTACAAGCTTCTGCGAGCTCTAATCTGTTACAGAATTGAAATTATATTAAATATTGATTGCCTGTTCTAAGTGATCAAAAAGAGAAGATTTTGTTAAGACAGGAGTATAAATTTGAGGCATTGGCAGAAAGAACTACTTTAGATGTAAAGTTGTCGGGAAAATCATTAATGTAGATTTGAAACAAATGATGATCTTGGATAGAACCTTAAGGTACCACATAAGTTAACTTAACGGAAGAAAAGTATTGACCTTTAAGGATGACTTTAATAACGCCGTTAGAAAGAAATGATTTGATGATATCAATAATCTCAAAAACTTTCATATATACATTATAAGAAGCAAGATTGTAAAGAAGACCAGCATGACAAACGTTTTCGAAAACTTTAGATATGTCAAGAGAAATAGCCTTAGCCTCACCACCTCCATCAAGAGCAATAGCCCTAGCCACCTCCATACAATGCACGATAAAATCTTTCACTCACAACAGTTAGCAAGTCAGCCCTACAGCGAGAGGATCAAAAACCGTTTTGATTAGTCCCTTGAATGAGAGATGGAGTGTTAGAACTACCCTTGTTTATGACGGTGTTGAGGTTTTTCTCTAAGTCTCTAGGGTCTAACTTCTAAGATAAAATACGAGATTTAGTAAACTAGGAATAATAAAGCTTCGCATCAGACAGCACCTTTTTAAATGGATTTCTTACAATAATAAATAGCCATTTGTCCTCGAGAGAGTTATTCTTTTGAAAAAGAGAAAAAAAATGATTACAATTAGATATAGTAGCTGCACTAGAAGGTGAAAACCAAGGAGTAGAATGCGACTTGACTTGAAACCAACGAGAAGGAAAAAATGCTTCCATTCCTGTCTGAATCCAGAAAGTTATGTAGGAGCCGCATTTATTATTAGCCCAAAGACCGTCACGAAGAAAACCACAAAAAGAATCTTAGTCAGCTTTGGTAGTAGTAAGTAATGCGATGAGAATCCGAAGAAGTACGAGATGAAAGATTTATAAAGATTATTACATGGTTAGAATCACCTAAGAGAGAGAAAGGACATACTAAAAGCAAGCTAGTGTCAGAGAAAAGACATAAATCAAGGAATGTAGGTAAATAATCAGAGTTGTCACGAAAATGAGTCACAAAGTTAACTATCTGGGTAAGAGATTGAGAAGTGTAGAAGTTATTTGCTTTAGTGCCAGCAGGGTCAGTGGTGTTAGAGTCAAGCAATTCAGCGTAATGAGCATTAGAGTCACCAATAAAAACAATATATGCCAGAGAGGTAAAGAGAAAAAGCAATTTGATCAGAAATTGCTTCTAAAAGAAGGAGAACGATAAAGAACAAAGAGAAAGGTAAAAGAGGGAGGTGCTACGCACATAAAAGAATGGTAAAAAGGATTCAAACCTGATTTTACAACAAATAGGTGAGATGATGCGTATTTATACCATCCAAGCCAAGCATGTGACTATTAGTCTTTGCAAACCTAAGGATAGTACCGTCAACACTGAGATCTGAAAAAAGAATTGCGGAGTTTAAATTAGTTTCACTAAGAGCAAGCAAGTCTGGTGAATTTTGCAAGAGGTAATATTTAACTGATAAAAGGTTGCTTTGTAAATCACGAATATTTCTGAAAGATATATTAAAATAGTTAAATGGAGGGGATGGTTTTTTATGTTTAATATTTTGGGTTACTTTTGGCATGACTTAAGTTTGGAGAGAACTTTAATCATTCATTGATAGAGCACGACTTTCTATGCAATGAGCAATGGAGTTATCTCATTCCAGTTAAGTTAATAATATAGGACTTGAAAATGCTTATGTAGCCTCGACAATTCGCTTTAAAAGCATTAAAAAGAGCACCGTTCATGCTCAGCATGATACTGTTAACACACTCATTTTTTTAGCTGTTGATGTAATAAGCCTCTTTGAGAGCTAACTGTCAAAAAAAAGAACAAGCAAAAATCTACAATTAGCATTTTATAAAACAGGGGTGTGGAGTCGTAAAAAAAAAAGTAACGACTCCGACTCCGACTCCAGTTGTTGAAATTTTTTTAGTACAACTTTGACTCCAGTTGTTGAAATTTTTTGAGCACAACTCCGACTCCGACTCTGACTCCAACACCAAAGCAAAATATTTGAAAAATTCTTTGAATTCTTTAAAAAATATTACGCGATAAGTTAAAAATTTCTTTTTTGACAAACTTTTGAAAGTTCTTTAAGTTTTATTATGAGGTATATTAAGGTTAATTGAATGTTTTGTACAAGCACGTGCAATACCGAGAAGTTTTACTATTGGAGTCGGAGTCGCGATTTTGTTTAGCAACTCCGACTCCGCTGAAAATGTCGCAACTCCGCAACTCCGACTCCGACTCCACAGCCATGATATAAAAATAAAAAATCAGCATTCATCGTCCTAGGCAGGAAACAAAGTTTACATTTACGCCAACCTAATAGATGAAGGAGGAGTTCGAGGCTGGTTAGTGGAATTATTCTGCTCAGTCTTTATTAAGTAACTTACGGGTAAGTAAACACGGCGTCAGTGGTTCAGACCGAACACAAACATACATATATAAAGTAACTTTTTTTTTTTTTTTTATTTGCATTCACTCCCAACAAGGCTGCAAGCAACCACTATTAAGTTGGGAGTTACTAGGAAAAAAAAAGAACAGAGTTATAGAGCAAGGAAACGGTTGACAGAAGACTTAAAAAGTTGAAGGTTGTATGAGTCAGGAAAACATGAAGATGGGAGAGAGTAACAAAGGATTGAAGTGCGGGGAAAAAAACTAGATGAATAAAAGTTTTTAGAGCATGCAGGGACAGATACAGAAAACGAATGAGACTTAGCTGAACGACGAGTAAAACGATAATGAATTTTAGTTGATGGAACTAGAGATGATAACTCCTTTGAGCAGTGACCATGATAGTATCTGTAGAAAAGAGAAAGAGATGCAACTTTACAACGATGGGAAAGAGGTTCAAGCTTAGCAGATAGTCCAGGTCCAACAACATTTACAATGCGTTTTTAAACCTTGTCAAGAAGAGAGAGTGAATCGTTAGAAGAACCAGCCCAAATATGACAACAGTATTCCATACAGGGACGAATAAGAGATTTGTAGAGGTAGAGAATGGAATCAGAAGTAAGGAAATGGCAAGCACGATAAAGAGAAGCAACCTTAGCAGAAGCTAATTTAGCAATCGATTGTATATATGGTTTCCATGAAAGGTCAGCAGTAAGCGATAATCCAAGAAGACGTAAAGAGGACGACTCAGTAAGAGGATTGCCATTCATTAATATAGGAATGTTGACCATATTACGGTAGTTGTTTGCAGTAAGCAATTGGGTTTTTTTAGAGTTGAAATTCACAAGCCACTGTAAACCCGAATCTATTACTGAAGTGAGATCAGATTCAAGATCAGCTGCTTGTTCTAGGCGATCGAAAAGAGAAGACTTTTTGTCAAGACAGGAGTATAAAGTTGAGTCATCAGCAAAAAGAGCTACTTTAGATGAAAGGTTGTCAGGAAGATCGTTTATGTAGATAAGAAACAAAACAGGGCCCAGGATGGAACCTTGGGGAACCCCAGAAGTTACTGGAAATAAAGAAGAGTGTTGGCCTTCAAGGATGACTTTAATAAACCGGTCAGAAAGAAACGATTTGATAATCTCAAAAACTTTCCCAGAAACACCATATGAAGCAAGCTTATGGAGAAGACCATCATGCCAAACTTTGTCGAAAGCTTTAGATATGTCGAGAGCAATAGCCCTAGCCTCACCGCCTCCATCTAATGCACGATAAAATCTTTCAGTTACAGCAGTTAGCAAGTCGGCCGTAGAGCGAGAGGATCGAAAACCGTATTGATTGTCTGACAGCAGTTTATTTGACTCAAGATGAGATGTGAGGAATTTGTTGATTAAAGACTCAAAGACCTTGCTAATAACAGAAAGAAGACTGATCGGACGATAATTGGAGGGGTCAGAATTTTCTCCAGAGTTTTTGAATATTGGAACCACAGATGCCATTTTCCAACAAGCAGGAAAACAAGACTCAGTCAAACACTTGTTAAATAGTTTAGAGAGAATTGAAGAAAGTTCTGGAGAACAATTCTGCAAGACTGTGACAGGAATGTTGTCTGGACCACAAGCTGTAGACGAGTTTAATTGAGATATGACTTTAGCAACAGAAGCCGGAGTGATTTGAATGTCTAACAATGGGTCAACCTGTTTGACTGGAATGGAAAGAAGAGAATGTCCATAAGATTCAAGAGTGGAATTAGAAGAAAAGTTCTTTGCAAACAGTTCTGCCTTATCCCTGGGAGAGGTAACAAGATCAGTCCCATGAATGAGAGATGGAATGTTAGATCTACCCTTGTTAATAATGCTGTTGAAGATTTTCCAAAAGTCTTTAGAGCCTAACTTCTGCGATAAGATGCGAGATTTAGTGAACTGAGAATAATGGAGTTTAGCATCAGAAAGCAACTTTTTACATCGATTTCTTGCAATAATAAATAGCCGTTTGTTCTCAAGAGAGTTGTTCTTTTGAAAAAGATGAAAAAAATGGTTACGATTGGATATCGCAGCCGCACAAGAAGGAGAAAACCATGGAGTAGAATGAGGCTTGACTTGAAACCGACGAGAAGGAATAAAAGCTTCCATTCCAGCCTGAATCCAGGAGGTTACGTAGGAGGCACATTTGTCAGCTGAGAGAGAAAAAACATCAGCCCAAGGACCATCACGAAGAAAATCACGAAAGAAATCCCAGTCAGCTTTAGGGTAGTAGTAGGTGGTGCGATGATAAGGTGAGCCCAAAAAAGAAGTACGAGAAGAAAGATTTATAGAGATCATTGCATGGTCAGAACCACCTAAGGGAGAAAAGGGAGAAACTGAACATAAGCTAGGGTCAGAGACAAGACATAAGTCAAGGAGTGAAGGTAAATGATTAGGGTTGTCAGGAAAACGAGTCACAAAGTTAACTATCTGAGTAAGAGATTGAGAAACGCAGAAGTTAAAGGCTTTAGTGCCAGCAGGATCAGTGGTGTTAGAGCCAAGCCATTCAGTGTGATGGGCATTAAAATCACCAACAACAACAATATTTTCAGAGGGGTAAAGAGAGAGGGCATGGTCAATTTGATCAGAGATAACATCTAAAAGAGTGCAATCATGGGAAGAAGGAGAACGATAAAGAACAAAGAGAAAGGTGATAGAGTGAAGAGGTGCTAGGCGAAAGCACATAAAAGAATGGTCAAAGGATTCGAACCTGATTTCACAACAAATAGGGGAATTAATGCGTATGTATACCCCTAAACCTAGCATGTGACTATTGGAGTCTTTACGAATCAAAGGATAGTACCCATCAACACTAACATCTGAAGAAGGAATTGCAGAACTTAAATTTGTTTCACTGAGTGCAAGCAAGTCTGGTGAATTTTGCAGGAGGTAAGACTCAACTGATGGAAAGTTGCTTCGTAGACCGCGAATATTTGTAAAAGATATATTAAAATATTTAGGTGGTGGGGATGGTTTTTTAGGTTTTAAATTTTTGGTTACTTTGGTCATGATTTGGGTTTAATGAGAACTTGACTCATTCATAGATAGAGCACAGCCTCCTAATCAATGAGCTATGCAGTTGTCTCAGTCCTGTTAATTAACCCTAAGCCGTGACATAGGGCTCCTTATGTGGCCTTGACAATGCACACCAAAAGCATTAACAGGGACACCATCCATGTGCAACATGGCACTGTTAATACTCTGATATTTTGCAGCTGTTGATGGAATCAGCCTCTCTGAGAGCTACCACAGAGTTCGGGAAACCTTACTACCAGCCGGCCTCAGAACCATTTAACTGAGTTTTAGAGCTGTACCCTCATATGGAGATAACAGGAAGAGTTGCATAGCCATTATCATAGAGGCATAAGCAAAATTCTATGAGTAGAGTCAAGGAGATCCAGCATTCATCATCCTAGGCAGGAAACAATGTAACACAGGTTACATCTACGCCAGCCTAATAGATGAAGAAGGGGTTCGAGGCTGGTTAGCAGAATTTTTCTGCTTACCCCTAAAGTCTTTGCCTAGGAGGCCTTCTACAAGACAGTAGCAGGATGCAGTTAACATCTGCCCAAGATGAGTATTTTTATCGAGACACCATCTCTAGCCTTTACTCAACCAAGAGCCCCAAGGCAGGGGAATTTTTAGTCGGAGTTTATTTCTCCTAGCCTTTGCATAAGAAGAGCACACTCTGCAAGGCAGCAGGGCTTGTGGCAGGTGGTACTGGGTTATGTGATACCAGTAGCAAGATTGATCTCGATTATCCTGACCTGACCTGGAGTAGTTAAAAGGAGTTACTTCCCGCAACAGTACTTTGAGAAAACCAGGCATGACATTTTGGAAGTGCATTAGGAAAAACACTGCATCTAACAAAATACAGGAGTCTAAGGTGAGTGTACGTTTTGTAGTTGGAGTAAGTAGTTAGTTACTGAGCTCACGCTGCATTAGAGTATAAACAGAACACAAACAAACATAAATCAACTTACGGGTGAGTCAACACCGCGCCAGAGGTTCAGACAGAACACAAACATACATAAAAAACATAAAGTAACTTACGGGTAAGCAAACACCGCGCCAGAGGTTCAGACAGAACACAAACATACATAAAAAAAAAACATAAAAAACGTAAACATAAACATAAAGTAACTTACGGGTGAGCGAACACCGCGCCAGAGGTTCAGACAGAACACAAACATACATAAAAAAACATCAAAAACATAAACATAAACATAAACATAAAGTAACTTACGGGTGAGCGAACACCGCGCCAGAGGTTCAGACAGAACACAGACATACATAAAGAACATAAAGTAACTTACGGGTGAGCGAACACCGCGCCAGAGGTTCAGACAGAACACAAACATACATATAACGTAGATTACAGGTGAGCTAATACAGTAATTAAGGCACCTCCAACTATATGGGGAAAGAAAAAAAAAAAGAAAAAAAAAAAAAAAAAAAAAATTGCTATAGGCATGACTGATATAAGATAGTACTGATGACAGGAAGAACACTCCTTCCAGCCTTTGCTTAGATAGCAAATCCTGCAAGGCAGCAGAACATGGAACAGGTTGCACTGGGTTACATGTTACCAGTAGCAGGATGATCATGAAGACCATACTCCTGACCTGACATTAGTAAACTTCATCAGTAAACTGCCGTGTTGCCTAAGGTTAGCCCACTATTTCTGGATTTTTTTTTTTTTTTGATTGGCAGTTATGTACAAATATTTTTAAAACATTTAAAAAATTTTTTTTACATTTTTTTTTAAATAAATTTTAATAAATAAATAAACAAGTCAAAATATAATACAACAAATAAAACAACAATCAAAAAAGTAACAACCTAAATCACATGAAAACACTTTTAACATTAGGAATTAAAAGAAATTCTGAAAAATTCAGAAACTCAGAAATTCAAAATTTTTATTTGAATAAAAACTTTAATTTTTTATCTCCTTTGGATGCAAATATTTCAATAACATTAAATAGACATTAAAGTAAGTCCATTCAATCTAATTTCTGACATAGTACTCACGTGTAAGTTTTGATTCTCCTGAGAGTAGATATTGACCTTTCACACTAACAAGTTGTGATTGGTATTGAAGCAAGTATATGAAATGCCTCTAAAATGTTTGGAAAGCCTCTCATATCCCTAAACTTAAATGTATCTGAAATAGTAGATGGTAATTCTGTCTTTTCATTCCAAAATTTCCACCCATAACTCTAATTCTAATTCAGCATTAATTGATGAGAAATGAGGAAGATCAGATTTACAAAAATTCAAAAATATCAGGAACTTTTCTTTTCATGGTCAATATCTAAAAATTTACTTTATTAAACTAGCAGGAATAGCACAAAGACCATTATAAACAACTTACGAGTAAACCAACAACGCGCTAGAGATTGAGACAAAACACAAACATACATTTATAGTCAATTACAGGTGAGCTAACACAACAACTAAGGCATCTTTAACTATGTAAAAGACAGACACAAAAATAGATAAATAAATACACTACTATAGGTATGACTGATATTTAATGGTAACGATGATAGGAAGCACATTCTTCCAGCCTATGCTTAGAAAACAAATCCTAAGGCTGTAGAACATGGAACAAGTTGTACTGGGTTACATATTACCAGTAGCAAGGTGATCATGGGTGTCCATACACCTGACCTGACAATTAAATTATATATACAATTTCTATAGACTTGCCTGCTTGTCAGAATGGATGGTAAAATATGGTGAATGTGTAATATATTACACATTCACCATATTATATATATATATATATATATATATATATATATATATATATATATATATATATATATATATATATATATATATATATATATATATATATATCCCATTCATACAGACGGGGGAAATAAACGAGAAGCGTAAGTAATATATTTACAATAACCCGTTTATACTAATGATAAAACATGTTTTATTTAAAAAAATAGTATTTAACTGTTATTGTATATCAATTAAATAGCAACAATAACATCAAAAAAATACTGTAAGATTATTTTATCAAAATAAAAAACATGAGTAAATAAAAGGCAATTTTTTCATGTTGTTTTACTGCTATTAGTTTATAACATAGTTCAACCACAGTTACATCAATGGCTGGTTAGCTCAGTTAGTGAAAAAAATGAAGTGTTAAAATAGGGAGGTATATCTATAGTTAAGCGGCCTTAAACAATTATATTTTTATGCATATTACGCTCTCGTCAGTGGAACTGAAAGGAATACTTATTGGCTCTTCAGTATACTGATGATGTATATATATACATCAAAATGTTTGTAACATCGATTGAGGGTTTGGTATGGGGCAGCAATCTTTTTTCTTTCATTATTTTAATTATGATAAAAAAGATTGTTGTCCTGTACCAAACCTATAATCAATGTTTAACGCAAGGGTATCGTTGTGGTTAAATTATTAACGCAGCCGTGGCGCAGTGGTTACAGTTCTGACTCAGCACCCATAAGTCTAAAGTTCAACGCTGGATCTAGCCCAATAAGCGAGATTGGTAAAGAAGGATATGTGAACTTCCAATTTACATGCTCTTCCGCAGTGCTCTGTAATAAGACCGTTAGGATTTCTGGGAGTACCTTTAAAAAAAAAGAAAACGCTTATTCAATATAGCAGCTCTCCCTTGCAGTAGGAAATAATATAGACGATGTATGTACTGAAAACAATAAACGCTTTTTTATCGTTAAAAGGTCTTCACGGACGAGAAAGTACGGCGTAATGAGCAAAAAATATATATTTTTGATTTAAGTGCCCCAAAAAGTCATTATGGTTTTATCACAAAGCATCGCGAAAAAAGGTAATTATTTGAGGCCACTTAACTATAGATTTATCAAAAGAGATTAGTGCTAAAGATGGTTAAAAGGGAACTAATATACGAATTCAAATCCAGGCACCGCTAACTTACTTGAAAAATGTTGATCGATAACGGACCGCAAAATGCTGGTTAATAACGGACGCTTATTGGGATTAGTAATCTTTACGACTAACCCAAGTTAGTCTTTACGAGTTTTAGGTTAAGTTAGTCTTTATGACCTCTAACCCAAACTATTTGTTGCTGATCCTATGCTAAAGCCAACAATGTCTTCTGATAAAAGAACATTGTATAGCAAGATGATGAAATTCAAATAAAATACAAACGTGAAACTCGAAAACAAAAACAGGTTTTATCGTCAGTGTAGACGCATTCAACTTGAATTTCAAGTCAATCTTCGTGACTTTGTTATAAGTTTATTTAAATGAAAGAATATAATACTAAGAGATATGAAAAGATTTATAAACGCCAGCAGCTCAGAAAATTGATTCACACAATAGCTAATTTGTGATGCGAATCAGTTTTTTAGGCTACTTGCATTTGTTATTCTTGTTTTTAAAATTTTACTTTTTTTTCCATTTATATTAATGTAAAATTAAAGGTATAAAATTTATAAACATATTTGCAGTATATTTATTTGATTATTCTGTTTGCATTAAAATTAGTTTTTGAAAATCTACAATGTATGCTATTACTCAGTTCACATTTATTTATATATATATATATATATATATATATATATATATATATATATATATATATATATATATATATATATATATATATATATATATATATATAAATAAATTATATATATATATATATAAATAAATTATATATATATATATATATATATATATATATATATATATATATATATATATATATATATATATATATATATATATATATATGTATATATATATATATATATATATATATGTGTATATATATATGTATGTATATATATATATATATATATATATATATATATATATATATATATATATATATATATATATATATATATATATATATATATATATATATATATATATATATGTATATAATTTTTATTGGATAATGTATTTAAAATAAATGCTATTAATTTACATATAATTTATGTTATACAATATGTTACTAGCTAGTATGGTTAAAAAAACATTTAAAAGATTATCAAGAGCTGTTAAGCCGGTGAACTACAAAATATCTCTAAAACCTGATCTTACAAACTTTGTTTTTGTTGGAGATGAAATTATTAATGTTGAGGTATTTATTCTTAAAATATATAGTAACCTATATATATATATATAGTAAATTTTATTGAGACAGTAAATGTTTAATATTGAAATTCGTCCTCATAGTAACTTTTACCTAATTGAATTTCTCCAAGAAAATTTGTTTAGCTGTATTGAAAAGTAAATAGCAGGGTTAAATTGTTTTAAATCTATTTTCACTGTTTTATTTTTATTTTTAATGTTTGACATATGCTTCTGCTAGTAGTTGTTAAAAAAAAATAAGTAAAAATAAGTAGTAATAATTTAAAGCATATAGCTAATAACTATAGCAATGCATTATACAACTAAATGCTAAAACATATTTTATTTTAGTTTTTACATTATAATTTCAATATATATAATTTATTTTTTGCTAGAATATGTAATGCTATTTATGACATAAAGAGCATTACATGTTCTAGCAAAAAATATAAATTATGTTTGTGCTCACAAAAGTATATATATTCCTATAGTTTGACATATAAATTTATTGTTAGTGCTTAAAAACAGTTCTTAATGACTCTTTGTGTTTGCAGAAGTAAAACGTACGATCTTTGTAAAAACTATTAAATTTAATTAGGGAAGCTAAATTAAATTTATTGCTTTAAAAAACCACAAAAGCACAAATTAATAGACTTTGATGTTTTTATTATTTTTAAGTATAAGCATTCTGAAAAATTTAATTTCTCCATGTAAATGGTGTAAAAGCGGCATTAGGATTCTATTAAAACATATTTACTCAATTGGGAATTTTGGATCGACCAGAAAACAACAAGACAAATGCGATAGTGGTGTAATGGTAGAGCACCCATAAGCGAGACATTCTGAGTTCAATCACTATCACGTCCCTGGTAATACTTCATTCAGTTTGTTTTCCTGTCCAGTAATCTTATTCGTCAAGGTTTGTGTTTCAAAGTTATAGATTTCAGAGAGGCTTGTAACCACAATTAAAGTAACCTCTTTGACTGTATTGGCTTTCTCTGACTTGCGGAGGTAAATTAGCTTAAAAAAAAAAAAATTAAAAATTGATTTAAGGATGGTGATAAACAAATTGGCAAATGAGCTTGCAACAATAATGTAGTTTTCTTACAAGAAACACAATGAGAAATTTATTTTATTTATCTATCTTGTCATTAAACTAACTTCCACTTAACCTTCTTTCTTACAAAAAATCAATCAATAATTTATATTGTATTGCAAACTTCAAATATTCATATATTAAACATTTTGATTACTAATTAAAAACTATGGTAGTAGCAAACCACAAAGTTGTCGCTGTTTTTAGAGTTTACAACAATAAAGTTACAAATAAAATCAAAGACGGAAACATAAACACCTAAATTTTCTAAATATTATTTGAATGAGTCAGAAAATGCTATAGTACAAGAAATCATAAATTAAACACGAAGATAATGACAAAAATAAAAGTGTTTCTTAAAAATCAGTTGAAATTCTTTATTTATTTCAAAATTGAAATTATTATCCTAAATTGTGCAAAGCAATAAATTAAATGAATATCAAAAATCAAGATGCTTAATATAAAGATATTCTTATCAAAAATTCATGTTGCAAATGAAATTATATCCATAATAACATATACTAATTCACAGCAATGCTAAAGGCAATTGTATATGATTGAGTTATATATATATATAACTCAACCATATACAATAAAATGTTTTTCTCTAGGCTAAATGCTTTAAATAAAGTTTGAAAATGCTATTAAATAAATTATCGTAGAACATTAAATAAAACTTTCATTTATTTCGAAAGTATTTTTTTTTAATGATGAATGTATAAATAATGAAGACAATTAATAAACCTTTTTAAAAAAATTCACATAGTTAATATAGTCAAAAACATTAGAAAGTTTTTTTTGTTGTTTTGTAAAAAACAACAAAAAAAACTTTTTAATTAAATGTTTTTATACACTATCTTAAAGGGGTTTAAAAAAATTTACAAATGATTGTTTTGAATAAAAAGCATGATATAAACAACATAAAAAAAATATTTTAATTAAAAAATTTTGTATGTTTTATTAATATATTAAAATACAATTTATGATTATTTTATGATTTTACGATTACAACAACGATTTAAAACAAATAGTGTCTACAATTAATTATTTTAAAGAATACAATAAATAAATATAGTTGAAAGTTTAACACATTTTTTTGAACAAACATAAATGAAAATAATTTAAATACACAAACTACTATACAAAAACTACTTGGAAAATTAAAAACTTTCTAAATAAAAAGTTCGTATAAAAGTATTCTTACCCAAAACTCACACCGACCTCAATGCTTGTAATTTACTCATCTTTGATAACTTTTAATTGTGTAAATGAAAATATTAAAACTTTTATCACGTTATAATATTTTTACTTTAGGCTTATTATTTGTTCTCTGGTACAAATAATGAGATAATGTTTCATTTTGAATTTTCTAGATTCTCGAAAAATTATGCCAATATTTGAAAGTAAATGTCAATATAATAAATAAGGAATGCACAGTTATGCTTTTATTGCATTATCTAATCTGTATTTTCATTAGAGTGAACTGTTATTTCAAAAATTGACTAAAAAATAATGCTTCTATATTATTATATATATTTTTTTAACATATACTGGTTTATATTATGTAAAAAATAAATCAAAGTTAAAAAAAGACTGATGTTTATTATTAAACGAATCATAATGAAAAATTATTATTTTTTAAACAATTTTGGGAAAAGTTGTGCGAAATCCTAAAATTTTCTTTTTGATTTTAAAATATCTTATTTAGGGCCTAACGAAGTCTCACAGTATGTGGATTTTCAATATAAAATTTTGACCCTCCTTATTATATATTTATAAATATACAAATGAAAAAAAATATATATATATATATATCAGGGCTCGAATTAACGTAAAAAAATCTAATTGCAAAAAAAAAAAAAAAATTTACCCCCTCCCCTATACCTTGCGCTGCTTTGCGGTAATAGGGGGGGGGGGGAGGAAAGTTGCGTTAGTATATAATTGTAAGTTTTGTACGTAATTGCTCTATTTTTAACATATTATCTCTCATGTTTAAATATAATCTTATGATTTTCTAGTTTAGCAGAATTTAAAATAGCCTAATTTATTGTTATTATTTACAACTTAAGTTATAACTTAAAGTTTAAGTTGCAGTTGTAATAATAACGTTTTTAATACTATTAAGATATTTCTATAAGTATATTTTTACTTACCATGATACTTAAAAAGGTAAAAGTAAAAAATTAAGAGAAAAAGCAACATTACAATATCTAAACCACTTTAATTAGTCAAAGAAAACTATTTAATACGTTTATGCTGACGTTAAAACACGTGTTAATTTAAAAAAGTATTTAATTGTTAAAAGCTATAAAACAACATTAAAACAAACTGCAAAGTTTTTTTAAAATTATATAGAGCTTGGAATAATGTAAAACAAATTCGTGAAGCTATTTCGTTTTGATTTATACAGTTTATAAAATAAAACGCGTTTAAAATAAAAAGAAGCAAACAAATAAAATTGAGCTAGTTGATAAACTAAAACAAAACTTCATATTTGCGCCTATAGACCTATACGAGTTTATAATCTATAGACCAAACGAGTAAGATCAAAGCAAAAAAACATTAGATACCACGTCTTTTATAAATTATCGTTTCCTGATCGAGCGTACTATTAAAAATTTAAGTATAATTAAGTTTTTCATTCAAAAGGTTTTTAAACTGATGTTTTTATTCAATTTTTTTTTTTATTCTAATTGTTTTCCAAAAAAAAGTGAAACGAAAAATTTTGTTTAATAAATTGAATTATATTAAGTTTTAGAATATTCTTGAACTATTTTTTTTCAAAAAAAAAATTTTCGAACAGAAGTAAAATAATTTATTAAATTTAATTTAAAATTTTTATAATTTTTATTTTAACTTGCAATTTGCAATCACTGCTTTAATGTTTGCAATAGAATGTTTCTACTTTTAAAACTATTTTCAAGAAAAAATATATAATTCAAAACGTTAACAAAATTTAAGATTTACGATAAAAAAACTTTCATCTTCATTCTCCCTTGTTTCATCAAACTTTTTTTAAATTTTTTTAAATTTCAAGTTTCAATCACAAAATTATTTGAATAAGTGAATTTTAAGTCTAAAGTTCTCTTGTTCAAATTGATTTCTTTTTTAAGAAAAATTCCTGAAAACAACTTGCATATTTATAGAAAATATTTAGTCTAGATGTCGCTATAAATAAAATGAAAATATAAAAAAATGGTGTCGCGTTTTTCATATTCTATTCAACAATTTTTGTTAAAATGATTATTAGCTAAAAGCTTATATTATGTTTTAACAACATGTAAGATCTAAATTGAAACATGTCGATGTCTTACTTTTGCGAGTATATTAAATAAATTAATATAATTGTTAAATTAATACTTGAGTAACTGTAAGTTACTATCTTAACTTAACTGGTTGTTTTGATTTAGGTTAAAAGTTATTTTACTGTGATATACTCTATCCATTCAGTAAAGTTAACTAAATATAACTTCATTAGTTCCAAGGTTGTTGAAAGCGAAAAATGTGAAAGCAAAAAAGTTGCTGGTTTCTATTAGTACAATTTTACTAATAGAAACCAGCAACTTTTATTTAAGCAAATTTTATTTAATAAAAGGGATTATATTTTATTATACTTAAAGTAGTAAAAAAGATTATATAAAATTGTTTAAGAAATAATAATTTAATTTATTATTAATAAGTTAATTTGGAGCAACGTTTTTTTTAAAAAAAGATAAAAATGCTGTTTCGTTAAAAAAAATTGAATGAAGAAAAATTTTTTCTTTTGTCTTTTTAATTTGCTCCTATGCAGAGATTTAAAGTAACTTAAATTAAAAAGTGCTTTACGTTGAATAAAAATCTCCGCGCAAAAGAGCAAATGATCATGCTTCTATTCTAAAAGACAAACTTTGCGTGACGTACTTTACTATGAAAACATTACTTTTTAAGAATTGCCAAAAAAAAAAGATAAATTAGAGAAAAAGTAAATAAACAACTAAAAAAGTAAACCAATCGCGAAAATATATGTTTTAAAAAAAAAAAAATCGCGAAAGTATAAAAAGCAATCGCGATTCGCGATCGCTATACGCTTAATTCGAGCCCTGTATATTTTATTGTAATATTCAAAGCTTATTTAACAATAATAATCCCAAAAAAGACTGCGCTTTCACTAAATCATTATATAATATAAGATCTTTATTTTTTTTGTGCATATTATCAAATAAATTATACGTTTTGAAAATCGAAAACCAAGAAAAGAAAAAAAAATGTTAGGATCATTGTTAACTAACAGGTTTTAAAAAAAAATAAATTATAAAAAATGTTGTATCTAATGTTTTTTTGCTTTGATGGTACTAGTTTGGTCTATAGATTATAGACTCGTATGGTCTATTGGCATGTTTTTGTGCAAATATGAAGTTTTAATTAATTAATTAGAACAATTTTATTTATTTGCTTTGTTTTATTTTAAATGCTTATTAAGTTATTTAGGTTATAAACTGTATAAAACTATAAAACAGTGTCACGAAGTTGTTTTACATCAATACAAGCTCTTTATATTTTTAAAACAACTTTGTAGTTTGTTTTATTGTTATTTTATAGCTTTTTACAATAACAATTAAATACTCTTTAAAAATAACACATGTTTTATCATCAACATGAACATATTAAATTTTTCTTTAGTTAGTCATAGAAAACTTTTCTATGACTAATTTAAGTGGTTTAAATATTGTAATGTTTGCTTTTTAATCAACCTTTTTACTTTTTTTAAGTATCATGTTAAGTAAAAGCAACTACTAAAAGTAATATCTTAATAGTATTACGATTCTTGCTCATTACACTATAACTGCAACTTAAACTTTAAATTATAACTTAAGCTGTAAATTATAACAGTAACTTACGCTATTTTAAGCTCTGCTAAACGAGAAAATTTTAAGATAATATTTAAATATGAGAGATAATATGTTAAAAAAATAACAATTATGTACAAAAGATACAATTTTATACTAATTTTTTTTTTTTTTCGCAATTAGATTTTTTTTGCATTAATTCGAGCCCTGAAGTTATTAATAATCAATTTAATGTTTATTATATTTTAAGTATCTTATTTAGTAATAGAATTTGTTGTTTTATTTGTTAAAACAATTTGTTATAAAAATAAAAATTTCTCATTTCCTTACATGACCTTATCTATTTATATATAATAAAGGTTACAAGAGAGACAAGAAGGATCACTTTAAATAGTGTTGAGATCAAATTGTTATCAGCAACTTTTGAGTCTGAGACTTTAGGTGCAAATATTTTCTTTCATTAATAAAATTTCAATTATTTTCTAATTAATTTTTTTCTTTAATGTTATGTTAAAAAACACAAAACCAAATCAGGTTAACTGATTTGGTTTTGTGTTTTTTAGCTGTTTCTAGTAATGATATTGTCTATAATACAACACTATTGTTTTATATGTTATTTAGCTGTTTCTAGCAATGATATTGTTTATAATACAGAAGATGAGACTGTGATTTTACACTTTCCACAAGCATTACCAATAGGTTTGGGTAATCTTTCTATATCATTTCTCGGGACTTTAAATGACAAGATGAAAGGATTTTATAGAAGCAAATATAAATCAAAGTCTGGGGAAGATAAATATTGTGCTGTTACTCAGTTTGAAGTTAGTAAAATGTTTATTATTTAAAATTATTTACTATTTATAACTAAAATTGTTCAAGTTTAATTTGTGATTATTCAGTTTCAAATAAGTAAATTAGTTAATAATTTAATAATTTATAGTTTGAGTTTTTAAGTTTTGATTTATTATTTTTGATTTCCTGAATTTACAAACCAGCGGTGGTCGATGCTAGGGCTGACTTTTTAATTTTAATAAAGAACCAAATCATTAAAATCCTTTTTTCGACCAACTACTTCATGTGAATATTTTAGAGCCAACTTCTCCATCATTGACTGTTGATTAAGACAAAGGATAGGTCTGACTCCTGCAACCCCAACCATTTTAAAAGATTTCATTTACAGCCAACTAATCAATTATACACATGAATTAAAAGCTTAGTTAACTTTTTTTTGCAACTTTTTCTTTGTCCATCTTTGTTCACTTTGATCCATTGTCCACAGGACAACAAGTAATTATTAAACGATTTAAGTCAAGTATACCATGACTTTGAATCAAAGAAAATTGAATATCTTGTTTACATTTGAGTGTTTTTGTTGTTGTTATGCAAAATAATATTATACTTTTGAAAAATAAAACTGGCTATTTTGTAGAATATTCTAGAGTTGCCATTTACTTTCTTACTAGCATCTGTGTAGTTTTGGAGTTAAAAAAGTGATATTTATAACTTTACATAAGAATACATAAGCAAGCCTTCCCAGGAAAGGCGTGCAGTTTTTTTGTCTTGTATGACCACACGCAAGTATTTATTTTTATTTTTAAAAAATAAAAATAAATTAAAATAGAAATAATTTAAATAATTTGTGTACTGTTTTTATTTTTGTTGGACTGGTTGTTACATTCAGCAACAAAATTAGAAAAGATGAAGCAAAAAAAAACACAACAGTTTTAAGTCTAAAATAAAAAGAATGACATTCTTTTATTTAACTTTTTTTTTTTTAAGAAGAAAGCAAAAATATAAATTGCAATATGTTTGTAAAATATATTTGTATATATTTTTAATGTAACAATAAGGGTTGAATTAAGCGATTGCAAAATGCAAAGTCTGGAAAAATATCTGCTATTCAAAATTTTATTTAAAGCTGAATGCAAAATTTTAATGCAAAACTGTGTACTTTGTTTTTAAGGGACGAATCAAATTAAATTTGTTAGCAAAAAAGTTATAAAAAATAAAACAATAAACTTACGATTACAAAAGTAATAACACTCTAGTCACTAACTGCATTATAAAAATTATAACACTATAATAGTATTATTACTTTTATAACGCACTTATAACTTTTATAATTCATTCTTTGTTAAATCAACATAAGTAATCACAAATTTTAATTGAAGTAGAAAAGCATCTAAAAAAATAGAGTGGATATTCAAATATTTAAAACTTAAGTAACTTAAAAAAACGTGACAAACAACTTTATAAAAACGTAATGTATAAAAGTTTAGCATTATGAAAAACGTTACTAATGGTCCGTAAAAACACACGTTAATTTTGAAATCAACCAATTTTTATTGGTTGATTTTAAAATTAAAAAGTTATTTAAAAATATAAAGTTGTTTAAGCGATTTGTAAAAGTTCCTGAAATTTTTAATTATATTTGAATATCCACTTTATTTTTACTAGATGCTTTTCTACTTTAATTAATGTCTGGAATTACTAATGTTGTTTCAACAAAGAATGAACTTTAAAAGTAATAAGCGCTTTATAAAAGTAATAACACTATTATAGATTTATTACTTTTATAATGCAGTTAGTGACTAAAGTGTTATTATTTTTGTAGTTGTAAGTTTATTGTTTTGTTTTATTTTTTTATAACTTTCTCGCTAATAAACTTATAATAATTTGCTGCTTGAAAACAAAGTGCACAGCTTTGCATAAACTAAAATTTTGAAGACCAGATATTTTTCCAGAGTTTGCAAATCGCGATCGTTTAATTCAACCTATGATATATACTTGTAACATTAAAATTATACAAATATATTTTACAAAAATATGATAAGACATATTTTCGCTTTTCTCTTTAAAAAATAAAAAATAAAAGAAAAGAAAGTCATCCTTTTTAATGTTTAAAACTTTTTTTTTTTTTTTTTTTTTTTTTGCTTTGTCAAAAATAATGTTGTGTACCGATCAGGTAATTATGCCTATGTCAAGAACAAAACAAAAGCCAATGGACCAATGTAAGCAGTGTCTGTAAAGGTAGTGCAAAAATAGACTTTGCTAGCAACCTGTTAGGTACCATCACATCTCATTCATGTGGTTTTTCTGGTCATCACTCTAAATACCTAACAGCCCAACAGAAGATGCCTGAAGCTGCCTCAACTACCCAACAGTCTCTCAAGCAAATTTTCCAAGATATTATTTTAAACTCATCACTTCATGTGCAACAGTCTCTTACATATGCTCAAGTTTTTCAGGTACATCAATTACTTTTATGGCCTTCTTTTTATCTTCACACAGTAATTTAAAAACACTTAAAATTTGGCCAATATACAGTTTTTTGAGTAGCGCAACTTAAATAATGTTATTAGCTAACTATTTTCTACAGGTTAGAGGTCGGCATCAGGACCCTAATTCTGAGGGCTGTATATATATATATATATATATATATATATATATATATATATATATATATATATATATATATATATATATATATATATATATATATATATATATACATATATATATATATATATATATATATATATATATATATATATATATATATGTATATATGTATATATATATATATATATACATATATATATATATACATATATATATATATATATATATATAATATATATATATATATATATATATATATATATATATATATATATATATATTTATATAATAATTCTTACAACGCCCTATTATTCTTTAAAAAAGGATATATTTGATCCTTTTTTAAAGATGTATAGTCTTCTTTCGTTGTCTACCTTTTTTACATCATAGAGCAAATTTTCAGCAGTTTTAAATAAATATTTTCAAAAAAATTAATTTTTGCCTAATTTTAAGTGATTCCTGTGTAACTAGACAATACCTATTAGTTTTTTTCTTATTTTCAGTTGCAGAAGCCATTTTTATTAATGCTACGTTCAAAGTGGTGCCAACATTTTTTATGGTGGACAATTACTCAACCTTTTAGCAGAAGTACAAGGGGTAGCTTTGACAATTTTGTCATATTTTCATGTCTGGCAAAAAGCAGGGATTGTGTATTGCTTCACTTGAAAAATTAAAAGAACTTGTACCTGTTTTTGTACCTTAAATTGGAATGTCTGATTTTGAAAAAGCAATAGGAAATGCATTATCATTTTGTTTTCCTGAAATTAAATAAACTGGTTGACAGTTCCAACTCAAGAACTTCTAATTGATAGTCTTTGTTAAGTTTGTTGTGTACAGAGACTTGTAGTTTTAATTTTACAATGCAGACATAAGAGACACACCATATCATAATTTCTATGGGCACAGATAAATAGTGTCCAATTTGTAAAACTGAAATAATTGACTTAATTAATGTTATTAATTAAGTCAATTATTAAAATATTAATGTTTTTTATTAAGAATTCTTCCTCAATTGAAAAATGCTCATCACAAAATCCGAATCACAAAATATTTTAACTTCTACTACTTGTACGAAGTAACTCATCATCACTGAAATTAATGATTTATTTGCATTTTTTTTTTTTAATTTCATACAAAAAATTATTATTCTAGTTTATCTATATTTTTTTCAGTTGGTTTTAATTGATTTTTTAATAGTCATTTGTAAATGAATTTTTCACTACTTGGTTCTAAATGAATATTTTATTAGTCGATTGTAACTGAAATTTTAATCAATCTATCCTGAACAAGTCGACTCTAATAAGGTTGGTGAATTTATTACGAATGCAGATAGTAGTCGGTCCTAGCATGTGACACGAAAACAGGTAATTGAAATCAGTATAAATTGTTTCTATGAGTGTAATGTATGTATATGTATGTATGTATTAGGGTGGTCCAAAATTATAAATTATTGAAATTCATTTCTCCACAAGGTCACCTTTGTTCCTATTAATATTTGCAATATTGTAGCCAAATTTAAAGCAAATCTGATAATATTTAGGAGTTGCTATAAATTTTGACTTTTTGAACACTATGATAAAAAATCAAAAAATTTAAGTCTTCACTATTATTTAATATCAAATTTAAAAATTAAAGAAACTAACAATTTAAATCAGGTAAATATGAATACTTGCAAAGTATCTAAATTAATATAGATCATCTGATCAATTTTCATTCAAGTATTTCAATGTATCATAATTTGTAAACAAAAATGTAATATCAAGCAAGAATATTGTGAATATGTTGAAAAATGTATGTTTATTAATCAACAACTTTGTAGTCTTTTGGCAACATGGCTGCCTTGGATGAAGTAGGTTATAGCTGGCGGTGATGTTGAACAAAACTAAGTAGGAACTGCTTTTGTTCTCCATCCTTTGTAATCGATTCGTTGTACTCTCCAATTAATACAATTCCAAGTTCTGCGCTGTCATTAGCAACTTTCATTCTTTGGACTCTCTCTGCCAACTTCTGATATGTTTCATTTTCTTCTAAAAATTTAGGATCTTTTGAAATGAAGTTTTTAGCCTCTTCTCTACCTGTACTGCTCAACAACTTGAATAAACTATAGGTTCTCATAGTCACAAATGTCTCTAGTCTGTTGAAGTTGGTATTCTTGGGATCTACTATCTTCAGTGTTAGAGTTGTTTTAGGCAGTTGGAGGTTAACTACCATGGCCCTCTTCACATCCAGATCAACCCAACTATCAAAAAATGCCAGACCTGTAAGAAGTTCTGAAAAGAACCAAAGGTGTCGAGAAAATGCAGTAAAAGCTCCAACTGCGATTGTGTGGTTCGGATGCTTTTGAAACTGTTTCAGCATTTGAGCATCATTAAACGGAGCATTTGCAGCCAGCGGAGCTTGGTGCCTAAAACGTCCATAAATTAATGCCACAAACAATGCAAGCTCTACTAGATCTTTTTTCTCATGAACAGTCAGAGTAAGCTGATCTTAAAATAGTACCATTTTCAGAGCATGATGGCCTTTGACATCCATCGAGCATGGTGCATCGCTAAATATTATCTCAGCACCAACAGAGCCTCCCCCAAGGAAGACCAGACATAACCAAAGTAGTTTAAGATAATCCTCCCTAGGTTGCTTTTCGTCGATGGCTTTGGCATAGAATGCTACCATTTCCTTTCGAATGACTTCCATATATGGAAGTCATATATGGAGATATGGAAGTTCTCTGAAAGGAAATGGTAGCATTCTACACCAAAGCCATCAACAAAAAGCAACCTAAGGAGGACTATCTTGAACTACTTTGGTTATGTCTGGTCTTCCTTGGGGAAGGCTCTGTAGGTGCTGACATAACATTTCTCACTCCAGGAGCAATGCATCAAGCTTGATGGGTGTCAAAGCCCATCTATGCTCTGAAAATGGTACTATTTCAAGATCAGTGGAATAATAAAGAGCTCATCTTTAGCTGGAGAGAATCTCGCTTGCTGAATATACGGCCACTTCTTTTGTAACTGTTTGAACAAGCCAACCTCAGGTCCCCCTGTTCCACTAAAGAGAGCTGTAAAGACATAGCTCAGAACAATCTTCAGAACATGGTGGCAGCAACCAATATTTACAAGTTCATGACCAACTGCTTCCTTGATTAGAACATATGCTCCTTTGTGAATACCTGTGTTGGATGATAGTGTGTCAAAGACTAAACCCTGAAGTTTGTCTCGAATTTTCCAATCATCCAAGATCATAAAGCAAGCTGCTGCTTGTTTCACTCCTGTTCCTTTTTCCAATTTTTGGAACTGCTAGCAATTTCTCCAAACCATTTCCAGTTACAATCACCGCAACACGGTCCACAGTTTCTTTTGAACAAGTAATATTTGGAAGCAGTTTCCCATCCCAGTGTAGAAGCAATCTGAATTCAATGGAAAAGTTGACTTTGTCATTCTGAGTAATGTCTTTACGAGTTCTCATTCGAGATCTCCTGATTGTACTTCGAGACAGACTTAAGTCTGCAAGAGGATGTTCTTGTGCTTTAGCCACTAAAGCAACAGCAAACATAGCTTTGCGATCTGGAAGGTTAACTCTGTCCAAAGCTCCGGCAATTTCAGGGCTTGACACAATACTTTTCAGACGCTTTGGCTTTAGTGTAGAAGAAACAGCTTGCAATACAGAAGACAGAATCTCAAAACTCGGGTCATCATCGCTGTCTTGACTGTCTTCTGAGCTGCTGATGTTGGCTGAGACAGGACCACTGGAGTGTTGCTGTTTTGATAACCTTGCATCAAATGCTTGATCCCGAGCTCTCTTTCTGACTTCCTTTGCCAATAGGTTCATATCAACTCTGGCCATGCTGCAGCTTACAACATCTTCTCGCTACATTGCAAGAAATTGCCAATCTTCAGCAATGGTTATTGTCTCCATTGCGGTTTTAGTTGCCAAGTCAAAAAGCTTATAAAGTGTGTCCTTGAACATCTGTTCTTTAATTCTACAGCTTTCCAGGTCTGTAGCTGGATTCTTTTTTAGATACTGATAGGAATCGTACAGTTTCCGAAGTTTTTTTTCACCAGAATCAATTCTTTGTTTTGCGATTCTCGCCTTATTCCATACAACAATCAGCTCTTGAATTGTATGATGAATGCTCTCCTTTATTGTTAGATGCTCCAGATGATGAAGGAGGAGACACCAGAGGACATCTCCATTTGTTGCTAATCTTGATGATGAGAGCTGCTTATTTTAACTATTATTATTGTTTTCTATTTAAGTTTACTTTAATTTCTTCTGTAGTTATTAAATTTAAAACTTTTTCAGCAATGCATATGATAAAACTTGCGCAAACAGCCATGGTCAAGTTGTCTAAATTAAAAAACGTTTTCGTGGACGTATGAGAAGAAAAACCGCACGCCTTTCCTGGTAAGGCTTTTATAAGTGAATTAATATAGCATCTGCAGTTTTATGTCGTCCAAGAGCCATTTTGCGTGTAGCTAGGGCTATTTGCGTTGAGCAAAAAATTTTTTGTTTGAGTATATTAAAGATATTTTTGAGTGGAATTTTAATGAAGTAATTTATGATTATTTTAACATTTAATAAAGTATTTAAAAAACCGCACGCTGTTGATATAAAAGTTTGAATTAAAGAAAAATTAAATATGCTCATTATTTACAAGTAGAAAAAATTCAGATAAAAAAAAAGTTTAAATCTTTTTAAGCTAACATTTTAAAAAAATTATTCAGCAATAGCAAAGTTGTCGATAAAATTGAACAAAAATACTTTCTTTTAGTTTTAGATTTTTAACTTAAACAATTATTTTACAAGGGTTTGTTAGGTTTTAAAATTATTTCATAGATTTAAAAATATTTATTAACTGTTAGACGTATTTAAAGTATTTAAGAGTAATTTTGAGGAAATATTTAAAAAATTGGTAAGCGCAAATAAAAAAAAATAAAAGGATTAATATTAAAACGTATTCTACTTGATTCAATAAAAAAGTACAGCTATTAAAATTTTTGTAAAAAGTAACTCTAAAAAAAAATTACTTAAATAATAATAATCGCTTTTTTGTTAGAAGTTACCAAAACTCAACGAAGCATGCTCAAGAACAGCTGCTGAAAAATGGAACGTCAATAGTTTTTCGAATAATTTTTAAGAATAATTTTTAAGAATAATTTTTTTGCTGAAATATGTCTTTTATACCTATAAGATTTTTATTCTAACATTTTCTTTTATTTTATTTTTCCAAAAATAAAATTCCTTGTAAACATTAAAAATCTATTCAAAACGTTCGTTAAAGTTTTTTAGCAATACGAGTGATTGTGCTTATCAACCGCTTTATGAAAATAAATAAAAATAAATAAATAAAAAATATTATATAAAATTGCTAGTAAAAATATTAGCTATTGCACATTTTTTAATCGTACAATATTAAAATCTCCAGTTTATTACTCGCTGACTTTTTAAAAAGAGAAAATAATTATTTGAAAAACTTTAAATTACATATTGGATAAAAAAAAATCAAATATTAGCATATTTTATAATCTTTTTTAAATGTTTAGTTATAATGTTTTTTATTCGTTTAGTATAGACAAAACGTGTCAAACGTCGAGAAAATAAACAAATGTTTTTACATTTTAAAAAACGAAACATTCCAAAACATTTTTAAATAATAACATTTCTACATTAATGATTTAAAGTAGTTTTGCGGTAATTAAGTAAATTGGTGCAGTTAATGTCGATAAATATGAAAAACAAATAAAAAGAATTTAATGACGTCAAAAATCACGTCGTGCTTATGCGTCGCACAATTTTTATTCATCACAAGGCCTGCATCTGCTTTTCAACAACATTAATTTATTTACCAGTGTTGAGATAGATGTTCAATTATCAAAAATTACACAAAAGTTTGTATAAATTCTTAAAAATTAAGTATTGTCAAAAAAATGATGAAATCATAGCGACCTCTAAAACTGTTCAGATTAGTCCAATTTTTTGTATGATCAAGCCTTCCCAGGAAAGGCGTGCGGTTTTTTGTTTCGTATGACCACACGCGATTAGGTTATTTTAGAAAACGTGAACACAGCCGTTTGCAAGTTTTATAATAATGCTGAAAAAGTTTCAAAAACAAAAAAAAACAAAACTAACAAAATAAAAAGAAATTGAAATAGAAAAAAATAAAAACAAATTAATAATTTAAATAATTTGTGTACTGTTTTTATTTTGTTTCTTTAGAGTGGTTGTTACATTCAGCAACAAAATTAGATAAGGTGAAGCAAAAAAAAAAAAAAAACAGTTTGAAGTCTACAATAAAAAGAATGATTTTCCTTTTCTTAACTTTCTTTTAAAGAGGATAACAAAAATACAAATTGCAATGTGTTTGTAAAATTTATTTTTTATAATTTTAATGTAACAACATAGATTGAATTAAGCAAATGCAAAACGCAAAATCTGGAAAAATATCTAGCATTAAAAATTTTAGTTTATACATAACTGTGTTCTTTGTTTATAAGGGGAGAATCAACTTAAACTGTTAGCGAAAAAATAAAAAATAAAACAATAAACTTACGATTACAAAAGTAAGAACATTCTAGTCACTAACTGCATTACAAAAGTAATAACACTATAATAGTTTTATTACTTTTATAACGCACTTATAACTTTTAAAATCCATTTTTTGTTCAAGCAACATTAGTATTCCCAAATTTTAATTGAAGTAGAAAAATATCTAGAAGAATAAAGTGGATTTTCAAATAATATTAAAACTAAAGTAACTTATAAAATCGTGACAGACAACTTTATGAAAACGTGTCGTATTAAAAGTTTAGCATTATGAAAAACAATACTAATGGACCGTAAAAATGCGCGTTAATTTTAAAATTAACCAATAAAAATTTTTTATTGGTTGATTTTAAAATTAACGCGCGTTTTTACATGGCGTTTTTCATAATGCTATGCTTTTTATGGGGTACTTTTTTATAACGTTGTTTAAGTGATATGTGAAAGTTCCTGAAATTCTTAATAATATTTGAATATCCGTTTTATTTTTTCAAGATGCTCTTCTACTTTAATAAATGTTTGAAATTAATAATGTTGTTTGAACAAAGAATGAACTTTAAAAGTAATAAGTGCTATATAAATGTAATAACACTATTATAGTTTTATTACTTTTATAATGCAGTTAGTGACTAAAGTGTTATTATTTTTGTAGTAGTAAGTTTATTGTTTTTGTTTTGTTTTTTGTAACTTTCTCGCTAGCAAACTTTTAATAATTTGCTCCTTATAAACAAAGTACACAGCTTTGCATGAACTAAAATTTTGAACAAAGAATGAACTTTAAAAGTAATAAGTGCTTTATAAATGTAATAACACTATTATAGTTTTATTACTTTTATAATACAGTTAGTGACTAAAGCGTTATTACTTTTGTAGTCGTAAGTTTATTGTTTTTGTTTTGTTTTTTGTAACTTTCTTGCTTTTAATTAAAGCAAACTTTTAATAACTTGCTCCTTATAAACAATGTACATAGCTTTGCATGAACTAAAATTTTAAAGACCTAATATTTTACCAGAGTTTGCAAACGCAATCGTATAGTTTAACTCTTGATATAAACTTGTTACATTATAATTATATAAATATATTTTACAAACAGAGGACGATACATATTTTCTCTTTTCTCTTTAAAAGAAAACTAACTTTATAACTTGTGCAAACTATATAACTTGTGCAAACGGACGTGGTCACGTTCTCTAACTTGAAAAACGTTTTTGTGGTCGCACGAGAAAGAAAACCGCACGCCTTTCCCGGGAAGGCTTGTATGATTATTCTTTAAGTATAGTCGAACAAAATTAGGCTTGTGGAGTGAATGTAGACGTATGAATTTTTACCACACAAATCTGGACCACCCTAGTATGTATGTATGTATGTATGTATGTATGTATGTATGTATGTATGTATGTATGTATGTACAATCCTAACCTAGGAAGCCTATGCAGTCGCTCGACCTGTTTGTCCCCACTTAAAGTATTTTTTTAAACAACTTGACCACATTTTTATATAGTAAGTGTTTTAAAAATTTGCGCCAAAATAAAGATAAAAGAAACTAGAGAAAATAAAACGGCAATATTCAAAAATGAAGACTATACGAAATAGAAAATCTAAATAGAATAAGCTAAAAAAATTGAATATTAAAAAAAAATGTTTTTGAAAAAATAAAATCTAAATATTTAAAAAATAATATCTAAATATTTAATGTTTTTTGTTTTCTTTTTTTTTTTTTAGTTTGTTCTTTTTCACTACCAAAATTGATACAAGTCAAGGAAAAGAAGTAGATAAGAATATGACAAAAATAAAAATATTTTTTGATATATAATTTTTTCGCAACTTTTTTCAGTCAGAATATTAGGATAATACTTTATTATTTGCGCTAGCTATATTAATAATTTTAAAATTTTTTCAAATGGCTAAAAATCATTTGTAAAACAAGTTTAAAAAACAATTCAATTAAAAAATACAAGTTCAAAAAATTTGTTTGTAAAAAAAAAGTCATTAATACTTATATCTAAATATAAAATATTTGGTTATTTTTGAAATAGTTTGCATTATTGTTGGATTATTCAAATTGTGCATTTAAATGTAGTTCATTTCCTGATAAACTATCATTATTAACAAAGCTCCTAATACTTGTGGGCTATTGAATTGTTAGCTCACTGAACTTTTTAAATGAAATTTTTATGAGACTATTTAAAACGTTTTTCAAGTTTTTAAAAACATATTTTCAAACAGAGCAATCATTATTGTCATTATCTCTATTAATTTGTATTAACAAATTGGGCAATATAAAGGAAACCATTTTATTCCTTTATTTAATTTATTCTGTCATTACAAAATTTATTAATTAAATAATATATTATATAAATAACAATTTATTTTCTTATTTTCCTATTATATAAGTATTGTGAAAAAACTTAAAAACAAAAAGTTCTTAAGTTTATTCAACATAGTTCTAGCATACATTGCATAATAGATTTTCAATATTACAACATAGTTCTAGCATACATTGCATAATAGATTTTCAATATTACGACATAGTTCTAGCATACATTGCATAATAGATTTTCAATATTACGACATAGTTCTAGCATACATTGCATAATAGATTTTCAATATTACGACATAGTTCTAGCATACATTGCATAATAGATTTTCAATATTACGGATAAATTGTGAATAAATTACTTATAGAAACATTTAAGTCTTGTTTTTATAAAAGATAACATGCTTTTCTTCGTCAACTTTATCAAATTTGGTAGCTAAAAACAACAACCACAAAAATTATATAATTTTTTTTTTAAAAAAAGTTCTTTAACTTTTCTTGTTTTAATTATTAAATTTTCTAGTTTAATTAAAGCTTGATTTAATGGTAGTTTTGTAGAAATGAGAAAGAAATGCACCTTATGACAATTGGCAGAGGCTCAAGCTTGATAACTAGAAATGAGAAAGAAATGCACCTTATGACAATTGGCAGAGGCTCAAGCTTGATAACTAGAAATGAGAAAGAAATGCACCTTATGACAATTGGCAGAGGCTCAAGCTTGATAACTAGAAATGAGAAAGAAATGCACCTTATGACAATTGGCAGAGGCTCAAGCTTGATAACTAGAAATGAGAAAGAAATGCACCTTATGACAATTGGCAGAGGCTCAAGCTTGATAACTAGAAATGAGAAAGAAATGCACCTTATGACAATTGGCAGAGGCTCAAGCTTAATAACTAGAGTAAGCCTAACTACATATACAACAGATTTTCTGACCTTATTTAAAAGAGAGGACTTTATTATAAACAGCTGGAATATGACAACAATATTCCATACAAAGAGAAATAAAAGATTTTTAAAAGTAGAGAGTGGAATCAGGATTAAGAAAATAGCAAGCATAATAAAGAGATGCAATCTTCACAGTTGCTAATTTTGCAATGGATTGTATATATGGTTTCCTTATAAACACTCAGATTATAATCTGAGAAGACATGACATGATTCAGTTCGAATGTTGTCATTTATTAATATGGAGTATCAACAATATTGCAATAAAGCAGTAAAGAACTGAGTTTTGTTTGGTTTACAATTCAAAAGAATAATGATTGGAGGATAGTTAGAGGGGTAAATGCGATCACTAGAGTTTTTAAAATTTCAACTATAAAAATCTTTTTTCATAAGAAAACAAAATTCTTTTTAAATAGTTTAGAGAATAATAAAAGTCCTGCAGAACACTTTTAAAAAAATATGAGAACACTTTTAACAAAATGTGAGAACACTTTAAAAAAATGTGAGAACACTTTTTAAAAAATGTGAGAACACTTTTAGAAAAATATTAGAACACTTTTAAAAAAAAAAAGAGAACATTTTTAATAAAATGTGAGAACACTTTAAAAAAAATGTGAGAACACTTTAAAAAAAATGTGAGAACATTTTTTAAAAAATATGAGAACACTTTTAAAAAAATGTGAGAACACTTTAAAAAAAATGTGAGAACACTTTTAAAAAAATGTGAGAACACTTTTAAAAAAATGTGAAAACACCTTTATAAAAATGTTAGAACACTTTTAAAAAAATATTAGAACGCTTTTAAAAAAATGTGACAGGAATGTCATCTGGACCAGAAATTGTAGAAGATTTTAGTTGGAAATAAATTTATCAAAATAAGTAGTAGACATTTGGATGTCTAACAACAGATTAACCTGTTTGGTATTGTCAAGAAGATCAAACTAAAACATTTATCAAGTTTTACAGTTTTACTTTCGCCTGAAAATTGCATTGTGTCAACCTCTTCTAAATTTTTGATCTACATAATTAGTTTTTGTTAGAAAAATTTTTTATATAGTTTTAAAATTCAAATTGTCAATGTGCTAGCATGGCCGAGTGGTTAGAGTGCTGAGCTTCTGAACAAAAAAGCTGTGGTTCAAGTCAAACCACTGGTGACCTTTTTTTTTTTTTTTAAATACTTGTGAAGTTTTATAAAGATTATTTACAAACTTTTCTAATAATATTATGTTATACACTTTAACAAACAAAAAGATTTTTAAAAAAGCTAAAAATTCTAAAAACATTTAAAAATGGGGGGATATTTGTTGCGTATGTGTCATTTTTACAACAGTAAAATAATAATTTTAATTATTTTTAATAGTTTTAAAAATAATTAAAAGTTAAAGTTATTTAATATTGATGCTATAAAGAAATTTAGAGTTTTACAGCTATTTCACCATGCCCCCATTAAACATTCAAAACCGAGTGCACAACAATGACAGAATTTAGATAGCTATCAAAATGGTATTACACTCAATTATTTTTTGGCTTTTTGGCTGATTTGTAAACTTTTAAATAAGGGATTGTCTATAAATTATGCAATGCTAAATTTCACTGATGAACTAAGCAAAAAAGATCAAAATTTACCCTCGCAGAGTCATATTTTAAATAAAAAATCAAAATAGCTAATTAAGTTTAATAAAAATGAAGAACTGATGGTTTTCTTCTTTTTTAAAATAGATTTAGCGTTGCGTAATTTATGGACGATCCCTTAGAATTATTTTTTTGCTATAAATATTGCTCTAAGCAATAATTATAGCAATTCTAATTATTATAGATATATACTCAGAAGCGATTTTATGGGGTTGGGGGGTGGGTGGGTGTATATACTCCTCTATATCTCCAAATCATCAATCAGTTTAATAGTCATCCTTACTCATTACAACTTGAAACTGCTAAAAAAGCCTTCTTCATTATCATTGGATTTGTTTGTGTCATCTTCAGTGTTTCTATCCTTGTCACTTTCACTGCTATTGTTGTAATTGCAGATTACTTTCATTTTTTTTTTTGTGTGTGCAAATTTTGACGGTTTTTTGTCTTGAACATCCCGTTAAATGCCATGCACAATGTACAACTGTTGATCGCATGCACTTAAATGTATATATCGCCTCTGTATATACTATAATAAAAATTTTGCTATAAATATTGCTATAAGCACAGCAAGATTGAAAAGTATTTAAAACTAATTAGGGGAGGTCTTTAATCCTACAAAAGTGACACCTCTCCAAAGAAGGTGATTTTCGAGTTATAGTCAGTTTTTAATGAATTTAGTCGGTATTTTGTGAGGACTCACCCCCTCTCCCCTCTTATCATATTTGTAGCATGGCCTCTATATATTATAATAAAAATTTTGCTATAAATATTGTTATAATATTTAAAACTAATTAGGGGCGGCCTTTAATCCCCCAAAACGATACTGATGACAGCGCACTAAACCACTTAGCTATCAATGATATGTGTTTAGGAGAAAAACAAACCTAATTATAAATCTCTTATAAGCTCAAGGTATGCTGAAAGGGTGCACATGTTAATTTTTTTGCTCTTAAAAATTTTTTTAAATGAATTATTTTAGGTAAAAATATTGAAGTAAACAAATCATAGGTAGAGAAATGATCGGTTTGGAATAGATAAGTATGAAAAGGCATTAACAGCAATTATAATTTTGTTTACTAAAAAAACTACACATTTTGATTTAAGAACAAATAATCAATATTTTATGTCTAATAGATGGTATTTCTTTAATATCCAGAAAACAAAAAATGTCTCAAAAAGTATTTATTGGTTTCATTTTTTTTGTGATAAAGAAAATCAACTTGCAAAATGTAAAAAATGCAACTTAAGAGATAAAGTCAAATGGTGACAGTACCAGTTGTCTACATACATATCTAAGAACTAACCATGAAGTTGATGTCATCAGTATTACTACTGATGACGCTTCTGTAATGCAGAAAGTGGGACATTTAAGTGATTGTGATCAACAGTTGTGCATTGTGCATGGCATTCAACTGGGTGTTCAAGATGTTTTGTACAAAAAACTGTCAAAATCTGCACACACACACACACAAAAAATGGAAGTAATCTGCAATTTCAACAATAGCAGTGAAAATGACAAGGATAGAAACACTGAAGATGACACAAACAAAACCGATGATAATGAAGAAGGCAATGATAATAAAGAAATTGTGGAGTTGCTTTGCCGTTCTCTGTTAAAAATATGATCAAACACTTCAAAAATACACGGTAGACAAATTTGGTAAATTTGGTCTTTTACTAATACTTGACTCCAAAACAACCCGTTTGTCAGCAGGTACAATACTAATGTTTGTTAACTTTGGAGATATAATTTTTAGCTGTAAAGTTGAAAGCTTTGTTTGAGTGATGATTTAATGAGTGTCGTACATCTTTTTCCAGCTTGCTAAAATATCTGCACAAAGGCTATCAACGTTATTGCATCCAACACTGTTTGTTGACCGCCTCAGCAAATCAGCCATTGTAAATACCATTGCTTGAATGAATAATCAGCTCAATCAGTGAGCATATAATCTACTCCCTTCCACCAGCGTTCTTCTGATAGCGATTTTGTTGACAACACTGTAAACTTGTCATTGAAAGAAAAACTTGCAATTTTGTATGATAAGATTTTTTTTTTTTTGAAGGAGAAACTCATGGCATGTATTAGCAAAATTTCTTCTAATACTTGAAACTCATGGCATATATTAGCAAAATTTCTTCAAATACTTGAAAACTGTGAGGCCAGCAAGTGTCAAATTGGAGTGTGAATGTTCAGCAAGTCACAAAATTACAATCATCTCTTGAGTATCATCCTCAAGAGATGATTGTAATTTTATATTATTTGTATAGCATGCTATATGTTTCTTATAGACATATTTTACAAAGAAGGAAAAAGCAAAAATTGAAAAAAGTCTATAATTTGATATAAAATAAATTTTATTGAATCAATAACATTTTTACTATTAACTTAAAATTTTAATAATATTATGATATGATAAATTAAAAAATATTAGCAATATTATACTGGTATTACCGCTATTGAACTCTTACACATGATGCCTTCACTGTTTCATCTTCTGACTTTATACTCTTACAAATGCTCCTTCCACTATTTCATCTTCTAAATTTATATTTTTACAAATGATGACCCCACTCTTTCATCTTCTGACCTAATTATATTTCACAAATTATAAAAAAACTTACATATTGTAATAAATCTTAAAATTTATTCAACACAATGTTACTATTATTCAACACAATGTTACTATTACAATGTTACTATTATTTGACCCAAAATTACTATTCTTTTTTTGATTTTTTTTTTGTTTTAAATAATTCTATGAACAAATTTTTAAATTATTGGAAAGAGTGAAAGTTTTAGATATTAAGTTTTCCAAATTGAAATCTGAATTTCTATTTGAAAAACTCAATATTCATCTTATTGATTGATTGAAATATTTTTCTCTTTAAATGTTTATAATCTGTTAAACTAATTAATGTTTTATTTCTTTTGATTGTTGTTTTTTCATTTAAAGTAACTTTCTGAAAAACAAAATATTCTTACTATTCAATATCATTTTTAGAAGCTTTTTTTTAATTACTTTTTTAAATTTATATTTTTAAAGTCCTTCTGGTACAATTTGTTCTGGTTTATGACACAACATAAAATTAAAAAGCATGGGTTGTTAATAAAGTCATTTCCTTTTTTTTTCAAGATCTTGGATTGTTATTTATAATTGTAAAATAAAAACAAAAATTATTTAAATATATAAAATTTAAATAATATTTTCATTTATTTTCATGCATTTTATGACTTAATTTGTATCAAGGGTAAAGTAGTAGTATAAGGAAATCAATAAAAAAATTTTAGCAACTGTTTCAAATTAAATTTTTTTATACAGCCAACTGATGCAAGACTAGCTTTTCCATGTTGGGATGAACCAGCCTGCAAATCAACATTTGAAATTACAATAATTGCACCAAAAGATAAAGTTGTTCTATCAAATATGGTGAGTTGTTTTGTGTTTTTGCTTTAACTAAGTTTTTTTTTTTTTTTTTTTCTCTTTCGTTAATATTTATTATTTTTTAAATTTTCTGTTCAGATAAGTTTAGGTAAGCTTTTGTAGCCCGTTTTTAAATTTTAAAAATATGCCGTGGTCAAATCGTTAAAACATTTGTGGTCATATAAAGACATGAAATCACACGTCTTCCTGTGAAAGCCTGATATACATATATATATATATATATATATATATATATATATATATATATATATATATATATATATATATATATATATATATATATATATATATATATATATATATATATATATATATATATATATGTATATATATATATATATATACATATATATATATATATATATATATATATATATATATAAATATATGTATATATATATATACATATATATATATATATATATATATATATATATATATATATATATATATATATATATATATATATATATATATATATATATATATATATATATATATATATATATATATATATATTGGTCGGGAAGGGGGTGCAATCACACTCGATAACTGACCACGGAAATAATATTTAGTTGCAATAAACCGGCCAGATTTTTTAGTTGTTTTGAGAACATTTAAGTTTATGTATGTTTCCTTGATTGTCCGCAAAATGAATAATATTTTAATATAAATTTTGTTTTACCGACATGGAAATATACATAAACTCGATGCTCAGTGCGGAAAAATAAAAAAAAAATATTCGCAAACACAAAAATCCCACCAAATCTACGAACAACTAATTTTATTGGTTCAAAAAATAATAACCGAAATTTCTAGAGTATTCAAAAAATACTAACCGAATGTTCTAAAGTATTCTGTTGAAATATTTTAAAAAGTTGTATTATTTGAGCTTTGTTATGTTTTTGTTGAGATTTCTATTTTAAATTGTTTTAAAAATATACTATCAAACGAACTATTTTTTTAATACTATGGCTCATTCTCGGAGCCACATCTACAAAGCTATAAATGTTTTAAACTAACATTATTTGCTAACAAAAATAAAAGTTTTAAGTTTATATTTTTTAAATTGTCAAAGTTTTGTTAATATATTATAGATCTTATTAGTATATTCTTATTTTTTATAAATAAGGGATGTATTTTTTATGTATGTAATGTATTTTTATGTAATGTATTTTTATGTATGTATTTTTTATGTATGTCGTTTTATGTATGTATATTTTATTCAAATGTAATCTTTTAAAGCAATTTTTGCGATTGATTTTGTAAACAAAAATCCTTTCAATAATAACTGTGTTTTCAATGAAATTATTAATAATCATCAAAGTTAATACAAAAAAATTTTAACCACTAATCCATTTTCCTTAGTGTACCCGATAACTGATGCTTTCCCCCAAGAAAGAAAAGTTTTTAAGTTCTTAGAAATTGGTTTACTCATTTCAATTATTTTTGCTTCAGCCATTCTTACAAACTCATTATACTTAAACTTAAAGTTACTTTTTCTATTTTAAATACTAATTAAAAATATAAAGCCCACTCACTAAACATTATAAGCGATATTGTGAAGCAGTTCCGGTTCCTCCTCCCAAAGTAATTTAATGTTTTTTAGGTAATTTCTATCTAGCTAATTGAATTTCTACAGTATCTCAATGATTTAATTATTTCTTTTGTTTATTTTACTAAGAAGAATTGTTTCAAATGTGTTAAACTTTTCAAACTACGCAAAGCATAAAACAGTTATTGAAAAAACTTTTTTATTTATAAATAAATCATCTAGAGTTAGTTTTATTGGTTGAATCTTGTTGGACTTTTCAGGGCCGGGTGCTGCATTATTTAGTTGGCCTTTTTTATGTGCCACAGCGTAAACACGACTAAAAAAAATACTGAATGGTTCTCTTGACTATTTTGCCCCCCCCTGACATTGTGAGTCCCGAGGCTATAGCCCTTCTAATTCCCCCTACCTCCTCAAATTTGCACTGGAAATAAGACACAAGTATATAAACAAAAATTATATATAGTCTTTGATAAATCGAAAAACATTTGTTTTCTTATTAAACCATCACTAATAGTAAGTTGTTACTTTATACAATAAATGTTGCTTAATTTTATAAAAAAAATTATAAAAAGTTAAAAGCTATTTTTCTTTTTTTTAACTGTCTCTCATCAGTCCAGTTAAGCTTATTGCGCTTTGTTTGTTTTTGAAATGTTTTAAAAACGACTAAAAAATCTGGCCGGTTTTTCGCAACTAAATATTATTTTTGTGGTCAATTATAGAGTGCAATCACACCCTCTTCCCGACCAAGCCTGTATATATATATAAATATAAATATATATATATATATATATATATATATATATATATATATATATATATATATATATATATATATATATATATATATATATATATATATATATATATATAGTGTAGCTTTAAGAGCGTTTTAATGTAAAAAAAGTCTCTTACGACTACAACTTTAATTACCTCGTCTCTTAAGCTGTTTTTGATTGTCATCGAAATGTCAAAGCAATTAATTTATGCGGAAGTACATTAAATTTAATTGTTTTTTAAAAAATTTTTAAAAAACCGCAATTATAACGACTAGAAAGTTTTTTTTAATTAGTGGTGTTTTTGTTATTGATTTAATAAAAAACATTTTTAAAACATGCGTAAATGTTGCTACATGGACTATCTTATAGCCTGACTCGCAACGGAGTGCTGCTACATCGACTGACAAATAGCCTGACTCGCAACGGAGTGCTGCTACATCGACTGACAAATAGCCTGACTCGCAACGGAGTGCTGCTACATCGACTGACAAATAGCCTGACTCGCAAGGGAGTTCTGCTACAACGACTGACAAATAGCCTGACTCGCAAGAGAGTGCTGCTACATCGACTGAGGGTTTGGTTTGGCCAGGCAGTCTATCAATTAAAAAAAAAAATTTAATTTTTAAAACTTTTTCTAGTCTGGTTTATTAACGCGCTCTTTAAAACTACAGTTTATGGGAAACTTTTTTTGATGCCACGCAAGAGACATGCAAGAGTATATATATATATATATATATATATATATATATATATATATATATATATATATATATATATATATATATATATATATATATATATATATAGTCTTGCATGTCTCTTGCGTAGCATCAAAAAATATTTCCCATAAACTGTAGTTTTAAAGAGCGCGTTAATAAACCAGACCAGAAAAAGTTTTGAAAATTAAATTTTTTTTTTTAATTGATAGACTGCCTGGCCAAACCAAACCCTCAGTCGATGTAGCAGCACTCTCTTGCGAGTCAGGCTATTTGTCAGTCGTTGTAGCAGCACTCCCTTGCGAGTCAGGCTATTTGTCAGTCGATGTAGCAGCATTCCCTTGCGAGTCAGGCTATTTGTCAGTCGATGTAGCAGCACTCCGTTGCGAGTCAGGCTATTTGTCAGTCGATGTAGCAGCACTCCGTTGCGAGTCAGGCTATTTGTCAGTCGATGTAGCAGCACTCCGTTGCGAGTCAGGCTATAAGATAGTCGATGTAGCAACATTTACGCATGTTTAAAAAATGTTTTTTATTAAATCAATAACAAAAACACCACTAATTAAAAAAAACTTTCTAGTCGTTATAATTGCGGTTTTTTAAAAAATTTTTAAAAAACAATTAAAATTTAATGTACTTCCGCATAAATTAATTGCTTTGACATTTCGATGACAATCAAAAACAGCTTAAGAGACGAGGTAATTAAAATTGTAGTCGTAAGAGACTTTTTTTACATTAAAATGCTCTTAAAGCGACACTATATGAGTATATATATATATATATATATATATATATATATATATATATATATATATATATATATATATATATATATATATATATATATAAATTAGTAGAAAATCACTTTGCAAATTTTTTTTTCATTTAACACTGTGTTTCATCAATAAAGACTCATCAGAAAGGAATGATCAAATTAGTAAAACTTCAATTTATACCAAAAATTAAATTACAGGAAGTTGCATGTCTCAACTACTGTAATTTTTCACACATTGTGAAAATGACACTGCTTTAAAAAGAATTTTTTAGAAATGATTACGTAAGGTTTTTTTTAAAGAAATATTTTTTTTTTTCATATTTTATTTAAGCTTATTTTTGTGCCTGCATTTAGAAATCAATTCTGATTTTTTGTTTAATAAACATTCTTGGTTTGCATGTGTAATTATTTCAAATTTTTCAAAGATTGCTTATGATTGGCAAAACGTTTTTTCCATTCACCCTCTGTTTTGCCAATATATTGTTTATCAGGTACATTCTTAGAGGAAACAAAACATTTATATACAACATTTTTTGATAAGCAGCTTCCACTCATTGGACAATTGTTTTTTTTGTTTACAATTACAATTTTCTGTAGTTTTTTCATTTTGGATTTCTTTTTTGTTTAACAAAGAATTGTTATGACCTTTTATAATTCTTTCCATATTTTTTGTGCAACTGTAGCTAACTTTAATTGTATTTTGATTGAAAATTTTATGTAATTTATTAGACGGCAGGAAATGCTTATCGATCCATTTTAAAAACACTTTTCCTATGTTAGTGGAAACATTTTTGCTATATGGGGGGATAAAACAAGTTACATTTCTAGTTCTATTTTGCTTTTTTGTATATTTTTTTCAGGGTCAAATTTTAATTTAAAGTTTTCAAAACCACTTTTTTTTAGGACATCTTCAAATATTTGTTTGGAGGAATTAAATACATTTTCATTAGAGGAGTTTTGATTAAGTCTGTTATTAATTGAAATTTGTTTTAGAATTTGGGGTGGATGATTTGAGTTAATAATAATATACAAAATTCATTGTTTGGTTTTTTGAAAGGCTTATATGAATTTTGAGAGAGATTAAATGTGACATCAAGAAAGTTCACAATTTTTAAATTTATGTTTATTTCGATTTGAAAGCCAATATTTTTAAAAATTTTTTATATCTTTTCTAATTTTATCAAGCTGTTGACCAGATTTTTTACGCATTACTATTAAACCATTGCTGCGATAAAGACCTAAATTATTTATATTGATTATTTTACTTAATAAATCTAAAATATATAGTCCAACAAATTCACTAATTTCTGCTCCTTCATAACTGCCCATTGTTACATCAATGCAGTCATGTATGTTTTGCACTCTTTTTATGGAATAACTTTAAATTGTTTATATATATATATATATATATATATATATATATATATATATATATATATATATATATATATATATGTATATATATATATATATATATATATATATATATATATATATATATATATATATATATATATATATATATATGTATATATATATATATATATATATATATATATATATATATATATATATATATATATATATATATATATATATATATATATATATATATATATATATATATATATATATTAGGGTGACACAAAATTAAAAAAAAAAAAAAAAAAAAGTCACAGTACATTTTCCTGTTCTACCAAACTTCGGAAATCTACAAAAAAAATTTTAGATCCCTAAGTGATCAGGAAGAGCTACATGTAAATTTAAAAATTTTACGTTCCGAGCCTTTTTTTTTTTCTTCACAATATTTTATTATTTTCACATCATTCAGCAAGTTTTCAAAACATGTGTCAAAAACTCAAGATGTTTTTAAAACATTTGTGGTCATTCACAACTATTTTTTAAAAACTTTAATTGCACCATAAACTTAGTGGATTACGTTTAATCACTTGGCAACTTTTGATTTATTAATTATCTTACTTTAAACTTCGATTTTTTTTTACTGTTTACATATCCGTACAAAATGTTGAAAATCAAAAAGAGGAAAACAAAAGAAATTAGCTATAACGCTCGGAGGTCTGTTTACCTGCTTAACTTGCCTTTAAGCTATCTACCTACAAACCAACTTCCATCAAATAGAAGTGTTCTTCGATATTACTTGTTCCTAACTTCAGCTAGAGATAAGCGATTCAAACCTATTAAAATAAACTTTTCATGTTCTCGAGCATGAGAGGATGTTATATGTAAAGGGAAAGACGAGTTTTGTAATTCAAATACCGAAAAATACTGTTTACTCCGACAAATTGTAAATATTTGGAAGTCTGCTGGTTTCAGTAATTACTTAATTTCTGAGAGAAGTATAGTGGAAAAGTTTAAATCTCTATACAGCAAATACAAAACTTTGTGCAACAGTAAAACCTTTCAAATCAAAAAGCAAATTTCCGAACGCCACAAAAATGACTTTTACAATATGGTAGAACAATTGTTTGACATCAGTGCGAAGGACTTTGAGATGAAGTTGAGACGCCATGAATCAATGCCTCGTGATACTTCTGCTTTACAAGAGGATTTGGCCTTCTTAGATGATCAAAGGTATTTTTTGCTCAAATTTTTTTGCGAAGATTTAACCTATTTTTCAATTATGATATATCTACTAATTTTTCCCTTATATAAAAAAATCATTTTTTTGAGAAATTTTTTTTTTTATTCAAATTTAGCTTACGCTAAGTGTTTTAACAACTTTTTGCACAGAACTAACATATGATCATATCTTCTAAAATTGACACAGAGCTTGAAGCAAGGTTTCAGAGAAAGATTGATAGATGCAAGAGGAAAGAAGAATATAAAGATCGAGTACAGAAGAGCAACGATTGGATAATTTGTTACAACAAAGAAAAAATTGGGGAAAAAAAGGCAATGGAATCACAACTTTTTTCCTAACAATGATATAAATTTCAATTTGGCAAGTGAGGAACCTACAGAACCTAAAAACTACAGAACCTAAAAAAACAAGAGCTGAATCACAATTAGGTAATATTTAAGTATAATTTGTTAAACACATAAAAATATTTGTTTCAACCTATGACTAAATAAAAAGAGAGAATATAAACAATTTTTTCTAATAATGCACGGACATTTTAGGCAAAACTAGTAATTTTTTGAAGTAAATGTATAGCTAAGCTAAGAATCTTTATATTAATTTAGATGCTGGAAGTGTAATTGCTAAGTCGGAAGATTTTGTCCCAAATAAAAATGTTAATTTTCACAAAGCAAGCTCAAAAAGTAGGCATCAGTTTAGACCATCATATTTCAGAGTAGAAAAGGAGATAACCAGTGAAGGTCTCATTGCAGCAACAACTTCCACCAGTATAAGGGCTGGTCTCAGCATTCGAGATCAAACCTTTCTTATTGCAAGCGTAGTAAACTATTTAGGAGGAGATGTTAAACAGCTAAAGTTAAGCAGAGAATCTGTCAGAAGGCGACGTTACAGATTTTTAGAAGAGGAAGGAGGCCAGATACGTAATGAATATATTAATTTAATGGCTAACAAGATGTTAGTTTTACATTTTGATGGTAAAATTTTAAAGCATATTGAGGAGGACACTAGACAGGCAACTACTGCAGATAGACTATCAGTATCTGTTACTAGCCCAAAGTTTGAAACCAAAGATGATCTTTTACTCGGTGTTGTGCCAACTGATAGTGTAACTGGTAAGGGAATCGATATGGCTATAAGTATTATGAATCTCCTAGAATATTTTGAAATTTGTGACTATATTGTAGGATTCTGTTCTGACACCACAGTAAGTAACACTGGATGGAAATCTGGTGCAATAACTATTATGGCAAGATTTCTTGGTAAACCATTTCTTTGGTTATTGTGTAGACACCATATTGCCGAAATAAATATTACTTGGGCTTTAAAGGCAATTTCAATGGAAAAGTCTAAAGCCCCTGCGAATAAGTTACTAAAAGATTTTCAGCAGAAATGGATAACAGAATTTTTTCCTAAAGTTTCAGCTAGTGGTGCTGTAGAAAAGTTCAAACGATTTCCTGAGCAAGACCTTATTGTTGGCAGTGATCTCTGCAAACTCTATTTGAAGTCTAAAAAGTTTGTTACTAAAGCACTAGAACATGAAATCTTCCCCAGGTATGTAAAAATAATATAAAATGAATTAGTTTTTTCATAAATATACTTTTTTTTTTAAAGTTATTAAATAAAGTTAGGAATATTTTAGGAATGATTACAGGCATCTTGTTGAATACTTGGCATATTACATGAATGTTAAGTCTGAGAAATTAAATAATTTTCTCATCTATCAGCCTGGCGCCTGTCACAATGCAAGGTTTATGGCCTATGCAATATATTTTCTAATGTTCAATATGACATCCACAGTCGTTGAATATCTGACTCCTGAAAAAAAACATATGGTCTCAAGGGTAGCATTTACTGTTGCTATTTATTATGGACCTGCCTTTCTTAACTCAGGCAAAGCAGAGCATGCTGTTCTGAATGATTTTAATGCATTCAAAATTGCTGAAACAATTAAGACAGAATGGGATTATGAAGTTGGAATCTCACTTCAAAAAAGCATGAGTAACCACACATGGTATTTGTCTCCTAAAGTTGTCGTACTATCGTTAGGTGATCCTTATATGAAAGCGTTTAATCATTCAGAAACTTTTAAAATTTCCAATTCCTGAGTTATCAGAGATTTCTGTTACAGCTCCTTCTGCTGTTAACGTTATCAGTGATAGTCGATTAGAGGATTTAATTACAAAGGAGAGTTGGCTATTTTTTATACTTACAGGTCACACCGAATCTGTTCAAGAGTGGCATACTTCAAGTGATTTCTTAGCGCTAGATTCATACAAAAACTTTGCTCAGTTAGTTTGCAATCTTAGTGTGACCAACGATTGCGCAGAAAGAAATATTAGTTTAATTGAAAACTTTGTTCACAGTTCCCACAATGAGGATCAGAGACAGAACATTCTTTTGGTAGTCAGAGAGCACAGAAAGCTTATAACAAAAGATATGTCGCTTAAGGAACTGGTAAAGCTAAAACCTAGAGTTGAAAAATTATTGTAAAATAATAGCTAACTGTATGAAACTATAAACAGTATTTTTTTTCTTGTAAGATCAAACAAAAGTTTAGATATAAACATATTTTAACCCGTAAAAAATGACATAAAGTTCAGCCAATCCTCAATATTTAAAAAATTACATGTTGCACTTCCAACGAATAAAAATAAGTGATATTTTGTTTTTAGACTAACTGAATGTTGTAGAACAGGATAAGCAACTGCGATTATTGATTTTTTAAAAATTTTATTTTTCAACCCTACTTTGTGTCACCCTAATATATATATATATATATATATATATATATATATATATATATATATATAATATATATATATATATATATATATATATATATATATATATATATATATATATATATATATATATATATATATATATATATATATATATATATATGTATATATGTATATATGTATATATGTATATATGTATATATGTATATATGTATATATGTATATATGTATATATATATATATATATATATATATATATATATATATATATATATACATATATATATACATATATATATATGTATATATATATATATACATGCTATTGCTTATATATATGTATGCAGGCTTCACCAGTTATGAAGTGTATGAATGCAGGCTTCACCAACTGTCTCATCCATTACACCAGGTTTTTTTATTAAAGATTAAAAAAATATACACAAAAAATTGTCTCTTTCAATTTAAACTTATACAATAATTTGCAATTAGTTTAAGATCGTTTATTTTTAAACTTTTAGGAGTTGTCAAAACTTAATAGTTAAAATAAAAATAATACTTTTAAATTAATAAACTTTAAATTAATTTTTTTTTTATAAAGTTAAATCGTTTTTTATCTTAAAGAATAATGACAGTGTTTAAACAGTTTCTTAAAGACAATGTTTAACCAACTTATTTAAGAATATTGGTTGTGTTTAACCTACTCTTAAGAGGTCTAACTAACCTCTTAAAAAACAATGACAGTGTGAAATCAAATTTTTGCAGATTAATGACAGTATGCAATCAAATTTTTACAGAAAAATTATGTTTATTACTTATGTTGATTTCTGTCAAAAATAATATATTTTTGTTAAATTACATACTTTCAAACTCCACAATAAAATCATGAATTATTTTTTTAGGATGTTAGCCATCAAAAAGTTGATGACAACGATGAATCTTTACAAATTGTAACTTTTAATAGGACACCAATAATGTCAACATATCTTGTTGCTTTTATTGTTGGTGAGTTTGATTTTGTAGAGGGAAAAACTGAGGATGGCATTAATGTTCGTGTTTTTACTCCTGTTGGAAAATCTGATCAAGGAATGTTTGCATTAGAGGTATGTTATAATGTTTTATCTTTTATGGTTTTAAAAATACTTTTCGTAACTTGAACTTTTTATTCCAAACAGATGATATTGTGCAGTTCATTTTTTAAATTAAATTTTTGTTATAAAAACTAATAATTATTATTTATTAGATGAAGAAAATGTTATTGACAAAGAAAATTTTGAATATAACTATTATCTGTTTCTTAAAAACTATAATTTTTTAGTTTGAAATTTTTTTTAGTTATTTGTATGAAAAAAACATTTTTCCCACTAATACACAATTTCCAACTAATACTCAATTTATTTATTTTTAATTAAATTTAAAAAAATACTAATAATGATTTATTTGAACAGATGAACAACAACTTGTAAACAGTAAGTTAATTGACAGTAAGCAATTGACTAATAAAGAATTAAACTTGTTTCATTATGAACCAATTGTCACAAACAAAAAAAAAACAGTGCAAAGCATGTTTCAATTGGTCTTTAGAACAATTGAAACATGTTTTGGACTGTTTTTTTTATTAGAATGGTAGAAAGTAATTATCTTCAACAATGAGTATAATTTTTATAAGTATAATAAATCGTTAACAAAAAAAAAAACTAAGGGTTTGTTGAGAAAATACTAAGAAGTATTGAAGCAGTACATAAAAAGCTGTATTCAAAATGGCAGTGACTCTGTTGCAATATGGAGGTGCATATCAGACTCAGACACTTCTTGTCATAAAAATCTATGAAAGAATAAATACATGCTTCAGGCCTTGTTTTAAGTAAAAAAATTGCTTAATTTATTAGCTTAACTCGATATTTGACGTCATAAACTACCTTTATTTTTTTTTATAGATGTTAAGCTACTTTTTTTTTATAGATGTTAAGATGTTAAACTACCGCAATAGGTAAATAACCGTTAACTCGTTCAATTTAACAATTAACTCAAATAACTATGAACGTTTTAAATGTAAATATATTATGAAAAGTTTGTTATGTTTTCAATTGTTATTCTGATATTAATTTTAGTTCAATATTATTTTGTGAAAAAAAAAAATATATATATATATATATTTTAATTATTTCTAAAATTTATTTTTGAATAATTATTGTTTTTAAATCGTTATAATGATTTTTTATTTTTAAAAATTTTGCGAGTAAACAAAAAAAAATTAATAAACATATTAATAAACAAAAACCCTTGTTAATTATTTAAACAGTGATTTTGTTTTGACTAGCAAAAAATAATTTAGGTTTTTAAGTATTTTTTAAATTTATGTTGCTTAGCGTTTTAACTTGCGTTGTATAATATAAAAAAGTATCATGTCTGCTTTGAGCATATTTTTGATGTGTAATTTAGAATGCGTTCGCCAGGAATTTAGTTCATAAATGTTTTACATTATCGTAAAAATGTTTTACATTGTAAACAAATCACAAAGAAACACAGGGCTATAGAGAAAAATCGTTTTTAAAGATTTTTTTTTTTTTGAACTTAATGAAATTGAAAAAAAAATTTAATCGTTACTTAATTGACTTATTTCTAGACTTAATGTCCCACTTATTGAGATTTTGAGACTTATTGAATGTTACTTGAAATATAAATATTATGTACATATATATAGAACAATATAATTTTATATGAAATATATGTTTTTTGCATATATAATATATACTATAAACAAAAAAAAGTCCAAAATTGATGTTTGTATCAAAGTTCTACGTGATAGCTTTCTTTTAGCAACCTTAGTCATTTTTAATAAATAAAACTTGATGGAAGTATAACCGAATTGAAGATATTGGTGAAAATGTTTAGTTCTTTAAATTATGTTTGACGCAAAAGTAATTAGTTTTCTAGCGTTCTAAGTTTTGAAATTTAATTGATATTTTTAAATTTTTAATGTAATAGTTATTAACAAATAGAATTTAATTGAAGCTTAACTGATTCGAAAGAACTTTGTGCAAAATGTTTAGCCATGTTTAATTATATTTGACGCAAAAATGTTTTATTTTCGTGCGTTTACAGTTTGGAATTTTTATTGAAGTATAGGAGGTTTTGTTATATGTACTTATATGCAATTCAAAAATAATAATCTTAGTTAAGTGAAGTTTTTTGCCAAAGGGACCTCAAAAAATAGTACGAGTTAGCAAATGGTCCGACTTAACGAGAGTACAAATTAAGCGGATGGTTTTACAGTAAGTTGACAGAGAATGTTCAAGGAGAATCGAAATTCCGTCTGACTTAGTAAAAGTCCGACTTATCCAGTGTCTGAGTTAACGGGATTCAACTGTATTTCTCATCTTGATTTCAAATATGCAACTTATTTTTCGCCATCATGTCAAGTTGTGAAGATATTTGGGCTCAAATCTTTAGTATAAGGAGTAAAGTCCCTAATATTGTCGAAAGTAAAGTTATTTAAAAGTATGTCAACCTGGGTCTCAAAAAAAGTTTTTCTTAAAACTCATTGACAAAAAAATTATGTGAAAAAAAGACTCTTAAAAAAATATTAACAAAATGTTTTTCAGCAATAATACAAAAAGTACATATTTTTATTACAAACGAATAACATTTTGGAATCTATGGAAATATGCTTCTTTTAAGACCCAGGTTGACATACTTTTGAATAAGTTTTTTTTCTCTTTGAACTCAAATATCTTTACAACTTGACGTAATGGTGAAAAATGAGTTGCACATTTGAAATTAAAATGAGAAATACTATAAAAAAAACTAATTTTTTGAAATTTTTTTTTTTTGTTGGCCTGTGTAATTACAAAACCCTTTTTTTTGTTTTTGTTTGTAAGCAATTTAGTTTAGAATAAAAAAATAAAAAAAGAATAAATATGAGGTAATATTTGTTAAGAACAAATTTAATTTATTTATTGAGCAATATTTTTATTTTTATTTATATACCAACTTAAATAAAATATACCAACATGTTAAAATATTTTAACATGACTTGTGTCATTTATAAACCAAAGGAAAGCTGCCCATATGTCACAATTGGTTTTGGATAATGTTTTATTTTGATGAAGATCACATAACTTACATTTGATTTTAATAACGTAAGTCTTCTCTTTTTCTGTGATAGTTTCAATTCGAAAAGCATTGGCAAAGTCCCAGGATTTAAAAGTTTTCAAAGTAAATCTTTTGTCCTTCAAATTACAATCCATATTCAAACAATTTGGAGAGAATGGAAATATACTAGGTTTTTATATACTAGTTTGTCTTATTTTATATAGAAAGAGACTGTCATTAAACTAAAACGTGCCTTAGTTTTTATTTAACGGAGTCTGTAATGTGCGCGTGCATAATGAAACCTCCGTTATATAAATATATTCAACATAATATTAGTGCCATCAGCAGATGTTGCAAATGTTTTTAATAAAAATTCAGTAAAAAACTCAAAAAATCTATATTACAAAAAACATATATATTCTGTATTAATAAATTTGGAATATAGATTTTTTTTAAAGTTTTTTACTGAAAACTTTAAAAAAATTACTACTTTTTATTAAAAATATTTGCAAAAAATTTTTAGTTAAGGATTGGCGAACTTTTTTCATGTTGCTAAATATTTAGATGAAAAGTTTAGCATAAAATTAATTGCTATAAAAAGGTAAAAAATTATTGCGATGAAAAGTTGCTACAATTATTTTTAACGTAAATTCTTTTTTGTAACAAATATTTTTACATATTGTTATTTAAAAGTTAATGTGGTTTTTCTAAAAAAACAATTACTTTTATGTTACCGCTAATTTAAAACTTAAAAAATGATAAAAAGTAGCTTAACCAAAACTGCTCTACGCATATGTAAAAATCGCTTAAGGTGTAAAACGTAAATCGCTCTAGACGCTTTAAAACAAGGCCTGATGTTTTATATAATAACAATTTTTTTCGGGCTATTATTTTCTAAAAAACTTGCAGAGAAAAGAGTATGATGTACTGTAACTGTGTGACATAAATTTATGGGGTTTTTTAAAAAATGTAAATACTAATTGAGTATTCTTTTAATGTTATAAATAAGATTTTGGCAGTCACTTAAAAGGACAATAATATTGTGAAAATTTTCAAAAAAAGCGTTATTACTAAAAGCAAAAGAAACATATTGACATTTTCCAGCTTAATCTGTTAAATATAACAAATATATTTAATGATAGAGCAAGTTCAGTTGGCATGTCCGAAAATAGAGAATAAAATTATGCATTATTTATATTTTGTTATAATGTTGAGCAAAGAAAGACTTGCAACCAAGTTGTGTATGTGCAGGAGTAGCAGTGATTTATTTGATGTTGTATCATGTAGTATTAAATAAGATTGTATTGTTGATTTGAATATTAAATGATATGCTAATGGTAATATTTAAATAGTGAGCAGCAAAGCAAAGACAATTTTTTTAAAATATTTTACTATTAGCTAATTTTTTATCTGAACATTTTTTTTATACCTTATGTGTAATAAATGAGTTGAAGTTAATTTTGTTTTTATTAGATTTCTTTAAAGACTCTACCATTTTACAACAAATACTTTGGGATCTCATATCCATTACCAAAAATGGATTTGATTGCTATTCCTGATTTTGCTGCAGGTGCAATGGAGAATTGGGGTCTTGTAACTTACAGAGAAACAGCTTTGTTAGTTGACCCATTTGAATCTTCCTCTGCATCAAAACAATATGTTGCTTTAGTTGTTGGCCATGAACTAGGTAATTAAATATATATATATATATATATATATATATATATATATATATATATATATATTACAGATTATATAATTAAATACATTTTTAAAATAATGTTGTTAATGTACACATAGCTCACCAATGGTTTGGTAACCTAACTACAATGGAATGGTGGACTGATTTATGGTTAAATGAAGGTTTTGCATCTTGGATTGAGTATTTATGTGTTGATTATTGCTGTCCAGATTATAAAATCTGGACACAGTTTGTTGCTTCTGATTTTGTTGCAGCTCAATCTCTAGATGCTCTTGACAATAGCCACCCTATTGAAGTAGAAGTTGGACATCCTTCTGAAATTGATGAGATTTTTGATGCAATATCTTATTCTAAAGGTGCTGCGGTTATTCGCATGCTTCATGATTATTTAGGAGAAGAAGATTTTAAAGCTGGTTTAAATTCCTATCTTAATGCATTTAAATATAAAAATAGCAGAACAAGTATGTTTTATTTCTATATTTAAATAACTCAAAAACACCAACAACAACTTATTTTAAATTGAAGTATCCAAAAATATTAGTAACGCATAGTGGTTTCTTGATAACAAGACCATTGGTCTTCTGCAATGACCATTGGTCTTCTGCAAGTTTCCTGCGTTCTTTAAAGTAATTTCTAATACTTTAAAGCTTTATTTTATTTATTTTTTGTACTACGTAACTTTATTTAACTTTAAGTATCATTTTATCAATAAAATTGTTTGTAGATGATCTTTGGGATCACTTGGAGAGAAAAAGTTCAAAACCAGTAAAGCAAGTTATGAGCACCTGGACAAAACAAATGGGTTTTCCTGTTTTAACAGTGACATGTGAACAAATCCAGTCTACAAGAATTATCCAAATTACTCAGAAAAAGTTCACAGCAGATGGTTCACAAGGTTTATTTTTCTTAATCTAATTTTTTAGGTAAGGATGTAAATCTTTTTAAAGAACTTTTTAAATCTTTTTAAAGATTTTGTAGACAAAGATTTGAAAAATGAAATTGCACAAAATATTTACTCATAAAATTAAATAAAAAACTATTATTCGCGTTTATATGTTTAGGGAATAAATTTTGCATAAATCTCAGCATGCCATTTCTACAGTCGCTAGACAATTTATTTTGGCCCCCCCAAAAAAATTGTCTATTATTTTAATTTTTTTTTTTGTGATTTATTCAAAAGTAATTTTTGTTTAAGAATTTTTTATGACAAATAAATTTAATATATTAATAATAAGATTTATTATTTAAAAATTACTAAAAAAGGATGAAAATGAAAAATGAAAAAATTACTAAATAAAGAATAAAAATGAAAAATTAAAAATGCGTCAGAACTTTAGTAAATGCATGTAATTATAACTTATGTTACACAAATTTAAAATAAAAAAGTGCTTCAACTAAACATCGTTATTCAGAACTTTATATGTAAAAACGTAACATTTAATATTTTTTTGCATATATTATTTAAAAAACTTTTTTTAATAATTATTAAAAAAAGTCTTTTAACTAAATTTTAGAAAAAAGTAAACTTTATCATGTTTTTGGTAAAAGTTGACAAAAAAGAGAATAAAATTTGACTACTTTTTCATTTTCCGATGTGCACAGCAGGACAAAATTGAGTTTTTTGTACCAAAATTATTTTCGTAGTTTTTTTTACTAGAATAGCTATATTTATATATAAAATGCATAAATAAAGTAATAAACATGTAATTATATAATATAAAAAAAAATCAATAAAAAAAGTAAATTTTGGAGAAAAATACGAAATATATTTGAACGACAAGTCAACTTTTATCAGAGTAAACATCAAAAATATTACTTTTCAATGCATGTGTTTGTTATAAAATAATTTTTTTAGATTTTTATTTAAAGAACTTATATAATATAACAGTAATGAAAGATATTGTAGGTATTCTTTATGTACAAATTTTTTTTTTTACATATTCAGTATTTCTCATCAACTGACCATTAACCAAAGATCAATGTTTTGTTAAAACTTTTTTTATCGCAAAAAGTAGCAAAATGTTTATTGTGCTAGGCTATATACATGCATTTAGCATGAGATTTACATAATCAAATGTTTAGATAATATTGGAGGATAGTTTATCAGATATCTTATAGTAAAGGTTAGTAGCAAAAAAAATATTGAAAACTGCCTTTTTTTAATGCATAAAAACTAATGATTACACTTACGTAAAATTGTTTTTTGAAAATTTAAGCAAAAAAAGCATTGTTAATTAAAATAATATATTATAAAATGAAAATCAGTAAAGTTAATTTAAAACAATAGTAGCATAAGAAAGTTGATAAATAAAAAATGCAAAATAGCATTTTGGAACACATGTCAAATTCACGTGTAAATTACCGCATAAATAAATGCTTAAATTAATATTTTATGTTTTTTTAACTAGATGTTTCCTTAGAAATATCTAATTAAAAAAACATTAAATATTAATATGTTTTTTTAACTAGATATTCTTTATAATGAACATGTCTTCAACATTATAACAAATTTTCAATGTGCAATGCCGACATTGATTTTTTGGTATTTTGGCACACTCTGTCCCACCGGCTCTGGAATAATATATATATATATATATATATATATATATATATATATATATATATATATATATATATATATATATATATATATATATATACATACATACATACATACATACATACATACATACATACATACATACATACATACATACATACATACATACATACATACATACATACATACATACATACATACATACATATAAAAAAGTTATGACTACACATCTATGTTTTTTTTTTGTTTTTTTTCGACAACTTGGTCGCAGATTTTTGCATATATTGATAATTTGCATTTTTTTAAAATGTGCTGAAAAAATTAAACAAATCATAAACTGTAAATCTTAACAAATGATAAAATAAGTAAACAATAAACCAGAGAAAAGCTTAATTAATCTTGTGTCTTAATTAATAGTTTAAACTTAATTAAATTAAAAGCCTTTCTATTAATATTGTAAAGCTAATAATTTTTTCTTTGATTTTTTCTAAATTTTTTGTAGTGAAACACTTTTAAATTAAAAAACAACAAAAACATAAATTTTGTTTTTAATGTTTAAACAAAAACATAAATTTTGTTTTTAATGTTTTTTATTGTTATAAAATAAAATAAACTAAACAACATTTATTTTTGATCAATTTGTTAATTTTTATTTATTTTTTGAGCATTTAAAACTCTATTAGTATTAAATATTTAAAAAATTTAATACTAATAGTTTTGAATGTTCAAAAAAAAAATTTATTTAAAAAATAAAAAAAAATTAACTACATTAATTTTCAATAATTCTTTACATTGAATGCAAATCGGAACAGTATTTTGGAATGGAGGAAGTAATAATTAGTTAAAAATTGTTTATTTTTAATTTTAGTTTAAATTTACATTTTTTATTCAGTGCATTTTTAAACTTAAAACATTCAAAGAGCCGTGGCCAAGATATCAAAGCAATATATTATATGCATGATCAAAATATTATATGCACGTGTCTTGAGCAGGCCTGATATATATATATATATATATATATATATATATATATATATATATATATATATATATATATATATATATATATATATATATATATATGCACATTATGATATGGCGTCATAACATCAAAGCTATCATGGTTTAGTTCTTATAATAATTAAAGTTATTTATAAGAATCTTTGTTTACTAACATTAATAACATTACTTAACATTAATTAATGTTATTAAAATATTTGTTTGCTAATATTAATAACATTACTTCCTGTTACTAGAATCTTTGTGTGTCAATTGCTTGATATTTGCATTAAAAAAATGCATTATTTTCTACATTTCATATGATTTTTGCTTTTGAAAAAGTAATTTATGATATATGCAAAAAGTTTAAAATTTTGTTTAAGTTTCATTTTATTTAGAATCAAATACAATTTGATTTTAAATAAAATTGGTTTAAAAATTTCTAAATTTTTTTTTAAATTTATTTTCAAGTTAAGTGAAAGGTTTTAAGAACATGTAATATAATAGGAATCATCCAGTTTTTATGTTCAAGTAACCTTGCACTTAACATATGTTGTGTGTAAGTGATATGGTTGTATGTTCAAGTAACCTTGCACTTAACGTATGTTGGGTGTAAGTGATATGTTTGTATGATCAAGTAACCTTGCACTTAACCTATGTTGGGTGTAAGTGATATGTTTGTATGATCAAGTAACCTTGCACTTAACCTATGTTGGATGTAAGTGATATGTTTGTATGATCAAGTAACCTTGCACTTAACCTATGTTGTGATATGTTTGTATAAAACATTAAAGCTAGATGAGTTCTGATATCTAGATATTAAGTTCTGAAACCAATTTTAAAAAAACTTAAACTATTGCCTAAATTTTTAGATGGAATTGAAAAATTTGTTTAAAGTTATTCTAATCTAAAAATTAGTTGAAAATTATTTTATGATAAAAAAATGTATGTTGGTTATGAAAATTTAAACTTAATGAAATTTTTTAGGTTTTACTTTTTTTTTAAATTGTTAGATTTTGAAATGGTTTTTTGAAAATGAGTGAATAAATAAAACTTAAACAAGTTATTGAGTTTATATACAATTAACTAGTTTAAAAACAATTATTTTATGAGTTTATTTTATAAATGAATTTTATCTATAGATCCAGCAAAACAGTTATGGGCAGTTCCTATTAATATATCAACTAGCAAAAGAAATGAAATTAGAACACTGATGAATGACCCTGATATGGTTCTATTTTTGGATAATGTGTCTCCAGGAGATTGGGTCAAATTAAATCCTGGTATGACAGGATTTTATAGAACTAGTTACTCTGCTGATATGATTGAAGTTCTTATACCAGCAATAAACTCTTTGCCTGCTGTTGATCGCATTGGTCTAGAAAATGATTTGTTTGCTCTAGCTGTGGCTGGTGTCTCTCCTACTACCAACTTTTTAAATTTACTAGCTGGTTACAAAGAAGAAACTGATTACACTGTGTGGTCAGACTTAAGTGGGAACCTTCACAAGCTCTCCATTATAATACAAAATACTAATAGTTTTAATGCTTATAAAAATTTTGTGATATCTTTATGTAAACCTGTTGCAACTTCTCTAGGATGGAAACCTTTAGAAGGAGAAGGTTTGTTTTAGGATTACTCTTAATGATTAAAAACAAAAATTTTAATACTTAAGTAATTAAATTATTTTTTAGATTATTTGACTGCCATGTTAAGATTTTTTTTTTTACCCAATTATCTGACTGCCATGTTAAAATTTTTTTTTATGAGATTGAGATGTTTATTATTAAGATCATCCAAATGCCTCATTGAGATTTTTTTTAAATCATCTGACTGCCATGTTAAAATATTTGTTATTTAGATCATTTGACTGCCATGTTGAGATGTTTATTATTAAAAAGACTAGGATTGGCTGGTGATAATGAAATAGTTGAAGAAAGTAAACAAAAGTTTTTAGATCATGTAGATGGTGTTCAATCTATACCTGCTGATTTACGTTCAGCAGTATATAGGTAATACTAATAAAATAAATTCAAATTAATTGTTTTTTTGTAAATTTACCTACTAAAGGCTGAGATAGGCCACTACAGTCAAGGAGGCTACTATATTGTTGTTAACCCTCTCTTAACTTTTTAACTCTGAAACACGAACCTTGATGAATAAGGTTGCTGCGTAGAGAAACAAGTTGAGTGTGGTACCACCATGGATGTGGTGGAGATTAAACTCGGAACTTCTCCTTTATGTGTTAAGCATTCTACCACTGTAGCACTATATCGCAAATAGAGTGCTCAATCTTCTTAAAATAACAAATCAATAATAATTTAGTAAAAAATCACTGAACTAATTTTTTTATTTTACACAGTGTTTATTCAAAAAAAACTCATAAAAATAAAATTTTTTATTGTTATTATTGATGGAGCACTGAGTAAAATAAAAAAAATTTGATAAGTGGTTTTCTCTTAATTTATATGTATATGATGATCATCAACATGACAGTCATGAAAATGATGATGATCATAACAATTATCATGTTATAGATTATAATTAATATCATTATTATCATGATTTTGATGTAGATGATAACACTAATGAAAATACTCTCTTGATGATAACATTGATGAAAATACTTTTTTTTCAGCACTGTTATGAGTGTAGGTGATCATAAAACACTTGAGCAGATGTTATCATTGTATCGTAATACAACATTAATGGAGGAAAAGAATAGAATTCTTAACTGTCTTGGATCAACAGAAGATCCTGATCTTATTAATGAAATTTTAAACTTTTGTTTGTCTGTAAGTTGTTACAAATAATAAATTGATTTTGTTATTTGTTTGAAAATGTTTGAGACTTAATATTATTTACTTTTATTTTTACTTAATTTTATTTTATAATTTTATCTTGATTATCTAATAGACACACACATATAAAGGTCAGATTATTCAATAAGTCGACAACATTTCTTTATTAAAAGATATTTGTTATTATTTTTTTTATTAATTATATAGGGACAGGTAAAATAATGTTGTATTTTTTCTTTATAATGTTGATATAAGTTTGACACTTTTTTTATGCTTCATACTATTCACTGTAATTTTTCTTTATAATGCTGATTTTAGCATTTTTCTAACAATTCATATTGCACTTTACTGTAAAGTGACTGTTATTTTAATGATGTATTTTTCTAACGATTCATACTACTCAGTCTAATGACTTTTCTTTCTAACAATTTATACTTCTCCTTACTTTAAACTAAATGTTATTGTGAACACCATAAAGTTATTTAAAGGTATAATAAAATTCTTTTCAGCTTTTTAAAAACCATTTATCTGAATTTTTTATATTTGAAGTTTAAATAACTATCATTTGAAGAATACAAGGGAAAAAACATGTCACACATTTCCACTTTTAAGATAAATGAAATTTTGTCTTTGAAAGCCTGAAAGTTTCCCCTGTATGTCTTTTCTATTTTGTTAACCTACAGGTTTATGTTTATATAGTAGGGGACATAACTCAAAAAATTGGAAAATGTGTCATGCACCTCTGGTCTTCATTTATCAAGAATATTTATTTATAGAATAAATATTTTAATATAAATCTTACCATGAGATAATAGATATTAATATTTCAACCCGTGTTACCAAAGTTGTTTGTAATCAAACTCCATCATCAAACAATAATTTTTTTTGGCTAAAATGTTAGTAGAATTATTTTAGTTGAACTAAAATTTTAATTTGATTAATGGTTTAGTTCTAATACAACTGACCTTACTGGCACACTAAGCTCAAATTTTTTAAAATAAAACTCAATGTCATCCAAATAGTTAACTTTGTGATTTGTAATTTAAATAACCTTATCACATATAATCCTTGATTTGTTTCTCGATTTGTGTCTTTTCCCTTGATTTTTGATTTGTCGCTTTTTGTGTTTTTATTTTGTGTCTTGTTTGGTAGGAGATTCAATTTTTTTTTTTCCTTTTTTTTTTCTAAAATTAAATGTTATTGTGAATTTTTTGTAAAATTAAATGTTATTGAGAATTTTAAAATGTTATTGTGAATTTTAAAATTAAATGTTATTGTGAATCTCTCTGCTAAATTTTTCCTTATTTTTTCTTTGTAGACAGAGAAAATTAAGAAATAGTCTCATTCCCAATTCTCTCATTCCCAATTCTCTCATTCCCAATTCTCTCATTCCCAATTCTCTCATTTGTTTTGTTATTATGTAGTAAAGGACTAATATTTAAATGAATTTTAAATTTATTTAAATATTATTTAAATTATTTGAGAATTTGTTATTAGAAAAACATGTCTATATTTGGACATGTTTTTCTAATAACAAATTCTCAAGAAAACAGCAAGATGAATAACATTTGCATTTGATGGAATATTGTATTTAGTAATATTTGTAGTTAATAGTATACTGTTATGATCAACCTATGTTGTTTTATGGTTAGTAATTTTTATTATTTGATAAAACTCTTTAGGTTAGATGCTCTTAGTTTTAAATATTTTTCATTGTTTTAAGATTTGTTGTGCTAAAGTAAACAACATCTTGCATTAATACAATAAAATTTCTACATTATTTCAATTCATTGCTGAGAAAAAGTTTCGACTGTTTTATTATTACAGCTAAAATGTACTGCAAAATCTTAATATTTTTGCAACTTTGTTATAATATTCAAGTAACAATTAATTTTATTTTTTATTTAGAAATAATTAAAAATTAAAATTAATTGCTTCTTGAATGTTATTTAATTATGTCTAAGTGATAGTTTACTAAAAACTGAATAATTATGTCTAAGTGATAGTTTACTAAAAACTGAATAATTATGTCTAAGTGATAGTTTACTAAAAACTGAATAATTATGTCTAAGTGATAGTTTACTAAAAACTGTATAATTATGTCTAAGTGATAGGGTAAACTGGGGTAAAGTGAACTGTTTTTGATATTTAAAGGAAATATTTTCAAAATAAAAGCCAAAACATTTTGCAGTTTTCAAAATTTATACCATTTAAAGTATTAGGTACAATATAAAACAAAATACTAAGATTAAAAGCTACTTTTACAATATTAAATATATATTCAAAAAAAACATGTCCACTAGTTCACTTTACCCCCACATTGGGGTAAAGTGAACTACTTCATCTTTAACTCTTTTGTGTTTGTTATTTCTAATAAATTAGTTTTTTTATTTTGTATTTTGCCTTGCTGCTTGATCTTTCTTTTAAAGCATTCGTTTTCTTCATCATTTAATCTTTTAAATGCATCTTCTGATGTAAGACACTCACCTCCATAGTGTCTTTTTATTTTTTTTGTAGGTCGTTTGTTGTATGAACGACCATCACCCTTTGTGGCCATTAACTGTTCTTTCACTATTTCTCTAATGATTTTATTTCCAGTAGAACAATCTACATTTGATATTGATAGTTGATTTATTTTTTCATTGTTTAAGTCTTTTCCTACTGATATTATAGTTTTTTGTGAATTGTATTTATTTGTTGATTCAATAGAAAAATTTTCACAAGTATCGTTCTGATCATTGACATTGGTGTCTAAAACGATGTTTTGAGGGACGTTATTATTATAGTTATTTGTTTTCTGAGAAAAAGGGTGTTCATAGATTTCAGAAGGATTTAACTTGTCAGATGCTATAGCAGATGGATCAAAGGGAAAAATTCCAGTTTTGGCAAAGGATTGTACTAAATGAGCTGGCTTAAAGGAGGTATCATAAAGTTTTTTAATAAAGATGGAAAAACAGATTTCCCAACCACCTTCAGCCTTGACTCGGTATACCAATTGGCCAGAATTTCACGCCATACATGTTTAACTTGGCGAAAGACTCCTACATCAAGTGGCTGAAGCAAATGCGAACAGTGTGCTGGCAAACACAAAATAGTTATATGATTTTCAACTGCTTTTTTAACAGTTTCTAAAGAAATATGACTAATGTGACCATCAAAGATAAGCAAAACAGGCTTGGGTGTGTCTTTCAACCATAAAACAAGATGGTTAAAGTATTCAGTGAAAACTTCTGTTTCCATCCAACCGTTTTTTGTCACCCCATATAAGGAACCATTTGGTCCACCAGTCATCCACTCTTTATACAAATTCTTCCCAGCAAATAAAATAAATGGAGGAAAATTTCTTCCTGCAGCTGATATTGTTGCTAGTACAGTAAACTGTTCTTTTCCTGATCCAGGAGCAATAGATACAGGGTTTTTAATACCTCTTTTGCAAATAATTTTTTTATTTATTGGGTTAGTGCAAAACCCACTTTCATCGCAGTTTAGTATTTGGGCAGGTCTATTCATAATGTCACATTTTTCCAATGTTGCTTTAAGTAATAAAAACCAAGCATCAATTACAGTTTTATTACAAGCTAAGGCTCTTGTTAATGTCAAAAGCTCTGGAGTTCTTATAGATATTTCTTTCTGCCAACGATTTAAAAAATTACAAAACCACTGATCACCAGCAACACCATTAACAAATTTTTTCTGAAATCCGTTTAATTCAATATATGTTTGAACAAGTTTCATAAATTGTTTTTTATCTAATCCAAATCCAAAATCAGAAAATGCAGATAAAAGTGAAACAAGATCTTTTTCAGCATCAGCAGATAATCGGTTTGGTCGCCCTTCACCAACTTTTGAGCATTTTATGCCTAGAAGATGTCTTGCAATTGTACTTCTTGGAACACCATATTCTTTTGATGCAGCATACGAAGTCATTTCTTTATTTTTAACTTTCGAAATGGCATTTTGCAACAAATTAGGTGCATATGTTTTTCTTCGAGATTCTTTTTTCTTAATGTAGTTTCTTGGCATTATTTCAATATATTATATTTCTGAAAATAATTTTAAGAATATTTAAAAAAAAAACAACTTATTTTAAGAGTAAACAATTTAGTTAAGTAATTACAATTTATATATTCAGTTCTACTAAAAATATTTGATGAAAAAACATAAGAAAAAGACTAGTTCACTTTACCCCCAATAGGCAGAAAAATAAGGGGTAAAGTGAACTAAATTGATTTACAAACTAAAAGCTTAGCTTTTTTATATTATGATAAAAACTACAATTTTTTTTTAACAGCATTATATTATCTTTAAAATGTATATAAATTATATAACTGATGTTCGCATTAATAACAACAAATCATGAATTTACTAAAACCCATAGCAAAGTTTGAGATCGTAATTTTAAAACTTCCGTCAAACTCGCTTTTTAAAATGGCTATTACATCAAAACAAAGGCTATATTTTATTAATTTTTTTATTTAAAAAATTTCAAAATGTTGTATTAAGCAAAAATAATGCTAAATTACTTAACAAAAAGTTTTTTAAACATGATAACTTTTTAGTTTAAAAAAATAGTTCACTTTACCCCTAGTTCACTTTACCCCAGTTTACCCTAGTTTACTAAAAACTGAATAATTATGTCTAAGTGATTTATCTATTGTCTAAAGATTTTTGTTTACAAAGTTCAGTCAACTATCATGAAGCTAAAAAATTACCACCAAAAAAAAAATGTTTTTTAAATGACAATCAAAAAAAAGTGTCAAGTGTTTGCTAGTCAAATAGACTGTCAAATTCTGATGAATTTTACATTCTAAAGGTTATTTTTCACTTCAACATCTTGTATTCCTGACACTAAAATGTCATATTAATTATATACTTCTTGTCATAGTCTCTAAAAAGTGAAATTTTTAAGTGAAACAAAAATTCTCCAGAATTTTATACTCTCTAAACAACTTTTGTTTTCCTTCTGAAAAATAACATCATTTGTCAGTTGGGTTGGTTTTTCTAAATCCTTTCTCTTTAGACATGGTCCAAAAATGCATTGTAAATCTAATTAGACTTGCGCTAGAATCCAAACTTAAATCTCTATTCCATTGTTTGAAAGTTTGTCATATTTTTCTTATTTCAACAATTCTACTATGGTCAGCCCTCAAGCAAGCTCTCTTGTTTCACTAAATCACAACTTTTAGATGAAAGTTAAAATGTATTATAGTTTTTTCTTAAGATAATTTTTTTGGTTAATTTGATTACTTTGGTTTGGTCACAACTAAAAATACATAACTTCAAAAATTTACATTTAGAAAGCAGTTTGTTCTTTTTTTCAGTTTATTTGTTAGTTTCTCGTTCTATTTTTTTCATGCACTCTAATCAACTAACAGATTAGTAAGATGTCACAAAATGTGACAAGAGTATGAAAATAATATAAATTTATACTAATAGTTTTTTATATTAAAAGCGATATTTTACTGAAAACATTTTTTAATAGGATGATGTTCGACCACAAGATACAGTATCTGGCATAGCAAGTTGCACTGGAAGGTAATAATAAATGTTTTATGCTTTCTTTTGTATATGTGTGTGTATATATATATATATATATATATATATATATATATATATATATATATATATATATATATATATATATATATATATATATATATATTAGGAGTGCATGGGTGCCTACTTTTCACGCCAATGGGTACAAAACAAAGTCTTCTTTATAGAAGGCCTCAACACTGTGCAGGAATTTTTTTGACTGAAGGCCGATTTAAAAATAAAATGGCGAATTAATAAAAGTTATAGCTTTGCTAAAATTAAATATAACTGTTTGAAAAAACTTGTGATATATTTTTTTAAATTACTTTGTTGAGGTTAGTTAACAACTTTTTAATTTAACTTTACAAGCACTTTTTAAAAATAGGTTTTTAAAAAGTGCTTGTAAAGTTAAATTAAAACATTTTCAACTGAGATTTTTAATTTAAAAGAAATAATAAGTAATGTGACAAATGTAACAAAATGTAACAAAAAAAACCCCATAAAAATATTTTTTTTTTTACTTAATAGAAAAAAAAAAGTTTTAATCTGCTAAATTGTAAATAATATCAGTTTCCTTATCATCTAATCTTCAAGACATAAAAGGAAGTCATGACAATCATTTCCTTTTACGCCAATACTTAGCTGTAGCACCAGCTTTTTCGCGTACTTTTTTAATAACTAATTGAGGGGTTATAAAATCAATACCACTTGATCTATTTTTCCAAAGCATTTTTTTTATTGGATCAGAAGAAAACCAGCCTAAAGTTACAAATTCATTTCCAATTGATAAAAGATGGCAAGACAAATCAATTAGGCCACTACAATTATGTGAAAGTGAATAGCTGGTATCTCTTGTAAGCTGGCGAACTCGTTTACAAAATGTTGGGTTATATTTTGAGCCATTCTTGCAATAAAAACCAATTTTTTTAAGTTAACGTCATCTAAAGATCTAATTACATTACGGGACTCATCCCTATATCTACCCACCTGGACACACTTATTTCTCAAAAATCTATAATTAACTCTAAAAAAATTATAGTACACTTGACACTTTCTTGGTCTATTTTAAAATGAGTTAGTAAGCTGCAACTGTCTCATCACTAAACACTTGTAAACAAGTGCTTACTTTTTGCCATTATGTTGGTTTAGGATTTATTGATGTTTTATTCAACTTAAATAACTTTAATAATTTTTTTTTTTTTTTCAAGTGTATATAAGTTAACTAAATTTCTCCAATTTGGAATGTACGTAATTTCATATTATAAAGACTTTTGACCATAAATGAAAATACAGTAGTGGCTTATTTCTCTGGATAAATAACAGCTTTTCCAAAAATGTTTCCACTTTGATATAATAAAGCAGCTTTTACATAAGTTTTATCTATCAATAAAACACAACACACTTTTTTTTCTCTCAAAGTTTGATATCATAGAACTTAAAAAAACTAAATCATCTTGAGAATTTATTTTTAAAGTTATATGAGTTAAAGTTTGAATACTTGGCGAATAAAGTTTAAACACTGATAATCACAACACAATTGATTGTAAGTGGAACAAATTGTTGCAAAATATTTTAAAGCCTTAGTTATTATATCAGGAGAATAAACAGTACAGCCAATAGAATGATCTTTCATTACATTTAGATGCTCAAATAATATTTGAGTTTTATGATTCTCATCTTAAACTTTTAGATATCTAAGTGCTTCTTTTAAAGCTGACTTTGTATTAAATAAAGTTATTTTTTAATTTGAAAGAGGTTTATTAGTACATTTTAAACCATAATAAAATGCTTCTAACATTAAGCTTTTATTAACTATCAGCAAAAATAGTTGAACTCCACAATTAAATTCTTTAAACTGGATAAAAAATAGAATTGTTTTGGTTGCAAGTAATCATATCATTTTTAGTAGGTGTTCTTCTTTTTTGATACTTACTTTTAAAGAAGATAAAGTTTTTCTTATTTGTATGTTGAAGAGGGTTTACAACTTTTAGAGATATTTGGAAACACTAATGAAGGATTAATTGGTCTCAATTTACTACAATATAAAGTAGACTCAGCATCATCTGGCCAATACAACTTACAAATAATGCTATATTTTGTTAAAATCCAGTGTGAGCGAGCACATGAACTACTTGTTTTTCTTTCAGATACATAATAAAGAAATTTTGTATAAAGTTTTACAAACTGAAGACTTATATCTAGGGCAAAAGGTTTGGTAAACTAAAACTTAATGGCGTCATAAACTATTTAATTTAATTTTCTTTGAATCAATTTTTTTACAACTTTTATACAGCTTATTTAAAACGGACCTTCAAATGAAATAAATTCCTGCACTGTGTTTAGGCCTTCAGATGAAATAAATTCACTGCACTGTGTTGAGGCCTTCAGATGAAATAAATTCACTGCACTGTGTTGAGGCCTTCAGATGAAATAAATTCACTGCACTGTGTTGAGGCCTTCAGATGAAATAAATTCACTGCACTGTGTTGAGGCCTTCAGATGAAATAATTTCCTGCACTGTGTTCAGGCCTTCAGATGAAATAAATTCCTGCACTGTGTTCAGGCCTTCAGATGAAATAAATTCACTGCACTGTGTTGAGGCCTTAAAATGAAATAAATTCACTGCACTGTGTTGAGGCCTTCAGATGAAATAAATTCCTGCACTGTGTTCAGGCCTTCAGATGAAATAAATTCACTGCAATGTGTTCAGGCCTTCAGATGAAATAAATTCCTGCACTGTGTTCAGGCCTTCAGATGAAATAAATTCCTGCACTGTGTTCAGGCCTTCAGATGAAATAAATTCCTGCACTGTGTTGAGGCCTTCTATAATAAAGACTTTGGTACTGGTTAATGTAGATGCATCAGTATTAATATTTTTTTCTTTTTTATTAATGGGTAAATTAGGATCATTTTTTAAATATATCTTAATGTGTGTGTGTGTATGTGTGTGTGTGTGTGTGTGTGTATATATATATAAATATATATATATATATATATATATATATATATATATATATATATATATATATATATATATATATATATATATATATATATATATATATATATATATATATATATATATATATATATATATTGTTTCTTCTCTTTTAATAAAAGATCACCTAGATAAATGTAGCAACATCTAAATGTATCATCTAAAAAAGAAGCAAAAATTTAAATATTTGAATTGAAATGCTTTTTATTTGAAAGAAAACTTTTTTCTTTTTTATAAATTTATAAATGTTTTCTTTTTTATAAATTTATTATTAATAATAATATATACAAATATAATTGATTGTAAATATAATTATTATCAATAATCATTAACATATGCTCACAATATTTTCCTTTATTTTTTCACCCAATTCTTCTATATTTTTCACATGATTTTAAAGAAACTGGTGACATTCAAACTTTTTACATAATTCTCCTATACTTTTCAGAAAATTCTTATATATTTTTTGCATAATTCGTTTCTATTTTTCATATAATTCTATATTTTCCACATAATTCTTTATTTTTTATTTTTATTTTTTGTTAACTGAAATTTTTTCAGATTTTTTCTTACATTTTTTATTAAACAAAATTAAAAATAAGATTAGAAAAATTTTAATAAGACTTTTCTTTAATTTAATAATACCTTTAAACTAGTGGTTGTATGTACCCTACACTGCACTTATAGTTGAATAATATATGTATGCTTAAATCCATCTAAAAAAAGTTAGTAAAATAAAATTATAAAAACACAAAGCTAATAATAATATTAATAAAAATAACTAATAGCAAAGATTACAAACATTTTAGTTAAGCTAGTGTGCTACAGACATGTATACAGAAAAGTTAACTAAGTAGTTTATTTTTTAAAAATATTGTTTTTGTTCTTTATTACAATAAAGTGTTTAATAAAGTGTTTAGCACTGTAGATTTTAGTGCAGTAGATTTAGTAAAAAGTAGCAAATAAGCGCAAAGTGTTGTGGCTAGAGTAAAAAGTAGCAAATAAGCGCAAAGTGTTGTGCGCAAAGTGTTGTGGCTAGAGTAAAAATTTTATGCAAGCTCTTTAAGAATGTGTTAACAATGATTTAATATGAATTAAAACACATTTGAATTATTTGTTATACAAAGATTTTTCGGGTGTAGAGCTTCTTCCATTTATACCAAATTCATCTTAAATAATGTTGGTTAATGTTAAATGATTACTAGTCAATGTTTTTCAATTTATATAACTGATGTAGAACTAAAAATTTCAATGTTTTACATTGAAACAATGTAAGAAATTAAAGTTTTGTTTTAAATACAAATTAAATAATAAAAATTAATAAATTCTTATTTGACTTTTTTATGTCTTTGTACTTTAGAATAAATAAGTAATAATTCTCACCCCATAAGTACATAGCATAAATAATTAATAGTACCACCTGCCAATATGACTATTTAATCTGCCTTTTTATGTTATAAGAATTTAGCAGTTAAACAACTTAAAAAGTTTAATATCATTAGAATAATATCATTAGTTTAATCCTGAAACATAAATAGCGATGCATAGTTTATAATTATAAAAAATAACAATAGTAAAACCTTTAAACAAGGAAATATCAAAAGTTAAATTCTTATAACATTAAAATTTCAGATAGAATCTTATAATTTTCATGTGACAATATAAACAGCAATCACATTTTCTTAATTTTCTTGTCACAATATAAACAGCAAACACACTTAATTAATTTTCATGTGACAATATAAACAACAAATATATTTTCTTAATTAATTTTGTAAGTTATTTAAAAAGATAATATGTTGTATATATTTATAAAATACATAAACTACAAAACAGAATAATGATTATCTCTGAAAACAATAGCATATACAATTAATAATATATTTTTAATATTACGTTTCATATATTTATAAAATACCTAACTTACAAAACAGAATAAATACATGCTAATGATCATCTTTGAAACAATAACATATACAAATAATAATAATATTTATGTAATATTACGTTTCATGCAAAGTTAATTTAATTTTATTCTGAAAACATACATTTTTCAAATATTTTTCTTTTTTCAATATAATAGAATACTTAAATCAACACTTTATTTTCTAGAATGTCATATAAACAATCAAAGAATTTAATTTAAAGAAAAATTGGACAAAGAAATTAGAAGAAAGTTTAACAATAAAACATAAAGACAGTTTTAACAACAGTTTAAAAGAAATTTCAAATGTTTGTTTAGAAAGTTCTTAGTTTGAATTAAAACCAAATCAAGTAATTTGCTTAGAGCTGAGAGAATTGTGAAAAAAGTTCATGTTCTAATTTATCAAAGCAATCTGATTGTAAAGTAGGAAATCTTATAACATATTATGATAAGTATTTAAGAAAAGCATAAAAATCTGTTGATACCAAGGAGGTTTAATAAACAGGAGACAGTATCACGTGACTTTTTTGAAGCCAGTTTTTATAACCGCCGTCATCTTGGTTAACCCAAAACATTTTACAGAACTTAAGAGTTTAGTAAAAAATTTATTAAAATCTAGTCAAAAGATTGCACCAACTAAATGAATTATTTGTCAATTTATGTTTGGCAGCTTTTACTATCTTATAAAATATTATTTGCTAACTGATTGCCTTTTTGGTTTATTCTAATAACATTCAGAATACTGAAATAGACATTCAGATAGCTGTACTTTAATACAATACTATATATATATATATATATAATATATATATTTATATATATGTAAATATATATCAATATATATATTATTATATATATTATATATATGTGTGTGTGTGTGTGTGTATATATATATATATATATATATATATATATATATATATATATATATATATATATATATATATATATATATATAAATATATATATATATAAATATACAGTGTTTCAGTAAAATTTAGAACCGCTCACATTTTTTTTTCAATACTCGACAGAAAAACTTGAATAGAAATTAAACGGATTAAGATGTTTCAATTATTTTCTCTAAATTGAATAGATAAATTAATTGTTTAACAGATATGATTTTAATTGAAATAAAAAAATTGCTGATTGGATTTAAATTAAGACTAAGTAATTAGAGGTAATTTTCTAAGCTGATATAAATTATCTATTAAATTTAGCACATGACTTTGAAATCACATATCATAAAAAGTTGTTAATTTTTGAATTTGAAATTTTGTGTATTTGTTCACTACTAGATAAAGAATATGTTACAAAAAAAAATTCTAAAAAATTCAAATTAGAAATAAAGTTAAGATAGTTGGTACTTCCAGACATTTTTGGTAAAAAAAAAAATGGGTAAAAAAGCAGTAGATGATGCAACTAGATGGCAGATTGTTGCATTAAAACAAAATACAGATAAATCTGACACACAAATAGCAAAATAGTCGGGTGTTTTACGAAAATGCGTCTCAACAACAATAAAAAACTACAAATTGTGAAAGAGTGTCAAAGATATGCCGCGCTCTGGAAGACCAGAAAAGCTTAGTACCCGAGACGAAAACTTCTTCATACGAAAGGTTAATGCCGAACCTAAAATTACTCTCCGAGAATTAGCCGAGTTTTTCAATAGCTCATTTAGAAATCATAGTGTTAGCTATGAAACGGTAAGAAAGGTTTTTAAGGAAATCATTTCGTTTTTAAGGAATCATTTCGTACATTGCTGCTAAGAAGCTACTTTTGACAGTATGAGATCGGTTGAGACAACTGAAATGGTGCCGAGAACATGCCAGTTTGTCAATAGAAGATTGGGCGAAGTGTATTTTTAGTGATGAATCCAATTTCGAGGTCATAAATCGCAAAGGACGAGTTTATGTCAAAAGAAAGAAATGGCAGAAATATGACATGCGCATGGTATCACCAAGAATACAAGGCGGAGGAGGGTCAGCAGGAGTCTGGGGTTGCATCTCTCATATAGGTCTCTGCAATACGTATTGGTCTATGCAATACGTACACCAGTCGGATCAATCAATATAACTACAAAACAACTCTGGAGCAGCGTTTAATTGCATCAGCCCGTGAATATTTTCGGAAGAGGCAAATGGATTTTTCAGCAAGATGGGGCTCCTGCACACACTGCCAAGTCGATAAAAACCTGGTTTTCAGAGAAGAAGATTCAAGGATGCCCTGGCCCGCCTGATCGTCTGATTTGAATCTGATCAAGAATCTTTGGGGTTGGATGGACCGCCAATTAATGGGAACCAAGCTGACGTCGGTTGAGCACTTAAAGCAAGCAATAGAAGAGACATGGAAGAGTATTCCAAGAGTTCTGCATGAAATTGATTGAGTCTATGCCTAGGAGAGTTCTTTCATGTATAAAAGCCCGCGGTGGTCATTTTAAATATTGAAATTTGATTTTTTTTGAAATGTGCTATAATTAACTGATTTTTTTTTGCTACCCTTATTTTTTATGTCTAAATGTTTTCTTTCTTTTTTTTTTTTTTTAATATTTTTTTTTACTTAAATTATAAAACATATCTTGTTTACTAAAATAAAAAAAAATAATTGAAAAATCTTAATCCGTTTAATTTCTATTCAAGTTTTTCTGTCAAGTATTGAAAAAAAATGTGAGCGGTTCTAAATTTTACTGAAACACTGTATATATATATACAGTGTGTGTGTGTGTGTGTGTGTGTGTGTGTGTGTGTGTGTGTGAGTGTGTGTGTGTGTGTGTGTGTGTGTTACATTTGAGTAACTTTAAATGTATTCTACAAAATAGAGGGTTCTTAAAAGAACAGAGCAACTAAACACATATTTATTAAATAGTATTTTTTTTTTTAGCTTTACATGATTTGTAGTGAAGGCTATAAAGTTGATAAAAAGATATAATTTGACATGACTTGTTTTGCTTATGGGCACAAGAAGTTGTGCTGATAGCATTACTTTTCATAGGTATGTTAAGCTGCATCAAGCAAGAAATTTAACAAAGCAATGATATCATTAAGATATATTCTATAAAATAATGACTAATGAAGTAACAAAATCACCAGAGTAATAGCATATATGGTATTACTATGGTGATTTTTTTGTTTTATTAGTTAACATTTTTATAGAATTCCGTCACAAAAATATCAAGATTTGACAAAAGTTGATAACTGCTCTATGCAGAGAAACTTTACTGGTCCTCATAAATCAGCAGTTGTGTTCAAAGAAAAAGGCATACTAAATCAGCTTTGTGTACAGAAGCTTATATCGATCGAAATGGGCCCTCAGAGTTCAGTATGGTGTCTTATTAGGCATTTTTGAAGCACCATAGTAATAGCATACTTAGTTTCTTTCTGGTATTATTATTTACTTTTGATTTTATATTTATATTTATCTTACTCTAATTTAGCCAAAATCACATAAAACTTTTATTTCATACTGAGTCAACAGTTGGATGATTTGTGCAACTGTCAAAAGTTATAACGAAACTGTCATTATGAAACTTTTGAAAGTTATAATGAGACTAAAATAAACAAACAGTTATATGGAGATGCATTTAGTTAAGCTGAAGTTAATCTTTTTGTGTCACAAAAAAGATTAAATTCAACTTAACTATGTGCATCTCCATATAACTGTTTGTTTATTTTAGTTTCATTATAACTTTCAGTAGGTTTAGAGTTATTATAATTATATTAAATGATACATATATATATATATATATATATATATATATATATATATATATATATATATATATATATATATATATATATATATATATATATATATATATATATATATATATATATATATATATATATACTCACACACATAACAATTAAGAGATTAAAAGATAAATATATATCTTTAATATATTTGTTTTTATTTATGTTTACATCTAATTTTGATAACATTTAATAAAAACTCACAAACATTATTTGTTATTCCATAAGATGTTCACACTGTGTAAAATATGGCGTCTTCTAAAAGCGTGTTTACTATCTGAATGTCTAATCAGTATTTCAATGTTTTGGAATAAACTTAACCCGATAATCAGTTAGCAAACAATTCTTTGTAGTATATCACAACCTCGGAAACAACTGGCAAATTATTCAATCATGAATATCAATATTTTGACTTGATTTCAGCAAAGTTTTCTACTAAAAATATAATATTTTGAGCAAAACATAACAATGTTTTGGGTTAACCAAGATGGTGGCTGACTTTCAAAACTAGCTTCACCGTGTTTTATATAAAGTATATACTACGACGTCTCCTGTTAATTAAACCTCCTTGGTTAACACTTCTTTTTCTCAAATGTTTGATATTACTGATTTGAAGGGTATGTTGCTCACAACTCGTTTCTCCGTGCAGCGCCCTTGTTTGTCAAGGTTCGTGTTTCGGAGTTATAGAGTTGAGAGAGGGTTATAAGCACAAATAAGTAGCTTCCTTGTCTGTAGTGGCCTCCTCTGCCTTGAGGAGGTGAATTAACAAAAAAAAAAATTGAAGACAAAAAATTCTAAAATATGCTAATAGAAACACGAAGAAATACTATGGTAATTAAGAATAGCAGTAATGAATGTTTCAACACACCAATACCTTAAACTAACTTCATAAAGAGAAGATGTTCTAAAACTTTCTCCAGTTTTGAAATTATCAACAGCTGTGAAGTTATCATCAAAAAAACATTGCTGCAGTGCAAAGTTTATTTGTTAAAGATGTTGGATTGGATATAGATACACCTTATCACTTACCTAATCATTGATTTTATATACAAAGCAAATATGAGAGAAGCAAAAATCTTATAGATATAAGAAAAAATTTGAAGAATGAAATTTTTTTAATGTTGATGGAAAATATTTTGACCATTATGAACACCTAGTAGTGGTTCTGAAAAGTATTACAAAAAAAAAAAATTGCTGTTTTTGCCTTAAAAGATGGTAGAGTAGTAACTCTTTTTAATGGGTTAGTGGAAATTATTGACTTTTTTTAGTTTCTTTCTTGGTATTATTATGTTTATGGAGAGAAAAAAAAAGATCACTAGACTACAAAAAAATTGTTCCGGAGTTTTGAAGTTGATCTTTGATTCTGTATGTCCTGAAAAATCACCTGAATGACAGTACTCTTTTATTAAATTCATTATTAAAAATTATTAAAATCATATGGTGGCATTTGACAACAGTGGTTCTTTTTTAAACTACAAAATTTTAGAATGGAGAGATAATATAAATTTCTCTAGATTCTATGCAAAGCATATCTTTTCTATAAAGAAAATGGATATTTTTCTGAAATTTATTTTCCTAATACATTATATAAGAAGAAACAAAAGAACAATTTTTTTTTTTTTTTTGGTGGTCTTTTAAAGGAGATATCAAGAAAGTTGATAATTGCCAGAAAGCTCTTACTTGTCTGAAGATACATTGGACTAAAGAACCAGTAATAATTTTAAACTTCCAGTGCATCAATATATGTTAACTCAACATATTAACTCTGAGAAACTTAAATTAAAATTTATATTGTCTAATATTTTGATGTAAAAAATAAGAAAATTAGTTATTAACTGCTAATAAAACATTGTTTTATTATTTACTATTGTTTGTTAAATATTAAATGTTAAAACATTATTTTAATATTTAATATTTAGATTACTATTATTTTTGATTTATTTTGGTTTATTTTTAAAAATAAAATGCAAATGAATATGATTTTAAGTTATTATGGATAAATGTTCATTAGAAAGTAATTTATGTGTTGTAATAATGCGGTAGTGGTGTAGTGGTGGAGCGCTCGCTTCATAAATGAGTGGTTCCAAGTTCGATCCCCACCATGTCCCTGGTAGTACCGCGCTCAACTCGTTTCTCCGCGCAGCGTCCCTTTTCGTCAGGGTTCGTGTTTCGGAGTTATAGAGTTGAGAGAAGGTTATAACCTCAAATAAGTAGCCTCCTCATCTGTAATGGCCTTCTTGGCCTTGAGGAAGTGAATTAAAATTAAAATTAAATTAAAAAAAAAAATAAAGTCAACATTCTAATATATATATATATATGTATATAAATATATATATATATATATATATATATATATATATATATATATATATATATATATATATATATATATATATATATATATATATATATATATAAACACATTCATACAAATAAAGACCACAGGAGAAAAATGGTACATATCACATTTTCCAATTATTTGAGTTAAGTTCCCTACTATATAAACATAAGCCTGAAGGTTAGCAAAATAGTAAAATCCAACCCAAAAATAGCCTATGTAATGCTACAGAAACACCCAATGAAAAGGCATACAGGGGAAAACATAATGACTTTCAAAGACAAAATTTAATTTATCTCCCAAGTGGAAATGTGTGACATGTGCCTTTTTTCCCCTGTAGTCTTTTTACATGTATATATATATATATATATATATATATATATATATATATATATATATATATATATATATATATATATATATATATATATACTGACTAATTAACTAGGTAAAATAAATTTTACCAAAGGGTTGTAAAAATAGAAGAATATAGCTAATCCATATCCTTTGAAAGAGTTTATTTAATTTATGTACATATTTTACTTAAATACTGTTTAAATTGATTTTTTAAAATGTTTATGAGTTTTTTTAATTTATATTTCAAGGGGATTTAAAAAGACAATATCTTATTTTTATTTTCACTTATTTTCATTTATATATATATATATATATATATATATATATATATATATATATATATATATATATATATATATATATATATATATATATATATATATATATATATATATATATATATATATATATATATATATATATATATATATATATATTTTAATAATATTAAAAATATTTTGTTCTTTTCATTTATATTGTTTTTATTGTAATAATATTAAAAATATTTTGTTTTTGTAGTTTAATTGGTCGTAAATTAACTTGGGAATTTACAAAGAAGAACTGGAGTGAGTTTACACGAAGATATGATGGTGGTTTTATTTTATCAAGGCTTGTTAGTGTAAGTAATTTTCAAAAAAAATGCTTATAACTAATAGAATATAACCATTTAAATGTTGCTTAAAGCAACATTTTTTTAAATGTCTTTTTTTATAATTAATGTTTTTTATGTTTTCAGATTCACCTTCATTTTCTTCCTGAATTTTCTAGAAAGTTGAGAAAATGTTGATGAAACAATTTCTCACCATTTATTAAATAATAAAAATTTTTGCTAAAAATTTAGAGTTGTATTTATCATCTTAATATTATAGAAGAACAAAGAAAGCTATTATTCTAGTTCTATAAAAATTTAAGTCAATAAGACAAATGTTTATTTTATCAACAAATTGTGTAAGAACATGGGGCATGAAAATGATGTTAAAAAGATGAAAATTGCATTTAGGGTAATTCTATGTAAATGTGGGACAAAAAATTTAAATTTTTCAGTCACCCTCTCAGATTTCTTTCAAATTTTAACCAGTGGTACCTATCAATGTAAAATAAAAAAATGTAAAGTTTGTGCTCCTAAAATGTATTCGTGGAAGAAACTGACTGAAAATTGGTACCTGATCATTTTTGAAGATGCTGAAATCAAAGTAGAAAAGGAAATAACCTAATTCAAAATGTTTGATAACTGTTTTTTATTTCAAAATGGTCAAAAATTACTTTACCATAAAATGGGGTAACCTTTTCTCTAATTCCTGGAGTTTTCTGACTCTTATGGATTCAGTTGTGAAACATCATAACTGAATCCATAAAAGTCAAGAACAAACCAACCATAAAAAACAGTTTTGAGGTTGGTTTTGATACATAAATAAAGTTTTGTGAAGTGATATGTCATGTAAAAATATAGTTTTGCGACATCTGTTATATAAATATAGTTTTGTAACGCCAGTTATGTTATATAAATATAGTTTTAAAACACCAATTGTATATTATAAAACTATTTTTATTTTAGATTAAATAATTATTAATTCTTATTTGGAAATTCAGTTTCTCAGTAATGGCAAACAGCCAACAGGAATCATGCTAGAAAGTGAATGTCATCTGGCAACATATACATTGCTGCTTGGAATGGATACTTTTGAAGATATCCCTGAATATGAAAGAGAAATTTTAATGTGGAGGACTGGGCTATCAATGTTAAATCAACAACTTGTCTCCATCATAAACATGTTTATTGGAAGCGTTATGCAACTTAATTAAAATGGTACTGCAATCGATTTAATACTTATAAGAATGTTATAAAAGGCAATCACAACTTTGAGTTTTGTGAACGTGTTGTGAGTTACAATAATAAAATTCTCGGCTAAATTCTATTTTAGCTATATTAACCTTACTTTAAGCTGAAAGTATTAAATGCCATACAACTTTAAATGGTTTTATTAACATTTTTAAACATACTAAAAGAGTTCTTCTTTTTTTTTAGGCAGTATTCTTGAAATTAACTTGGATACAGCAAAGTACCTATGCAGTAAAGACTAATTTGTAGTACCAGGTGAAAAGCTTTGTCCACGATGCAGACATAAATTAACATCAAGTGTTGAATCAGAAAAAAATGAGTTGGAGATAAAATTACCTGAAGATAATATGGAAAAATAAATTTTACTAGAATCAGCAAGATCATTGCTCAACAGTACTTTGTGTGAACTTTAAGTGTCTCCTCTAAAAGTTCATTTACCCAAAACCTCTAATAAGTCTTCACTTGGAAAGAGAAAGATAAAGCAAGTTGAAGAAGCAGTTGTTAAGAAACTTGCAACTGCTCTTAATGCCTTTTCGATCACATATAAACTGCAAAGTTTATATGCGATCTAAAAGGCATCACGTGCCATTCAACCAAATCACCCTGATGTGGTTGAATGGTATCAAATCAGCAAAGATGTTTAGAACTTGTAAAGCTTTTTTACTGTGACAATGAGTATTCAAGGCAAATGCCAAGAATAAATAATTGAGTGTTAAGAGAAAAAAAAAATGTCAAAAAAATTGATTTTGTGTAACTTAAAGGAGAGCTATACCTATTTTGCAAATACGACAAATTTTACTGGCTTGGTATGGTTGCTAAAGTTGATAAAGAATGGTATTTTTAGAATTTTATGGTAAAGTTTATGCATCCACATTGTTCAAGTCGGTTGTACTACTGGCCAAAGCAAGGTTATAATGGCTGGGTGCAAAGAATGAATGTTATTTCTCTTGTTAAAACACTGTCAACATCTTCTGGGCGTCAGTACCACATCTCAAAAGAAAATGAAACTCTATTTGAACAGCTTTTATCTTGTCAGTAAAAGTTTATCAATATTTTACTTTCAGTGTCAGTAAAAGTTTATTAATATTTTACTTTCAGTGTCAGTTGAAGTTTATTAATATTTTACTTTCAGTGTCAGTTGAAGTTTATTAATATTTTACTTTCAGTGTCAGTTGAAGTTTATTAATATTTTACTTTCAGTGTCAGTGAAAGTTTATTAATATTTTACTTTCAGTGTCAGTGAAAGTTTATTAATATTTTACTTTCAGTGTCAGTTGAAGTTTATTAATATTTTATTTTCAGTGTCAGTTGAAGTTTATTAATATTTTACTTTCAGTGTCAGTGAAAGTTTATTAATATTTTACTTTCAGTGTCAGTGAAAGTTAATTAATATTTTACTTTCAGTGTCAGTGAAAGTTTATTAATATTTTAATTTCATTATTTAAATGATATCAACTTTAATATTGGATTATTCCTTTTTATTTTTATTTTTGATAAAATAAAAATAAAAATTGAGCTTTTTTTAACAAAGCAGGTTTTTTACTACTTTTCAAAAAAAAAAGGAGTTTTAGTTTCTCATTTTTTAACACAACATTTTAGCATGCAACCTAAAATTTGAGCATGTAACCAAACAAATATTGTTTTGAACAATACTTAATTATTAGACATTAAGAAATAATGTTAAGTTAAATTATTATAATTAATAAATAATGAAATTATATTTTCAATGTGATGTATTGCATTTTAATGCATATTTTCAAAAGTATACAGGGATATATAATTTTCATCAAATTATGTTTCCCTGTATACTTTTGAAAATATTGATTATAAATATGCAAGTTATGCAAAGCAATATAATTTTTTTTACTTTCTTTCAGAGACCTAAACTTTTCTAAGATCTCTTATTTCAGATTTAGAGTAAGGCAACTCCAGAAATATGTGAAATGTAAACCATGGTTACGAAACAAAAAATTTGACTTTTGACTGACCATTTTACAATAAAAAATAACCATCAAAAAGTTTTAATTTCATTATTTTCTCTAGATTTTTGAATTCAGCACCCTCTCTAATGGCCAGGTACCAATTTTTAGCCACATTCTTCAACTAGATCTTAAATTATTCATTAAAAAGTACTACTACAAAATCCATAATGGCAGGTTTGGTAAAAAGAGGAACATTTTAGGTTGAGTTTCAAAACGTCATAATTTTTGAACCGTTCGGTTTGGGAGCTCAAATTTTACATTTTTTCATGTTTCATTAATATGTACCACTGATTAAAATTTAAAGAACATCCAAGGGGGTGACTGAAATGACTGTCCCACTTTTACATAGAATTACTCTTTATTGTTTCTGAGATAATAGTAATGATATTTTGTTACGATCTTTGCCACGAATGGAAAAAAAAGAAAAAAAAAGTGCACTGGAATGTTTAAAAAAATTTTTGTTGTTGTTTTAGCTGGCACTACAGCTTTCAACATTTTATCAGTGAACCAGCCCTCGAAATCTGAAGGTTTTCACTTCAATTTTGCATTTTTACATGTGTTTATTTATATCTAAAAAAATGACATGTAAAAACAATATATTTACTGATGCTTTAACTCCGAGTCAGAGATTATAATCACATAGTCACAATATTATAATGATGTTTAATCATCAAATAAAGTTGATAATGAAAGAATTCAAACAAGATCCAGCAATTTGTAAAAGATATTTTTACTATTACAAAATGCTGAATAATAATTTAAAATTGATAAAAAAATTGAATATTTATTTTAAAATTTAAAGTTTACACCTAGTACTTATTGTTATGAGGCCTTGCAGTTGGTAAAACAAGATAATCACTTTCATAGGTTCTGCAAAATATAGTTACATTTTATGGATTTTTTTTAAGACACCCTAGTATCTGTAATATACTATATTATTTTTATGCATTATTACTTTTGTATATTTTTTTAGTAATGTTTTAAAAAAAACACTTTTTAGTGCACCACAAAAAATTTTGCTACTGACGAAGAGTTTAAAGATATAAAGGTATTCTCATTTGTTTAAAAGAAGTTTGAATTTGTTTTTCATGTTTTTTTTGTTTTGTTGAAATTTTCATGTTTTATTGTTTTGTTGAAATGTTTTTTTTTTAAATTTAAAAACCAACTTATTAGGGTAGTTATAGGTTTTATAAATATGAATTTTTATAATAATTATAAACAACATTTTTTAATGAATTAATTATATCTAAAAAAATATGTTATTTATGAAAACTATGAGATTTTTGAAAGACTGTTACTTTCTGTTATTTACGTTTCATTAAAAGTAACAGATCTTAGCGTTTCATTATTTCTTTAAGCTTCCTGTAAGGAACTGTCGAAAAATAATCAAATTTAATTAAACTTTTTTTTTAAGATCTTTTATTACTGTTTTGATAACTAACACATATACAAGATAATGATAAACATACACAAGAATGTGTAACAAAATTATTGGGCTTGTAACAGTAATTTTTATTTCCTTCACGTTGATAGATACATTGAAGTTGTTTACTTCTAATAGTTTTCATATTGCATAACTTTTTTTTATTTTTTTTTTTAATTGAGCTTTTATTTTTTAGATCACAAAAATAAAACGCAATATGCAGATTATTTGAAGTAAATAAACATCTTCCAATGTATATTTCAATGTGAAGAAAACTGATTTAGCCCCCCAGATTTAGAAAAATTTTTATTTAAAGTTGACCAAGTTTTTCCGTGTCCTCCCGATATTGTTTTATTTTTGTTTGATTATAATTGATAATGTTATGTTTTTGTTTTATGTTATAACATTTTTGTATTGAATTTTCTCAGCATTTTTTTGATGAACATCAAGTCGCATCTGCTGAACGTGTCATTAAGCAGAGTCTGGAAAACATCCAAATCAACTGCAAGTGGCTGGATAGAGAAAAAGACAACATTGTCAACTGGCTTTTATCTTTATAAATGTAAAATAATGAATTTTACTTTTGCAATTTTTTTTTTAATGATATTCTTCTACCCAATTATTTCTTACACTACTTCATATATTTCTTGCTAACAAATATTAAAAAAGTTTAATCAGCACAAAATTATGATAAATTATCAACCAGGGGAGTGGAGTCGTAAAAAAAAAACAACAACTCCGACTCCAATTGTTGAAATTTTCAAAGTATAACTCAAACTCCGGAGGCAAAATTTTTGTAAAATTATTTTAATTCTTTAAAAAGTATTACGCGATAATTAAAATTTTTTATTTTTTTGTTAATTATATGAAATATTCTTTGAAGGTTTAATATTTTGTACATGCACGGGCAATGCTGAGAATTTTTACTATTGGAGTCGCGATTTTGTTTAGCGACTCCGACTCCGCTAAAAATGTTGCAACTCCGATTCTACGTCTCCGACTTCACAGCTCTGTAATCAACAATCAAATGTTTAAAAATATCTCAATAACAAATCCAGTGTCATACACATTTATTTCCTCCTTAAACTTATTTCCGTGGCACAAGTTTTGTTAACTAATACTGCCGCTTACGCATAAAATTGCTCGAGCACTTTAAGAGCATGGAAATATGATAATATTGTTCAAATTAAATATACAAAGTTGTAACTTCAGAAATATTTACAAATAGCAATAAGTACAAATAATAAGTAAACACCTGACATTGATAAAAATACTGATAATAATAATTATAATACAAGTATGAATAAAATAATTATAAAAAGTATATATTATACTATAATAATATAGCAAAAACAATAATAGAAACTGCAAGAATAATTATTAGGATAAAAGTAATAATGATGATGAAGAGAACAGAACTAATAAAATTATTTTAGTTTAAAAAAAAATTATAAAGTTTTGTGAAGGATATTCACATATAGTTAAAAAAAATTATTAAGTTTAGTAAAGGATATTCACATATAGTTAAGAGTTAATAGACATCAAGTTAACAGAATTATAAAACAACAGTTAAGTGAGTAAATATTGTAACAACAGTTATGAGAAAAATATTAGATTAGATATTAGCTCACAGGGTTTTGAATAATAAGTTGTAGAAAGATATAAAATTTGTAAATAGTATTTCTCTCCAAAAGTTCGTACTCAGATATGGGGGGAGAGAGTTATCTAAAAGCGAACAAGATGTATGCAAAGAAGGAGGAGGTTTTTGTAAGCATAAAGGCGAGTTTCCACACATCCGTTTTTTCACGGAAACGGGAAAAATATTCACGTGGGCATGCGTAGTATAAGTTTTAATATATCCGAAGGAAAACTACGCATGCTCATGTTATTATTTTTTCCTTTCCTATCCCGTTCCCGTGTAAAAACGGATAAGTGATAACTCACCTTAATATCTGTACAAGGTTAGAAAGGGTTCCAAATCGGCCACTTTATGGATGATAAAATATGATTTTTATCATTCATAAAGTTTTATATGCATTTTATGGATGATAAAATATGATTTTGGTTCAAAATGTAGACAATTAGATAGTTAAAACAGGTCACACAATATATGGACTTTAGACAAAAATTAAAATTTGTCAGAGTTCGAATTAGTATGATAGAAATAAAATAAATTCTATTTTGGAGATAAGTTAGCCTTAAAAAAAGCATGCTGCTTAGATTGTCCCCAAACTTGCAAAGCATATCAAAAATTGAGAATGAAAAATAACATATAATAAACAAAGTTTCATTCATTTTTGATAGTTTTCAGCTAAATGCCGTTGGATCTATGTTATTTCATTGCTAAGTCTTGAAGATGCAATACTAAAGATAAATTAAAGTCTATTTAAAAGATCAAAGGATGTCAGTTTCTCGCAAACTAAGAAAAATTAAATTTAATCTTCAAAGACTTCCCCTACCTTTTTATTTTACAAGAAACAGCCAAGATTTATTTTCTTAAATTGACCTTAGAATGGAAGGGAAAATAAGCTAAATTCAATTTTTTGCAAAAAGTTTGCTATAGAATTTTGCAAATGAATTTGCTATAGAATTTTGCTATTGCTATAGAATTTTATAGCAATTGCTATAGAATTATAATCATAATTATAGAATTATAAATATAGCAATTGCTATAGAATTTTGCAACATATATCTAAAATTGACGTTCCCGGTTTTTGAATTGCAAAACATATTTCTTTACTAAGGTTAACTTTTGCAAATTAGTTGTAGTTTCTTTTCACAAGCCACAACTTATTTTATCTCAGCAGGCAGCCGGTCTCTAAAAATTGTTTTTAAATGTCTTAAGTACGTGGTGATTGATTCCCTCTTTGATATAAAAGATAGTTGTAAAATCCTTGTGCGTTTTGCTTGCAAAAATATTTGAGATGCTGTAGGTCTTTATACTTTGATGAGGAAAGAGGTATAGACACTCTAAAAAGAGTGTCTATACCTTTTGAAGACTGAAGGGGCTCGAATGACATTTTCCTCTTTTTAACTGATTTTGTGACAATGGCATCAGAGAACTGCCCGTTCTAGCTCTCTCTAAAAAGTATTTTAAATGGACTTTTCGAAGTGTCTGGGTTTCAATTAGGGAAGTGGTAACAAAAAAAGGTTTAATGTATTTTTCTTTATTTAAAAACAGTATTTTCTACTGAAATTACGTGAAAAGGAGAAGGGTTTTTTCTCAAAATGCTTTCAAATAGATCAGACTTATCAGCCAGCTGGCTGATAAGTCTGTATGAAGCTTTTGATTTAACAGAATCATATCTCAATCACACTCCATATAAGAATGTCCTCTGATTAGAAAATATTTTAAAGTCTGTTTTTCTGGTGAACCATGTCGTGCAAAAACCGCAACATAATTCAATTTTTATTCTGTCCATGAGATGAATCATAGAAGAGTTAAAGATGAGTGACCTTTGAAGGCAATAGTGAAATAGTGCAACAAAATTGATGCTACATCATTAAAAACTTTTTTCTCAACTGTCTCATTATAGGAATAGGGGGAAATCTTATTAGTTCCAAGTTTATGTATGTTAAAAGTGTACATAGAAAGTTTTCCTCTGTAATATGTGTCATAGGTTGTAATATTAGGACAAGGAAAATTCTTCCAAATATCAAAGGTAACTGCAGCAAACCAGGTTAATGAGTGTGCTCCATGTATAGAAGCAGTCTTTCTTTCATAAATTACTTGTCCTTTACTCTAGTAAAGTTCTCGTTTAACTGAAAGTCTTTGTAGTTCATGTTGAGAGTAACTTTTTGATAACTCTATTTTAAATTTATTGCATGTTGAACATGTGTACCCAAAGGTACTGTTATATTTTTTAGTAAAGATTCGCTTATTTAAAAAAAGAAAAAAACTAATAAATCTTTATATTAAAGTAAAAAATTGCTAAAAATACATAATATTTATAAAAAATCACCCAGAATAACAAAAATATTTTAAAAATTTAAAATAAAACAATAACATTTTAATGCTATGATAACTTGACTAATTACTTTTTCATCTTTTGAAACTGCTTGAAACTTTTATTTTTTTCCTGTTATCCCGTTTTTTGCTAAACTTGACGTTTTTTTAGGGTTTATGTTACTTCGGGATGCATGTCTTTAGGGCCGTACCGTGAAATTTTTTTGGAGGAGGGGTCGTTTTTGAAAAAAAAAGGCAGTTTTAAAACACCAAACAAATATCTTACTAAATTTACTTAATAAAATTTTCGTGAAACAAAGCTATATTTGTGTAAACTATGTTTACATTTTTTTCGGAGAACTATAAATTCATACGAATTTATTGTTCTCCGAATATTTTTTCTATTTTTATACTGCATATGCGTATGAGCAAGCTCCTTGTAAGAAAATCGGTATTGATACAAAGATTAACAATACTATGATAAACGGTTTAAATTTTTATTCAAAAACAAAACTTTTTTCATACAATTTTCTAGGATGTATAGTAAAAAATAATTTTGAGACTTGTTTATAATCAACAATGTCGTTGTAGTGGATATTCATGATGGCTAATGAACCAAGTCTATCTGCAGTCATACCGGTTTTCAACCATGTTCCTAATCCTCGCATTGCTGAAAAACTGCGTTCACATTCTGCGGACGTTACGGGTAGTGTACATCCCATCTTTAGAAGCTCAAAAAGATTAGGATATTGATTTTCATTGCAGATTTTAATAGCTTTAGCTAGAGTATTAGACCTACCTTCAGGTTTAATAACAGACCATTTTTTTATTTCCAAAACATGAATTCTTAATCTACAGCTTCTGAGTTTGGAAGATCACTCTTATACATTTCAACTAACTCTAGGAAAGCAGTTATCTCCTCACTGCAAATTATCGAGAGAACCAAGCATAAAACTTAGCAGCAATGCAATTTGTCTTTTGGAACCGTATTTTGATTTCTGAAATGATGGTGTAGAGAAAAGGTATATTCAAGGCCCGTTTATAATATTCATGGGGAGTCTCTGCAGGTACGTTATTTCTGTAGGCCGTCTCATAGTGATTCTGGGAATCGTTGGTTCTACAAATAATTTACTTGCCATACAAGTAACTTGTTGGTAAATTGCGTAAGTTTTTTTTTAACATTTTTCTGTAGATGATTCAAATCGTCGATTGTTTCTTGAATGTTACTGTATGCATACACAATATCAGTTGTGCGCCCTCGTAACCTCTTTGTTATATACGACAACGGGTGAAGTAAGCTGTACAAAGTTATAATACCAATTATGAATTTGAACTTAGTGAGTGCATTAAGGAGTGAGTTGGCCTCTCTTTTTCTTTGTGCGTCTCAATCCATACTAAACTCTATATTGAACTGTACTATATTAGAGTAAAGTAGTCTCTAATGCCTCTGCCATATATGGTATAGCTAAATAAAAGTGTTGATATGCGGCATCTCTTTCTGACCATCTTGTTTTGCACATCCCTATCAAAATCTTTTTTCTTTTAGTTGATTTACAACGGATTTCTGCAACATGCTCCAGCAAACGCTCTCTTTTCGGAGAGGTATTGAAATAAATGGATATATTTCTGTATACCTCTAAAATGTTATCAATGATTGGTATTTTTGATGGTGCAGCAATTGGTAAATTCAAATTATGTGATCTACAATGTGCTACAATTGCTTTTAGTGATTCTTTTAAAATAAAGCTCGCAACACCATTTTTTACAGATTACATGTTTGGTGCGCCATTGTAACACTGGCCTCTACAAGAACTATGATCAATTCTACTTTCGCAATAAAATTTCATCAAGTTTTTCCCAATATGTTTGCCTGCTATCCAGTCAAGATTCAAAAAGTCAAGAAATACTTATCTAGTTTCTTTTTCTCCGTTTACATATCTCATACGTACTGATAGAATTTGTTGGTTTGCAGTTGTTACCTCATCTGCTGAAATTGAATGGTAGTTTGCAGCTTTAATTTCATTACTTAGCCGCTCTTGTATACATTTCTTTCCAATTTTATCAATTAATTCATTTTGACTCTTGGGGCCAAGGTAGCTGATATCTTTACGTAATGGTGTTAGTATATGTGCTTTAAGTTCAGCGTTATGGCGAGCTATTTCTTGCACAATTGCAAGAAAGTTTCCAGGATTACCTTTTTGTCTGAGTTTTCCATACACTTTTCAAAAGTTTCACGAAATGCAAGTCCTTGTTTCCCCATCAAATGCACTATTCTACCTAATGTTTTAACAATGTACGGGTACATTTGTTGTCGGTTTTTTAAAGTGCAATCGCTTTGTAATGTATCGCTTTTTATCGTTTGTCTTGGATCCTCAAAACGATAACAAATGCCATTAGCTTGTTTGATAGCTTCTTTATGGTATCTATTGCCTATATGTAGTTTTTCTCTAAAACATTGTGACATTCCTTATATCCACGGTTAACAAAAGCTCCCAAAGTTTTTTTTTATCCTGCTTTAGAAATAAAGTGTAGTATATGCAGCAGACTGCGTCTTCACTTTTGCTGTAGACAAATCAATAGATAATATCTATAATAGATAATATCTATATCTAGTTAATATCTATATCTAGTTAATATCAAACTAATCAAACTAATTATTATAAAAAGAAGATTAAAATAACTTTTTTACTTAAAATATCCAGCTAACGATTTGCATTTCTTTGCAGCATTTTGAAGCTCTTTTCTATCAGCTGCTCGTTTACTAATTTGGTTATGCATGTTAACTCGTTTGCTTTTAAAAGTGAATTAGTATTAGTAGAGAATTGTAATTACATTATGAACTTTGGAGAGACTATTTTTCATTTTTCATTTACAAAAGATTTCACAATGCAATGACTTGTAATGACGCCTTACGTTTGTGAAACAATAAAGTAAAAATTGTTTCATGAGAATGATTCATAAAAATCAAATAATTTTTATAAAAATTTTGATTGAATATTTTGACATCGAAAAGAGTCTAGAAATAATTTTTGGCGTCAAATTAAAAAAGGTACTTGGCATAAAAAGGTGGGTCGATCGCGCCCAACAAACCCCCCTCCTCAACGGTAAATTTAACACTGAAGGTAGTTTAATGGATAATTTATTGCAACCCAAGCAAAATTATACGTACTAAATTCGTATTTGCGCAAAATAATACGTAAGGTACGTAAACTTACGTCTATATGACGTATTAAATAGTACGTATCTTTTAATCCGTATGTTTACGTATTAATACGAATTTAAACTAAGAAATAATATCCTAAGGCTAAAATACGTATTTTTACGTATTTTAAAACACTTACACAAAATTTATTTGCGGTTAAAAATGCTAGCTAAACATTTCTACGGTCTCTTTTTATAAATAAGATAAATGACTCGAGGCGTATGATTTTTTTTCAGCAATTACCACTATATTATATCAGTTATATATACTAATATATACAGTGATAGGTATACAATATCATAGAGTATTTAATCAAATAATATTTAATTTTTATTAATTTAATTTAACATTTAACTTGAATATTTAATATTTTAAATTAATATTTAATTTTTAAGGCAATTTTTAATAAAAAACAAACAATGTCATTAGAGATTTTGATAAAGTTCAACTAGTTATATTACGTAGAGTTATAATTTAAATTTTCATCATTATAATAATTAAAATAGTATTATATGATATATAGGGTAAAGAAAGGTAATAAGATCAGCGGGGCAGTAGGATCTAATAGCTATATAATATATACTATATTATGTAGTATATATTATATAGATATAAGATATATTATTTATATATATATATATATATATATATATATATATATATATATATATATATATATATATATATATATATATATATATATTACCAGTAATATAATTATTATATATAGTTTTAAGAAAATTAAAATATGAAAAATTAAAAAAAGTCAGTATTATATTAAATATAATACTGACTTTTTTTAATTTTTCATATTTTAATTTTCTTAAAACTTAATAATAATAAGCATTGAATGTGAATAATATCCTTAATTGAAGAAAACAGCCAACATATTTACACCATATTTTACACTCTGTATGTGTAACTACATATATTTGTATCATATACATAATGTTTACATATGTATGTATGTATCTATGTGCCTTTAGGATAAATAACACCCGGATATATATGTATATGTATATATATATATATATATATATATATATATATATATATATATATATATATATATATATATATATATATAGAGAGAGAGAGAGAGAGAGAGAGAGAGAGAGAGATTAGGGCTGGCATTGTCCCTGTTTTTACCAAGGAGTATCTTTTTCTGGATATTCCTGGAATTCCCGATATTTTTCTCAACTCTTAGTTCATCCGGATATCTTTAAAGTTTTAAATACCTAAAAGTTTAAGTATATATTTGTGTAATATATTTAATTTATAAGTTTTTTTAGTAATTACTCATACAAAAATTAGGAAAAGTTTCCAAACATTTGAGAAACAACTCAGCTGAAATCAAAATTAGGAAGAAAATAAGGGAAAAAATATACTTGATATTTTACGAAAAGTATTTTTTGGATTTTTCTAATATATCCAGGATGATCTATGTTTTATGTATGAGAGCGCAGTGAAAAAATTATTTTTAATAGATTTGGCGCTGCACTATCCTACGTAAATATCGGGAAAATGTCAATCCTTTTTTTTGTTTTATTTGCAGATTTTTATTTTACTATAATTCTATATCAAATGTCTTCCTCAAGAAATAAACGTAGAAAAGTTGCCATTGCAGTTAGTAATTTCTTGAATATCACAAATGGTTTGTTTTATCATAAATTTTATGTTTTTACAGAATCATTTTTATTTATCAATTATAATATTTACATTAGTCATTGCCTATGTTGTTTATATTAATTTTTACATTATATATTCTGTTTGGTTTGTTAAGTTATGATTTGAATTATTGTTTAACTTTAATTTTAGAATATCAAGATGATAATGTCCATTTGGAGAAATCCAAAAACTTAAACGACCATTCTGATTGTTCTGATTTTGAACCTGTTTCAGATACTTCACTGCATGAAGAATGTAATGGAGATGAATCTCCATTACATTCTTCATGCAATGAAGTATCTACCAGCAGTGATTCTGGTGGCGAAAATCCAAGTGAATTTGAGTTGCAAATTAAGTTACGTGATTATGCGATTGAAAACAATATACCTTATGCAACAATGGACAAATTGTTATGTATTTTAAAACCTTATCATACTCAATTACCAAAGTGTTCAAAAACATTATTAAATTCAAAACCTGTAACAATTAGAATTGTGACTAATGGTGAATTTTTATATATTGGTGTTGAACCTTTTCTTCAAACATTGAGTGTGTCTAACCCATCGATTATCTGTTTGCAATTTAATATTGATGGTGTTCCAATCTATCACAATTCTGAAATATCATTTTGGCCAATTCTGGTAAAAAAAGTTAACGATTCATTGTCACCAAAAGTTGTTGCTATTTTTAGTGGAAGGAAAAAACCAAATTTACAAGAGTTTTTTTCCCAATTTATTACTGAGATAAATCATCTTAAAAGCAATGGTGTTACAATTAACTCACACTTGTGCAATATTCATATAACTAATATTGTATGTGATGCCCCTGCACGTGCATTTATTAAGTGCATAAAGTATCATTCAGGATATTCCAGCTGTGACAAGTGCACTGTAGAGGGTGAATGGCTAAACAAGGTTGTATTTTTAGAAACAGATGCACCCTTGAGAACATTAGAAAGTTTTGTTTCTAGAGAAGATGATAGTCATCATATTGGTGTGACACCTTTATTAGGAATTCCTATTCATCCAATTAATAGTTTTCCAAATGACTATATGCATTCTGTCTGTCTGGGGGTAGTACGAAAACTTCTAAATTTTTGGTCTTCTGGACCATTCAGTGTTAAGCTATCTTCGCAATCACTAAAAACAATATCAGCTCGATTAATTCATGTTTCATTGTTCTTTCCATCAGATTTTAACAGAAGACCTCGTTCATTGGAGAGTATGAATAAATGGAAGGCAACAGAATTCCGATCATTTCTCCTTTATTCAGGGCCTATTGTTTTGTGTGATATTCTTAGTAAACCAGTTTATGAACATTTTCTTATTTTACATAGTTCCATATTTCTATTATGTAGGTCACAAGAGCATGAAGTTATTAAATATTGTGGTGAGTTGCTGAAAATATTTGTTACAAAGGCTGTTGCCTTGTATGGCAAATCATTTATGTCATATAATGTGCATTCTCTTATACATCTGCATAATGATTGTTTACAATTTGGACCGCTTGGCAATTTTTGTGCTTTCCCCTTTGAAAATGCTCTTGGTCATTTAAAAAGAAGAATTCGAAGTGGATATTTGCCGCTTCAGCAAGTAGCTTCTAGTCTTTCTGATAACAAATCTGAACATTCTAGGAAAGTACACACTGATGGAGTTTCCCTTTAACATTGTAGTGGGCCTTTACCAAATCAGGGCCATTTTTTGCAATATAAAGTGTGCCATTACAAAAATCAAAGGTTTTCAAGCGGTTTGCGGGATAGTTCAGTAATGGTAGGACAAAAGTGCTATCAAATAGTTAACATCTTAGCAGAAGACTTAAAAAATCCATTATTCTTAGCCAGGTGTTTTACTGTGCAAACAAACTTTTATGACGTTCCACTTGCAAGTTCGAAACTATCTATTTTTAAAGTTAGTTGTCTTAGTGACACTTTGCATACAATTCCGTTTTCTGATATTGTTATTAAATGTTGTTGTCTCCCATATTCTTCTTCCTTTGTTGTAATCCCATTATCAGAGATTTGAGTTCTTATTATATTTTAGAGTTCTATATATTTTTTCAAATAAGATAATAAATTTATATTATACAGTATTTGTAATTTGTTCCATGTTTATTTATGGTATACAACATGTATTTCATTTTGTTATATCTATTTATACATTTCTTACAATTGCTTTAATTTATTTGGGCAGCTTTTTAAATATATAGTGTAAAATTATGAACTACATTTACACATTTTATTATTTCTTTGTTTTGAAGTTTAAATTTGCAGAATGTTAGTTCTTGAAGTATCTTTGAACGTTGTTTAGCAGGATGTAATTGTATTACTCTTATATGGTAAATAATAGGTAAATAATAATAGGTCTTATATGGTAATTAACTATTTTTTTTTTCTTTATTTAAATTAAGCAAATTTTTTTTTTTTAATATTTTGTATTTGAAATTTTTTTTATAACAGATGTCTTATTCAGTAGTTATTTTTAATATTGATAATGAAGTGGCAACAGTGTCCAGTAAATGGTTTAAAGATTCAGGATGCGTTTTGTGGCCCAACTGTAGAGTAGGGAAGAAATTGCAAAACATGTTACTAAACCATGAAGAGCCAGGTGCTGACTGGATTTCTTATGAAGTACGAGTGTTGTCCAGTAACATCTGTAGGTATTTTTACTGAGAGTAAGCATTTCAACTGACTAAAGGAGACATGTTTTCTTAACTTTTTAATTATGAAACAGTTTAATTTAATATCTTTATAATTTTATTTTTGTAGTAACTCTCAAATCAGCAAGGGCAAAGGAGCGACTAGCTGAGGAAAATTCTGATCTTAGTTCAGCTGAAGATGGTAGCAGAATTATATATGCCCCTAGCAGATTTAACAGTCAAGAATATTGTCAACCACCATCCAAAATCAGCAAATTAACTTCAAATAGCCATACCACTTCCTATTTAAACAACCCCTTGATTCCTCATGCACCATCACTAGTTTCTAATCCATCTTTAATTCAAACTTCAGCATCGTTTTCTAGTAAGCTAAATGTTTAATTTTGTTCAACAAGAACAGGCTTGTTGACTGATTAATCATTTAATGATCTTAATAACCATTTTTTGTATCTGCATATAGCATTTTTTATATCTGCATATAAGAATATGTTAGATTTGTATAACTTTTATGTAGCTAGTCAATACTGAAAAAAAAAATTTTTTTAGATGATGATCATAGCATATTTAATACGCAAGAGTTTTTACGACCCTTAGCCAAAAATAGAAAATTTAATTCTAACTGCCAAACCACTTCATCTAATAACTATCCTTCATTTCCAGATAAATCAGCACTAGTTCCTGATTTTTCAATTTCAAACTCTGTTCAAACTCCAACACCAATCTCTAGTGAGTTACTTAATTTTATTCTGTTGAAGATTATTCTTTAAAATATATTGAGCAATGGCTTTTTGCTACAATTCCTTATTATACTGAAGATGTTTTTGATTATCAAAATATTTTTGTTTTATGGCTTGTTTTATAACATAAGACAGTTTAATCTTTTATTATCGTTAATCATAATCTTAAATTAGTTCTCGTAAATCATAATAAGTAAAATCAAATATTTTACATTATATAATACAAACTATTTCTCCATCTGCATTTACCGGTTAAGGAATGGTGTTATAATTTGCTCTGGATCTGTTGTTATGTTACCAGAAAGTTTTTATTATTTTTTAGCTAATGTTCCTTGTGCACATCATTGTACGCATGTTGTTACGTGGTTTGAGAAATTATTTAAAGAAATACAACAAATGCGTGCAGAACAGACTGTGATAAATCATCGTTTAGATCAACAATGTCAAAATGAGCATCAGCATGTAGATAGCAATTTTTTGAATTGTCTTCCACTTGAGAGTGAAGTTGATTTTGAACGATTCGGTATAGAGATAGATAGTGACAATGGAAAACGAACTTCTTTGGTAAGTAAACTTTTGTGATGTTTCTGTTAGGTATTCTATGGGTAAAATATTTGAAGGCATTTAATTTGGGTTGTTTGAGCAAATTTGTCTATGTTATTTATATAAATATATAAAATTGTTTTTTTAAAGTTTATGTAAACCAAAATGTACAGCATAAAATGGATATTTTCTAATTGTTGTTCCTGTTTAGATACGTTATTTGCGGAAGAGGTCAGACTCAAATGTCAACAAGACCATACTAAATATATTAAGAAGTTTATTAAAGGACAATGTTCTTAGTTGTTATTCTAGAGATAGGAAACGCGGAAAAAAAAGTTTTTCTTCAGCAAAGGGAAACTTTGTTTCCATAATTCAAGGTCAATATATTTAATATATATGAAAATTACAAGTATTACTATGTATAAATTATATATTATCTTATTTATAGTTATATATTACCCTAAATGAATCATTAAATGTATATATATATATATATATATATATATATATATATATATATATATATATATATATATATATATATATATATATATATATATACAGTTATGGCCATTGAAATCCGACCACCAGTATCATTTTACTTAAAACTAGTTTAATGTAGTAATAAACAATTGTATTATAGCAATAAAAGAATAACAGTAGCAATTAATGATTATAATGTAACATATCGTACATATTTAATGTTTATATTAATGTTTTTTACTCTCAGGTTCTTTGAATTTAATATTTAGTGGCACCACCATGTGCTTTTAAGACTGCATTAATGCGATCTGGCATTGAATCCACGAGAGCCTAACAATATTCTGGTGTTATTTCAGTAATCCAAACTTGACGAATTTTGTGCGCTAGATTGTCCAGTGATGTAGGATTAGTTCTGGATACTGCTGACTTTAACTTGATTGATTGATTAACTGCTGACTTTAATGCGATCCTATCATGGATGTTCTTTAAAGACAGTCGCGGTTTGAGGGCTGGACGACGAGAACGTAGGCCTACATCTTTCAATAAACGTCTTCTTATTGTTCAAGTGCTGACTGTAACGTCATTAGGTAGATCTGCCCTGATTTGTGTGCTGGATATTGTTTGATCTCTCACAGCAGCCCTGCGTATCTTATTGTCTGTTTGTTTGCTAGTAATTCTAGCTTTACCAAAACGTTTTCTGGGCGCAGTGGATCCTGTGTCTTTGATTAGTTGTATAATATCATGAACAGTTGATTTTGGCATTCGATATCTTGCATATATCTGATGCTCACTTGCACCATCCTCCCATAAAAGTTTAATATTAGCACGAACACCTTTCTTCGTAGTCATAATTAAATTGTGACAGTTAAATGATAATCCATACCCTACAATGAGATATATAGCTTAATAAATTTTACAGTGCAATAAAATAAACACTAATGTGATTGTCTAAAAGCTAATTAACTAATCATTAATAACAGGGAAGAAAATAAATTGATTATTCGAGTGCATAGACTGTTTTTCTTTATATTCAGCAGTGGTCGGATTTCAATGGCCATAACTGTATATATATATAAACATATAATAATTTTTTGAGACCCTATTTAATGTCTTTTGAATGTGATTAGTCAAAAAATTTAATACATTTAATTTAGATGTTGTTTTGAAAGTTCATAAAGGTGTGTCGTTGGTCCAAATAAATGTTGCGATTTCGGAACAATTAAAGAGACTCAATCAAAGAAATCGAAATTCTAAGTCTACAACAGCTGAAGAAACTACACCTGAAATTCCAGAGTTTGATTAAAAACCAATTATTTTATTAATTTTAAAATAAATTGTTAAAATATAAAGTCTTTTTTATTGTTGAGAAGACTTATAAGTTTGAAAGATCCTGCTTACACACTTTGGTTAGCAAAGTCATAGTCATGTTACTTATTTAGGGATAGGCGAGGGCTTCAGTACATACACTGACTGATTTAGGGAGAACTCGCAAGTGAGTTAAAAACACATCCATTTTATTTATTATTTATTTTATTTTTTTGAAGAAGGTCAGGTTTTGATTATTGATGAAAAAAATTTTTTGTTTTATGACATGTTTTAATAAAACATGTCATATAACAAAACAGTTAAATTTTTGTTCATTAAAATCGACAATTATCTTCATTTTATATTTAACATAATAAATATTTTAAATATAAAATATAACATTTTATTCTTTCATTTACAGGTGGGTAAAGTTTTTGTTTTATTTTGAAACGAGAACATCATTTGCTCTGCAGCTGACGTTCTTGTTTTAACAAAAAATGTGCTATTTTTTTGATAATGTTCCTTATTAACATCATTGTAACAGTTGTTTTTTGCACGGTTATTTAGGTTGCTTGCTTAATTTCATTAAATAATTTATGTTATTATGGCTGCAAAATTATTTAGAAAAATACAGCAAATGCTGGAAGCTAGAACAGGAAGTTATAAATCAGCATCTTGATGGTAAAATGAAAATCAACAACTAGTAGCACTTCTTTGAATTGTCTTTAAATTAGAGTAATGTTAATTTTGATTGGTATGGAGATAGATGCATACAATGGAAAACGAACTGCTGTTATGTGAGTTTTTATAAATTTTAGTCTTTCTGAGAGCCTAATTAAAAAAAAGATACTCAACTTGGTTTGTTTGGAACAATTTTGGTTATATGGTATAAAAACTTAAAAAATTAGTTTAATGACTAAACAGCTTTAAAAATAATCTTTTACTACAAATAATGAACAGACACTAAACAAAGTTATATACTTAATTGTAGGTAGTATGTTCAGCTGTACATAGTATGTTTTTGTAATTTTTCTTTATATCTAGATTTTTGGAAGATGTTAAACAACAAGATGTAATTCGAGGTAAAAATATTTAGTATATGATATTTTTTATTTACTTAGATATGTGTGTGTATTTGACATATTTTTGCCACACAAAACATATTTTTTGTGGGGAAGTAATATATGTTTGGGAGGAGAACATTCTTGAGACACTGTAAAAGTATTTTAAATAGTATTGCTTATTTTTGTTGTTGGTACATTCAGATACTGTTTAGTATGTTTTTTAGAAACTATTTGTACGTTTAGATATTGTTTCTAAAATTCTTAAAGACGTGTTATTCGTTCAAGTAAACGATGCTGTTAAAGCAGGTTGTCTGAGCAGTTAAAGAAACTTAATCAAATGATTCAAAATTCTCTTCTTTAAGCAGCCGAAGCAACGATACTCGAAATGGCTGGAATGGATAATTAACAAAGTAATAAATAAACTTTGAAATAAAGTTTAAAAATAAAAAATGTCTTGTTTATGTATATTGTATTATATATGGCTTATAAATTTAATTGCCGAAGTTACATAAATAATACTAAAAAAAATTCTATAAAGATAAGTATTTAAAACAACCTATCAGCGGCCAATAGTACCGTAAAAAATACGAAAAAAAAATACGTATTAATACGTTCAATAGATACGTATTTAAAACACCCAATCAGCGGCCAAAAGTACCGTAAATAATACGAAAAAAAAATACGAAAAAATACGTATTAATACGTTTAAAAGATACGTATTTAAAACACCTAAATAGCGGCCAAAAGTACCGTAAATAATACGAAAAAATACGTATTAAATACGTATAATTTTGTTTGGGAACGGAGTCATTGAAAAATATTGATTAGAATGTGATTTTTTTTTTTTTTAAAGTTTTTTAAGTGGTTTTTTTAATTAGAAGCAAGTTGGTGTCTTCCGCAAAGTGATAAGAAGTAGAAAATTTAAGCGAAACATTTAAATCGTTGATAACAATAAGAAAAATAAATGGCCCTAAGCTAAGCCTTGTAGAGCACCATTAAAAGATTTGGCTAGTTCTGATACCATTAATTGAAACAAATTGTGTCTTATTACAAAGATAAAAAAAAAAACAGAGAAAAGGATTACCCTTAATACAGTTTCTGAAGTATTGTTTAGGAGAATTATATTCTCCACTGTATCAAATGCTTTTCTTATGCCAATAAACACTCCACACGTAAAGTGTTTGTTGTTAAGGACTTGTCTAATTTTCTCTATTATTTCAATTAATTAATGGTAAGAGTTCTGACTGGAAATCAGTAGTTTGAAGCCGGCTCTGGCCATATGTGCCACATTTGTAACGAATGAGCATGGGCATTCTTAGCTAAATGCTATTCCACGGTGTTCTATGACAAAACCTAAGGACTTTTTAGAGCACTAAACAAAATTAAAAAAAATTCTGGTGTCAATTTATTTGACCTCTGTACCTTATGTATGTCTTAACAGATTTGTATGGAAATAATAAATTTTAGATAACGAAATTATCTAATAGAAAATTTCAAAAACGGTCGTTTTTGAAAAATTTCTCAAAATGGTCGGCAAAACTTATGCAAAATTAAAAATTATTTAAAATCTATTCCTACATAAACTAAAAAAGAATTCCTTTATCTCTAAACATTTCCACATAATCTCTTTATCTCTAGATTATTATATGCTACAAGTGCATCAAACAAAACAAAACAAATTGCTTTAAAAATTTAAAATAAATTTTTATCTAATACAAAAGTTACCAGAGCTAGAGCCAGTGTTGGCGAATTGCGTTTATCTTCAGAGACTTATATGAGAAAGTGTCAAAAAAATAAAAGAAAAAATCCTTTTTTTTTTTTTATTGTTTATTTTGCCGTTTAAATAATATACAGTTTCAAAGCATATAAATAAAAATAAATATTCGCGGGGCAAGAAGAAGACTTATTTAGCCTTATCACCGAGCCCCATTCTCACGTATTTACAAAAACCGTAATATTTAAATATCTATAGTTAACAAACTATTTATTAAAAAAAGAAAAATATAAAAGTAATAGATAAAAATTCGTTGTCATTTAAAGAAAAAATAAAAAGAATCAATAAAAAGAATCAAAATTTAAAGAAAGAGTAAGATCAAGTGAAAATAAATAAATAAATAAATAAGATTTTATCATTTGCTTAAAACTTAAAAGTTTAAACTAAGATTTAAAAATAAAAAGTGAAAAAAAAAAAAAAAAAAAAAAAAAAAGTATACCATAGAAATAACAAAAATAAATTAGTATACTTCATAGAAATAACGTAAATAAATTAGAAAACGCCATAGAGGTAATACCATAATTAAGGTAATGAAAAAATAATATTGATACACTCAGTGACATAATTTTTGTATTAATAATTTTTTGTATTTGAGTTTTAGTTAAAAAAAACATTGGACAAGAACATAAATTTTAGAACATCGCTTCCTTTTTATTTTACAATTGAAAATAGAACCGTTTGAAAAAAAAATTATTTTAAAGAACCTCGTAGCAATTGGTTAATATTTACATTTACAATCTGCTTTTATTTCAATAGTTTTTCAGAATATACATATTGTTTTTTTTCTCAGGATCTATAGAGTGTTTATTGAAAAAAAGGCATTTGTTTGAGTGTTTAGGAAAAAATAGCCGTTTGTTTGAGTGTTTAGGAAAAAAAGCAAAATGTTCCTGGGGCTAGTTGACTTAAAGTTTGCTTTTTTAATAAGTTATTAAAATGCTCTAAAAAGACCTATCGGTCTTATCCCACAGCACCGCGGAGGAGAATTCAACAAGAAAGTTTACGCCTTCTTCCTTATTTGTATCGTCGTTAATTGGGTTAGAGCTGGCATCAAAGCACAAACCTCTTGGTTCTGAGAAAGAACTCTAACCTCTGCGCCACGGCTGCTTGCAACCTCTTCACCACGGCTGCTTGCAACTTCTGCACTACGACTGCTTGTATGCTTGTAACCTCTGCACCACCGCTGCTTGCCACCTCTGCACCATGGCTGCTTGCAACCTCTGCACCACGGCTGTTTGCAACCTCTGCCCCACGGCTGCTTAAACTAAAAATTTAATATTTCTTTATTAAGTATACTTATTAAGTATACTCTATTCAAGTAAGTTTTTAAGCAAACATTTTTGATTTTTTTTGAGTGCCAGAAAGGCCTCAAAAAATTTTTTTTATAATAAATGCAAATTGAAAATGTTACCATACTTTTAAAGACTTATTTATAACAAAAAAAAGTACCGTTAGGGTACAGAGCTCAAAGAGTACATTCTGTACATTTTTTTGAAAAAATATTTTCACTGCTTAAATTTTTTTCCCATTGAACATATAGTTAACTAATAAAGCAAAGTATGGTCAAATACTATAAAAAAATTTATTACTAGGTTTATTACTAACATGAAATTATGCTTTAAAAAAACAGCTGCATAAACAGGATAAAATTTGATAAAATATAGTTTATTATCGTCCAAGTTCTTTGCTCTCTGGTTTTTCAAAGATTTTTAAAACAATTCTTTACAATCAAATATATGATCATTACAAATTACTCTTGGAGCTTTTATTGATCTATCAAAAGTCCTCAATGCAATAGATCGTGAGGTTCTTTTAAAACTAAAAACTATGCAATTAGTCGTAATTTTCAAAAATTACCTAAAAGCTATCGATTTGGACAAGCTGATTATGCTTGCTTACGTAAACAGTTAGTGCAAACTGATGTATCCTCCTCAACAAAATTTTTAAATATAACATGATAGAGCAGCCGTCGCAGTGGTTTGAGTTCTGATTCAGAAAGCAACATTGGTAGGGAAGAAGGCGTAAATTTCCTAGTTAAATGCTCTTTCGTGGTGCTCTGTGATTAGACTGTAAGGTTTTCTGAGAACACTTTAACAACTACAAAAAAAAAAAAAAAAAAAAAAAAAAAAAAAAAAAAAAAAAACATGTGGTGTTCTCCAAGATTCGATACTAAAACCACTCCTTTTTTTATTTCTATTAATATTCTTTATGATGCCGCAAAATTAAATTATTGACAGTACTGTTGGCTGATGACTGATGACAAACTTTCTTCATTGTGATAATAATATCACAACACAAATTTCATGACATGAAGATGGAGCTAATTAAAATTTCAAATTGGTTTAAGTCAAACCAATCAATTAACATGGCTAAATTCTATTTCATTAAAAACTAAATGGGTTCTACTTCAGCCAAAATCCCAAAAATTATTTTTTGCTAAATGAATACCAATAATATTGACGATATTTAAATTAAATAATCAAAAGTTATACATTTGATTTTTTTATTGCTAAAAAATCTCACATGGAAAAACCATATCGAAACTTTGTGCAACAAAATTAAAAAAAAATATTGGAATAATATACTAAGCAATAAATTTTGTAAATAAACAAGCATTAATTTAACTTTATTACTCACTTATCCTTTATTACACTTATAAAGTCAAATACGATCTAAGAAATAATGTTATTCATTAACGATATTTACAAACAAAATTTTGAAGATTTCTTTCATATTGCGGAAATTTTCTTTAAAACCAAATAGTATCAAAAAATTTTCATTCTTCTTAAATTTTTTCATTTTTTTTTTTAAAGTTGGAATTTTCCTGCTTTCAAAAATAAACTGAAAGAAGATCTTTTATTAAAAGATAATTCAAGTTCTTTTAATCCTATATTACAATTACTTTTTAAATGTAATATATAAAAATATATTTGATTTTGTTTTTATTGCGTTGTTAAATATTTTATATTTAAAATGCTTGGATATATTTGTATTGTATCGTTAAACGGTATTTTATTTTTGAAATGCGTCTTCTAACGGTATTTTATTTTTGAATTACTTGGTTATATATTTATTGCATTGTAAAACGGTTCTCGGTGACAATCCTCTTCGAGTTTCCGTATTCTTATATTTTAAGTGCAACAATACATAAAATATAAAAAACATGGAAGGTAATCTTTTAAGGCAACTAATCACAAACATTTTATTAAATTTCAATGATCAATGCAAAACTAAAACTAAAATTATGAAACTAAAATAAAACTCTTACATATGCGAGTACCATCTCCTACACATCCTAATATGTATAATATATATATATATATATATATATATATATATATATATATATATATATATATATATATATATATATATATATATATATATATATATATATACACATCCTAATATGTGTTATATATATATATATATATATATATATATATATATATATATATATATATATATACACATCCTAATATGTATTTTATATATATATATATATATATATATATATATATATATTATACATATTAGGATGTGTAGGAGATGGTACTCGCATATGTAAGAGTTTTATTTTAGTTTCATAATTTTAGTTTTAGTTTTGCATTGATCATTGAAATTTAATAAAATGTTTGTGATTAGTTGCCTTAAAAGATTACCTTCCATGTTTTTTATATTTTATGTATTGTTGCACTTAAAATATAAGAATACGGAAACTTTTTTTTTTTTTTTTACAATATATAGTCTTTTAACATTACTGGTACATTTCTTGTTCTTATTGATCTCCTCAAATGTTGTTCGGTTTTTGTAGGGGGCTCGATTGTTGTTGGTGAATCAAGTTGTTTGGTGGTATTATTGGTTCAACGGTTAAGGGAGATTTCATTGGTATATTGTTTTCGTTAAAATCGTCGATATCGCAGTGTGTTAACGGGTCTCATCTACTCTCATTCGATATTTTTGATGCGGTAAGATTTTAATTTTTCTTGTGTTTTACCATTTTGTAGGCAGGTTGTCATGCTGATTTTGAATTGTTACGCGTGAACTTACAGTTAGCAGGCGGTGGTATTGGGGTTTTTTAAACTTTAATGAATTATCATATCGTTTTATCATAGCTCTTTTACGCATATCGACTAATTCAGAATGTTTACTTCTAAACTGTGTTGGATTTGGTGGTCATTTATAGTTCTTCTAAATATTAGTTCGGTTAGTTAATCTTAATCTATCTTGACCTGGTGTATTTCTGTGTAACAATCGTGCTCTTCTTATTTCATTAGTATTTAAAAATCCATTTAGGCATATATTTGTAGTCAATAAACATTTCATCGATTTTACAGCAGCCTCTGATCTGCCGTTGCCTTGTGGATAATAAGGGGATGATAAGCAACACTTTACCCCCTAATCATTTAAAAAGGATTTTATCTTGTAAAAGCTAAACTGTGGTTCTCCATCTCCTGATATTTCCTCGGGGATTCTAAACTAATAAAGTATTTTCTATGTGCGTTACAAATAACAGATATTTTTGAGCTTGTTTTTGTTGATGCTACTTCGGTCTAACCTGAGAATCAATTGGCGTATACAATATTATTGCAACCTGCCATTTGAAATACGTCTATTACTGCTTTTTGAAAAAGATATTCAGATGGTTCTAAAAGCGGCTCTTTATGATTTTATTTCGTTATATCTACGACGAGCTCTGTAGTTTTGTATTTGAGCACTCATTCCTGGACAAAAAAAATCATCTTTGGGGTTTTCTCTCATTACAGCTACACCTTGATGTCCTTCATGTAAATAATTGAGTAAAATTGATCTCAGCTTGTTTGGTATTAAGATTTCACGATCTAAAAACACACAAGCCACTTTTAATGTTATTTTGTTTAAGGTGTTACTGTTATCGTTATTGGTTTGTGACACAGCATCAGGTGCGAGATTATATTTCCTGGGAATCATAGCATCAGGTGCGAGATTATATTTCTAGGGAATCAAAACAACTTTGAAATTATACATTAGTGTTTTTTCGCGGATTTAAGGAGTCGAGGGTTTTTTATGTCATCCAGGTTTTGGTCGTTGAATTTTTTTATTAATGGTTTGTGATCAACTGCAGCAACTAGGTTTGGACGCCCCATGACAAACATTTTGCAACTTTATTAACCATATAATAATGCTAGGGATTTGATTTCGATAGGAGCGTATTGACAGCATATATACAAAGCATCTTCTGTTAACCGAAAGTCAGCATAAACAATTTTCCAATGAGATCCGAGGTTCAACGCCAGCTCTAGACCTATTAGCGACATTAGTACGGAAGGAGGCGTGAATCCCGCGGTGCTCTGTGATAAGACCGTTAGGACTTATAGGAGCACCTAAAACAATCACACACACAAAAAAAAAAAAAAAAAAAAAAAAAAGTAGTGAGTTGTGTGAGTATAAAACCGATGCCTGATTTGCTCAAGTCAGTTGATAAACAAATTCGACAAATATCGACAATTAACATCAAAACACTTCTTTTATTGACTCGATTATTTTAAGCTTAGATGCTTGAAAAAGATTTTCAAGTGTTAGGTTCCAAAAATATTTCCCTTTTTCATTTTACAAGGCGCGGAATGGAGCCACTATTGGTGCCTGAGAAAAAATGTATGACACCGGTGTAATTGAGCTAAATCATGAGCGAATTCCGGTTATATATTTCAGTGATAGAAAATTTTTTAAGTGTCAAATAACTTTTTGGAAGGTCTGTATCTTGTCATGGTTAGCTCAAATCCAGCAAACTCAATGTTTTCCATGGTAACTTTTCGGGATTGAAGACTTTTCCGTTTTCCAAGCATAGTTTAATGTAAGACATTGTATGCCAAAATGAAGATTCAATATCTTTATCCTAAAGTAAAGAATCGTCAATACGTCTGACAACTTGTGGGAAATTGTATCCGTTGTTTGATGCATGTAATCCTTGTGGCGCTTTTTTAATATCGATAACGTCCTCATTCTGTAATTAAGGTTATAGTCTTTTTGGTGGTTTGTGAGAGAGGTACACTGTGATATCCATTCCAAGCGTCAATAATAGTTTTCTTTTTCCTTTTGGGATTTGATTAACAATACTAATTGGCGAGTTAGTGTAATGTGTTTCTATCAATGTTGCGTTGTTTAAACAGGTAGATGACCTGTTTAAACAACGCAACATCCAGAATGATAAATGTACCAAAGAAAGCGTCTTTCTTTGGTACATTCATCATTCTGGAGCACAATTCTGTTAGGGTTCTTTGTTGTACTGGTTCAATAATGCTGACTTTACGAAATCAAAATGCTTACTGCAATCGTAACGTCTGAGAATTGCCGAACAATTTTCTATTGTAGCGGTGAATGGAATCGCTTTGCATAATGATGGGCTAGTAGTTCTCAAACAACAACCAAAGTGCTCTGTGACAAGACCATTAGGTCTTCTTGGGGCACCTAAAAAAATAATAATAAAAATTTTTTTCGCTAATGTGTAGTTTTTTTGTATTTGTTTCTTTTTGACTACATAGTTTGCTGATTTTTGTATTTGTAATAGAATTAGGAAAATCGATTGAAATGATGGGTAGGCTTTATAAACAGATTTGTGATAAGTATATTCCACTTACGTTGTTGCATATTATATTAGTTGTGAAGTTGACGCATATTTACTTGATATTTTTACGATTAAAACACCTTTAACATTGAGGCTTTCATTGGTGACGCCCGGAATTTTTGATTTAATTAAAAATTGCTCTCGTAATGACCATTTCTTTAGTATATCTGAGCCAGCAGTGCGTGTCTGGGCACCAGTATCGGTTATAGCTGATGTTGTAATTATGGTAATTTTATTTGTTTTATGTATGATGATTAGCGGGTGAAGATTTTAGTTTTTTATGAGCCATTAGGTCTCTTTGTACTTTTACTGATAAAATTGGCAATGGTTCAGGGGTGTTCACAGTAAAATTATTACTAAAATTATTACTAATGATACCACGCCAAAACAAATTAAATCGTAGAGGATGCGGACGCATCCTCTACGATTTAATTTGTTTTGGCGTGGCTTTAGAATAAAACGATTATGTAATGTATTTCGATAGTTTGATTTTAGCTGAGTTTTAGCTGAATTTAGCTGCTATTTGTGTTTTCGCTTGTGTGTTGAAAAATATAGCCTTTTCGGTGGAGTCCATTATTAGTAAGCGTTTGGTTAGCTTTTGCAATGTGATTAATGAATTGATTTCCAATAGAGCATGTATTAAATACGCTAAATGTCTTAAATGCTTAAATCATCAACCTCGCGCATCACTTTGATGTGTGAGGTTGATGATTCCGGCTATTTATTGTGATTTAATCATATCTACTGAGTAATTGGATGTACATTTATAGGTTAAATAATTACATTTTGTATTAAAATCACAGAGCATTGCTAATGATTTGATTCTTGCAATAAAATTGGTTTTTTCGTCGCTTGATTGAGAAGAATTGTTGTCTGTATACTTCAGGATGGATCGATTTAAAAGAAACTGATTTAATATGAATTAGAAACTTTCTTTCATCGGAACTGTTTAGGTTTTTTGGACCAAAAAAATTGAAGAGCATCTCTTTAACTTTTGCGCTGCAAGTTAGTTGTAGTTTATTGTATATATCTCTTGGATTGGTTAGCTTTTTAATTTCTTTAAATCTCCTCCATGCATCAAGAAAAATTATCTAATTAATGTCTGAGATATCGACTTCTATGGATGATTGATTTATTTTCAGTGATCGTGTCTTAACGTTGTTCGTTGACTAATTACAAAATCGTAAAACGCAATATATACATATATAATAAACTAAATGTCATACTTTGAAATCAATGCGTAATTAATGGTAATTACGTAAATATAGCGTATTATACAATTTAATTGTATAATACGCTATATTTACGTAATTACCATTAGTTACGCATTGATTTCAAAGTATTGTCAATTATGTAAACGATATTTGGTCTGAATTTTTTTCATTATGTTTCTTTTTATTCATACATTTTTATTTAACTTTTCACAGAACCAGTTTAGTACCCCTATTATTAAAAATGTTTAACAAATAATTTTCTGATGATTTTTTAACCAAGGCTTTCTCGTCTAACTTCACCAAGTTCACGGGAAAAAAAGTCAGACGGAATACTGTCTAAAAATTATGCCGAATTAAATGTAAAGTGCGAAAGTATGATGTTTTCTCGACCAACTAAAAGTACTTTTATAAAATTTTTTTTAGCAACCTCCAGTTTTTCCCGCACAGGCAAAACCTTTTATGCTATCTGTAGAATGACTGTTCTAGAGATAAATAAAACAAGGAAACTTTTGTACTCCCTTTCTTGACGTTAAAAATAGTTAAGCATTTTCACAACACAATTACCCAGTTGAGTAATTAACTTTTTTTATTTACTGATAAAATTTACTTAACTTTTTCCATAACATCAGAAACATATGTGTATTCTTTATACAAAGTAGTTGCGCAATAGGTATGTATCCGTAGTTGTTATCTTTATTAAGAAAAACACACATTAAATTTCACATACAGTGAAGATGTTGGTTTCCGGAACGAACAAATTTTTTCTTTTAAACGAGATGCTAAAATCTCATTATTTCTTTAAATTTTTTAATTATAAAAAGTAATTGGTTGAAAATTTTTTAATTATAAAAAGTAATTGGTTGAGAGTCTGAAAAATTTTTTAATTATAAAAAGTAATTGGTTGAAAATTTTTTAATTATAAAAAGTAATTGGTTGAGAGAATTTGTAGTCTGAATCAGAGTTTTCACTTTTTGTTCAAATTCACAGAGATTTTGATCACCAGAAAATTTAGATGTACTGAGTTGTTTCTCGCCTGATTTTAATTGAGGTTTTTAAGTAGAAGATAAATTAGGACATAACCACATACCTCCAATGTTATCTAAACCACTGCGCAAACCACATACCACAATGTTATCTAACCACTGCGCAATGACTGCTAATTTTGAAAAGTAATTTTTACAGTTATGATACTGAATATTTTTTTCAAACTTAGATTGACCTAGATAGATCAGAATTAGATTAGGCAACCTAAACAGATAATATATCTTTAAAAGTTGCAGAAAAATATGAGCGCTTGTCTTGATATTATTTTAAAAATGTAAAATAGTTAGCTTTAAAACGAATGGAAGCATCGCGTTTTGATTTTACAAAAATGAATGCAGGATTTTGTCGCATAAAAAATTTACTTCAAATGCAATTGCAAACAAGTGATTTGTTGTGCGATAAATTATCTAATAGCCATTTGTGATGCTAAATATTGTTTTGCAATTGACATTAGTTGACATCGGGGCTTACGGAGTGTATAATAATGCTGCATTTTTAAATGCAAACATGTTTGATAGAGTATTTAAAATGGGTTGTTAAAATTTACCCAAAATTTCTAAATTTGACGCTGAAGTTCTACCGGTCCTTGTTGGAAACAATATAATTGCACTTTTTTTTTTTTTTTTAGAAGTATTTAGAACTATACTATTCCATAAAAATGGCCCGCGAAATGAAATAAAAAATTTTCTAAAATTATTTTGAGAAATGGTTGTCGAATTAAATTATCGTTCTTTAAAATATGTTTATTTCTATCACTTTGTAAGATACAGATTGTAAATACAAGAAAAAAAACGGGTGTTAGGTGGGTCCTGCATTCATAGATAAAACAAAGAATATTAAAACATTTAACTCGTATATCGTTCTAAGTCCATTTTTGCTGTTCTGAGAAAAAGGCATTTAAAGTTTTTAATTCATCACTGCGTTTGATTTTCTTAATTAAACCATATTGTTTTTAAAATATTTATAGAATATGTTATTATTTTTCATAACATAATAAATAAAAAACTAAAAATTTAAGTTTATGAGAAGCAACAATGCAAATGGACTTAAGATAATCTTAAAACTATATAAAATATGACAAATTTCTATAAATTAAATTGCCACTGCAAAACAAGATCATCTTAAGTCCGTTTTGGCTGTTCTGAGAAAAAGACATTTTTATTACAAAAAAATCAAAAGCAGTGATTAAATTTAAAACAAAGTTTTAAATTTAATCACTGCTTTTGATTTTTTTGATTAAATCTACTTGTTTTTAGTTATTTATTATATGTATTAAGTTTTTCTTTTGCGAAAAAATGGACTTAGGAAAGTTTTGTTTTGGGATCGTTCATAAATTACGCAGCTTAAAACTTATTTTAAAAATATAAGTAGGAGATCATTTTGCTCTTTTGCGCGGCGGTTTTCGCTTGATTTTAAACGTTGTTTATATACTTGGTTTAATTAATGACACTGCGAAGGAAAACTTCTAATGCTTTGTCTTTTGTCTATAATATCTTTTAGAACATAAAATGAACTTATAATAATGTTGCGATTAATACCATTAGAGCCTACTGCTTTATTAGATTTTAACATTTTAAAGACATTATTAAACTCTTCAAAAGATAATTTAAAAGAGTTCAAATAAGAGTTTAGAGGAAAATATAGATCATTCATTTAACTGTTAGCTTTTGGTCCTACAGACACAAAATATTTATTAAATTCTTCTGTAATTTGTCTTTTATCATATAGAAATTCATTATTATGTTTAACCGTGTTTGGCAAAGAATGAGATGTACATTTTTTGCTGCCAGTAATTTCTCTTTTTATAAACCAAGTGCGTTTAAAATTTAATTTAAAATTTAGTAAATTAAAATAATACATTTTTTTGTTTGTTTTTTCTTGAGGCTTTCAAAAAGTTTAGCGTATTTTATATATATTTTTATTTTCATTTGTTTTACATTTTAAGTAATTAATGTATAATTTTTGTTTAATTTTTGAAGACTTCCGCAAACTCTTTGCATTTAAACCATGGTTAATGAAACCATAACCAAGTAAAAACCTTACTGTTCAGCAAAGAGTTTTTAACTATCGTCTATTGAGAGCACGGAGAACAATTGAAAATAGTTTTAGAATTCTGGCAACTATCCAATTAACCAGCGCAACTGGGTCACAGCTGGAATTGACTGGGATTGGGTCCGGGCTGGGAATTGATCTGGGTGCCAGATGGGTTCCATATGGTATAAAGATATTGCCACAAATTGAACCTGGGTTTCTACTGGAATTTACATGAGTTTTCCGTGAATAATTTACGGCTGGTTTGAAGATGGGTCGCAAATGGTATTATGGAAATTTTCCGATCAAGTTTTATAGGCATATTTCCAAGCAGTTTTAGGCATCGTTTTCATTAAAAGTTTTAAAAGAAATATGAAAAATAAACTTTTAAAAACTCGCTGCCTCTATGTATCTCGTCTTCTTTACATATTCGTTTATCTTAATACAGCTATAATAAAAACCTTTAGATATTTTAAAAGCAATACTTAGAAATTCGTTTAACAAATAATTTTGCTAAAAGAGGTTGACAAAATTTGTCAACATGTCAAAATTTGTCAACAATTTAATAACATTTAATGTTATCTAACTTCTTGTTTATTTTTTCTAAGTTTCTATAAAAGCATCCTACTTACCATGTATGTTATTTATGCAATAGAGTAGGATTTTTTTTAAACAACACCAGTTTACATAAAAATAATTAAATAAAAGTTCAGTTTAATTTATACACAGTTGCTTTGCTGTTGGCACAGGTAACTAACTGGTTTATAAAGCTAAGTCTGTAGTTATGCAATAAAGTATCTAGATTAGGCAAGCATAGTACCATAAACATATTTGTAGCGCTTGAGTACTTGTCATATCGAAAAAACATTTTAGTACATTTCTTGTAACAAGAGTCTAGCTTTAACATAGTATTTGCACTAAAATTAGTTTATAAAGCCACATCATAAAAACAGAGACAGTAGGTCTTAAATAGCTGCACTTTTACCTAAATTGAGCATTTATTGAATCGTCTGGTTAATATGTTTGTACAAGTATAAAGGCATTTAATCTCTCGATTTATATAAGCATTAACAAACAAACTATTTTCTATTATGTGACCCAGATACTTGAACTTGTCAATGAAAACTAATTCACATATATAGGGCTATCCATTAATTACGTCAACTATTTTTGGCAAATTTTACCCTCCCCTTGTTAACAACTTGTCAAACTTTCAGTGGCCCCTCTATAAAGTTACGTCAACATTCCCTCTCTCCCTCCAGCATAAAAAAAAAAATTAAGATGGAGAAAAAAATTGCTTTAAATTCACTAGTTTTTAACTGAAATAAAAAAGTGGTTTAAATGTTTAGAAAAAATTGTTTAGAAAAAAAAATTTATTCAAATTTTAACTTATGAATATATTTCAAATGAATATAATCATTTAAAATTACAAAGTTTTAAAAATAATAACAAAAAAAAAAAAAAAAAAAAAAGCTTGCTGGGAACAAAAAGTGAATTAAAGTAAAAGATATAGAAAAAAAAACTTTTAAATTATAAACATAATTCCAGTTTAAAAATATATAAGAGCCCTTTTTTGTGAACCCTTTAATCTTTATTTTCTCTTAAGAAAAAAAAGATTAGGGTTCACAAAAATGTTTACACGTTTAAATTATAATCATATTTCAAATTAATAAAATTTTAAACAATTAATAAATAATAAAAGTTTACACAATGTAATGTAGTCAATGTACTTACATGACTCTTTTTTCAATGCACAGCAGACTGAGACAACAATAACTTTGAAAAAATAACACCGTTACGAGTAAACATCGTGTGGGTAGTTATTTAGTCCTGTATGTCGGGTCTTTTAAAGCACAAAACGGTTTTTAAAAAGTAGAGATATAAATTATTGGATAGGAATTAAAATACTGAAGGTTGAGCGACTATGTAACACATGACTGCAAACGCTGCCTAATTTTTCTATTTTTAAATAGTTAAATTTATAATCAAAAGTAACATGTTAAAAAAAAATAGTGTTGAAGTCAACTTTTCTTGATCTCCTCCCCCTCCCCCTTGTCAACAATTGTTGAAAAAAATTCAGACCCCCCTCCCCCTATTTTCTTGACAGTTAATGGAAACCCCCTATGTATATTCCTATACATGTATATATATATATATATATATATATATATATATATATATATATATATATATATATATATATATATATATATATATATATATACACACACAATAAAATACAATAAAGTCAATTAAAAATTTTATCATGTTATACTAAAGAAATAGGATATAACAAAAGAATAGGTTAAAAAGATACGCAATATGTACAAAAAATAGCAGCTAAACAGAAAGTGTCATTTGTACATGGTTAACCTGTTTATTCATATCAGGTTTTAACCATTCTATGAAAATACTTTCTTTAAGTTTTAGCTCGAATTTGTTAGATGCCGAATCTAAAACAGAAACTAAAACAGAACACATATTACTTATTTGCATGAAACAATTTTCATTACCATGGAGATGTTTTTAGATATGAGACTTTTTGTCCCTCTGTTATGTTCAGATATCCGGGTCTTGAGATGGCGAGTAGTTTCACCTATATGGAAAGTGGAAAGGAAAGAGAATGGGACCAGCCCTGGAAACCTTTCTAGCTGAGTGGACGAAGAATTTTCAGTTTTGAAGTAACCAATATTAAATGGCAGCAACAAGCTGATCCAAAAATGCTAGTGGTCTTTATAGAAGTAATATCTCTATGACTGTTGCGACTGTTTTCAATATAGGCTATTATGTCTGTACTGCAGTAGCAGTCACTACTATTTATGCTTGTGTCAGTCCTATTACATCAACAATTTTTTCCTCCTATTTTGTCCGCTTCATTGGATTTTTTACTTTTGATACTCCTGATACGTTGCGTTTCATTTTTATTTTTTTCACATACTTTTGTCTAATATAATATATATAATATATAATATAATATAACATATTATTTTATATATTATATATATATATATATATATATATACAATGTAATGTTATATTATAATAAATATTATATATATTATATTAACATCTAACAATTTCTTATCTTTCAATTGTTGTTGTTTTTATTAAAAGTAAAATAAAAAGTTAATTTCGCTTAAATAGTGCACAACATTCGAATCACAAATATAAACTCAAAAACAAAATCAGAATTTGATATTATACAACATGATTAGTTAAAATGTAGTTTCAAAAGTTAATCAATTTTTTTTTTTTAATATCTTGAAGCAAGATATTTTTTTAATAAAAAATATCTTGCTTCAACGCTTCATTAACGCACACTTTCAAGTTGTCTGCAACAAGTTGTAGCACTCTTTCAGCAGGATATTTTTTATATTTTTTCCATTTCTTAGAAAAAACTTGACACTAATGAAGATTGTTCTTTGTAAATCCAAGGTTCTCAAAAACCTACCAACTTACTTACCAACCTACCAACTTATGCCTCCTACAAATGATGAAAGATTAGTAAGACGTAATATATCGTTTGCACAAAAAAGATTTGAATCAAGCTGTGGACTTATAAGACAAATTAAAAGATTATAAATTGATTTAGCAAGATATCTTGCATGATGGAAGGAACTAGGTCTTTTAAAATGAAACCCTGTGACAAATCCGCCTAAGTATACTACTGTTAACTGGCATACCCTTACGGAAATATTTCATGGAAAACCCATGGAATTCCATGAGTAAACCATGGTTTTCCCATGGAAAACGGAAATTCCATGGAATTTTCACGGGTGAATTTCATGAAAATGTTGTTTTTATCCCATAAATGCCAAAAATATTAGAAAATTCTTACATTCAAAATGATTTTGTATGAGAAAAAATCTACCTGTAATAAATGTTGTTTCCCATGTTAGAAAGGTCTTTTCAAATCTACTAAGTCTTGCATTCAGTCATTTGAATCAAATCATGTTTAATAAAGCAAAAGATTTTTTACAAGGACTATAAAATAATTGAGTCAATTATTGCAAAGGTTGAAAAAGAAATCTATAAGCATATGCAAGCGAAAAAAACATTTATAATACAGGTTGATAGTGTCGGATATAGTATGGGTGTTTAGTAGTGAATTACTTTCCCCACACCGCTTTGAAGGCTGGAGTGGCAACCCATTAAACATTGCATACTCGTTATTCTTCTCCGACCTCTTACAAGTTAAATTTTAATATTCAAAGATGAATCTTTGAACAAGAAAGCATTTTTTTTTAAATATAAATTGTAAACAAAGCTTTAAAAAAAAAAAGATGATTATTATTTTTTTTTTTGGTCTGGTTTATTTCTGGTTTATTTTTGTTTTGTTTTTGGCTTGTCCCCCAAAAAAAACTTGGCAACCCTCCGTCATAGCTCGTAGAGTTACGATTACTTTTAACTTGAGTAAACAATACTTACTGCATTCTTCTGTTTTTCTGTGTTTAATAAGACTATATACACAACTAGATACACAACTAGATACTTGGAAAATCTTGCAACACCATAACGCGATTTCTGTTTATTAGAACTAAGGACAAAGAAACAAGAAGGAAATTACTACAACTATGGAAGAACCCTAGAAATACAGAAAATGAATATGAGGGACCAACAGTTTACATAAGACCAGATTTGACTAAGCAGCAATTAGAAGTCGATAAGAAATTAAGAGTTGAGCTTAACATATTGGGTAAAGACAATTACAAAATAAAAAAAGGAAAAATTATCAAAAGAAATCAAGTTGATCAATATAAAGTATCAGTAGCTGTTGGAAAAGATATAAGAACAGATCATTATACTAAAACGAATGATACAAAAACTATTGAAGAAAATGAAAACAAATTAAAAATTAAATCAAACATGATAAGTGTAACCAATACGAATATTGATAAAGAAGTATGAAAATAGCAAACATATTTTGGACACCAACATCGATAAAAATATTGGCAGAGCAGAAACAGAAAACAGTCAACCTATGTCCAATTATATTGAAATTAAAAACAAAACAGCTACAGACAAACACATTCCCTCAAATACACAAATAAAGATTAAAGAAATCCATAACACTACCTCTGTAAGACCAAAAATCTATAACCTTGCTAACAATACAGAGGATTTAGATTGGCAACTTCCAAGACAAAGTAAAAGACTAAGACGTAAAAAGACCATAGAATCTCTTTGACTAACAACATGGAATATAAATGGACTTCGGGCGCATTGGCTTGAGGTTAATGAGTATGTTAAAGACTATGACATAATTAATATTGTAGAAACTAAAATAGACTCTAATGTTACTACAACTGCAATAGATATTCCAGGATAGTAGCTATTAGAAAAGACAGAACACGTAATGGTGGAGGACTATTTTAAGAAATCAATCAAATTTAAAAAAATTGAAAAATTTGATGACAAGTATCGTATGTTGAACATTGAATTTATAATAATAGAACTGATCATGTCAAAAGGCTTAAGCCTATTGTTTTGTTAAGTGTCTATCGAGTTCCTCAAGCAAAAAATGAATGGTGGCTAAATTTTAATGAATTAATTAAAGAAATCTCCAATAACAACTATTTAATTGTAATGGGTGATCTTAATGCAGATCTCATTAAAGCAAGTGTAAATCCTGGTAAATCACTATTATGTTCACTTAACTTGGCTGGAGTTAGGATTCAGAATACTAAACCCACTAGAATATCAAATAGTTGCTCCACGTGCCTTGATATAATTGCCATAGATCATAATCTAGTATGCCTTAAGTATAAAGTAAGTAAAAAACTCTACCAGTGATCATTTTCCTGTATCAGCATTAATAAAAACAATTATAAACAAACTGAAACCTGTATCTAAAAGATCGTTTAAAAACGTAAACTTTGAAGACCTCAATAAGAGAATTGAACTAGTTAAACTTGAGCCATCAATGACAACAAACGAGCTAGTAAATACTTGGTATAATGCAATTAGAATAATAATTGATAAATTTGCGCCTGTTAAAAACTTTCCATGTCGAACAACTAGACCTCAATGGATTGACAAAAAAATAAAAGTTATGATAAAAAGAAGAGATTATTTAGCAAAAAAAAGGAGAAAACATATAGAGTTTACAGATGAAAAAGAAAAAGAACTTAAGGATATTAAAAAACAGATAAGAAGCCTTATAAGGAAGTTTGAAATAGAAAAAGGAACAGAAGCATTCCAAAGCAAAAACCCCAAAGATGGTTGGAATTATATTAAGAAAATGTGTTTCAATACTAAAGATAAAAATCAAACCCTCGATAAAAATACAATCAACTTAAACAATCTAAATAACCATCTAGCATCAGTTGTTCAATGTAAAAATAGGACTATTTTTACATTGAACTACTGATATTGTATTTATAAAGGCAAAGTTGTTCAACTGTAATTGAGTTTAAATAATAATAATAATAATATTAATACATTTATCATATTATAATGCATTATAAAATGGATTATTTTTTAATTATATTTAATTATATATCATTTATGCATATACTTATTTTAACTGTTTCCAGTAGCTTTGCTTACTTTGCATAACTTGCAATAGTATAGCAAATATGTCAAGTAAACCAGTTTAAATTTTAATGCTTACTTGGCAAATTATTTGCTAAATAATTATTATTTGGTTTACAACAAATAAACGTTTAACTTTAATCTACATTAAATAACTAGTGTATTAATGTACATAGTGTAATCTAATGTACATTAAAACTAATATAATATTTATTATAAAACTTATCTAACATATTAAACAAACTTATCTAATATATTAATATATAAGCAGTATATCAGATAAGATTAGATAACTAAGATAAGATAAGATAATTAGATTAGATAACTAATGTACAAAAGATAACTAGTATGATCTTTTTTATTTTTTTTTATAATAGCCTTAGATTACATAAAAATGCTTGAAGTTTATTGTATGGTAAATGTTCATTAAGTATTAAAAAACGTTTTTTTATGATAAATGTTCTATTCAATTTTAGTTCTGTTAAGTTGTTTTTGTCTTTTTGTTGTTGTTTTTTCTTTAGAATTATTAGAATATGTAAATAATGTAATATAAATATTGTTTATAAATTCTTTTATATTTACTTTATTATTTTATTTAAATTACTACATTATAAGCCGACAGGTTTGACTGGCAATATAACTAATGTTGTTCATTGTTTATATCGTTTATAATATCCTCAGTTTTTATATGCATTTAATATTTTTAAAAATAGTTTAAAAGCTGTCAAAATAAAATGGTGAATTGAGTTTAAATTAACCAGAAATATAAACGTAATCTTTGGGATTCAACTTGTAAGGATGTTCCAAGAACCCCTTAGTTGGAGAAGAAAAACTGTGGTAATGTTTTAAAAATATTAGAAACGGAAGTTAATTAATGCACAAGATTTTACTTCATAGTTAAATATAAGCATATAAAAGCAATGTTTATAAATAATACACTATTATTTATTATGATACAATTATTTTTATTTGTTTTTATTTAACCAATGTAAAGTGCTCGTCTTTAGTTAAAATAAATTAATTTATGCACACACTTTGATATTTATTATGCTTTTACATTACTATACTTTATAAATTACATATTTATTATATTTGTTATGTTTTAAATAGTAAATAAAAAATATAATACATTTTTGAATTTAATAGTGTGTGCATAAGTTTTTTTATTTTAACTTTATCATTTTATTTAAATTACTGCATTATAAGCAGGTAAGTTTGACTGACAATATAAATAATGTTGTACATCATGCAGACAGCTCAGACAAAAAAGTAAGTTTTTACTTAAAATTACAATTTATAAGTTATACTATATTTGTTGCTGCCTTGTTTTATATAAATGTTACTAACATGCAGCTAAAATTTATATATGTGTATAAATCTTTTTATTATAACCTTATCATTTCATTTAAATTAATACATTATTAGCGGGCAGGTTTGACTAGCAATATAAATTTTTAGTTTATTTATTTAGCCGTTCATTAACAAGTCCCGTGCTTTATAATATATATAAAGATGGTAAGGACGTGAAGAAAACAGGTTTGTAAATGATGTTGTACATCATGCAGATAGCTCAGAAGAAGAAGTAAGTTTTTTTTTTTAATTTCAAAAATAAATAAGTAATATAATATTTGTTGCTGCCTTGTTCTATATAAATGTTTCTAACATGCAGGTAACATTTGTATATGTATTAGTTTAAATAAATCATTTTAATTAAGTTACATTGTAGGCAGAAATGTTTGACTGGAAATATAAAAGATGTTGTACATAATGCAGATAACTTAGGCGAAAAAGAGGTAATAATCTAATAATTGTTATTTATAAATAATGATTTATTCATTGCTACTTTTTTCTATATAAATGTTACGTAACATTTTGCAACATTCATAATTGTGTATAATGCCTAATTATAAAGTAAGTTATAATAGATAATAATTATAAGTAAAATGAATTAGTAAATAAAGAAAACTAGTTAGAATGTATATAATAGTTGTATGATGTATTGTCTAGATTGGTGAAATGGAGAATGAGACTAACTACGGTGAAAAAAAATAATGAATATCAAAATGTGAATGGTACTTTGTTTGACATCTACCTGTTTCTACAGATACAGTGCAGTCGCATTTATAAATGGGCTTGATGTTTTCTTGAATTGCATATGTTGTATTGATGGTTCTTTTTAACTTGTTAAAACTTGAAGTTATTATCAAATTTATATATACTATTTTTATCAAATAGTTAATATAAAATAATAAACATGTAAATTGCTTTTCTGTAAAAATTGTTTTCTTGATATATTTCAATTGTTTATCACTATGTATATCACTTATAGTATTATATTACTTGAAATTTTTTGTTTTATTTATTTTCAGTATGTTATACATATGCATGTATTAAATATTGTGGGGAAGTCAAGTTTTGATGTTTTAGGTGCATAATAGCTATTATTTTTTAAAGATTTGTAGGATTTAACAAGATTTAAATTTTATTTTGTTTATTGATTTTATTCGGAGAAAGCGATCCCATAGATTTAGAGAACTCAATAATATTAGTGTTATAAAATTTGCTTTTATGATTTAATATGACAATTCAAATAACATTAGATCAAAAAAACTTGAAAACAAATCATGCTTTTTTTACCATGAAAAATCCATGAGTTTTCCTTGGAAAGGTGTTCCTAATACCTATGGAAATTCCATGGTTTTTTCCATGGATGGAAAACATTGAATATCCATGGTATTTGGAACACTTTCCCATGAAAAACTCATGGGTTTTCAATGGGAAACTCACGGGTTTCCCATGAAAACTCATGGGTTTTCATTGAAAACTCGTGGGTTTTCCATAGGAAACTCATGGATTTCCTATAGAAAACTCATGGGTTTCCCATAGGAAACTCATGGGTTTCCCATAAGAAACTCATGGGTTTCTCATAGAAAACTCATGGGTTTTACCATAGGAAACTCATGGGTTTTCCATAGGAAACTCATGGGTTTTACCATAGGAAACTCATTGGTTTTACCATAGGAAACTCATGGGTTTTACCATAGGAAACTCATGGATTTCCCATGGAAAACTCATGGGTTTCTCATTAAAACGTGTTCCAAATAACCATGGTTTTTCCATGGTTTTTTTTTATGGGTTTTTTCATGGAATTTTTCCGTAAGGGTAGGGTACTTCTACAAAATACGTTTTTCTTTAAAGCTTCACTGCAAACCTTAATTTCAATAAGTTGAGATTAAGGTATTTTATAAAATAATTTTCGGTTACTTTTCCAGTCAAACTTGTTCATATTCTCATAATTTATTCTTTTAGCAAACATTTTATCCCAGTTATTGTGAAATGTTTTAAAATTATTGTCTCTAGGTCCGTTTGTAACTTTGTTTATCGCTTTTTCTAGTTCTTTAGCTCGGAGTTCTACAATATGGTATTTGCATGTTAGCCAAATTAGAGGTTTGCCTCTCTATCTCTCAGTAATTGACAGTGCTCCATTAATCTATCCAATATTACTCGCAGCTTTACCAAACGATACACTATCAAAAAGAAAAAGAAAAGATTCCATTCATTTAAAACCTTTTTTATTGCAGCAACCTAGTTAATTCCACACTCATCAGAAAATCTAACTACTCCAATAGTCTGCGGCTCGTTGAGATCTGGCAAGCTTATAATTACTTTCCATATTTTTGCCATGATTAAGAACATCTGTAATTTTATTCGTGTCCATGTGAAGAGTTAGAGATAAGTGTTTAGCTTTTGAGATAAAAGAATCCTTTATTTACATTCCTTCATTAGTTAAGACCATTTTGTTATGCCTTCTTGAAGTTATTTTTGATAGTGAAAACTTATTCAAATCCCCATTGCTAGCATTTATGATTACTTGCAATTATTGCAATTTTTTTTGCAAGAATAGATGTTGATTTAATTATATCTTTAGGTAAAGAAACCATTTCAAAATCGCATTCTTTAAAGTCTATATCTAACTCATCTTAGTGTACTAATTCAGAACCAGAATATTTTTCAAGACTTGATTTTAAAATGTTGCCAGACGATGGTTGACCTATCGATTTTGCTTGAAATTGATTTGTTTTCGCAATTTTTTATTTTATAAACTTTTTTTATTATTCCTATAAGATCAGGCCGTCTTTACACATGTCCAGCCTAGGCAAACGCTGCGGGGCTAGGGGATTTAGAGAGGCCAGTAAGGAATCAAATTTTTTCTAATAAATTTTAATAATAAAAATTAAAGTGCAATGGCGCTTTTTTGATTATTTAAAACGTTTTTTATTTACTAAAACAACTTCTACATAAATAATTTTTTTATTTTTTTTTTTCACCAGTGATTGAATTAGAAAGAAGTTCTCTTTTCACAATTTTTTTTATATATTATACTTTTCAGGTTTAATCTATTTCGACGATTATAAAAATTTACGAGATTAGGCAAATACAAATATATAAATACGTGGTTTGTTAAAAGACAAATTCAGTCCTACCACTAAGCCCCTTAAAATAAAAGTTTCAAAAAAAAAAAGAAAAAAGAAAAAATATATATTTATTAAACAATATATATATATATATATATATATATATATATATATATATATATATATATATATATATATATATATATATATATATATATATATATATATATATATATATATATATATATATATATCAAATCTATTTGAGACAAAACAAAGAATTTTTTAAGAATTTTTTTTTATAAAAGTTAAATTTTTTAAAATCTTTGTTGGCGAAAGAAAATTTGTTTGTTGTAATGTACACGCCTGGGATAAAGCTATGTGACGGATCCAGAATGGACATGCCCTATTCCCCTAGATCCGTCACTGCTCTGTTGAGCCCGTAAACGGAAACATGACGAGTTGACGTCTATTGAGGTATCAGACTTTATTAGGAAAGAAAAAATGCTTTCTGAGGTTATAATTTTAGGTCACCATGGATCAACTTGTAACTGAGATTAAAAGGTGAAGACAAGCTTATGCTTTTCTTGTTTTGGAAGTAGTAGGAGAAGGAGAGTTCTGGGACATTTTTATTTTCAACCATATTTTTAACCATATATTAATATTAATATATGGTTCATTATCATCCATAGTTAGAGAAGGAGAGTTCTGGGACATTTTCCATTTCAACCATATTTTCAACCATGTATTAATATTAAATATATGGTTCAATATAAAAAATATGGTTATATAAGGAGAGTTCTGCCTCATTTTCATTTTCAACCATATTTTCAACCATATATTAATATTAATATATGGTTCAATGTTATCCATAATGTGTATAAATTATATAACTAAGAAATAAATTTTTTCAATTTTATAAAAAATTTAAAAAATCATTTTTTAAATTTAAAAATTAGTATCAATTTCATTTCTTTGACGTCAAAGGTCACGAAATTTTCTTGCATGACGTCACATGACTTTTTATTTTTGAAAAAGCATTTCTTTTAATGATTGTTTTATCTGTTCTCTCTTTCTTTTTATTTCTCTAAATTTTTCATTGTATGATTCTATTATTTGCATGCGCTTTTCATAACATTTCTTTTTCTCTTCTAATAATTTTTCTATTCCTAATTCTCCTAGTCTTATTGCTTTATTATATTTATAATCTATTATCATTGTCCTTTCATTATAATTTCTTTGTAATTCAAATGCTTCTTCTTGTCTAATTCTTTCTTCTTCTTTATCTAGTTCAAGTATTATAGGACTAAATAGTTGACAGTAATCTACTTTATAATATGTATTCATTTATTATATAAAGAAATTTATTTAATTCATTTTTAATTTTTTGAATTAAGATATTTTATCAAATAATAAAATAAAAAATGAATTATGATGAGATTAATGAAATATCTGAATTTCAAAAAGAATTTAGACTTTTTGAACAAATAAGAAACTTTGAATTTGAAGAATCTGATTCTGACTCTGAAAATGATACATACTTCGTATCTGATGATTCTGATGAAGATGATGAACTATAGAAATTCAAGAAAAATGTATAGTTCCGATTCCTTCAAAAACAGTACAAATTATGGAATTGTATAAAGATAAAAACTGAAATGGATTAATTATATTCCAACTTATAATGATAATATCGATGATGATTATCCTACTATAGATAAGTTTTTTGTTAAAAAACATAACAAAAACAGAAAATTTAGTTTTGAAAAACCATTTAATGTTGAAATTAATTTTACTGAAGATGGGAAACCTTCTACAATTAATTTTATAGAAAAGTTACCTATTTCTTGTAAAAATATATTAAAAGATGATTTTTGTCCTTTTGGAAGAAAATGTAAATACAATCATGATATTCCTTATTGTAATACTGTAAAAGAAAGATTAATATGCACTAAAGTTTCATGCAGATATAAACATATTGCTCTATGTTCTGAATATCCTAAATGTAAGAATAAAGAGTGTAGATTATTTCATCCTAAAAAGTCAGAATTATTAAAATTAAGAAAAGCAAAAACTAAATTATGTAAATATATACTTGATAAAAAAATTCTTTCCTTTAAAAGATAAATGTAAATATGCTCATACTAAAGATGAAATTAAAGAAAACGTAGAGAATTGTCCATTTAAACTATGTAAATTAACAGAAAAGAAAATTATGAAAAATAAAAAAGGTGAAAAAATAACTTTATATAAAAATATTAATGATAATAAAAAGTGTTATTATTTACATGAGAATGAACAGATTGTAAATTACATTGTAAGAACTTTAAAGTAAAAAATACTTAAAAGTATAATATTTAAAGTGATTTAAAACATCTAAAACATTAAAACATTTATAAAAAAGAATGTCATATGTGAATAAGAGAAGAATGTTTTTAGATTATGAAAAGCATGAAAAATATACAATAACTTTTAATATTAATTCAGATTTAGAACATAGAGCAATAAATAATAGACATGTTAAAGTATTCGCACAAGAAGATTTTACAGTAAAATCAAACTTATATAATAACATTTCTTTAATGTGTGGAGTTAAAATAGATAAAGGACATGTATTGATTTCACTTGCAGAAAATTATAAACCAACACTAAATTTACTAAATTCTGTCGTAATAGAGTCTACTGATGATATTAAAATAACTTTATATAATAACAATAAAAAAATATAAATATTAAAAAAGGGGATTTGTTATGCTGTATATCAACTTATAATGGTGTTTTTTATGCAAATTATATATCACATAAGGTTACTTTAGAACCTGATAAAAAAGTAGAGTCTCAAAGTGATAAAGAATCTGTAAAATCTATATTAACAAGTATAGAAGACATAATTAAAGAAACTTTATGTGATGAAGATAAACCTAGTTTAGATAAATCTAACAAAGAATCTACTGTATTCGATTTTGGTAAATAATTTATTAAAATGAATTAAACAAATTTTTCTTTATAGAAAAAGAATGGAATGTAAATATGAATGTAAACAACTTTATCCAGATCTTAACCAGTTTTCAGAAAATCCATCTGCACCACCAATTTCTGATCATAACTTTAGATTACAAAAGATTAGTGAAATTCAGAATAAAATAGAATGTGAAAGGAAAAGAAGAATGATCTTAAGTAAGAAATATCATAGAGCTTCAAGAATCATTTCAACAGTTGATAATACATTATTAGCAACTACTATGACACTTGGAGCTGTTGGTATTGGTTTTTTAACAACAATAGTTGGAACACCAGTAGCTATTGTATGTGAAGGTGCAGCATTAGGTATTGGTTTAATGTCATTAATTGGATCACAAGTTAATAAAAAATTAAACTTAAAAGCTGAAAAGCATGAAAAGATTAAAGTACTAGCTGATGCAAAACTAAATACAATAAGTAGTTTTATTTCTAAAGCTATATCAGATCAATATATTGATGATGTAGAATTTAATATGATACTTTCAGAACTTGAAAAGTTTCAAACTATGACTGAACAAATTAGAACAAAATCTAAAAATAATATAGATGAACAGATTAAATAGTCAATATTTAATAAAGGAATAGAAAAAGGTACAAATGATATTATAGAAGCGTTAAATATGAGATTTAACAAGAATCAAAGTATAGGAATGATGAATAATACTCTTAAGAATTAAATAAAAAAACATATATTATGCATTACTTTAACATAATATATGTTGATTTAAAAAAATTGTTGCTTATAAAAAATGTCATATGTAAAAGCTACAGATATTGAAGCCAGATTAAAATTAGCAAAAGAACTTGATGGGTTAAAGAAAAGTGTATATCAAGATTCTATTAATGAAAAGTTAGGTTATGATACTTTACAGACTAACTTGGAAAAATTGTACAAACCAATAATAGATAGTCAATCTGGAATAAAAGAAGGCTTATCTAAATTAGAAAATAAAGCTGATCAATTAGCTATTACTTTTTCAAATCCTGAATATATTACCAAAACTAAAGCAATTATGCCACCTGAAGTTGTAGATAACATGACATTAGGAGCTATCGCAACAGAATATCTAAAGTTATATACTTCTAAAAATAGTAAAAAAGTATCAGATGATATATTTGGTATACATTACAATGAAGGTGATAAAAAATTTTACATTGGTAAAAAACCAATAACTATTGAAGGTAATGATATAACTATTGAAGATAAAAAATACATTGGAACACCTGGTCTTTGGGAGATTATAGTAAAATCTCATCCTGTTAGATATACTAACGATGATCGTAATAAGTATAAAGAAATTTTAGATCAAACAGATGCAATTCGTTCTGATTTAAATTCAGCTAAACCAAGATCATCTAGAAGTTATAAATACACTAATGTAATAAAACCTATTTGGGAAGAGATTATTGGAAAGTCTGGAAAAGGAGTTGTCATTCTTCCTAGTGATCCAAATGCGCTATTTGATATGCTTAAATTACGATTATCTGCTTTACAAGCAGGTAATATTGGAGTTAGAAATGAAACTGTTGCTATTTGTGATGAGTTGTTACGACAGGGTCAAATAGATGACGATGAGTATAAAGTATTACAAAAAGCAATAACTTAAAGTGAATTAAAAAAATTATTTTATATATAAAAAAATGACAAAATACTATGATACTCTTATAAATCTTTCAGATAGTCAGAAAGAGAAAATTAAAAAAGCAATTGAATCTGATACTAATGCTGTTTTAAAACTAACACATCAAGATTTAAATGGTGAACATAAAATAGCTTTAACAATTCACAAAGAAACAGAATGAAAGCAGCTTATTTAAAAAATAAGGGTATAACACTTTCACTGAGTAGAGCACAACTTAAACATAATACTAAAGTAAATGGTGGATTTTTACCTTTACTAGGATTAATTGGAAGTGTAATTGCATCAAAAGTTGTTCCGGCTATAGCAACAGGATTATTGACTGGAACAGCTGCAGCTGCTGGAAGTACTATAGTTAATAAAATTGCTGGAAATGGTAATATTTATGTGAAAAAGAATGGTAGTGGATTTAAAATTAGAAAAGTAGGAAAAGGAGTATTTTTAAACCCATGGAATGGTAGTTATAATTATTTAGATGGATATTATTCTAAAAATGGAAATGAATATTCATCAGTAGGTAGAGGTCTGTTATTAGGAGAAAAATCTCCATTTAAGAATATACCCTTATTAGGTCTTCTTCTTTAGGAACTAGGTCTTCATAAAAAAATATATATTTTTTAAAATATATATATTTATCGATTCCACAACGAAGTTGGATAATAAAATAAATCTAATCCACTTCTATACTTTCCATTTAATAAATCAGAAGACAAATCTATAACAACAAATCCATGCTTTTTTGACCAAGCTTCATTACTAAACTTTTTAAACTCATCTAATTTCATATCATTTGAAACATGGTCATTATAAATATGATTTACATTTTTTGAATCTTGTTTAAACAAGCATATAAAATTTGCATTTTCTCTTATCGTTCTCCTAGGTAACTCAAAATAATTTTGTGCAAGATAGAAACAATCTACATTGCTATGTCTTCCTCTTATATAGTACTTTTCACACTTGTTTTGTTTTGTTAATTGTAAATCATCAAATATCATTAAATTATTTTTAATAGAGTTAAGACTTTCAGGTTCTGGAACATCCTCTGCTGTTTCAAAAAAATGACACTCTATATCTGTTTTATCTTTTAAATCTCTTGAAATGTTTTTAATAATAAACTCTGGACTTACATTGTTTCTATTTATTTGATCTTGTGACTTGTATAGTTCAAGAATAACTTCTTTTGGTAATTTGTTTTCAAAAGAATTTTTTAATATTTTGTTTTCAGGTTGAAAAAGAGATTTTCCAAAAATTTGTAAATTATTATAGCCTAACCAACCAGGTCTTTAGAGCAAGTTTAATAATAATGTTGTCTTTCCACAACCTGATTTTCCAACAATAATACCTCTTATACTTTTAGGTAATAACTCATTATTATGACGTTTACTTTTATTTACATTCCATGATAAATCTATAATATCCATTTTTTATTTATGAAAAGTATTTTTTAAATAGACTTGTGTTAAATAAATTAAAATACATATATAAAAAATGTACTGCGTTAAATGTAAAAATAAAACAGATACAATCAACTTAGAGCATGCTGTAAGTAAAAACAATAGAAATATGCTACGTGGAAATTGTTCAATATGTGGAACAAGAAAATGTCAATTTACAAAAAGAAAAACAAGATCTGAAGGAGCAAAAAAAAGAGGTGACTTAGTAGAATCTATTAAAAAATTCACAAGTAATAAAAAATTACCTTTACAAAAGTTTCCAGGTGAAATGCATTTACCAGGTATGAACTTTGCAGGACCTGGTACTAATTTAGATGAAAGATTAACATCAACTGAAAAGCCAAAAGAATGGAGTATGCCTGTAGATAGAGTTGATAAAACAGCTTATATACATGATCTTGCTTATAAGCATTATCCAGATAAAGAACATAGAAACTTGGCTGATAAAATGATGCTTGAACAAATGGATGCTATACCTAATCCTACACTTCGTGAAAAATTAGAAAGAAAGATTATAAATCATATCTGCTAAAGTAAGGTTTGGTATGGGAAATAAAGAACCAATGAGTATTAAAGAATTATGTGAAAAAAACTACCAACGCACAGGAAAAAAGAAAACGAGGTGAAATGGACTGATGAACTTGCTAATGAACTTCATAAACCTATTATAAAACATTTTAGAAAAAGAAAAGTGATTGCAAATGGAATTGATGATATATGGGCTGCTGATTTAGTTGACATGCAATCTTATTCTAAATTTAATAATGGTATAAAGTACTTATTAATGGTCATTGATATATTTTCAAAGTATGGATGGATATTTCCATTGAAAAATAAGACTGGAATTGAAGTTGCTAATGCATTTAATAAAATATTTAAAGATAGGAAATGCAATAAATTATGGGTTGATAAGGGTTTAGAATTTTATAATAAGCATGTTAAAGCATTAGGTGTGCATCTCTATTCAACTGAAAATGAAGAAAAAAGCTGTGTAGTTGAACGATGGAATAGGACGATGAAAGAGAAAATGCTTAAGTACTTTTCTGCTAATTCTACTAGAAAATACATTGATGTTTCAGATGAAATGGTGAATCAATACAACAACACAAAACATTCTTCAATTAAAATGACTCCAATTAAAGCAAGCGATAAAAAGAATGAAAATATAGTATTTCTAAATCTAAATAGTAAAGTAAGATCAAAGTCTCCTCATTCTAAGTTTTCAATAGGTGATAAAGTGAGAATCACTAAAAAGAAAGGAGCATTTGAAAAAGGATATACACCAAGATGGACTGAAGAAGTATTCACAGTATCACAAGTTCAGTACCCACTGATTATAATAATGAAGAAATACAAGGTACTTTTTATGAACAAGAACTGCAAAAAACAAGTCAAGAGATATTTAGGATTGAAAAGGTTATTCGTAAACAAGGTAATAAATCATTTGTAAAGTGGTATGGATATCCTGATACTTTTAACTCATGGGTTGATAATTTTGGGTTAATAATACAGAATTGAAAGCTATTTAAAGTTATCTTACATATATAAAAATGAACAACTCAAATGTAAATGTGAATATATGTGTAACAGCTACTTCTGGTAATGCTAATACAAATACCACTGTAACAACGACAACTTCACATTATAGCAATGGATCGAACAAATGATGCAAGATAAAATTTGTATATTTTTACAATAAAATTAAAAAAATTGAAATGAGTTAAATAATTTTCTTGTATATATAAAATGGAAAACGATATGCGAGACGATTTATGAAATCTTATAAAATAACACAAGAATTAGAATTAGAATATAAATTAAAAAAAGAAAGACTTGAAGAATTAAGAGAGAATAAAGGTTATTTTGAAGAAGATATATATTATTATAGAGAAGTACGTAACCTTAGATATGATGTAAAAGAAGAAGAAAAAAAAATACTAGACTTGACGAATAGTTTAGAAGAAATAAAACTAGAATTAAAGTTAGAAAAATTAAAAATAGATATATTAACAGGTGACAAAATATTAAAAGAAGAATTGATAAAATGTGGAATGGAAGATAAATTTGGAGTAATGTCATATTTAATATTATATAATAAAGTTTTAGAATGTGAAAAATATGATAAAGAATTAAAAAAGCTAGCATGTTTTGAAACTGATAAAAAAAGATTAGATAAATTAAAACTTATATTTAATTTTACTGATAAAGATGATAAAGTATTAGACTTAATAAAAATATATAATTTAGGACCTGAATTAGTGATTGATAAAGAAAGAATGAATAGATTGGTAAATTATATTGGATATTATGGATATAAAAAATTAGAATTAGAATTTTACGAAAAAGATATAAAATATTCAAAAAATTCAATAAAAGAAAGAAAGGAAAAAATAGATTTAATAAAATTAGATTTTGTGATTGATAAAGAAAGAATGAATGAAGAAGAAAGAATAGAAAGAATAAAAAGAAATGTAAAAGAACTGAATAGTTTGAAAATTTTTAAAGTATTTAAATATTTGGAAAAATATAAAAAATATAAAAAAGAAAAAAATAAACTAAAGTCTAAAAAGATAATAGAAAACTTAGAAGTATTGATATTAAGAGAGATAGAAGAGTCAGAAGCAAGCATACCAAGAGAGATAGAATTGATAGAAGAGTTAAAAGAAAGAATAGAAGCAATAAAATTAGATAGTAGTATGAGACTAGTAATAGATGCAGGATTAGAAATAAAAAGATTAAAAAGAAGATATGATCCTTAGATGTAAAGTTTAGAATTAATTATATATTTTTTAAAAAATATACAATTGTTGAAAATGAGTTAAATAATTTTCTTTTATATATAAAAAAGATGTCGTATGTGAGTATTGAAAATTTTGATGAAGCAAATTTATATGTAAAAGAAATTAAAAAAATTAATAAACCTGTTCCACATCAAAAAGTAGTTATTGGTTACAACTATTCAGATTGTTCAGAGGATTTAAGAGTAAAAACCCCCGAATCGTTTTCATATGGAGTTAATGAAAATAGAGATATAAAAACAAAAGAACTTACAGGATATTCAATTCCTTTTGTATGTGAAAATGATAAATTTATCAAAATTATTGAAGCTATTGAAAAAATTTGTAGAGATAAAGTTACTGAAAATGAATCAAAAGGTGGTATGAAAAAAAAAAGGTGGTATGAAAAGTCTTAATATACAAAACTTGAATATTTTAAAGTACAAAGATGATGACCCTAATGCACATCCAATTCTATATGCAAAAATACCTATAGATTTTAAAAGTAAAAAGATGGATCAAGTATTTAGGAAAAAAAATGAAGGTGATATTTTAGGAGAAAGTCTTATTAATAAAAGATGTGACGTTGTTGGATGTTTAACAATTGAAGGTGTATATATCGGATCAATGATTCAATCTATTCAAGTAAAATTATTAGATGGAGTTGTATATAAAAAAGAGTACAAGATAAAAAGATCAAGATTTTATATTAAAGATAATGATTTAGAAAGCGAAGATGATTTAGAAAACAAAAATGATTAAGATAAAGATTATTTATTTTTTATATTACTAATAATATAAAAAATGAGATAGGTCTCTTTGATCTAAATAAAATAATATATATAAAAAATGTATATTGAAATTTAAAAAAATAAACAAAATCCAGTTATAATTAAATTTGATGATATTATTAAACTTGATGAAAATAAAGAGTATGAAATGGCTCTTGATAGATTTCAAACTATTCTATATAGTAGTTTAAATAAAAACAAAAAAATATATATATTAAATAATCTTGTAGATGGAAAAATTGTATCTAATAATGGTAATGCTAAGAAAACGACTGTAATGTATTCATTTATGCCTATTATTGTTTCTAAAAATTCAGTTATTAATGAACAACCATTATCTAAAAAATATTTTCCTTTAAAAACAAAGTCAATTTCAGAAATGAAAATTGACATCATTGATAACTTTAATAAACCTATAGATTTTAATAACGAAAGCTTTACCATAAAATTTCATATAAGAGAGAGAAAAAAGTAAGTTCTTTTAGAACTAATATAAATTTTTTAACTAAATGAATTAAAAAATTATTACATATATAAAAAAAATGTCAAAAACAATACATATAACTTCAAACGATACTGTTATAAATACTAATACGACAGTTCCTATTGAACTAGATGAAAATAAAGAGTATGGAATAGCTCTAAAAAAATTAATGACTTATAATAGTTTTCCAAATATTATTGAAGGATTAAACAATACTATAAATATTACTATAGAAGCTAGTGATAATCCTATTTATCAACAAATTAAAATCCCAACAGGAGCATATGAACTTAAAAATATAAATACAATTGTAACTAGATATGTAATGACTACTCTTAAAGATCAACTTGCTAAATATAAAGAGTCTTTTAAAAATGTTTCAGACGCTGAATCTTTAAAAAAAAAAGCTGTATATGATAGTATAAAACTTGATCCTACATCTATTATATTTGAAGCAAATTTTAATACTGAAAAATCACAGATTATTATTAATAGAAGTAGTAATATTAGAATACAATTTGAAGATGACTCATTAAAAGATCTTTTAGGTTTTAATAATAGAGATCGTGATGGTAAACTTATAACATTTAACTCATCAAAAATATATATTTCAGATAAAGTAATAGATATAAATCATGTTAATACTATTCGTGTAATAAATAGCCTTGTAACAGACACAATTATAGATGGAGCATATTCAAATGTTATATATTCATTTTATCCATCTACACCAATTGGTTGGAAAATTGTAGAAGTACCAAATAATCCTATTATTATAGATTATTATCAAAAAAAATTTGGGATGTGAAAACAACAATAATGGAACAAGATGGGCATATACTTACTTTACAAGGAGAGCCGATAAGTATTGAATATGAAATAAAAGAAATTGTGTCAAAATGTAAATCAGAATATCTTTTAGAAAAACAAGTATCTCTTTTAGAAGAACAAAATGAACTTTTAAAAAAACAATTAAGATAATCTCAAAGTGAATTAGGTCTCTTTGAGACCCAGATTCATGCAAGTGATTTAAAAAAATATATAGTAAATAGAATGTTAGATATAAATAAAAAAAACATATACTCACAAGTATGTAGTAGGTGGAAGTGGAGTATTTACAGATATAAATAATATGTATAATCAGGCAAAATCTTCTAATTTTTTTAGAGCATTATCTGGTATGAAAACAATGTTAACTAATCATTTTAATAAAAATGGACCAATAATAAAATAGTTTTGGTTTTTTCCAGATTTATTAAAATGAATTAAAAAAATATACAGTAAATAAAAATGTTAGTTATAAATAATAAAGAATATACACACAAGTATGAAGTAGGTGGAAGTGGATTATTTACACCTTTTTTAAATATGTTTAATAAACAAGCATTAAACAATGTACTTAATTCATCTCGTATTATAGCTAGTAAAGCAGTTGCTACAGACTTGGGAAAAACTGCTATAGATGCGGCCAAGTCTGCAGGGAAAGAACTTGCAACTTCTGCAATATCTACTGCTAAAGAAATTGTAATAAATAAAGGTAAAAAAATAATAGAAAATGTAAATAAATCATCCAAGCTGACACCTGAAAATAAACAAGAACTTAAAAATTTAATAAATACTTTAGATAGTAAAGTACATGAAATAGTACCAGACATTAATAAAATTATGATGGGATTATCAATAAAAAGTAAACCTGTTAGAATACAAGATTTAGTTAAAAAACATAAATGTGATGGGCTTAGAATAATATAATTTTATCAAAATAATTATTAAAATGATTTAAAAAAATTATATTGTATATATAAAATGGTAAAATCTGATATATTTAATATTACCGACAAATTAAGATTTGATGAGGAAATCAAAAAGTATGAAGAATATGAATTTACACCATCTGTTAATTCTAATTTAAATTCAGGAGAAATAAGAATTTATGTTGAAAATAGTGATTCTTTGTTTCATCCACATGAATCATATTTAGAAATTGAAGGAAAACTTGTAAAAGCAGATGGAAGTGCATATGCAGATGCAGATGCAATAACACTAACACACAATGGACTTATGCATTTATTTGATAGAATTGAATATAAGTTCTATGATTCAGTAGTTGAATCAGTTAATTTTCCAGGTAAAGCAACTACAATGCTTGGAATGTTGAAATATCTAAATGACTTTCAACAATCAAAAGCAATGAATCAATTGTGGTTTAAAGATACTACATCAACTGCAGATTTAGTTAATAATGCAGGATTTTCAGCAAGACAACAATACATCATTCAAAAACCAACTACAAAAGGTTCATTTGAACTTAATATCCCATTAAGACATATTTTTGGATTTTGTGATGACTATGATAAAGTTTTTTATGGATTAAAGCATGAACTTTTTCTGTTAAGAGCAAGTGATGATAATGCAATTTTTAAAGCTGCCGGTGTAGCTGCAGGAAAAGTAAATATTACTAGAATATCATTAATGATGAGACGTGTAACTCCATCTGCTATAGCAGATTTAGAACTTACTAAAATAATTAAATCACAAGAAACACTTGATCTAGGTTTTAGATCGAAGTACTTGGACAAAATGAATGTTCCACAAAATACATCATTTGACTGGAGATTAGGAGTAAGAACTACTGAAAAACCGAGATATATACTTGTTGGTTTTCAAACAAATAGAGAAGGAAATCAAGAACAAAATTCTTCAATATTTGATCATTGTGATTTAAAAAACAAGTGGATTAAACTTAATGAAGAAAGATATCCCGCTACTAATTATAGTTTATCATTTCCTAATATGAAAATTACTAGAGCTTATAGACATGCATCAAATTTTGCTGAAGATTATTATAATATGACAAATCTTATTAGTCTATGTGGTATAACTCCTTCAGACTATAGAGATTTATATCCTATTATGTATTTTAATGTAAGTAAACAATCAGAAAGAATGAAAGATTCAACAGTAGATATTAGACTTAAAGCAGAATTTAATACACCTGTTCCAGCAGGTACTATAATATTTGCTCTCATCATTTCAGATAAAATAGCAAAACTTACTTCTAATGGAGGTAGATTAAGATTTGAATATTAGGTTACTTTAAATCAATAATAAAAATGTGATTTTTTTATAGAATTTTCTATAAAAAATTGAAAATGATTTAAATATTTTTCTTGCATATATAAAAAAGAAGGAGTGACAAAATAAAATATACAAAAAAGTATTTATTAAAATTACTAAAAGAAAATAATGTACAACAAACATCTAAAGATCCTATGGCATTAGTTATGATTGCTATGGATAATGATTTAATTGATAAAGAATCTGTAAAATCAAATATCATCACTAAAAAAGTAAAAGTTAAAAAAGAAAGAATTAAAAAAGAAAGAATTAAAAAAGAAAGAATTAAAAAAGAAAGAATTAAAAAAGAAAAAGTTAAAAAACCTAAAAAAGAAAAACCAATAAAAGAGAAAAAACCTAAAAAAGAAAAACCAATAAAAGAGAAAAAACGTGTAGGAAGACCAAGAATTCATCCTATAAAAGAAAAAAAAGAAAGAGATCCTAAATATGATAGGCTTGTAACAATTAGAACAAATCCAACAACTATAAAACTAACTAATGTAGAAACTGGAGAAGTTAAAACATACAATTCTAAATATGATTATATCAGAAAAGAAAAACATGGACATATATATTTAGAAAAGTATAATGGAAAAGTTAAAAATGGTGTATTAATAGAATTAATAAGAGTTGGATCTGAAGGAATTAAATTAGAATGTCCTGAAATTATTCAAGATGAAAAAGAAGATTTATAATGTTTTAAAATATTTTTATAGACTATCTATAAAAATATGACAAAGAAATTTATTTAAATAATTTTTTAATATTTTTTAATATTTTTTTAAATTTTTTGTATACTAAAAATTTTAAAAATTGAAAATGACATAAATAAAAAAATCTTGTATATAAAATGGAAAATATGAGATTAATAGAATTAAGAGAAATCGCTAAAGAGCAAAGAATTAAATATTATTATAGAATGAGAAAAGAAGATCTAATAAGATCGTTAAATGCTTCTCAACCTCAAAATGTATTAGATATGCCTATACCAAGTAATATTACACAAAATACTTTAACACCTACACAATATGTTCCAATTAATTATATTAATACCATTAAGAGCAAAGTTAATTCATTTGCTAATTGGATTATAGACTATGTTCCTGAACCTATTAAAAATGTTGCTAATGAAAAACTTACATCAATAAAATCTTTAGTTTCAAACTTGTATAAAAGGTATAGAAAACCAATAGAATTTAAATTAACACAATCAGCTCTTAAAAATGTAACTAAACAATTTTTAGCTGAAGGAGTTGAAGGATCTGATGCTTTATCTTATATGAAATCAGTTAAAAATAATGTATTTAAAATATTAAATAGTAATAAAGGATCAAAGATCCATATTGTTCTTCAGTGTGTAATGGAAAGTACTGATATTAAAAATGGAGAAACTATAACAGCTGTTGTACCCTTTTCATCCAATTCAGAATTTGTTTTAGAATCAACAAATTTAAATGACTTTTATGAAACAGTTACAAATAAAATTTTAGAATCCATGGCTACATTTCAACGAACAAAATCAAATTGGAGATTTGTATCAGTTGTAAAGATGGAAATAAATATTATTGAATATAAACCTATTAAAGGTAAATCTTACATTCCTCTTCCTAAAGAGTTGACAACTAAAAAAGCAATTATTAATATGAAGAATGAAGACAACGAATGTTTTAAGTGGTGTGTTATCAGATTTTTTAATCCTAAAGATGATCATCCTGAAAGAGTAGATAAAGATTTAAAAGAACAAGCTAATAAATTAAATTGGGAAAAAATAAAATTCCCAGTGTCACTACAACAGATTACTCAATTTGAGAAAAATAATCAAGACATCAGTGTTAATGTCTTTGGTTATGAAAAATTATCAGTCTATCCTTTACACATATCTAAAAACAAAAATAGGCAACACCAAATAGACTTGTTACTTATTTCAAATGATGATACAAATCATTATTGTTTAATTAACAATCTAAGTAGATTACTTTCATCACAAATATCTGAACATAATGGTAAAAAACACTTTTGTAGAAATTGCTTACAATCATTTAGTACTGAAGAATCTTTGTCAAAGCATAGATTGTATTGTGATAATGTTGATTCAATAAGAATAGAAATGCCTGAACCTAATACAATGTTAAAACTTACTAATTACAATAGATCAATGAAAGTACCCTTTGTAATCTATGCTGATTTTGAAAGTTTTATTAAACCAATAGACACTTGTACACCTAATCCAGATGAATCTTATACAAAGCAATACCAAAAACATACACCAAGTTCATTTTGTTACTATATTAAATGCTTTGATAAAAGTATTGAGAAAACAATTGAGAAAACAATTGGACATAGCATACTATCTACATTCACTGCAGATAGTGAAGATGATGATGTAGCACAAATTTTTGTTTATCATTTAGAAGCTGATATTAAAAAGATTTATAACAAGTACTTAAAGTTTCCAAAAGATATAATATTTACTAGTAAAGACAAAGAAGAATTTAACAATGCAAAAATATGTCACATTTGTGAAGAAGATCTTGAAGAAGATAAAGTAAAAGATCATTGTCATATTACAGGTAAATATAGAGGTGCTGCACATAATGAATGTAATTTAAATTATAAAATTCCAAATTTCATACCTGTCTTTTTTCATAATTTATCTGGCTATGACTCTCACTTGTTCATAAAGAAATTATCAGGAAATGGAGAATCAGAAGAAAAAATAAATTGTATACCTAACAATGAAGAAAAATATATCAGCTTTTCTAAACAAATTAAAGTTGATGAATATATTAATAAAAAAGGTGAAAAAAAAGAAATTAAAAAAAAACTACGTTTTCTTGATAGTTTTAAATTTATGGCTTCTAGTTTAGATAGTTTAACTAAAAATTTGTCAAAAGATCAATGTAAGAATATTGGTAAATACTATTCTGGAAATGAACTCAACTTATTGTTAAGAAAAGGTGTTTATCCTTATGAATGGGTTGACTCTATCGATAAATTAAATGAAACACAACTACCACCAAAAGAATCATTTTATTCAAGATTAAATGAAGTAGGAGTAAGTAATGAAGATTACACACATGCTCAAACTGTGTGGAAAGAGTTTAATTGTAAAACATTCAGAGATTACCATAATTTATATAACAAATCTGATGTATTATTACTAGCTGATGTCTTTGAAAATTTTAGAGATGTCTGTTTTAACAATTACAAATTAGATCCTACTTGGTACTATACATCACCAGGATTAGCATGGGATGCTTCATTGTTAATAACTAAAGTAAAATTAGAATTATTAAGTGATTATGATATGATTTTAATGATAAAAGAAGGAATAAGAGGTGGAATTAGTATTGTCTCTAACAGGTTAGGAACTGCTAATAATAAATACATGGAAAATTATGATAAAAATAAAGAATCTACATATATACAATATTTAGATGCAAATAATTTATATGGGTGGGCAATGAGTAAACCCCTTCCAACACATGGATTTGAATGGATGGATGAAGAAGAATTAAAAAATTGGAAATCTACTTCTTGTATATTAGAAGTAGATTTAGAATATCCTGAATATTTACATGATGTTCATAATGATTATCCTCTTGCTCCTGAAAGATTAAAAATAGACAAAGTTGATAAATTAGTACCCAATTTAAACCATAAGAAAAATTATATCATTCACTATGAAAACTTGAAACTCTATGAAAGATTAGGAATGAAAATAACAAAAATTCACAGAGGAATAAAGTTTGAAGAAAGTGCATGGTTAAGTAAATACATTGAACTCAATACAGATCTAAGAACAAAAGCTACTAATGATTTTGAAAAAGACTTTTTTAAACTTATGAACAATTCAGTGTTTGGAAAGACAATGGAAAACATTGAAAACAGAGTTGATGTGAGATTAGTTTTTAAAAGAGATGAAGCTATTAAATTAGCATCAAAACCAAATTATGAAAGTAGAACAATATTTGATGAAAATTTAATTGCAATACATATGAAAAGAACAAAACTTGTATATAATAAACCCATTTACTTGGGCATGTGTATTTTAGATTTAAGTAAGACTTTGATGTATGAATTTCATTATGATTACATAAAAGATAAATATGAAGATAGAGCTAAACTATTATACACAGACACAGATTCATTAATCTATGAAATAAAAACAGAAGATTTTTATGAAGATATTTCTAATGATATTGAAAGTAAATTTGATACAAGTGAATTTGATCCAAATCATCCAGCTGTTAAAAATGGATTTAAAGTAGGTATAAATAAGAAAGTATTAGCAAAGTTTAAAGATGAGTCAGCAGGAAAACAAATTTCAGAATTTCTAGGACTCAGATCAAAATTGTGCTCTTTCAAAATAGATGAAGAAGATAAAAAGAGATGTAAGGGAGTAAAGAAAAATGTAGTTAAAAATTATATAACTCATGAAGATTATAAAGACTGTCTTATGAATAGAAAAGAACAGATGAGAAAAATGAATGTCATAAGATATCATTGTCATGATGTTTATACAGAAGAAATAAACAAAATAGCATTGAGTGCAGAAGATGATAAAAGAGTTATTTTAGAAGATGGAATTCATACCCTAGCATATGGACATTATAAATTAAAAGAGAGTAAAACCTGGGTTCCTTCGGAACCTAAACCCAACTTTTCATTTCAGATTGATTGGAAATAAACAGGAAGGCAAGCAGACAAGTCATTTTTTATATCTTGAAGAGATCTAAAAAAATCTAAAACTATTAATAAAAATGGACAAACATATCAATGTTGAAGGAATTATATTACCCAATGAACCCTTAACAAACTTTCAATTAATAAAAGCAGCAAAAAAATTAAAAATTAAAAATGTTAGAGGTGTATTTGTAAGAGATGAATTACCTAAAAATACACAAAACAAAGAATGTGGAATATTAAATACTGAGGATTCAAGTACAAATGGATTTCATTGAATTTGTTGGTATAAAGATGGGGATGAGAAATTAAGTTTTGACTCTTATGCATTACCACCTCCAGTTAAACTTGTTCAATATTTACACAGTCCTATTTATTATAATAGTAAAAGAATTCAGTTTGGAGACACTTCCTTTTGCGGACACTTGTGTCTCTATGTATTAAAAAAGCTTGATGAAGGTGTTGATTTTCAAAGTATTGAAAATTCATTATATTGAATTAAAAAAAATATATATAGTATATAAAAATTAATATGAATATAGCCGGTAGTACTTCAATGTATGGTTACACAACAGATGGATTAAATATCAACATTAATGTTGGTAATACAGCCACTACTGATGTTGACTTAAATTCACATAAATTGATCAATGTAGCTGATCCTACAGATGCACAAGATGCAGCTACAAAAAATTATGTAGATAATAATCAAACTTCTAGTAGTGCATGTCTAAAATTAGATGGAACTAATAGTATGAATGCAAATATTAATTTGAATTCACATAAATTGATCAATGTGAATTCAATTGATCAGATGGGGTAGGTATTAATAATACAGCTTTAGCTTGTGATTTATTAATTGCACCACTTGGTGGACCTTATTATGCAAACCCTTTACAAGGATGTAATGTATTTAGTACTAGTGCATTAGGAGGATATTTTACATTTGATCTTCCTTTTACATCAAGTTTGAATATACAATTATACAATAAAACAGGAAATTCAGTGACATTTTGGTTACAACCTTTTATCACAAGAACTTCATCGTTGCAACAAACATTAACTAGTATTAATCCTCTAATACCTCGATCTATCTCATCCATTAAGTTGTACTCAACAACATTTAGATATGTAAATACAACTTATGGTAGTGAATATATGCTAATGAATGTTATGGATAATGGAAACGGAGTGTATTTGAAATACATTAGAATGCATGTTGTTGGAGGATCTGGAGACTGGTGGGAATCTAGATTTCGCATCTATGATGGATATGGTGCTCCTACCAATACTAACTCTGTCATTCAACCTTGGACACCTTATAATAATAATGGATATACTACATTTTCTGGATATGATGTTAACAGTCGATGTATCTACGCTTCATCAGGTTTAGAAGATTTTTGTCTCTCTTCATGGAATGGATCTAATGTAAGCTCATCTAATAATGAAGTATCAGGATTGTTGAATCAATCAAGTAGTATAATTGGTCCAACAACTACAATTTCATTTTATAGAAACTTTAATTCATCTGAAAGTATGCCTAGCGTTGGTAGAGGTAGAAGAATGGTAGTGACACTCAACTCTGGTGATGCACAAGTTGGACAATCTGGGAGCTATGCTGCACTAATAGGACAATGTTTCTACTATGCGTAAGAACAAAATAAAAAGTCATGTGACCTGTGACGTCATGCAAGAAAATTTCGTGACCTTTGACGTCAAAGAAATGAAATTGATACTAATTTTTAAATTTAAAAAATGATTTTTTAAATTTTTTATAAAATTGAAAAAATTTATTTCTTAGTTATATAATTTATACACATTATGGATAACATTGAACCATATATTAATATTAATATATGGTTGAAAATATGGTTGAAAATGAAAATGAGGCAGAACTCTCCTTATATAACCATATTTTTTATATTGAACCATATATTTAATATTAATACATGGTTGAAAATATGGTTGAAATGGAAAATGTCCCAGAACTCTCCTTCTCTAACTATGGATGATAATGAACCATATATTAATATTAATATATGGTTAAAAATATGGTTGAAAATAAAAATGTCCCAGAACTCTCCTTCTCCTACTACTTTTGGATTCTTTGTCCGTCTTTTAGATATGGATTCTGTTGTGATCACAGCATGCGCTAAAGATCTTTTTTAAACTTACCTGATGCTGACATTTATATTCTGAATAAAAAACTGCATTACAAGAACTTTGTTCCCAATTCAGTTGAAACTAATATTAATGAATTCAAAAAAAACAAATCATCTCAATTTACATTTGGTTATTTAATCAAAGAAACTTGAATTCAGTCTCAAACGTCAATGTTGTTCTAAGGATGTTTTTCTCTGCTTCATTTACAAATTGTAACGGAGGAAAGTCTTTTTTAAACTTCAAAAAGGGTATTGAAAAAAACGAAATTGCTACAATTCTAATAGTAGACAAAAAATAATGCCTTTCAGCGCTTGTATTTAACATAGCACGAACAATCTGTTTTGGACAATGCAGTAGTTTTAATTAGCAATATATTAGCATATGAAAAAATTGAATTGAAAAACGGATACTATTTTTTTCGGGGAGAGGAGGGGGTCTGGAGAGGCCACAACCGTTATTTCGCTGGGGGGCCAGGATGACCTAAAGACGGACTTGTATAAGATATAAGTACAAGTTAGAAAGTAAAGTTAATTACTAACATTTTATCATATTTATACCAATATAATTTTTGTTAAAATTAAAAATTACAAGTATCATTTATTCCTTATTTTTATATGACACAATATTGGAATTGAAGTCTTTTTCAATATGTTAACTTCGGCTTTAGTAACACATTAACCCTTTCTCTTTTTGCTGACAACCATCATATATGTTACATTTAAGCTTTAAAAAAGTTAAAAAAGCAACCACGATCTGTCTTAAACAAGATCAAAAAATCTTTTTTTGATCTTGTTTAAGACAGCATATATTTTTCCAAATTTCAGACGATAGTAAGAATTATGTTTAATTAAAAGTTCCTTTAATATGCTGACAATTTCCTTAAAGATATAAATAAACGTGCGTGAACAAAACCTTACTTTATACACAAGGTAAAACTAGTAATAAACCTGTTTTATTATAGGATTTTTAACATGTAACATTTCCAAAGTGAGTAGGGAATTATATATTTATATGTAACATAAATATTGTTTATGTTATATTTTAAGTATTATTTATTAAGTTGTCTCGAATAAGTTAAGTAATTTACAAGATAAACGATAATTTTCGGAAGGATATATATATATATATATATATATATATATATATATATATATATATATATATATATATATATATATATATATCCTTTTCTTATTTATATTTGTAAAAAGTTTATTCTTACTTATTTTGCTGATTTTATATTCTTTACTTCACGTATACGTTTATTTAAAATATTAGTGAGTAGATCCGCGTGATCTCTCTTTGGATTATAAAATATATATTTGGATTATATATATATGAAATTTGTAAAAATTTGATACTGTTAATGCTTGTTTGAACTTATTTAAGGTTCTGACGACAAGATCCTTTGATCTTCTTTCAGATACCTTATTTTATATTTGTGAAAGTTTATTATTATCATCATTTTTTTTTTTTTTTTTTTTTTTTTTAATTTTACATTTGTTGGTCGTATTACAACTATATATTGCCAAAAAAAAAAAAAATAAAAAAAATAATGATGATAATAATAAACTTTCACAAATATAAAATAAGGTATCTGAAAGAAGATCAAAGGATCTTGTCGTCAGAACCTTAAATAAGTTCAAACAAGCACTAACAGTATCAAATTTTTACAAATTTCATATATATATAATCCAAATATATATTTTATAATCCAAAGAGAGATCACGCGGATCTACTCACTAATATTTTAAATAAACGTATACGTGAAGTAAAGAATATAAAATCAGCAAAATAAGTAAGAATAAACTTTTTACAAATATAAATAAGAAAAGGCAAAGTTATTAATTTATATTATTAATAATAACATAATACATCTTCTAATGAAAAAATTAGGGTTTTTAATTTACTTTTAAAAAAACGAAAAGTAATGGATAGTTCGAAATCAAAATTGGGCAAAACAATTTTATTCCAAAGGTGTGGTGCCCGATAGACAATACAAAATTGATTAAAGTTCGTTTGACAGAAAGGTTCATTTAAAAAATCAGTATTTCTCAAATTGTATTTGTTGATGGGTTTCGGAGTAAAAATATCTTTGAAGACAGATTGAGACAAGTCATTTTTCCACATGTATACAAAGCATAAAACATTATATATATTAAGCTCGTATATATTTAAAATTCTCATTTCAATAAAATAATGTTTTGCGTGAGAAAAGCAATTTGCAAAGCAGATTAAACGGATAGCATGTTTCTGACGGCGATAAAGACGTTGCAACTTACTTTTTTCTGTACTACCCCAGGCGATATTAGCATAATTTAAATAACTGTGTATAAATGAATAATAAAGTTTGATTAAAATTTTCTTATTGAGGTAGATTCGTGCTTTATATAAAACTCCTATGTTTTTTGAAATTTTAGTGCTTATGTAGTCGATATGATGATTCTAAGTGATGTTTTCATCAAGGTAAACACCTAAAAATTTTGTTACGGAATCCCTTTTTATTTCATTTTGATCAATAAAAATTTTAGGTAAGTTTAATGGCAAATATCGTTTTTTGGAAAGCGAATGGAATAAGGTCCACTTTGTTTTATTAGAATTTAGAGTTAACTTATTACATTTAAACCAACTCGATACATGTATAAGCTCTTTGTTCATTGTTTTAAAAAGTTCAAAGATATCACTGTTAGAAAGAAATAAGCTAGTATCATCTGCAAACATAATACTTGTTAGTTTAGAGGCTTTATTTAAATCATTAATATAAATTAGGAAAAGGAGTGGACCAAGAATTGAGCCTTGTGGGACTCCACATGTTATAGAAAGACAATTGGTGTGATAACCGTCATTACTCGGAACAAATTGTTTACGATTTGACAAATAGCTTTCAAACCATTTTAAAACTTTATTTTTTATTCCATAGTGTTTAAGTTTATGGATTAGAATTTGGTGGTCAACCGTATCAAAAGCTTTTGATAGATCAATAAAAAGTCCTAGAGTATATTGTGATTTTTCAAATGATTTTGAGATTTCCCGTACAAATTGGATAATTGCATGTTCAGTTGAGCTATCCTTTTTAAAACCGAATTGATTAATGTTAAGTAATTTATTAACATGAAAATATTTGTATACTCTGTTATATATAATTCTTTCTAAAATTTTTGAAAAGGTGGAAAGAACAGAAATAGGGCGATAATTACTTATAATTGATTTGTCCCCTTCTTTAAAAATAGGAATAATTTTTGCAATTTTTAACAGTTCGGGGAAAACACCTTGATGGATAGAAGCTTTAAAAACTTTAAAAAGAACAACTTTTAGCTGTTCAAAACAATCTATAATAACGTTTCCATTTATTTGATCTGCTCCAATTGCTTTATTTTTTTTTTAAAGATTTAAAGGCTCTTTCAAACTCTTCAAACAACAATTCAGAAGACAACTCAACTGAACCAATGCAATTATCAATGGGTACTAGAAAATCAGTAAATAAAGATTTGGTGTTTGGGATTTTTTTAGAAAGTGTTGGACCTATATCGATAAAAAATTTGTTAAATTCTTGAGCTATAGTTCTTGGTTCGTATAAACTTTTGTTATCGACTCTAACCATTTGTGGCAGAAAACCTGAGCATGATTTTTGTTTTCCAATAATTTCATTCATTATTTGCCATGTGCGTTTTGTGTCATTTTTAAATGTATTGAGTAATTGGGAGTAATAATTTTTTTTTAGATTTTTGCGAATTTTTTCAAATAGGTTTTTGTAGTCCTTGTAAATTTTTTCGTTTTTAGGTGTTTTTGTTTTCAAAAAATTTATATATAGTTTTTGCTTAATTTTGGACGATTTTTTAAAGCCCTTAGTGATCCAGGGTGTATTTAAGCTCTTAGTAGTTATTTTATTTTCAATGATTGGGAAGTTAGCATCGTATACAGAAAAAAATGTTTTGAAAAAAGACTCATAGATATTGTTAGCATTATCATTAAAATTTATGTTATTCCAGTGTAGTAATGAAAGTTGATTTTTGAATAAATTAAGGTTAGCCTCATTATAAATGCGTTTTCTAATTACTCTTTGTGCGGTTAAAGTTTTTTCAGAGTTTGTATTATCTAATTTTAGGAATATAGGGAAATGATCTGATATATCGGTTCGCAAAATACCTACTTTTAAATCATTGTTGAAAATATCTGAAGTTATTATATTATCTATTAGAGTTGCTGAATTTGTCGTTACTCTTGTAGGTTTGTTTATTAAAGATACTGAACCCGTTTCAAAAATTTCATCATAAAAATTTTTAACTTTAAGGTTATCATTATAAAGAAAACAATTCATGTTTAAATCTCCAATTATAAAATTTTGTTTTTTTTCAACGGTACCTTTTTTAATAATTTGTTGTAAAAACATGCTAAAGTTTTCGCTTACGCCATCAGGTGGCCGATAACAACAGCTTAGAAAAAATTTTTTTTTGTTGCAGTTAGTAATTTCTATAGTTGCAATTTCTTTATCGCAGTCAGAAACGCTTAAATCATGCCTAAAACAATGCTCAAAATTTTCGTGAACATAAATTAAAACTCCACCACCGCGCTTATTTGTTTTCCTTTCCATTAAAAATGTATTAAAATGAGGTAGATGAAAATTATTTAGGTCTTCTAAAGAAATCCAAGTTTCTGTTAAACAAATTATATTAAAAACATGTTTAGTTTCTTCTAATAAGTCTAAAAGTTTTTCAAAATTGCTATTTAAGCTTCTTATATTGAGGTGGAGAATTAACATTTGATTATTATTTCTTTCATTCTCATTCTTAAAAAGAAACCCTTCTAGTTGGCTAGGAAAGTAATATGAACAATCTGAAAATTTATTGTGATAAATATTGTAATCAGAGTCTAAATTTTCATTTAACGTAGAGTAATTTGTTTTTTGAATTTTAAAAACACGAGATTCAAAGTTTTCATTTGTAGCCATGATTAATATATTTTATTTAAGATTTCTTTTTAGGAATGCACATAAAATTATTCGTTAAAATTGTTTTTAAAAGAAGTTTTAATATAAACAATTTTGTCATACCTTACCGTAACACTTTCACCATTCAATCGCCTTTCTTTCACTTCAGCGAACAATTTTTTTCGAATAGCGACGGTTTCTCGAGAAAAATCTTCGTTCACGAACGTATTTGTGCCTTTGAGTCGATACAATTCCTTCAATATTCTTATTTTGTCTTTATATTTCTGAAGATTTAATATTATAGTCCTTGGTCGTCCATCGTTTTTTCGTCCAGTGCGGTGAGCTCTTTCAATTTCAACATCTTTTAGTCCAAGTTTTTCGGTGAAGAATGTTTGGACTTTTTTTCTGTATCCCCCCATGATTCTTTATCATTCTCGTAAATTCCTTCAATCCTAAGATTGTTTCGGCGCGATCGATCTTCTAAGTTTCGTTGTTTTTCTTTTAATACATTATCTATTTTTGTATGTTCCATTTTTTTATCTAGATATTTGTTGTTAGTAACTATTTTTTCGTCAATAAGTCCTTCATTAAAATTAAGGCTTACCTTTATATCTTCTAATTCTTTTGTTAATTTTTTTATACAACTTGCATTTCCATCAACATTTTTCTCTACTTTTTCAAATCTATCGTTTATTATTTTGATGTTAGCGCCAATAATATCGAGAACTGCTTTTTCTTGCTTTTGAAACATTTCTTCCGTTTCCTTTTTAAATTCTTTGAACATTTCTTTTAAAAGTTTCTTTATTTCTGGAAGTGTTACAGCCATATTATTAAGTTAAAATTTTTATTAAAGATACGTCTTTATTTATAATAAATAAAAAGTTTTTTTTTTTTTTTTTTTTTTTTCGCCACGAGGTAAAAAGTGCGTCCGTTCTTGAGTTGAAAAAAAAAAAAAAAAAAAAAAAAAAATATATATATATATATATATATATATATATATATATATATATATATATTTATTTATATGTATATATATATATATATATATATATTATATATATATATATATATATATATATATATATATATAATATATCGTTGGAATAGATAGCAACAATTAAAATAACTTATTCAGTAAATTAATAAGTAGACTCTGGTTATGGTAAACTGTATCCATAACATCTGTATCCATAACATTTGTGAGCAGCCGTAGCGCAGTGGTTAGAGTTCGACTGAGCCAACTGACTTGATTTAAAGTGTCAAAATTGAACAAAAAATTAATTGATGGGGAACACACCCCACACCCGCCTTAATTGTATCCATGACAATTGGTAAATAATTGTCATGGATACAATATTAACTTAGCGAAAAAAAGCCTTTTAAAAAAAATAGAATGAAAATCACTATATAATAAAACAATTAATATGTCTAATCTACCAGGTTGGAGAATCGAACAAAAATATAATAAAAGATGTTTAATTGGAAATTGGAACGAAGATAGACGAAAAGTATTCTATTATCAAATTTTCATTTTAATCAATCTGATTAACTTTTACTTTTCAATGTTTAATTTTTAAGTATATTTTTGTTACTATTATGTTACTTAATATATCTTTTCATGATATATCATTTAGGTTAGATACATATTAAAGAAAAATAATTTTCCAAATTAGTAAAAAAATTATTAGCTATTTTTTTCCAAAAGCTTTTTTCCCCAAGATTTTCTAGAATCTTGGAAATTCTAAAATCAAAGATACTTTGTTTGGTTGCAATACATATGCTATAAATTTTATAGTTATTCGATGTAGATGGTATAGATTTATTACTAATTTTATCATATAAGTTCATTAAATTTAAAGTACTCTATAGTTGACAATAACAACAACAACAACAACAGGAACAATATATTTCGTGTTACAGATGTTACAAAAACACAGGTCGTTGCAAATAGTGATTCACAAACAAAGCGCCATGACCTAAATAAGATAAAAAATAATAATAACAATAATAATATGTAATAAGTAAAACCACATAAAAAAAGTAGTTTAAAAAAGGAAGTTAAGTTAGATAAGTTAACATAATATTAACTAATAAAAGTAAAATTGCATAAAAATTTATTTAATTATACCAAGAAATCAGACTTTTTGAATATATATATTACATAATTAATATAATGTACATTTATATATGTAAATATACTTAAACAAGAATTATAATAAAATAAGTAAATTATAATAAAAATAATTCTTTAAAATAAAGTATTAGAAATAAAATTATAATAAAATAATGAACTATAATAAAAATAAAAAAATAAGTCAAAAAGCAGAAAGTAAAAAGGTAAAAAGTACAGTTAAGCATAACCTTTAAGGTAGAAATGATGGAGTGACTTTAAGAACAGGTTCTTGAACCTAAGGATGAGACCTGATTTCAGGGTGTTCGGAAGGGAGTTCCAAGAAAGGATACACTAGTATGTAATGGAATTAATTCCGTGTTTACTTGTCTGTTTTAGCGGAAAAGTTAAGTTGTTATAAGTGACTGATCTTAGGTTATGACCACATGTTGTTCTATTATTAAAGTAGTTGTGAAATGTAGTAGGAAGGACACCATGTTGTTGATCCCAGACAAATGAACAATTTAAGAACTGAATTAAGTCATAGAAATAAAGAATTTCGGATGTAAGATATACGATGTCAGTAGAAAAATTTCTCGGACAAAAATGAATAATCCGTACCATTCTATTTTGAAGTCAAACAACTCTAGAAAGACATACAGTTTTAGATTATCCCCATTGACATTGATTTAACAGTATCAGCAAAGTCACTATCTCTTGATGTCCCTTATCGTTGATGTCTTTATTTGAAACTATTTGAAATATTCAAGTGTATGTTTATACCTTTTTTGTTAAATGTCAAGGCAGTTTTAACAAACAATACTCTATCAAGAAAATAACTGGTTTCTTTAAGACCAAAAGTTTAAAAGGAGCTTTAGTCTTTTTAATCACAATTGCTCACATATGAAAACATTTTAGTGATCAATTGCTCCCAGACATATGTCTTCATATGATAGGTTTGTCAATTTAACATTTTTTCTTTGCCGTATAAACTTACAAAATCTTCCAGTACCTTGTAGATAAATGGTCATTTAATATCAGATAAATTGTTCCAGTCTTAACAGTAGGCTGTGATTTTGAAATAATTAAAATAGATGTACTGGATTGTAAAAACATTAATAAATTTTTATATTCATAAATACATTACTTTTTTTTTTTAAAGTTCCTAACTCACTAATTCTACCTATTTGAGTTTTAAAAGAACTTGGACAGGTGAGAAAAAGTGTTCAATAAGTTGTCTTTAAAACTAAAAACTAAAAAAACAAGGAACAATGCACTTTCAACATTTATGGAAAAATATTAACTTTGTCAAAAACTGTGAAGTACCTTGGAGTTTAACTGGAGGAGAGTCTTTCTTTTAAGTATCATCAAACTTACTTACAGACTAAGTTAAGTCGAACAGTTGGAATGTTAGCCAAGATCTCAGACATTTCGTAAATTTTGAAACACTTATGAGTTTTTATCTTACCATATTTGGATCGCACCTTAGGTATGCGTGTAAGATTTGGGGTAAAAAAAAAAAAGTCCCTTAAACCAACTAGTTTCACTTCAAAACAAAGCCCTTAAAATTATTCACTTTCAAAATTACCTATTTGTCAATGTTTCTTTGCTGTATAAATTGTCAAAAATCCTAAGGCTGAACAACAATATTACTTTTTTAAATTGTTTATTTGTATGGGATTATCTTTATGAGAAACTTCTGACTTCCTTCAAGAACTTTTTCCCTCAAATATGTAACAAACATTCTCACTTCCTAAGATCCTCTTCATGCAACAATATTGTTGAGTGTATAAGTACCATTATTTTTATTAAAACCATTATTTTTTATTGTTATTATGACCATTTTTATTATTATAGTTATTATTAATGTAAATATTATTGTTAACGTTGTGATATTTATATACAAATAGTATTGCGTACAAAGGTAAGCAATCTGACATCATACTGAAATAGCCTGCTACTGGGCTTCAGTACATATATCGACTGACAAATAGCTTGACTCGCAGTGAAGTGCTGCTACATTGACTGAGGGTTTGGGATGGGGTAGCAATCATTTCATTCATTCATACATATACATATATATACATATACATTACATATACATATACATTACATATACATATACATTACATATACATATACATATATATATATATATACATACATATATATATATATATATATATATATATATATATATATATATATATATATATATATATATATATATATATATATATATATATATATATATATATATATATATATATATATATATATATATATGATCTTTGCAATGGCATCGCAAATGGTGGACACTTTTTTCTAATGGTTAAAAGTAACTTTTTTAAAGAGGAAAAAAGAAAATTGGAAAAGAAAACTATTGTAAATTAAACGAAAAATAAATCAATTAAAAACAAAATAAATAAAAAAAAAGAATAAATAAATGTTTTAAAAGAAGAAAAAAAAAAGAAATATCTGAAAGAAAAAAGTAAAAAAGTAATAAAAATAGAAGTTAAATAAAAAAAGTAGTTGAATGAAATAAATAAAAAAAATGGAAAAGAAAGAAATAAAACTATTTAAACATTGGAAAAAAGCAACAGAAAAAAAATCAACAAGCCTAGATAATTTTATTTTTTCATAGTTTTCTTGCATATATTTCTTTAATTTTCTTTCATATATTTCTTAGGATTATTTATTTACAATTTATTTTTTAGCTATGCTGTTATGCTGTTATGTCTTGTAATAATGAATTTTATTTCTCTTTATTTTTTCAGCGAATATAGTTTTATTATTTTTTGTTAGTCATTTTTTGTATTATTTTTTAGTCATTATTTAATTTTTAATTGTAGTTTATAAATTTTTATGCAGTTTTATTTATTTATTTTTTTTCATTTTAGCTATTTATTATATATATATTTTATTCTAATAAAAATATTATTTTTTTCTTTATTTCTTTATTTATTATTATAATTTTTTTTAATCTCATGTTGTTTTTTTATTGCCAAAAGTAATTAATGAAATTTTATGTTTTGTTTGTAATGTTTGTTGTAATTTTTGTTTTTGTCTTGATTTCCTAAGCGTTTTTCTGGTTATATTATATTTATTTGATCATAATATTTGCAATATACTTTGGTTATTATATTATAAAAACAATGATTAATATATTTACTAAATCTTTATAATTTTTTTAACAATAATCATTTTATGTCATCATTAGTGGTTACTTAACTTATTAACCACTCCACTCGCCGTTTATTAATTTTTACTTGTTAAGAGTCATTTTTTATAAGAATGAGGCAAAATCAGCAACTTGAAATAGTTGAGTATTTGGATTTTCTTGAAAATATCTGCAACATACTTTTTCCTGTTACCCAATACTATCCCAAAGAATGTTCAATGGCTCAAGATATGTACTTTTGAGCACCAAGTCTCTATTTAATCTAGGCTTGTATTAGTATGTTATGAGTTTTCAAGAAAGAAAAACTTTTTTTTTACTGCAATTACATTCGAACTGATTTAAAACTCAATCTTAGTCTAAAAATCATTTCTCTAAACCTCACCTGCTTTAAAAAAATTTGTGCTAACTATAAGAAGCAAAAGATCAATGTGCCAACAAGCTATTGAATTATAGTTTTTTGAAAACGATTTATACACCTATATACTTTTAATAAATTAAAAGACTTTAATGGGTGGTTTTGCTTAAAAGAAGATATTTTTAATTCAAAAAGTTTTTTGACAGTAAAAAAACAACTATAAAAACACTATGAAATCTACAAATAAATCTATAATAGAAAATATTAATTTGTTCTCTACAACATTTGTTTCAACATCACTTCCATGTCATTTATGCTAAAAACAAAATGCTCCATAAGTCTTTACTCAGGAATGTTTAATATCTTGTGGATGTTGTCTTCAATAAATTCTTGTTTGGGTTATGACCAATAAAAAGTTTTATCCGATATAACGATTAGGCTGATAAGCACATCATCATCATCTAGTATTGTTGTTATTTGGCCAACAGGTTGATTTTTTTGATTTTCAAAACTCCTTGCTACAATAACAAACTGCCCAACATTAACATTATTTGGTTTCTCAACATCGGCCAAAATCTTGTTCACTATATTTTCAGTGTCAATTGCAAATTTGTTTTAATTCTTCTGTAAAGTCCTCAATAGTTTTAACTTGTTCAGGTTTTTTAAGCTAACCTTGCAGGTATTTTTTGGACATTCTGCTTAATGAAGAGATAATTTGCTGTTGTCTAAGATATTGAGTAGGAATAAATGATTTGACACTTTTTTTTATCTTTCATTGTGCTCATTTTGAAGAGAACTTTTTCTGGTGTTGTTTTATGTCCTGTTATTTCCTCAACTATGAACTTTTCATATAAGAAATTTTTCTGCTGGGTTGTAAATCTTGTATGCTTAACGTATAGGTATAGCCCATCCTGTAACATCAATATTGCACTCTAATCTAAATTTACTATCAGTAACTATTGCTTTGGCATCAATTCCACTGAGATTTGGAGTTGGATGAACAAATAAGCTAATCAGCATGATGTAATAAAATTGAATCCATTGATGTATGTTTATTTAGGGTGCTGTGTGCATTTTCATTCTGATGGTTTCGAAGGTCAGCTCCAGTATCAAAAGATATAAGACACAAAGACTCACTGCAGTAGACACCAGTGTTATCTTTTTGTTTCTTTTGATTTCTATTTGCTCTAAAAATTTCTCCACCATTAAAATCTCTGTTAAACCAGAAACGAATTCTAATCCTGAAAATTGAACTGTTATATCTTTACCACAATTAAAGTATTGCCATAGCGTCATTCCATTATCATTATATGAAATTGAATGGATTGAACTGATATTCATTATCTTGCTATCATTAACTGATTTTAACTTGTAATTTCAACCACTGATACTTTTGAATTTTTTTGAACCAAAAACTAAATCTTTTTTTAATATCCTGGGCTGAAGTACAATTATTACCAGCATAGATATATGAATTAATTTATCTCTTAGCAACAGCACTTTCACGATCACATTGGTCTTTACCTTTTTGTGGCTCATTGTAATTGTATCTTAAGAGGCATATGCCTTTCACCTTGCAAATATAAAACAACGTTTTGGCAAATTAGTAAAGTCGTTATCTTTAGAAACACAAAGCACAGCTGATACAGTGTGAAGCAATGTTTAACTTTTCTATGCTATGTAAACCATACATAGTCTTTAAATATCTCTGCTTTTTCTAAACAGTTTTTTGTATCTTTTGTTGTGTTTCCATCTGTGGACGCTATGGAAACACATTTCATTAGAGAAATAAACCCGTTTATGCCTTTACATATCGTATCATCAGTGAATGCTGTTGGCTAGGTTTAATTGATTTATGAATTTTCCAAAGCAATGAATTTGATAAAACAGATTCGTTTATTGATTTTCAATAGTTTTAATACGAGTTTATGCTTTGCCACTTTGCCATTGTTTGAACAGATTTCGGTAGTATCTATGGAATGAAAATAAATATTTAAAATAAAGAATAATTTATTGATATTTTAAAGACTCATTCTTAAAAACAAGGCATAAGAAGCTGTGTCAAAGCATACAATATGATTGATTTGCAAATGGCATCAGAAATCAACACATTATATTTCAAATACCTGAATTTGGCATGCTAGAAAAATAAGTTGTATGTAAATAATATACCTGTTGATGTCCATCGGGTAAAGTAATTTTGCTTGTCCTATAAGCTATATCTTGAATAAGTCCTGATGTAAAGGTATAACTTAGGAAGTGTTTTGCAAGGTCATATTCATTTTTGGACGACTTTTAAACAAAACTTCTTGTTTTGTTTAAATGTAAGTGCTCCTGTTTCCTTTCTTTGCTTCCTGGCCAAATCAATTGTGTACCTAAAAAAAAAGTTATCTACTTTTTTTCTATGTCAGTTTTTGCACCTATAGCAACAACAGCACTTAAATTGAATTTCACCTTTTTTTAAAAAATAATTTCAATTTCTACAAAGAGAAAATGGAAGTTTTCAAGTACTATGATTTGTGATAGTTACTTGTCCATCGCTAACAAAGGAGCTACTGACTTAGAGCGCTATCTTAACAGTGAGAAACATAAAAACCTAATCAAAGTGTCAGCATCATCAAATAAGTTGACAAACTTTTTTTCACCTAAAAAGTCAAAGATATTGCAAATAGCCCATGCAGCTGAAGCAACTTTAACATTTCATACAGTTTGTCATCATCAGTCTTATAATGAGATGGCATGCACAGCTGGTTTAATGCACAAATTATTATGAAAATTTCGGCAATTGTAAAAAATATTGCATGTTCAAAAACAAAAACTGAGACAATCATAAACCTGGTAATAGGCTCCACACTGTTAATCAACTGGTGAAATCATTAGATAGCATTTCATGTTTCGGTCTTTCCATAGATGCTAGCAATCACGTTTCGCAGAAAAAACTCCAGATTGTTATTCAATATTTTTACTGGAAGGCAGGTGGTATCCAAACTAAAGTTCTTAAATTAGATAACACACCAAATGAAACCTCTGAAACACTCCAAACATATGAATTGGTGTCTAAGTGTGTTGTTTTTGCTGGAGACAATGATAATGTAAATTTTGGAGGCATTAATAGAAAAATAAGCAAAAATGTGTTCTCATATTTAATGAGATTATTGCTATTGAAACTGTTGTCTTGAAAATATTCAATTATTTTTTCTATGTACACAGTTAGAACAGAAGTTTTAAAAGATTTATGTAAATTTGAGAGCATTAGTTATTATCAACTACTTTATCACTCTAAAAATAGATGGTTAAGTTTGTTTCCAGCTATTGAAAGATTGCTGAGGTTATTTGATGTTTTGAAAATATTTTTTTTTCTGTAGATCAACCACCTGTTACGATAAAAATATTTTTGAGAATAAATTTTCAGAAGCTTATCTTTGGTTTTTGCATTCCTTGATGTTTCTCTTTCAAGTAAATATTGCAGCAATTGAAAGGGAAGAAGTGTCAGTTTTAGAAGATATTAGCCTTCTTCACTCTACCATGGAAGTTTTAAAAGACTGTTTAAATGAAAAATTTCTATCGCTTAAAGTCAAAGGTATATTAAAAAAGCCTAAAGAAAGTGACAGAGAAAAAGATTATCAATATTTTATGGCATAAGTTAACCTAGTGTATAAAGCATGCATTTTTTAATTAAAAAAAAGTGGTTGAAACCTTTTGATAAATGCATTTAAATAAAGTAAGACAGTACATTTGATGACCTTTTTATATGCATTTTACACCTGAAAGAAAAAATGCATCATTTCGGATGATGTACAGTTGTTGACAAAAACTGTTCTCTTAAACCATTTGTGCAAGGCAAAAATGAGCAGTTTTTTGAAATACCCGGATCTCGTGTTTAGGTAACAAGTAAGAATTTATCAAACTAGTTAGGGGGGGGGGGGATGTGTAAGTTCAAAAAAATACAAAAAAAAGATGTTTAAATACTATTACTTTTAAAAAGAAAATAAAGACAAAATAATTCTTAGAAACTAAGACTCTCAAAATAAAACAAATATAAGCTTCAATAACATTATATTTTATATATATTAACTTTTAAAATAATTTTTTAAAAAACATAAATTGTCAATAGTGCTATCACTTAACAATGACCAAATTTTCGAAATAAAAAGACCAGAGAAAGCTCTTTCTGATACGATTGAAGTCGGTAGGAGAGTTAAGAGAGCATTATATAATTTGTCTAAATTATTTGTACGCTTTTTCATTGCATCAAAAATATCCATTTCTTTTGTAATATTTTTAATGTCGTATAACACATCTTCTGGACTCTAAATTCGATTAACGTTCATAATGGCAGCTTCCAATTTTTGATGAAGTGTTGATTCAGATGTTGTCTTCAAGTTTGGTTCGGCCATAATCCACTTTTCAGTCTCGTCATTACTGCGTTCTAATTCTTCAATTTCATCGTAATTTCCACAACCATCAATATCATCAATAAAAAGCTTAGAAAATAACTTTGTAGCTGTAGCTTGAAGGACTGATTTGGAAGGCAACAATAATACAGAATCTGTGTTCGATTCGTGTTTATAATTTGATTGATTATTTAAATATTTTAGCAAGCCAATTATATTTTTATTCCGTCTTTCAAAAATTCTCTGTTGCACAAAACAATCTTTATCTTTGCGCAAAACATCAAATATAAACACTAATACACCCTCTGCATCAGGTAGGGATGTCTTGCATTGGCCAAGTCTTTCAATTCCCAATTTAATTGGTTGTAACGTCGTTACTACAGTCTGCACCACTAAATATTCCTCTTCCGAAATATTGTTATTATTGCTGTGTTTAAAATCTATTAATGCTTTTAATATACATGTTTTTAATGCAATAAATTGCTCTAACATTGCAAGAAGGTTATTCCACCTTGTTTTTACATCTTGTATTAACTTGAGTTCTTTATTGTATGTAATTTTTACGTATTTTTGTAAAATTTTATTTTTGAGTGGTGATTTACGAAACATTTGTACAATTCTCCGGACCTTTTGAATTGTTTGTGCTATACTTATGCAGCCTAATAATTCATCAGTGATCTCAACGTCTTGTAAATTTAATAAATCGCTGTTTTGGCTTCACTATGGACCAGAGATGAGTTTAGGTTTAATGGAGTGTCACTCAAGTGAAACCTTTTTTATTTAAGAGTATTTGTATTATAACAATAAAAAAAGAGATTTTTTAAAATCCGAATAAATTGCTAAGGGTCATAAATGGGGCAAAAGGGTAAACACAAGGGGGGCATAAGCCCATTTATGTGTGCTAGTTGCAAATTACAAAAAAAAAAATTTTAATCAAGAGTATTTGTTTCATAAAAATAAAAAATAGGGTTTTTAAAGTTAAAAAAAAATGCTAAGGGTCACAAATGGGGCAAAGGGTTATATTTTGTAGAATATATTTAAAATTGTTCTCATATATATATATATATATATATATATATATATATATATATATATATATATATATATATATATATATATATATATATATATATATATATACATATATATATATATATAATTAGTTTAGAATTCAAGTTTGCTGAGTATAATTTAAAAACTCCTTTGCTTCTTTCCAATGCCACAAAATCTTGCATTTTCAATTTCTCAAGTTTCTTATATAACAAATTGTTAGGCAAGGAATATTTGCTTGTTGCTTCAGCTGTTATATAAAACTTTACCTAAATTTTATGTTATATTTAGTTATACAAACACATTTATCTATTTACAGTTTTGTTATTTCAATTTTGTTGTATGATATCAACATCATTTTAAATGATTTATTTTCTAGTGTAGTAAATAATTTTTTTTTTTAATTTACAACATAAACATGTTGTTCATTTTTATTTTTTAACTTTTAATTAGTAAAATTTAAACTAATCAAAATTATTTTATGAATTATCCTCAAAATATGATACTTAAAGTTTAAATTTATTTGACTGTGAATAAATAGACATAAAAGCTATTCATGATTTATAATGTATTTATTTGATTTATTCTATATCTGTGTGTGTATATTTATTTATTTATTTACTTATAATATATACATACTATTATTATTGTTGTTAATTTATTTATTTGTTTTTTAGTTTCATAGATCCGAAAAGCCATTTGAACTGAGTACACATCAAGCTGATTTCAAAAAATATTCTAACTTTTTACCAGAGAATAAAGCAAGACAAATTGCTTCAATTCGAAATGATGTATTATTGTTTTTCAGTTAAACTTAAACTTGATACAAATTACTTTTCTTAGAAAAATCAATTAAAAGATTAAGTTTTAGTTTATATTTTTGATAATAATATTTTATTTCTTCTAATTGTTTTACATATTGTTATATTAGGGACTACCAAAAGAATTAATCTTTTCTCACCGTGGAAATAGCTATTCTAATAATATGATTTCTTGGTATGATCAATGTATAAATAATCGAGAAGAGCATGAATCCAAATTACCTAAACTTCGATCTTGGGATGGAAAAACCTGCTCTTGGGAGCCTGAAAAAAGTGATAGACCTTTACAAGGTAACAGAATGTGGTATTGATTAAAAAAAGCTTAATTTTTTTCTGAATTTAGAAAAAGTTGATTAAAAAGTTGTTTTACAAAAAGATTTTGAAGTTCTCAACATAAGAAATAAAAATGTTTCAATTTTATTTTGTTAGTGGTTGTCATCATAAGTATTAAAATTTTTATACCACTTAAAGTTGTAGGGACTAAAAGTTGGTGGGATTTTTATCGAACTATGCTTGTTATTTTATTTTTCTTTAACAAAAACTTAAGCTTTTAGAGACATTAATGTTTTATAGACATTATTATTTTATAGATGTAAAAGTTTTATAGACATTAATGTTTTATAGATATAATGTTTGTTATAGAACTCTAAAACACTTAAAAGTAACAAAACAGAATATAAGGCATGCGCCCAAGCCAAAAATTAAGTAATAAAGACAAAACCATTTAAATTAAGTTATCAACGAAGTAAGTATACAAGCTTACCTTATAGAGAGCATTTAAATCTTTGAGTTGGGAATTATAGTTGACAATAACAATGCCATTAGGAATTAAATAAATAGAAAGAACATAACTTTAAATGTTTGCTCCGCAAAATTGATAGAAACCAAAAAATTATTTAATTTTTTCAGATAATTGTTTTTGAAAAAGGCATTGTGTTGTTTGTTGAAGTTTTTGTTCCAATGTTACATTTTAAAAGAGTTAAGATTTGATTTCTATTTATAATAAAATAAGATCTGTTTTCTATTTATGATAAAATAATACAATGTTGTTCAGTTGCTTAAGAAACACACCAGTTTCTCTTCATTATTTAATGAGCTACACTTTTTGTAGATATAATTTTTTTTTCTCTTAAATGCAAATACCATAACATTAGCGTATAAACTTGTACATATCAAACCTATTAGAAACTTTCAATATTATTACAACTGAAATTGAAAAGGGTTATCCAGTTGATATATTGTTCCTAGATTTTGCAAAGGCATTTGATAAGGTGCCTCACTATCAACTTACACATAAAATTTTTAAGTATGGAATAAATGGCAATGTTTTAAATTGGATTGATTCTTTTTTAAAAAACAGAAAACAAAGAGTGGTAATGGGTGAAGTTGTATCAGATTAGTGTGAGGTTTATAGTGATGTGCCACATGGCTCTGTATTGGGTCCTCTTCTTTTTCTGTTATTTTTCTGTTATGATCTTCCCCAATGTATCTCTTCAACAGCAAAACTATACGCTGATGATACCAAAATCATATCTGTTATAAAAGATTAATTAATATGCAAAATGACATTGATTTGTTAACTGAATGGTCAAATGTATGGTTAATGGACTTTAGCATAAATAAATGCAGTGTTATGCACATTGGAAGAAAAAATATATACTATAACTACACTATGAAGCATGACAATCAAAGTTTTCTTCTAAAAACAACAACAAAAGAAGTAGATTTAGGTGTAATAGTTTCATCCAATATGAAATGGAATCATCAGGTTTAAGTAGCTACAAGTAAAGCACAAAGAATCTTATGTTTAATAAGAAAATGCTTTACTTATCTTAACACTAAAATGGTTAGGCAATTATACACATCGCTGGTTAGACTACACCTGGAATTTGCAGCTCCAGTGTGGAGTCCAAGTAATAAAAACAATATCAATGACCTAGAAAAAATTCAAAGACGAGCAATAAAGCTAGCACCTGAACTAAAACATCTAAGTTATACTGAAAGATTGACAAAGCTGGGTCTCAAAACTCTGGAAACAAGACCTACAAAAGGTGATCTCGTTGTGTTTTTCAAATTAACAACTGGGAATGATAAGATATTGTGGTATAAAGAGCTTAATAAAGCTTCTTTCAAAAGTCTAATAGGTCATCCAATGAAATTTGAAAGAGAATTTGCAAAAATAACCGTGAGACATAATTTTTTTATGAACAGAGTGATATCTCATTGGAATGCTTTACCTGAAAAAGTGGTTTCTGTTATGACAGTAAATTCTTTTAAAGCTAGACTAGATAAACATTTGTTAACGGCTGTTAAATTATAAATTTTAAACTTTATGCTCTGCAACAATAGTTGTTACAGCAGTTTGTAATACTATTACTATATCAATAATATTGGGTGTAAATATGGATTTTTGAAGCCTCTTTTGGTTTTTAAGTATGTTGAGGTAGCAAAAATTACTTTGACATTACAAAGTTTAGATATAAATCTTATCATAGAGGTTTACAATTACTATTATTAGACATTATAACCAAATTCTGAATATTTTATAAATTTGATCGATTACACTGTGGACCAGAGATGAGTTTAGGTTTAATGGAGTGTCACTCAAGTGAAACCTTTTTTATTTAAGAGTATTTGTATTATAACAATAAAAAAGAGATTTTTTAAAATCCGAATAAATTGCTAAGGGTCATAAATGGGGCAAAAGGGTAAACACAATGGGGGCATAAGCCCATTTATATGTGCTAGTTGCAAATTACAAAAAAAAAAAATTTTTAATCAAGAGTATTTGTTTCATAAAAATAGAAAATAGCATTTTTTTTTAACTTTAAAAACGCTATTTTCTATTTTTATGAAACAAATACTCTTGATTAAAAATTTTTTTTTTCTAATTTGCAACTAGCAGACATAAATGGGCTTATGCCCCCCTTGTGTTTACCCTTTTGCCCCATTTATGACCCTTAGCAATTTATTCGGATTTTAAAAAATCTCTTTTTTATTGTTATAATACAAGTACTCTTAAATAAAAAAGGTTTCACTTGAGTGACACTCCATTAAACCTTAACTCATCTCTGGTCCACAGTGATTATGTAAATGTAAATTATTCAACAAACACTTTAGGGTTTCAAATTTTTCGTTTTTTTAATTTTGTATGGTTTAGCTTATCTGATAAGTCATAAAAATATACTTTATAAATATTTATTTCTTACCATTTTTCCACTAACTTATTAACATATATTAAATAGTTTTAGTTACTAAAAATAATCAACATTATTGTTTTTGATCATCATAAATATTATCAAATACAAAAAAGACACAGACAAAGAACAGGCAAAGAAACTTTGAAATAATTGCTTTCCATTGTTAGGACGAGCGACAAACTTTGGACTTCTTGACAACATGAAAGCAAAGTGGAAAAAAGACATTACAAATCAAAATAGTGCTAGTTCTACCTACAAAAGTGCATTCCGTTCCTATTCAAATAATGAAATGAATTTTAAACGTTATGCTACAAAAAAGTGTTTATCAAGCCATTTTCCAAGTGACAAGGTCAACAAAAATTTATTTTTTCGTAATCAACACAGGAATATGTTAGCAGAATATTTTCAGAATCCTGAACTTGCGACGAAGTAAATTGTATGGTTATTTTATTTTATATATTGTATAATACTTTTATATAATTTATTAATTAAAGAGAATGATTTTAACTGTTTGTTTATAATACAATGACAATTAGTCATTGAATTTTTTTAATTGTTTGTTTATAATACAATGACAATTAGTCATGGGTGCCAGCAGAAATTTTTGATAAAGTCCAGCGATTAGGATTTTTTAAAGTTTGTTTAAGTACTTTTAAAAAACTTTCCTTGAACATCATTATTTTTTTTAACTTCTAGAAAATTATTATGTATTTTTTACGAAAGTCACACATTCCTAATATTTTTTTTTTGCGTGTGTTTTTTGTCTTAGCAAATACTAATTTTGCATTATAAAGGTTTTATGGTTTTAATAAGCGGGAAATAGTAATAATTAATGCGAAAAAAAGTAGATGACTCAGTGCTTATTGAGGTTAAAGATAAAAAAAAAAATTTTGAAAATTATTATTTTAATTTATTTGTGCATTTTTTATAAATAAAGAATTTATTTAATATAGAGTGTATAATATTTTTTGACTTGTTTTAAATAAATATTTTGTTGTTATTTGTGGTGGTTATTAAAGTACTCGACGGTCACGGAGCACCGCAGAAACATATTTAACAAGAAAGTAAAAACTTTCCTTACCAATGTCGCTTATATAGCCGGAGCAGGAATTGAAGAATCTCTATGTTCTAAAGTTATTGCTCTAACCGCTGCGCGACGGCTGCAATTTATGAAGTGGTTAAACATCAGTACTGTGATTTAGATACAATTTATGTTGTAAAATAATTTAGATAATTTTAAATCTAATTGATAAATTAAATCACTATTTTCTTTAAATCAACTAATTTTAATCATATTTTTGAAAATTTTCAATTTTTTAATCTCTAATAATAAAAATATTTATTTATTTATTACGCAACGCAACAAAAAAATATGTCTCTCTTAGAGCTTTTTTATAGCAATTCTCTTTAATAATCTGATTTCAAATATAACAGTTTCATATCTCGTTATTTTGATTTAAAGGTTTATCTGCTACTATAATAACTATAGAATTTGCTTTGATTATGTATTCTTTCCTATATATATTTTTTAAGAAACCTTTTTTTTTTAAAAAAAAACTTTGACTTGCGTCCGGAAAATATTGTTTAACATAATTATATCATAATTTCGAAACTGAAAACTGTGCGCAGACTCGTTTTGTTATATTTGTGGTAACTACATTGGGTCAAAACATCAATTATTGTCTAGGACCAAGCTATGGACCGAATATGCTGCGTATTTTTGAATCGAAATTGGTGATCAGGACAAGGAATGAGCTACTCATGTCTCATGTGGTACTTGTAGATTAGCTTTGAAATGCTGGCTAATGATAAAGTTGGCTCGGAGATCATGATTGATGTATGGAAAGTAATACTGATTTATTTTAATTATTATAATTACTTTATTATTATTGTTATTATTATTATTATTACTATTATTAATATTATTATTACTAAGATTAATTATATATATATAAATTATTTTTTAAGGTATGTAAGATTAGTAAGATTAGTAATTCAATACTATTTGTAAATAGCCGTGAAAATTTATTTTCAGAATATATATATTATTGATTGATGATTGATTGATCAAAAAAGCAGCCTATTTCAGCATTTTAACGTGTTACAATTTTTTTTTTCAAATAAGAGAAGTTGTTCTATAAAACTAGAAAAGAGTGTTTATAAAAGTTTTACAAATTGTATGAAACGGCAAAATATATTTAATATATTTACAGGTACGAGTAGCTTTTCAGTGTATATGTTATACAGAGTTGTATATACAGTGTATATGTTATACAGAGTGACAGAGTTGTTTTAAACAAAAATAATAATATATCTAGATAAAATCAAGCGAACTCATGAGCCTTAGATGAAGTATAGAAGACAATCAACTAAAATTGTGAGAACTTTTAAGGTGTACAGACAGAGGCGATTTTACGGAAAAGCGTGGTAGGTGGGGGGGGGGGGGCGGGAAGACTCCCAAAACAGCATTTTATATTCAATTTATAGTTGGTTTTTGACAAATATAGTTGTGTAGTCGGGCATTTGACACCATTCAGTCGGGTAAATTTTAGTTTTAGGGACCTTTTTTTTTAGGAACCGGTCGGTACTTCCTAAGGACTCACCTCCTCCCCCTCAATTTATTTGTAGAATTGCCTCTTCAGGGTTAAAAGTGAGGATATTGAAATATTTTTGTGTTTCGTAATACATTTGCGTCTCCTTAAAAAAAAGGTGCTCAATTTCTAAGATATTTTAGGAACTTTAGATTTTGGTGGGTGGGGGATGGGGGTTATCCTTATTCCTAAGGATAACCCCCATCCACCTGAATCCGTCACTGAATATGATTATTATTAAACAAATATAATAATTTTATTTATTATAATTGTTTAATGCGTTTTCAAAGATGCATTAAACTTCCACAAAATAAAACGTAAAAGTTTACCATGGCACAGTGGGGCAGAGTTCACTTTTACTGGAGAAAACTAATAACTCATCAAATAAAAAAGATTTAAGAACCATTTTTGCACCGTTTACTAATTTGAGAATTGCGGTTTTGATTGAGACATTAGTTTTAACTTTAGGTTGCTAGGGATACCTAAAATGCTTAGCAACTACATATTTTATTAACCTTAACAAATATAAACTGGAAAAAGTAATAAGTTCATTGGATTATTCCCATTATTACCACAGTGAGTAATTTTACGCAACAAATGTTGTGGTACTATGGATTTTTTATTTGTTTGATAGTGACACCCGAAATGCCTGGCAACGGTTCATTTTGCATAGCTGCTAGTTTAAGTAATTTTTCTTAAAGCTTCATTGTGGCAGCATGATTAGTAAAATACTTTATGCATTTAAAAAATCTAGCACATTCCCAATTACTAATTTTAAGTATTTTTATCCAGTTTGAGGGCTCCATTTTATATTTCACGAAACTGCTACACAATTCATATAAAAAGGAACCTAAATCTTGTGTATATAATAATATAAAACTTTTGATTTAAAATACTTGTAAAACAATTATCAGAACAAGCTTTAACTTCTTTTTTTACCTTCTTGGCGCAAGCTACAGCCTAATGCAAACTTCATAAGATGAATATGATGCAATTAATGACGTCAATCTTCTTTTCTTTGTTTTTCTACTTAAAGTATCAAAATTCATTTGAGGTGTGCCAGATACTACGGTTGAGGTGTGCCAGATACTACGGTTGAGGTGTGCCAGATACTACGGTTGAGGTGTGCCAGATACTACGGTTGAGGTGTGCCAGATACTACGGTTGAAGTGTGCCAGATACTACGGTTGAGGTGTGCCAGATACTACGGTTGAGGTGTGCCAGATACTACGGTTGAGGTGTGCCAGATACTACGGTTGAATAAGAGCAGATACTATAGTTGGATAAGAGCAGCGTTTATCGAGGGAAGCAGTCAGTAGAACTTCTTTACTATTATTTATCGAGGGAAGCAGTTAGTAGAACTTCTTTACTATTATTTATCGAGGGAAGCAGTTAGTAGAACTTCTTTACTATTATTTATCGAGGGAAGCAGTTAGTAGAACTTCTTTACTATTATTTATCGAGGGAAGCAGTTAGTAGAACTTCTTTACTATTATTTATCGAGGGAAGCAGTTAGTAGAACTTCTTTACTATTATTTACAAAATGGACTTATATTGGTTCATTGTGTAGCCATTGTTTGTTATTCTCTTCAAAACGAATTATAGAGTTTTTGCATCTGTCATTTAGTCAAAGATGCTTTATGAAATTAGACTGGCTATTTTTTGCAGTTAAGTTTATGCATTTGCAACTGCATCCAAAATATTAGAATTAGCTAAGTTCAAGTTTTCTTGAATTATATATGAATAAATATCAATATTTTTCATGTTTTAATTTATAAAAATATGAATTTAGTTTACAAAATCTAATGAGTTAATATTAAAACAACTTTGTAACACTAAGCTAGTCTTGCTGAGACCCAATTATTACACAACCATTTAGAATAAAATACATATAATGTTTTCGCTACAAAATTGGGTAGGACGTCCGAGAATTATATAACAAATTTATATTGATAATTTACCAATGGGTTTTTTTTTTTTTTTTTTTTTTTTTGTTATTTAGGTGCCCTAAGTATGCCTAACGCTCTTATCACCACGGATGTGCATTTAACCAGGAAGTTCACGCCTCCTTCCTTACCGTGACGCGAAAATATGTCTAGAGCTCGTTTCGAGCCTGGATCTCCTGCTTATAAAGCAAGCGCTGTAATCACTGCGCAACGGCCGCACATATGTTATATAATTAGATGTCTATCTTCAATCCGAAAAGTAAAGCCGCTTTTTGCCCTTTTTACAAATGGCAGATTAAATTTGTAAGCAAATATTTTTAACTTTTCTTTTTTCAAATACTATTTATGTAAAAGTGTTAAGCGGAAATTATAGTACTTGTAAAATAATAATTTATGATTCCTTAATTTATTTTCGATTAAAAAGGGATTAAAGTTAGAAAGTAACAAATAAGTAATAAATAGAAAAGTAAAACGACAGACGCTTTTGAAGCATTTTTATGAATTAAAATACTTTTTAATAAACATAGGCTCATAAAAAACTTTTTTAAGTATTTTATAATTATTAAATTTTGTTTTTGAATTATCTTTAATTTATTGGGAACTTTTGACTTGCAATTTTAACTTTTATTCCACACTTCGGCTTCAGTTTTTGCCCTTCTTACAAATGATGGACTATTGTTATTAGCGGCTCCAATAATCCCGAAATGGTCGTGGGAGACAGAGGGGTTAATTTAACATTTTTTAAATTTGATTTAGATAAAATAATAATAATAAATTTTCATTGAAAAATGGAAAATAATAATAGAGATAAAGGTTTTCAATATTTTTTCCTATTTATCAAAATTTTGAAATGAAATTATTTGATAGTAAGATGTTTTTTACTTCTTTGTTGCTGTACTTCAAATAACTAATTAGTTATTTGAACTAATTAGTTTATTTTATATATTTGGATGTAATCAAAACATTAACCATGAGTTTTACATTCACCTTCCATATTTAGTGGTGGTTGTCTGGTATTAATTTATAGAACCTTTTTTTATACAGGGAAAAACTTTGTTTTGGGACTTTAGGAAACAGTAGTTGTGTTATTTTATCTTTTTTTTTTTATTTTTTTTTTTTTTTTGTATATAAATATTATTTATTAATTTATTAAAATATTTTAATTTAATTTAAAATAATTTAAATTAATTAATAAAAAGTAATTTATTAAAAAATACTGGATGTGTTTTTTAATAAATTACAAAATAAAAATGCTTTACCTTCTATTTAGTCAATTTTCTTGTTGAAATAAAAAAATAAAATTTAACTCTTACAAGGCTGTAATCAAACACTAATTACGTTTGGAGTTAACAGAAAATTAATTAAAAAATATGAAAACAGTTTTCAATACCAGGACAAATATAATATTTATAGAGATAGAAAACAAAATCAGACGAAGAAAATTGTTAATACAAGTTAGATTTTATCTAATGTGAGACAGGACCTATTTTTATTACAACGGTTAACAAGTCAGTAATAGATTGATAGGGTAAAAATCTGTATAGATCAGAGGCAAATCCAGCATTTTATGGTCTTTGAGATAGCTAACACGAAGCAAGCTCCAAACAATTACATGTTTAAACTTATGTCAAATAAGGATGCTTTGAAAAAAATTGCCGCTCAGTTTGAGTTGACTTGTATTATTGAAATGACAAGAAGAGTGTGGCCATTTGATCAATATATGTATTAATATCGGCTAAATAAACCTATTTATTTTTTGAATTGTAGTAAAAGAGAGGAAAAGAAGACTGGTGAAACTGGCCTGAATAAACTAAAATATCCTTACAAGAGACAACGTTATGCAAATATTGTCACAAAATCATTAAATTCTATTTTAAAACTTTATGGGGATAATGCAATTTTGGAATTTAAATTATTCAAGTTTCTTAAAGTACTTAAAAATTAATAGTTCATTTTTAGGATACAATTACTGATAAAAAAACAAACTTAACTTTCTTTCTTGCTTTTTACATATAGCATTTTATCAATATTATTATATACTAGCTGAGAACACATGCAAACTCAACATATGCTAAAGACGTTTACTCTTAACGCTATACAAATGGAACTAAGAAGACCTTAGACCACTAAAGCATAGTCATAAAAATAAAGGTCATTCTTATGAATATGATTAAAAACTAAACAATAATATTAAACGCTAATCTAAAAGTAATCTAACCAAAAAAAATTGCGCATTGACGTCAGTTTGTGGCCAAATAAACCTTTATGCATCAAGTTTCCTTTTTCATTTATCTTACATATTTTGATTAATTTTAAATAAATAATAAGTAATAAATAAATAGTTTTTGTCTTTATTAGAATATATTACATAAAAATATATTCCATATATCTTTAATAGAAGAAGAAATAATTTAAGTATTTTTTGCCACAAAGTGACGTCACATACGCCAAAAAATTGTGGCTTTAAAAAACCGCGTCTATCATTTTTAATGGTCTAAGAAGCAGATAACGTTATTTTAGCAACCAGAAATTATAAAGAGAAGGGCAAATCTAAAGTTGATATTTCAAATTCTCCACTTGGATGTCAATATGTTTCGTTTTTTTCAATCTTGTCAATTTTTTCAAATTTAATAACATACCTAAGAAAAATCAAAACAAAGCAGTTTGAGCAAAACAAACTTGTAATTATTAAAAAAGTTTACATATATTACACACGATTCTGAATAACACAATATATAAGTGGATTTTTTTCATTTTATACACAATATATTTATAAACAAATAACATATTTGTTTATATATATATATATATATATATATATATATATATATATATATATATATATATATATATATATATATATATATATATATATATACATATATATACATATATATATATATATATATATATATATATATATATATATATATATATATATATATATATATATATATATATATATACATTGTTTATATAGGGATGTTTAGGCGCAACAAAGTTTAAAAAAAATTAGTTTATATTAAAACTAAAAAATGATTTATATAAGTTTTCTTTGCAAAAACCAACGCACTATAATAAAATTTTTAAGTCCTATAATAAAACTTTGAACTACAATTACTATGTTCATTAAAATAAACATTTTCCCCATAATAAAATTTTTAGGCAATTATATTTATTTTTTTTGGTTTAGTGGCTTTTGTTAAGAGATTTAAATTTTGCGTCAAATTATCCTAAACTTTAGTTAGGATAACTTTGGCCATAGAGTTGTTTTAGTACTTTAACTTCTTCGAAACAAGCATAGACATTCCGACATGGCCCTGACAAGATGAAGGTTTGTCACATGCCACAACTTTCGACCATTATGATGACCTCAACCCCGAACTCCACTCGCGCAGCACTTTCCCCTCAACTTGTTTTACTTTTATATTACAATAATTTGTACTACTAATTTACTACTAATTTATTACCTCCAATTTACGATGGTAATCACTAAAGCTTTATAGCATACATACTATGCATATCGGATATATTATACACGATATATATAATATTCTAGATATACATAAGTCTCTCTATAAATAATATAAGAAACTTATTGGTTTACTTAACAAGCATCATACTGCCCCGAACCAACAGCACTGAGCCAAACTGTGTTGCTATAATTGTACTGCACTCCGCACATAGTTCTTACAAAAATAGCAACAAACTCCACACTCTCATATATTCTATGAACATATGTTAAAACATATCTTATAAAATACTTTTAACAAAGATTACGATCACAAAGAACATAATAACATCAAAATTAAATAAGACGGAAAATCAAAATATTTACGAAAATACAGATTCATACAAAGAAAGACATTAATTCACATATTAAACTTGAACATTTAGAACACTACAAACACAAAGCACAGTAATTAACACAAACTTACAGAACACTGAAACAACACTTACTTAAACCTAACTTAAAGAACACTTACTTAACTCTAACTTAACTAGTGAATAATACTCCCCTCTTTAACACCACCTCTTAATACTGGACATCTGTCCAAATATTATAATTTATCTAGCACTCCCTTGCACTTATATAATATATTTCTTTCTTCTCTTAAGACTCTTACGGCCTGATGGTTCCATATCAGTGGTGGAACTTTAATAGCTTCCACTGCGAAACAATAGCAGCGTATATATTGTTAATGTAAATTCCAAGTATTGGTTATTTAAGAACAAAGAATTACTTATTTATATTAATATAATTCTATTTTTATAAAAAAGAATAATGGAACAGACAGAGTAGGGTTGATCGGCAATAACAATTGTCGCTGATAGGTTAACGATTTGAGGAGGTCGGATTTCTGACTGGCCCTTCGCTAGCTGATTCAGTGACCCTTCTTCGTTGCCCTCCACCTCAAAAGTCTAGTTTCATGATATTCTTGAGATATAACGACGGTCCTGCATGGTTGGGTTATCTGCAAAGAGACCTAGTTGCCAATAAGTTAACGATTTGAGGAGGTCGGTTCTCCGACTGACCCTTCGTTGGCTGATGTGGCGACCCTCTCTCGATGTTTTTATCCTAACTTATAAAATCCAGCCAAAACAATGAGCAGCCCAAACACATAAATATTTAACACCAGCTACACTTTTAAAATCCAGCCAAAACAATGAGCAGCCCAAACACATCAATATTTAACACCAGCTACACTTCCAAATAAACTATAAGAATTTTTAAAAAAATTTTAGATGAAAAATGACTTAAAAAGTTTATAAGTTAAAAAAGATATATCACTTATAAACTCTTTGTAAAAAAGCAACATCACTATTAAAATTAATGCAAATATAAACTCAATAACAAAATTTAATTGCAAAAATGCTTCGCGCATTTCTAACTTTTATCGCTTAAAAATATTTTTATGCTGCTAACTAATTATTAACAAGTTTAAAAATAGTATATGTTGTTAATTTAAAAAGCGTTTATATTGTTAATATAAATTCCAAATATTGGTTATTTAAAAACAAAGAATTATCTTTTTCATTTGATAATATTCTATTTTTATAAAAAAGGCTGATTGAGCAGACAAAGTGAGGTTGATCAGCAATAACACTTGTCGCTGGTAGGTTAGCGATTTGAGGAGGTCGGATTTCTGACTGGCCCTTCGCTAGCTGATTCAGTGACCCTTCTTCGTTGCTCTCCATCTCACAGGTCTAGTCTCTTGATATTCTTGAAATTTAACGGTGATCCTGCATCGTTGAGGTATCAGCATAGAAGCCTGGTTGCCAATAAGTTAACGATTTGAGGAGGTCGGTTCTCCGACTGACCCTTCGTTGGCTGATGTGGCAACCCTCTCTCGATGTTTTTATCTTAACTTTCAAGATCCAGCTAAAACAATGAGCAGCCCAAACACATAAATATTTAACACCAGCTGCACATTCAAATAAACTAAAAGAATTTTTAAAAAATTTCAAATGAAAAATGACGTAAAAAGTTTCTTATATTATTTATAGAGAGACTTATGTATATCTAGAATATTATATATATCGTGTATAATATATCCGATATGCATAGTATGTATGCTATAAAGCTTTAGTGATTACCATCGTAAATTGGAGGTAATAAATTAGTAGTAAATTAGTAGTACAAATTATTGTAATATAAAAGTAAAACAAGTTGAGGGGAAGGTGCTGCGCGAGTGGAGTTCGGGGTTGAGGTCATCATAATGGTCGAAAGTTGTGGCATATGACAAACCTTCATCTCGTCAGGGCCATGTCGGAATGTCTATGCTTGTTTCGAAGAAGTTAAAGTACTAAAACAACTCCATGGCCTACAGCTTAGTTACCACGTGAGGTTTAGATATGTGATGAACTCATACCCGAGGAGTCTCCCATTTCATCTGGTGTGCGTATCGAGCATTATAAGGTCATACAGAATAGTGTAGATCATTATAATATGTTCTCACGCAATTATATAATACTGTGAGAGTTGATTTAGAGGGGGTTGGGTACGGGAGAGCTGGTTTAGGAATAGAAGTATGCACACCCGCATCCACTCATATAAGAACACAATTCTACATATACATGTATACACACCTAATGCATAAACACACGTCCACATACATGCACACGCATATGCGCATACAAACACGCAAACACATGCACACGCAAGTACACATATACTTGTGTGAGTACCACTATGCATAAAACAGATAAATCAGGTAACGGAGTGAAATAGAGTGAAATAAAGGTGGTTGGGTGCAAGAGTATGAATCCAAATATAAATGTATGTGCACATGTATTTGCACATACAAATATATCTGTATGAACACTACCATGTATAAAACAGAGGTCTATACATACTAAGAGGGTAACAGGGTAGGGTGTGCATATATGCATGCAAACACATACATCCCCACATGTCCGCATATACAGATGCATGCATATAAGCATGCAAACACGCACAAATGATATATACAAACAAAGTACATACATATATAAACACAACAATTTTCAGATAACGGAGTCGGACCCTAGGGGGTTAGGTATGAGGGGATAATTAATAGTTTTTAAGATGTTTTTGGTGTAAAGGTTTGAACTAAACCTACCGTTTCTAGCTTTTGGCTGTCACTTAGTTCTTCGTCTTTTTGTGTTGTGTCTCCTTCTTTTTTGTCTTCGGGTTCTAAGGTGGTACTGTGCCTTAGTATTTCTAATTCTAAATTATCTACGGTCACGAGAACTTCTTGATTTCGGAACACGTCTTGTGTAAGGAATATGTCTTCCGGTGTGTTTGGACTCTATAATAAATTCCAAGTATGCATAATGTGTAAGAATAGTATGGGGTGCTTTCAATGGTGAATTGTAGTGGCGTGTGATGTTCAAGTAAACGCTAAATTATAGTGGGGTGGTGATGGTATGACTTATTAAGTACGTAAATGTGATAAAGGGAATGTTTTTCTTACCGTGTTGCTGGGTGTTGTAGTAGGGTATATATTTATGTAATTATTCGATGCCATCGTTCGTGTTATCGTTAATGTGGATTTTTTTATTAAACAAACGTGAAAAAATATATTTCTGAACGCCAAAGTTGCTTTTTCTTCGCTTGTTAGCAGATATCTGATACGAACGAAACGTGTGCACATAAAAATGTAAAACTTCTGTTTTTAGAAATTCCATTGTTCTATCGTTGTAAGTTTTCAATGGTCTATTGTTCTATTTACGTGTCAGAGCTTCTTTAGTCTCCGCGAAAAGAGTTAGGTAATTCTCAAGGTGAGTTTTTCTATCGTTTTCCGCGGGAATTATTTTTTGTTATTGTCATCGGTTTTATTTTAGAGACAAGTATTGAAACTGGCTGTCTCTGTAATTCAATGTCTTAGTGGGTATATTTAGAGCAGTTGTTCTAAGGGGGATTTAGATGTTTAATATATTTATGATAATTGTTGTGATAATTATTGATAGTTAGGGTTTGGGTTACATGTAGATTCTGGATAAAGTCACGTGTTCCGGTTGGGATAAGGGTTATAGGGGTAAGAAATCATTGGTATTACAATAGGTGGTGATTCGAAATTATGTTACTAATGTTTTTAGATATATATTTATCATTTAAATGTACATTACTTTACAATTATATTGTTCGTGAAAACGTCTAAATTATCGGCCAAGAACCTTAATGTATTTTTCACTTTTTCAGTATCTTCTTTATTTATTTTTACTGGTGGTTCTTCGACCACTTTCTGCTCCTTTTCTAATGTTCCCTCACTATCTATAGATGCCTCTAAGTTCCGCTTAGCTCCATTTCTCTCTTGAATATTTTGTCGTCTTCGAACCCTTCTCCTCAATGTCCTTTTTGATGTTAAATCGTGATGGTTCTTAAAAGGAAGGTAAGTAATGAAAGAAAGGTTACGCGAGCAATCATTTTTCTTAGGTTAAGTCACTCGGGTTAGACTATTAGGAATTTATATGGGCTATCCTCAGTGTAGTAGTTATTGTTAAAGGTAAAGAAAAAGTATTTTTAAGTCTAAAATTCTAATAAATAATACAAAAATCTAATAAATAAACCAAATATAGGCGCCAAAATCAAAGTAATATTTCGTTTAAAGACGCGGAAGTCACTTTTTTTAAGTTTTATTATCAAAACTCAATCCTCCTCAAATCGTTAACCTATCAGCGCTAAGTGTCATCGCTGATCAGCCTTACTGTGTCTATTCCATCAGTCTTTTTCATCAGTCTTTTTTATAAAAATAGAATATTATTAATTGAAATAAATAATTCTTTGTTTTTAAACAACCAATACTTGGAATTTAAATTAACGATATAAAAGCTTTTAAAATTTTTTTAAAAAATCTTTTAGTTTATTTGGAAGTGTAGCTGGAACAAAATAGTCTTACCAAATTTTGATTTTTCAACCCAAATGACTTTTGCTTCATTCAAACAGAAACTTAAAAAAATTATATTTTAATTAAAAATATCTTGATTTATTTTTTAATTGCCTTTTTTTTTGTTTTGTTTTTGTTGTTGTTTTATTTTGTATATTATTTGGTTTAAAATTTTATCTTGACTTTTTAACATTTTATCTTGGTTTTTAAATATTTTTGCATAGAGGTGTATTATTATTTCACTACAGACATTGTATTTTTATTAAAAGTTAACCATATATTGTAAAGGACTTCATGACAAGATCCTCATGATCTTCTAGAAGTCCTGTCGTTACTAATGTAAAAAATTGTAAAATATATTTAGTTATTGTAATATTAAACGGCAAAATAAATAATAAATTAAAAAAAATAAAATAAAATAAAAAAGAGGGTTTGTAATCATTGTTAAATGGTACAAATTGCTTTCGGTTAGATAGATAACTTTTAAACCATTTAAAAATTTTATTTTTTATTCCGTAGTATTTGAGTTTAATTAAAATATGATGGTCGACCGTATCAAAAGCTTTTGATAGATCAATAGAAATTCCTAGTGTATATTTTGATCTTTCAAATGATTTTGAGATTTCATGTACAAATTGGATAATTGCATGTTCAGTTAAGTTGTTTTTCTTGAAAGAAAATTGATTGATGCAAAGTAGGTTATTATCATGAAAATATTTATATATTCTGTTAAACATAATTTTTTCTAAAATTTTCGAATATATCGAGAGCACAGAGATACGGTGATAATTACTGATTTCAGATTTGTCCCCTTCTTTAAAAATAGGAATAATTTTTGCAATTTTTAATTGTTCTGGGAATACTCCTTGATGGATAGAAGCCCTAAAGATTTTAAAAAGAACAACTTTACGTTGTTCAAAGCAATCTTAAACCACGTTTCCATTAATTTGATCTTCTCCAATTGCTTTATTTTTTTAAACAGATTTAAAGGCTCTTTCAAACTCATCAAACATTAATTCGGAAGATAACTCATCTGAACAAATGTAATTATCCAGGGGTTCTAGATAGTCAGTTAACAAAGATTTGGTCTTAGGAATTTTTTCAGACAGTGTTGGTCCTATCCCAGACAGCAAGCTTACATTGGCCCAACGTAAGTTTTAATATTGGCAAATTTATTTCGTTGGGCCAACATTTAGCCAATGTTTTTTTTCGGCGTATTATTTTCAATTCTGCAAATCGGTTTTTTGCAAATATCGTACTATATTGGGCTAACATTTAGCCAATGTTTTTTTTTCGGCGTAATATTGCAATTCTACAAATCGGTTTTTTGCAATTATGTGCCAACAATTTGGCCAATGTAGTTTTGACTTAATATTTTGCTGTTCTCACATTTTTTCCGTAGCTAATATTTGACCAATGTAGTTGCGGATTAGTATATTATCATTATATTTTCTCTTTATCACCCGGTAATAAATTAAAGGTAAAATAATATTTAAATAGTCAAACAATAAATTAAAAATAAGCTAAAACAACACGGCTCTTGTAGCTGTTAGCAATAAATGCTTATAAACAGCCGGTTTGTTTTTCACATATTATTGGACAGAGTTCTAGGAACATTCTCCTTCATCAAGATTTTAAACGCCTCTCTCTTTTCTTTCAAATTCCAAAACTGGAACGTTTCTTTCAATATTAGCATAATATTAGTTTGTAGCTCTACGATGGGTTGCGTCAATTTAATTTTTTTACCATTTAACATGCACTGTATGAAATTTAAATCAAGTGTTTTGCATGCATCAAATACTTCGTTTGTAAAGGATTTTTTATTCTTTGTTTCCTGTATTTGATTAATTATCAGTGAGTAACAAGTTTAATTTTTCAGCAGCCTGATAAAAAGATTAACTTTGTTCCTAAGGAGAATAGTTGAGATATCTTCTATTTTAAAAAAGAATGAAGGTTATTTTTACTGTACTTCGAAATAGTACTGGCAGTAACGAATATACTTTTGTTGCGAAACATTTTTAAAAATGGTATTGTTTGACAGAATAAAAAAAAGGTTTTGATATTATCTATCCATTTTTTTAGATTATAAAATAAAAAAAAAGAAGCTATATTTGTTAATCTTCTAAGAATCTTAAAAGGTTCCTTATAAGAAATAAATTATGAGAGATTCTTGTGACTTATTGTTTTTTTTTTAAATAATGAAATATTTGTTAACATATAAATAATATGCTTAAAACATTTTTTACTACAATCTAAATTATTAATGTAATAATAAAGGCAATAATCAAATTATTTTTTGTAAGATCTTTAAGTTATTTTTTTATTTTTATTGCTGTATGGGCATTTCAAATGTTTGATTTATTTAATAATCTTTATTAAATAAATCATTTTATTATAAATGAAGAATAAATCTATTGCGGCGGTAAATACCGCCACTTGAAGGTGAGAAATTTGCTAGAGTGGCGGTAATTTATAAGGATGATGCAAGCGTCTTAAAACGAGGCAAAACTCGGTGAAACACAAATTTAAAACTTATCATCAACATTTTAAAATTAAAAAAAGAAAATGAAGTTACATAAGGGACAATGCTTCCAAACAGCAGCTGAAGCACAAGAATTTATTGCACAGTTTGCAAAAGCTCATTGGCATCCTCTGCGTCAAAGAAATAGTGTAACAGTTGTGTCTTATAATAAGAAAGTAAGTGTTTTTTGAAAAAAGTGAATTATGTTTTATTTCTGACATAAAATGACATTAAATGTTATATTTCTGTGAGTCGCAGAAAAATAGTATTATGAGTTTCAGAAAGTGACTTATGGTGTTATGAGAAAGTGACGTTAGGTATGCAAGTATTGCATACCTAACGTCACTTTCTCATGAATTGTTTCAATAACTCAATCTAATGAGCAGTGTTCTTTTGAGAAACCTTTTACAGAAGAGTTATTTTTTGCCAGAATACCAAAGGTCCGTGGCAGGCCAGCTGCGACCAAACAGCGAGCATTTAAAATGTTTGGTAATAAAACAACTAAGCCATCATCTTTAATGCCAAAGATCTCAGAATCTCTGCAAAATAGTACAATAGAAGTAATGTAGGCCAATTTCAACAAAATGACAATTGCAAGGAATGTGGCTTTGTTGATCCTCCTAAAAAAAGAACTAAAACAGTTCCTTGGATTCAATGCGATCATTGTAATGGTTGGTATCACTCTTATTGTTCTGGTCTCAACAAGAAACTCAAGTCAAGTGAACAGTTTAGGTGCAAACAATGTTATTAGTACATTGAATACGTTTTCAACATGGTTTTTACATAAACTATTAGTGTAAAATGAAGTTTTTGTGTTTATATAGTTATATATTATAATTTATATTTATATATTTAGCATAAATTTATAGAGAGAGACTTATTTATATATATATTTATATACTATTGGTAAAATATTTTATATAAAATATAGTGATAATATAAATATGATTAATAGTAAGTAAATACTAGCTTGTTTACATTTTTTCCTCTTCATTTATATATATATATATATATATATATTTATATATATATATATTATATATCTTACCCTGCGATTTTTTTTTCTAATTTTGAATCAAAGTAGGTCTTGATAAAACAAATAAATCAGCAATATGAGGGAATTTTAAGTTAAGCATTTTTTTCAATTATACATTTGAAGTAGAAAAAAAAGATCAAGGTAAATTAAATTATTTTAAGTGTCTATAATGAATTAATTTTGACGTGTGGAAAAAAAGAATAAACTGAAATGGTATTTTAATGTAAATGTAATATAAGTTTCTCACTGCAAAAATATTGATTTTATTATTTTTATTTACTTTTTTCATTTACCTTTTATAATTTTAGATAATGCTGAAATGATCAAGTTGTAGTAATACATTGTTTACATGTCAGGGAGCTAAAAGCTAATCAACATGAAGTGTCTATTAATTTTTTGTTCCTTGACATGTAATTTTGGGAATGGATGTTGTGATCATTAACTTCTTCGAAACGATTACAGTCGTGTTTAAATAAGATTCGGTTTCACTATTCAAGACAACAATGTCATACTAAAATATGGTGATTATTATGTAATTATGATTTCTTTATGTCTTTTTTACAATTTTGCTAATTTTTCTTATTTGATTGCTTTTCCATGATAAATTTTTTTTAGTTTAAAGGTGAGAAATATTAAATATAAATTACTTACAATGTTATGTTTTAAAGTTAATATACTTCTAAAAAATATTATTTAGCTTCGAGATTATGCCGAGTCATTTTTATTTGTTGTATTTTAGCTGCACCCGGCAGAGAGAACTAGTTTCAATTCATACATCCAGAAGTTTAATTCATACATCCGAAAATCTAACATTTTTATTTCAATAGGTTTACATCATTTAATAAAACTAGCTTAATGATAAGTGACTTTAAAAATAAAAGCTGAATATTTTTTACTTGTAATATTTAGATTTATGGTTTTTAAATTGAATTAAGAGTTAACCTTGTAATCTAAGTTATAATTTATAATTTAAGTATTTGCATTATTTTCGATTTGCAATATTCCAGAATCTATAAATTTTTCGGTTGAAATTAGGTCAAAGTGCCTGAATTCTTGACAAATTCGTTTACCTTTTGTCGTATAGGCTATATTTAGTCGTATATTTGTTAAAATCTGTTTAGAAACTAAATTGTAAAGATATTGCTAGGATTTGGTCAATTAACCCTGTATTGAAATTTATTAGACAAATTAAAAGACTCTTAATCGTAAAAATAGATATAAAAATCTTTTTTGACGTGCAACTATATATAGTTGCCTTTTCCGTTGGTTAATCAAAAATAAATTACTTAGTTTTAGCACTAGCAAATTACGCGTTTGGTAAATAAGCTCTTCGTATAGTATTAACCCAGCCGGCACAATGACGTTGAAATAACGTTGAAACAACGTCGCAAACCGACCATATGCCACGTTGAAACAACGTTGAAATTTGGTTGAATTGGAAATAAAATCCGACGTCGAAAACTACGACGTTGAAACAACGTCGATGATTACGTCGTTTCAACGTTGATCTAACGTCTTATCGACTACATATCAACCATATTTCAACTTTGAATAGGTGATATATTCGATTGATACGTAGTTGATAAGACGTTAAAACAACGTTGAAACAACGTAAATTCAACGTTGATTTTTGTTTTTTATTTTGGTTAAATCCAATTAACTAAAAAATTTTCTCAACTTTAATTGAATTAAATTAATACAATAAAAAAGCAATAATTTGCGCAGAGGATATTATATTTCACGTAAATTAATCAGATACAACTAAATTGCTTCAACGGACTTTATATACAATGCAAATAAAATAAAATGTTTGAAAAAAAAAAGTTTTATTTATTAGTATTATATTTATCAATAATAACTATTATCAATAGTTCCAGAACAACTAGGAAAAAGTATGAATGTTATACATCGGGTTAATCGCCTTTTACGCGCCGACCACCACCATTTGATCTGTCGAGTGCGTATTTTAATAAATTCATTATTCCTTTTCTTATTTCGGCAACTGTAGCAGTCACTTTAATTGACAAAACTCTCTCTATAAAAAAGGTATTGCCTGAGTAATTTTCATCAAATACATCAAAAAGTTAAAAATAAAATAGCATTAAAAAAACGAACTGTGATTTTTAAAAATATATAATTTTACACTTAACTTACAAGTAAATACCTAATGTTTGTTCCTTTAAATTTCTCTTTACCTTTACCGTCAGCCATTTTAAATTTTGATTATAAACCATTGGTCAACAACCTACATTATACATTGTTATTAATATCATAGTAACAAAAATTGATATACATGTCTTTTACAAAATACAAATTATTCTTAATGAAAAATATCACAAAGGTTTCTTACCAAAGGTTTCTCACCCAACGCAAAAGGTTTCTTACCAAACCGTAATGCAAGTAAGAAAAAGAATTCATACAGGGGAAGAGTTTGATCCAAGGAGACCACCTTCTAAACGCAAGAAAACACCAAGAGCGGACAGTATAATCAGAAATATCTGCCTGGAAAAGAGAAAAAAAGCCACTCAGCTTATCCATGAAGCTGTAATTGTTGTGTCAGACCAGACCATTTGTAGAAGGCTAAAAGAAGAGGGATTGATGTCCAGCCGAAAATGTCAAAAATTGACAAAAAAATTTAAAAATTATGTCAAAAATCTTATATTTATGCAAGATGGTGCAACTTGCCACACAATAAAAACTGTTATGGCTTAGTTGATGTATTGCTATAGCCAGACAACTCGCATGATCTTAACCCCATAGAAAATATTTAAGAAATAGTAAAGCAAGAGATTGGAAAAAAAAAATCTTACTAATAAGCAAGATCTTATGGAAGAGATTATCAAGATCTAGCATAATAACCCAGAGTTGACAGAAACTATAAAAAATAAATTGCAAGCATGCCACAATGCAATGAAGCAGTTATTGCAAATAAAAGTGTTTTTGCAAAATATTTTTACTTTATATATACAGTTGTGTGACAATTTATTATGGCCACCTATGAGTTTTGATCATTTTGAAATTTAATCTCATTTTTTTCATATGAAGAGTAAAAATTCATTATTGAAAGTTAATCTTCTGTTTAAAATAAAGTTTTAACTTATAAAATCAATGCTTTTTTTTTTGCTACTGGCAACACTGTCACTTTTGACAGCCATTTTGTATGATGTCATCTTAATTATAATCTTTTTGCTGTACACTTTTTAAGTTTTATTGCTAGAGTTTTGAATTCTTTTATTAGGTTATCGTCATATTACTTATTTAAATCAGTAAAAATTTCTTGAATATTTCTTTTTATTTTAAATTAAAAATAGTTGTATTTAGTTTGACATTTTTAAAGTTATGAGTACCAAAGCAAATTCTTAACTGTTATGTGATACTGATATGTGATATCTTATTTTAGTTATGAGGGAAAAAAAAAACTTGTCACAAAAAATTGCTGAAATCAGGGCACTTTTAATAAATACTGATCATTCTCAATGAAAAATAGCCAGAAAATATGGTATTTTGCGGGTATCTGTACAAAATATACACAAAAAAATGCTAATATGGAGAACTTGATGCCAAAGAGGGTTGGTAAATGTGGAAAAAAGAGAATCCTAACACCATGCAGGAAATGAATACTTACCAAGATTGTTCTAGAAAATAGACGGGCCACCAACAACAAAATAACTAATAAGCTGGGCCAATCTGGAGTCAAAATGTTGAAGAGAACGGTCCAACATTGCCTACACAATCTTGGTTACATTTCACGACGTCCAGCTAAGAAGCCTAAACTGATACCAAAAATTGTACAAAAAATGCTTGAGTGGACAAAAAAATATAGGAATTTAACATATGATTGGTAATTAATAAAATTAATTTAGATGAATTTAAAATATCCACTTTCTTACACCAAACTTTAAATATTCATTCAATATTCACTTAACAATCTTTGTATAATATTTGAAGGTATGCTTTAGCGGCGAGAGTACTTTTAAGTTTTAAAAAGAAAAAAAGGGAAAAAATACTTATTGGACTGCATCATGCAAACTGTTAAACACCCCACCTCTGTGATGATCTGATCAATGAAATGTGTAAAAGAAATAGGAAGGTTCTATATTGCAGAATGAAAAATGTTACAGTTACAATATAAAAATGCTGGAACAAAGATTGTTGTCACAATTGGCAGAATAGTTTAGTCCAGGTGAAAAAAAAGCCTTCATGCAGGACAGGGCATGACCATGTCGCACAGCTAAATCAGTTAAAAAATATCTATCAGAACAAAATATTCCATTACTTGATTGGCCAGGAAACTCTTCTGACCTAAATCCTATAGAAAATGTTTGGGCGCTCCTAAAGAAGCAAATATCTGAAAAAATTATTACAAATAAAGTGTATTTAATAGAAAGAATTATTCAACATTGGAACTATAATAAAGAATTGAAGGAAATGGCTCAAAAATGCATTAAAAGTATGCCAAAAAGGGTTCCTGCAATTAAAGAGGCAAAGGAGGAATCACCAAATATTGATCTTGAATATATTTGCAGTAATATTTGAATAATAAAATTTATTTAATTTGAATAATAAAATTTATTTAATAATATTTTAATAATAAAATAATAAACAATATGTTAAATGTTTTTATTTGTCAAAAAAATACCCATTTCTTAAATAAAAGTTACTTTGAGTACATAAATCACAAAAAAATACTAAAATAATAGACTTTGAAACTTGATAATTTTGAAAAATTGTGGGTGGCCATAATAAATTGTCACACGACTGTATTTTATATAATTTATCATAATAATCAATAAATATTCAAAATGTTCATCTTTATTTATTTGTTTTTATCAAGTACAACTTTATAAATAAAAGAAAAAACTTTAAATTGCACTATTAATATTATATATATATATATATATATATATATATATATATATATATATATATATATATATATATATATATAAATATATATATATATATATATATATATATATATATATAAATATATATATATATATATATATATAAATATATATATATATATATATAAATATATATATATATATATATATATATATATATATATATATATATATAAATATATATATATATATATATATATAAATATATATATATATATATATAAATATATATATATATATATAAATATATATATAAATATATACATATATATATATATACATATATATATATATATATATATATATATATATATATATATATATATATATATATATATATATATATATATATATATATATATATATATATATATATATATATATATATATATATATAGATATATATATATATATATATATATAATATATTCATATAAGCACATGTATGTATATATACATACATATATATGTATGTTTATTTATGTACATATATATGTATGTATATATAGAGTAAAAAAAAAGGTTAAGTATGCGTTACAAATCAACCTTTGTACTTTAAGGTTGTTCTTTAGCTCAAGGAAATACAAAAGTAAGAGAAAACAGTTACAAAAAAAATTATAATCAGACATAAAAAAAAAAAGATTCATTTTATGTCTGATTAGAATTCGTCAAACTTTTAAAAATATATGCTACACAGATTTTTAACACAAATTTAAAACAAACTATAAAAAAGATTCAAAAGATTTTTTATTTAAAACTACTTTTAACAAATCTTTGCATCACATGTATTTGTATTTGTCTTAATGGTTTTACCTCCAATTTTAGAAAGTTTGTTAACCTAAAGGTTTAAGAAAATAATTACACCACATTATTTTTATAGTACATTTATAAAAAGTTTCAAGTAGATTAACTTAGGCTAAGTTATTAATAAATACTTAATCAAAAAACAATTAAAAAAACTGCAAAAAGTCATGGTTTGAAACAATCTATCAGTTCTGACCTCACCCAAGAATCATTTAAACTGTTATCCATAAGAATTTCAGAACTATTTGTCATGATATTACTTTAATTACTGGAAAGAGTTTTTACTAACATCTCTTTCTGACAATAAAGATATATCTGAAAGACAAAAGAACCAAACATTAATTAATTTCTAAAAGTGTTGAAACACAAGAACAAAAAATTTATAAAATAAAACATTATTCATAAATTAAATAAAATGTATTAATTTAGCAACCAAAGAAATGTGTAAATCACTGAAGCATAGAAAAAAATGTTCAGAATCTTTTCTTCCTAAATCAACTTGCAGACAGACAATTAATACCTTGAGCTACAGCATGTGGAGTATGCATAAAAAATGTTTTCTGTTTCTTTTTTTGCGTTACAGGAGTAGGTATTTGCTTACTATTCTGTTGGTTATTATGTTTTCTCTTGCATAAGCATGGTAGTGGCTCCTATAATAATTAATATCAAAATATAACTAATAATACTTGAATTAAGTATCTTTTAAAATAGCTACTGTTTTCTGAACCTGATTCTATCTGAGTATCACTTATAGAGGCAAATTCAAATTTATTACATAACTCGTGATCTAAGAACATTCATTCAATTTAAAAATGTTTTAAATACATTATATAATAAAGAATATATAATAAAGAATATATCTAAACACTGAAAACAACATATACAGAATGAAAGCATGTTAAAAAAACAAGGAAAAAAAGTAATGACTTAAGGTTTATATTTAAAAAAAATTACATTATCTCCATGACATTAAATTTTGAGCAGCTTAAATCTGTATTAGTTAGATGCGGTTTATGCATTTCATTGAAACAATTTATTACATTTAAAAATGACAAGCAGTACAAAAAATTATCAATCGAATTTTCTCTCTTTATTTCTCTGTATTTTCTATCCAAACAGCTCGAATGAACATTTTGCATGCCCTACTATACTTTTTCAACTGGAAAAGTATAGTAGAAATTATAATAGAAAAAATACTTATATAATAAAAATTTGTTCATGTAAAATAGCTAACAGAAAAATACAACTATAAACTGTACGTTACAATACATTATACAGTTGCTAAAATTTGCTAAATTTTTATGTTGATCTTTCTACCAATATTATGGACTAAAGAAGCATTCACAAATTCTTTTTTATACAACTTCACAAGAAAAATCTTTAAAAATTTAATAAAAATTTTTTTTAGTATAAAAAAATATTTAAACTCTTTAAAATCACATGGATTGGTAAAAAAGCTTGATAAATCATTATTTTGTAAAACATCATCCGTTATATATATTTATATTATGTATGTTTATATACATATATAGTGTATGTATATATTATATATGCATATTATAAATATGTATGTATATATATATATAATATATATATATATATATATATATATATATATATATATATATATATAATATTTATACATATATATAATATGCATATAATATATATATATATATATATATATATATATATTATATATATATAGTATATATATATATATATATATATATACATATATATAGTATGCATATATAATATAATAAAACATATATAATATATATATATATATATATATATATATATATATATATATATATACTATATATATATATATATATATATATATGTATATATACATATATACATATATATAGTATGCATATATAATTATATACATATACTATATATGTGTATACACATATATAATATAAGTATATATAATATAAGTATATATACTATATATATATATATATATATACTTATATATATATAATATATATATATATATATATATATATATACTATATATATATATAATATATATATATTATATATGTTTATAATATATAATATAAAATATATATTATATATGTTTTTCTTATTTATATAATACATATATATATATATATTATATATATATATATATATATATATATATATTATATATATTATATATATATATATATTAATATATATATATATATATATATATATATTATATTATATATATATATATATATATATATATATATATATATATATATATATGTATTATATAAATAAGAAAAACATATATAATATATATTTTATATTTATATAATATATCAAGTAGCCTCTACTTGTAATCCACACTCATGAAATAATACGGTCATAAAGAAATATCCATTTGATATTTACCTAACTAACTGCATCACAAGTTAAGCCATGTATTATTGTTAAATTGTCAAATTCAAAACCTTATAAAAAGGAAACAGATGACCTAATTTATTAGCATGTGTGACTTTACTTGCTTTTATTGGGCTAATAAGTAACTTGTTAAGTCTTTACTTGTTATTTGTTATGTTGATAAAAAAATTTTAAGTCACGCATGCGTATTTTAGTTATCATATTGCAATAGACGATTTCGGAGTTAGCGTAGCCATCTTGGAAAAATATTCTTGGGGGTGCAAGTTGAACTTTGAACTTTCCGTTTTTATGCAAACCTTCATATAAAAGTATGAAAATTTTCATAATTTAAGTTCAAAATAACTCATAGTTTATTAGTTAATTCTTGGTTTAAAAATATTAGCGAAAAATGGTAAACTTGTTGCAAGAGCTTTTGCTGTTATAGAACTTATTCTTGAAATTATATCTTCACAATTTAAAAACAAAAGGAAAGGTGATATTACACCTTTTTTATGGTTTTAAATTTTGTATTTAGTATTTTAAATGGTGCAAACTATACCGTATGAAAACTTTAAATCAAGAATTCACTTTAGTACATACATTTTATTACAGTGAACATTATAAAATATTAGTTATTAGTTTAAAACTAGTTAATTAAATTGTATGTATTATAATGCCAAGTCAAAGCAGATCTTTAGTTAGTGTCTTTATTAATGACAAAAGATACCCTGACGAAAATATAAAACAGCAATGTTGAAGAAAATTTAATAATATACTTTTATTGCTTTTTTTTTAAATAAAAGCATTTAGTAAGTAATATCTAGTATGAAATATAATGCCAATTCATAGCAGATGTGTAGTTGGTGTCTGTAATAATTACAAAAGATACCCTGACAAAATTATAAAACATAGCAATGTTGAAGGAAATTTAGTAATGCAAAGTTACCAACATGTAAAGAAAGAACAAATGCATGATACATTATGGTAGCACTAGTACAAAAGATTTTGTTGTTCCTAAAAACTTTTTTGTTTGTTTAAATCACTTCCTTGAAGAAAAATCTACAAAAGATAATCCTGATCCAACTTTGTTTTTTAAAAATCTCTACTAACACCATAGCAACGCCAAAAAAGAGAAAAGTACGTAAAACTTCACGAAACTCAATTATTAATTCTTTAGTTATGAAAGAAACTAATTCAATGTTGACTGTGGTGATTCTGAGTTGAATTTTGTTGTTGCAGATGAAAGAGAAATAGCATCATCTAGTGAATTTCTAGTGTCTGTCCCAATGATGTTCTGCCAGTTGACACGTGAAAATGATGTGCAATTTTTTTTTACAGGTTTGGTGAGTACAAAAAATTTTCAAGTGTCTTTAATTATCTCAAACAAAGCCTCTCTTATGACGTATTGGGATGGCAGCAACAAAATTTTGAAATTAAGAAAAAGGTCAAGTTCTGTTGAATTAACAGAAGCAATATTATGTCTCCTGATTATGATGTTGATGTTGAATCATCTATCGAATTTGAATTAGTTTCTTTCATAACTAAAACCTTTTTAGAATTAATAATTGAGTTTTTGTGGAAAAAGTACTTTTCTCTTTTATGGTGTTGTTATGGTATTAATAGAGATTTTAAATAAAACAAAGTTGGATCAGGATTATCTTTTGTAGATTTTTTTTCAAGGAAGTGATGTGAACAAACAAAAAAGTTTTTAGGGACAATAAAATCTTTTATACCAGTGCTACCATGATGTATCCATGCATTTCTTCTTTCTTTACATTTTGGTAACTTGTGCATGTCCGGGTATTATTTGTCATTATTACAGACACCAACTATACATTTGCTAAGGACTTGGCAATATATTACATACTAGATATTACTTAATAAATGTTTTTATCTTAAAAAAAAAAAAAAAGGCAATAAAATATATTAACTAGTTTTAAACTAATAACTATTTTTTTATAATGAGATCAAACAACTCACTGTAATAAAATGTATGCACTAAAGTGAATTGTTGATTTAAAGTTTTTCATATGGTATAGTCTGTACCATTTTAAATTACTAAAATAGAAAACTTTATTTTTCAATATAAACTATATGTGTAATTAAATAAAAAAATGCAAACTTATTTTATATTATAAAATTTAAAACCATAAAAAAAGGTATAATATCACCTTCTTTTTTGGTTTTAAATTGTGAAGATATAATTTCAAGAATAAGTTTCACAGCAGCAAAAGCTCTTGCAACAAGTTTAACATTTTTTCCTTATAATTATAAACCAAGAATTAACTAATAATCTATGAGTTATTTTGAACTTAAATTAAGAAAGTTTTCATACTTTTATATGACATTTTGCATAAAAACGGAAAGTTCAAAGTTCAACTTGCACCCCCAAGAATATTTTTCCAAGATGGCTACGCTAACTCCGAAATCGTCTATTACGAACGATCGAACTCGTAATATAGACGTTGAATTAACGTGGAATCAACGTCGATTTTATTTGATAGTTTTAAACAAATTTTTCAACGTTGATACAACGTTGATTTTTGGTTATACGACGTCGCGACTAAAAATCAACTGTAAATCAACGTCGAAATAACGTCGTGTGCCCACTGGGAATATATGCATTAACATATTAACAATAAATTTGCCAATAGGAAACCGCCATATTTGCTAGTTCGAAATTAGGCCTGAAGTGAACCAATTGTACTATTTCTACTCTTTAAGGAAAAGAACCAGAAGAGTTAGATTTTCTCATTTAACTGACATTGAGTGATAAAAAAATCAAGTCTATTTTTTTCGGGCTAAACACGGTTAGCTATCATGTCAACCAACCTTTTTCTTTCAACGAAACGACTTGTTTCGTTGGCGTAATGCAGATTGACTTAGTTGACGATTCTTTTACTTGCGCAAGTATGCCTACTAATGAGTTGTTAATTACTTATTGTAAGTAATTCAAAGCACTTATAAGTACTAAACTAAGTATATTTAGGGAAAGCAGATCGGAGCAATTGCGAAAAACAAAAGTTGCTGTTAACCTAAGTAATTTTGTATTATTTTACTTAAACTAAATAAAAAATTAAATTTTATAAATTCAAAAAAAAATTATAAATAGCCTAAAATATTTTAATCATTTTTATACTTGGACTTTATTGACACTCGGGCAATATTTTATGTTTAGCGAAACCGTTTTGTTAGCAAAATAAATAATTCTGTGGGGCGGTATTTACCGCCACTTTAGTAAAATATTAACTATTTGTGATGGTTTTGCTTAATTTGCATTTTACCGCCACTCTAGCAAATTTTAAAGCTTAGCGTGGCGGTATTTACCGCCACTTTAGCAAAATATCAACTTTAGGTGGCGGTATTTTGCGTCATGAATCTTACCGCCACTCTAGCAAATTTTAAAGCTTAGCGTGGCGGTATTTACCGCCACTTTAGCAACATTCATAAATGATTATAAGATATATTATTAAAGGTATCAATAATATATATGTGGCATTGATGTTGTTAGAAGCTAATATTTTACATTTTAAATATTTCTCTTTTGTTTAATTTTTCTGAGTTTGATTGTGAAACTTCATCTACTAACATATTAAAACAGTGTACATAAAGTGATGTTACTAGAATTTATATTCTACTTATGTAGAGCTTTCTAATATTCCATCTTTCTGAGGCAGAGGGACATTATTCTTGATTTTATTATTTTTTAATTTAATATCTTAGGATATTTTTCATATTTAGTTTGCGTACAACAGTTAACAACTTTAAGCTTATACATTAACTTTAGTTATAACTTAATTATTAATGATTTGATTTATAGATTTTTAAAGCAATACAATATTGAATTTAGCAGAAGGCTAAACTTCTGCTCTGGAGACAAAAAAGAAAGACAGCCAAAATGACCAACCAAAATAAAGATTAAAGAGACAGAAAGTTGTGTACATCTTGGTGTAGATGATTTATCCTCAATTTCTTATAATAAAACAAAAAATATTAATAAACTTTGGGATTTACCTGTAACTTCAAACTCTTTACAGAAGTTCAATGTTTGCTCTGAGAAGTTAAATGAACAAAATTTATTAAGTGGTAAGTTTTTATATAAAAGTCTTTATGTCTGATGATTAAAAATCTTTTTACATGGCTTTAACTTTTACAATTTTAAAGACTTTTTCATATATTACGGTAAAAAAGTCAGAGTGTTAATTACCATTTTATTTTGTAATAATAAACATATCAAAGCTTACACCACAGGCTTGGTCGGAAAGCGGGAGCGATCACTCTCGAATACTGACCACGAAAATTATAATTATAATTTAGATGCAAAAAACTGGCCAGGTTTTTTAGTCATTTTGAGAACATTTAAGTTAATGAACGTAACAAAATTTTTTTTGTTGGATTTCAAAGTTGGTGTCACCAACTTTGAAATCCATTTGAAATCAACTGTTGAAAAAAACAGAGTATTTATATCATTTTAAAGTTTTATTAGTTGCTGGTGGTTCATTATTATTCATTATATAAACATTTATTTAAATTTATCTAATAGACGAAAGTAATACAATATTTTTATAGATGATATTATTTTTAAAAATTGTATTATTAAAATTCAGAACTAAAATATGTAAAAAAAAAATATTTACAAACATTGGACAAGGTCTATACTGTACCTGGAAAATCTGGAAAATATGTTAATATTGGCCAAAGTTGTGGAAACTTGGAAAAATCAGGTAATTATTTTTTTCTTTAGATAGTCATGGAAAAGTCAGTAATTCTAGTTAAGAAGTTACTCGTTTCACAATTGAACGCTGTATTTTGAAAACGTGAAGAGTCACACTTTTCTTAAAAGTGAGATTATTTGAAAAGAATTTTTTTTTTTTTTTAAATATAAAATTATAAGATAAAATAGATTTTTTTTAGATAAAATAAATTTTTTTTTTTGATATAAGAAACAATTTTTAGATAAAATAAAAATAAAATTATTTACAGGAAAAATGTTTTTCACTCTCTTAACTTTGTGACTTTTTCAAAATACAGCACTCAATTAAGCTATTATGTTTTTTTTTGGTGCTACCCATTTATTTTTTCTGAAATTTATGTTTTTTCTTAGTGTTCATTCTTAGTTATCCCTAATAATAAGATCCATACTAACATGTATAATAAGCTTTATAATAATATCCAACTTAACTAATAGCTAAGTTTTATAAGTTTTCTCTTAAATTAAATAAATCTTAAACATTAACGAGAATTGTTTTGTGTCAGTGCCAGAAATTGAATGCATACCTGCAAATTTCATAATTCATAAAAATATTATGAATCCTTAAGCAAGTATATATTTTTATCATTACAAATTTGCCCCTCTGTCTTTAATTTTATCTGTTTTATTAGTGATTGTTGTATTTACTTTCATAAATTCTAAATATAATATTTAATTAGTTGTATAGTTTCTTAATAATATAATTAACTTTATTGTTTCAAGATAAAGTTGTATCCTTGAAAGATATGCTGGTATTATTGGCACAATGGGCAAGCTAATTATTGTATTGCCTAAAAGAGTGTCATTGCCGAAAAAAATACAAAAAAAATACTTAAGTAAATGGTAAATACTTTTTTATGATCTGTTTATGCATTTTGTATGATATCTTAGTACAATTAATATACTTTAAATAAAACACTCTTTGAAGATTTTTTTCAAATGACATTTTATATTAATTTAAGTCTAAACAAAAGTTACTTTTATTATTGCCAGGCTGTGTATTTTTGCAGGTCAATTATTCCGCACAAATTGCTTGGAGTTAAAGACGAAGGAGATTGAATATGTTATTTACTAAGAATAGTTTTTTAAAATGGCCTAGCTGTAAAATTAAACTATGCAGGGAGAGGACAAAAAACTGGAATAGGAAAAATGTTGATTGCATATGTTGCTATTGGTAAGTGGTTTAGAAAAGTTTATTTTTTCAGTTCAATTTTGCATTATAGAATTACTTTCAATTTGTTATGTTTCTTTGGTGCATAATTAAACAAACAACTATTTTTTTTTTGCAGAAAGTCAAATAAGCATGGTTTACGCAGATATGTGATAGAGATAGCGGAACAAAAAATAATAATCTTGGGCACCAAATATCATTAGCTAAACACGATTTAATAACAAGTAGCTCAGCCAATATCAAAACTACTTTATAAATTTTATAGTGATTTTTTTTATTTAAAACTCAATGTGTCAGTTTTTGGTTTAAGTTTGGTGTTTGCAATATGTATATTTAACCGAGAAATTATGTTAAATAAATAAATTTTTATACTTAAATCATACATTCTTTTTTTTTCTCGATAATTTTTCAATGTAGCAATGCAAATCATCTTATTTGTAACAACGATCTAATGTTGCATAAAACGTTAGGCCGATATAAAAATAATAATCGTATAACATACGATATTGGGCCAATGTTGTATACAACGTTAGGCCAATGTTGTTTACAATATTGGCCTAACGTCATATACAACGTTGTGCCAATGTTGGGTAAACGTTGTATACAACATTGGGCAAATGTTGTACACAACGTTGGGCCAATTCCTAACCAATGATCAAACCTGCATTGGGCCAACATCGACTTTCAACGTTGGGCCAATGCATCATCATGCATTGGCCAAACGTTGGTCCAAAATAAGCTTGCTGTCTGGGATATGAGTGAAACATTTGTTAAATTTTTGAGCTATACTTTTTGGTTCATATACACTTTTGTTATCAACTCAAACCATTTGTGGCAAAAAACCGGAGAATGTTTTTTTTTTTTTGCCAATAATTTCTCTCATTATTTGCCACGTGCGCTTTGTGTCGTTTTTAAATGTATTGAATAATTGGGAGTAATAATTTTTCTTTAAGTTTTTGCGAATTTTTTCAAATAGTTCTTATAGATTTTTTCGCTTGAAGCTGTTTTTGTTTTTAAAAAATTTATGTATAATTTTTGTTTTATTCTGGATGATTTTTTAAAGCCTTTAGTAATCCAGGGTGTATTGATATTCTTAGTTGTTATTGTTTTTTCTACTAATAAAAAATTAACTTCATAAACAGAAAGAAATGATTTGAAAAAAGTTTCATAAATATTATTCGCGTTATCATCAAAATTTATGTTTTTCCAACGCGGTAATGATATTTGTTCTTTAAATTTAATATTACCTCATTATAAATGCATTTCTTATTATTTTTTTTATATTACCGGTTTTTACATTCATTTAAAACAATCATGACAACCATTTAAAACAACCGTGACATTCATTTAAAAAACCGCGACAATCAATTAAAACAATGTGATTTTCAATTAAAACAATCTTAAAACATTTAACGCATGCGCAATCTCAACATTCTATAAAAAAAGGTTTACTTTATATATTTATTTATCTAATATTATATAAATTTATTTTTATTAATATTATATTAATTTATTTTAATTTAATGGAATTTATTTTAAATTTGAATGGATGTTTGTTTTAAATGGATGCAAAACCATATTTTTTTACATATTTTTTATACACATACTGTATTGGCAAAACAACCATGATGTTCAATTAAAACATGCATGATGATAATTAAAACAACCATGATTTTCTATTAAAATATTTAGCGCATGAGGATATTAGATTTTCATTAAAACATGCAGCGAAATTCTGTTTGCCAAAATAAGCGAAAATTTGTTTTGAGAATGGTCGTTGATCAAAGAAAAATTCAATCTGAAACTTCATTGCCACGAAAAACTTAATCTGAATCTTTATGCCACGAAATTCCGTTTCCCAAAACATGCAAGATCTTGTTGTAAATCTAGTCGTTGATCAAGGAAAAACTCAATCTGAAGCTTCATCGTTAACAGGAGTTAATCGAAACACAATACAATCAATTTTAAGAAGGTATGATCGAACGAATTCAACACTTCCTGGTTCTAGAGTTGGCGCTCGTCACGTTATTTATAATAAAAAGATTTGAAGAAGAATTGAAGAGCTTATAAACGATAACACAACGACAACTATAATTGAAATTAAATATGGAGATGGGTGACCAATCTGGGATACACATATAAAGTTACACGACCAATTTATGAAAGAAGAAACGACAACAATGTAAAAAATCTTCGTATTGAATATGTCAGGTGGTATACTTCAATCTCACCTATTAATCGCTATCGAAATATTGTTTTTATTGATGAAAGTTCATTTAATTTACACATTTTTTGCAGTCATTCATGGGCAAGAAGAGGAGTAACACCAAACCCGATCATTCACCCTAGGCAACGTAACGTTTCGATGATATTGGCCGTCAATGGTTTAAATATTATTCACTGCGAAGCTGTCAGTGTGTCAGTCAACACAGTTTTGTTTCAAGAATATATTGATGAAGTTGTACGAGTTTTGGGGACAGAGGAAGAATTCACCCTGGTGATGGATAATGTCAGAATCCATCATAATGTTGAGATGAGGGCTCAGAACATTCAAATAAAATATTTGCCATCATATTCACCATTCTTAAATCCGTGTGAAGAGATTTTTTTATCTTAAGAATAACGTGCGAAGATATACGGCCCCAGCTGGAAGAAATGAACTTATTTCAAGAATGCGTGAGGCATGCTTATCTATTCCTAATGTTAACTTATCAAACTATTACACACACTGCGAAAGCTTTTTCGAAGCGTGTCTTAGGTCAGATGACATACCTCGACAGTAATTGGAAAATAAACATTATATTTTAAATAAAATAAAACTTTAAAGTTTTTTTAAAAAATTGAATAAAATATAAATAAATAAAACCTTTTTTTTAAAATAATATAGAATGTTGAGATTGCGCATGCGTTAAATGTTTTAATTGAAAATCACGATTGTTTTAATAGAAAATCACATTGTTTTAATTAATTGTCGCGGTGTTTTAAATAAATGTCATGATTGTTTTAAATGGATGTAAAAACCGTTAATGTTTCTTTCTGGGTTTGTTTTATTAAGTTTTAAGAATAGAGGAAAATGATCCAATATAAGTTTTTTATGATACCTATTTGTAATATTATTAAAAATATCAGTAGTTATAATATTATCTATAAGAGTTGCTTTCAAAACGCCTTAGGTAAAAAGTATCATTTTTGACTTTTTTACAAAATAAGCTACTTTTTTACTAAATTTAATCAATAACGTCTACAAACGTTATTAATTAAATATTTTCAAAGAATTCTGAAAAAATTTATAGAAATTATTTGTTTTAAAAAACGTTTTACAAAGAGTTCATATGTACATTGTTTGCGCTTAACCATATCTATTTTATTTTTTTGTTGTTGTTGTCGAGATACGTAAGAAGCGTTTTTCTCGAAATACGTAGTAAGCCTATTAAGGCGTTTTGAAAAACAGCTGCAGCATATATTTATAGTAAAAAAAATTAAATGTAGCAAAAAAAAAAACAATTTATTGTCGCAATGAATTTTTAAATTTTTTTCTAGCTACAGGCTTTTTTTTTTTTTGCCTCCACAGCAGCACTTTTTGGAGTAGCAGAACTGTTTTAAAAAGTTTTTTTTTTAATTATAGATAACTTTTTTTTCAGACCATCCGCAGCTTATTAGGACTAATTAACTGCAGCCGTATTCTCATCTCTCCGTTAAGCTTAACGGAGCTTTTGTCTGAAATTTCATTACAATATATCTAAGTAAAGAAATGACGGAAATCTTATTTAAATTTTTTAAAATAAAACTAATACTAAAATAAAATATTTATTTTTAAAAATTTATATCTTAAAAAAACTTTTTTATTAATATCTTTAAAAAGAAATTTTTTACTAACGCTCCGTTAAACTTTACGGAGAGATGAGAATACGGCCCGTTATTAACTTAAGTATCTCAATCATGACACGTACGTACTGAGCGCGTTATTAACTTAAGTATCTCAATCATGACACGTACGCAACAATTTTTTTCTCCCGGTGTTTTGATGTTTTTAAATATATTATCTTTTTTAAAATCTTTTCGTTCGTTTAAGTATATAATATCGATACATTTATGTAACGATATTATAAACACTCTTTAAAATTTCAAAAGTATTTTGTATTTTAAAATAGTCGAAAAAAAATTAAAAAAAAAAGGTTTTTAGTGGTAGGACTCAAGAACCATGGCTTACTTGTTCAGAGGCTCAGCGCGCTATCCACTCGGCCACGCTGGCACGTTGTGAAACGAAAATTTCTAAAATTATGAAATGACGTTTTTAACGGAAAGATATGCTATACATCAAAGTTAAGGAGAGCTTGACTCAATGCAGTTTTCAAGTGAAAACTTGATAAATATTTTATTATGTTTTAACATTACAATTGAAGTACTTTATTAAGTTTTAACATTACAATTGAAGTAATTTATGTACGTTAGACATTTACATACACGTTCGTTCACGTTTTCTTATAAAACAAAGTGCTGCAACATTTACTTGCCACTACCTCAATTGCAATGGCTGCCAAGGGTTCAGTGTCAAATACGCTCGAACGAACACTACTACTACTCTACTACTACTACTACTACTACTACTACTACTACTACTACTACTACTACTACTACTACTACTACTACTACAACTACTACTACTACTACTACTACTACTACTACTACTACTACTACTACTACTACTACTACTACTACTACTACTACTACTACTACTACTACTACTACTACTACTGCTACTTCTACTACTACTACTACTACTACTACTACTACTACTACTACTACTACTACTACTACTACTACTACAACTACTACTACTACTACTACTACTACTACTACTACTACTACTACTACTACTACTAAAAAAATTCGGCAATAATATATATGATATATATATATATATATATATATATATATATATATATATATATATATATATATATATATATATATATATGTATATATATATATATATATATATATATATATATATATATATATATATTTATCAATATTATTATATAACAAATGACCAAATTAGTCACAGAAGTTCATATTTGAAGTATGGTCTTATAATATTGTCAGAAAACTTGAGGTACCACTGGTACCTCAAGTTTTAACTGGTACCTCAAGTTTATCTTTTTGGCTTTTCTGGTACCGTACTAGAAAAGCCAAAAAAATAACAAAATTATGATATTTATACAAAATTATGATTTTAATACATTAAAATAAAAATTTTCAAAAAATATTGTAAAGTTACATATTAATACACCAATTTTAGTAAACACAATTATAAGGATTATTTTATTAGAGTATTTCTATGTTTTTGAATGTTATTCTTATTTCCAAGATAATACTTTTTTTTTTCAGATTGAGTTCTTCATTTACTTTATCAAAAAAAAAAAGATTTTCTTTGTTGATACTGTTCAATTATTATTGTTTTTATTCTTTGATAAGTTAAGTATTTATAAAAAAAATCGAGTCACTATTTTAATTTTTCCTAAAAAACCTCTTTTTGATGCCATTTTCCTCGTTATAATTTTTGGAACCATTTTCCTCTTTATAATTTTACATTTAATCGTTTACCTAAATTCATTTTGCTAAAAGGCAATGTTGTGAGTAAAGCATAAAACAATTTCTATAAAATGTTTTGGTTTTATTTGTAAAGCATATTGCAAACAAATTCCCAAACAAGATTCCATGGTCACACCAGTGCTGACAATATGGGATGTTATCCCCTATAACACGGACGTGCAGACGAGTTTCTAAAACCTGTTTAATGGCTGAGTTGGTAAAATCTTGTAATCTGTGAACACATCTAGTCAATTGAATACAAGCAGACAAAATTTATTTTGAAGGACCTTTAATTATTTGGCAGTTCAAAGAAAAATATCCTTTTCTATTTTGATACAATTCAACATTTTCTCCTTCACGACATGCTATAGGATATGCTTTATCTATTGCTCCAATATATCCTGAAAATCGTCAAAGTTCGTAAAATTTAAAAATTTTTAAAAATACTGTTTATATATAAATAAAACACACACACACACACACACACACACACACACACACACACACACACACACACACACACACACACACACACACACACACATATATATATATATATATATATATATATATATATATATATATATATATATATATATAATATATATATATATATATATATATATATATATATATATATATATATATATATATATATATATATATATAAATTTATTTAAACGTTTCGAAAACAAAGATAAAAACCAGGCAGTATTCAAAATAAAAATGTTAAACAAAAAAAACGCTTTATCTTCTATTCGCTTTCAAACTTTTCGCTTTAACGACCCGCTAGCAATTAAAATAGTGTATCATAAACAAGAAAACTATTTAAAACCCTTTTTTAAAATTGAAATAGTTTATCAAAATTTTATTATATGCAAGAATTCATTTTGGGAAGTCAAAATAGAATTTTTAGCCATTTCAGGCGGTCATTGACCGTTGTCCGGCCGTTATTTTCCACGCTATATATGACTCTTTATGACGCCTGGGGTCAAAATTTACCTAGTGCCCTGTCACATTGATCTAATCCAAAAAATTACAGGTACTGTCCAAATGCCGTCTTTTTAAAAAAACTGAATTCACTTTGAAAGGCCGAGGGGTTAACTACAGTCGAGGAAGCTTCTATTTATTTTGTAAATAAATTGAAATAAAAGTAAAAAAAGAAGCTCATGTTGACAAGTTACTATAAGTTTTAAATGTCTCATGTTGACAGTTACTATAAGTTTTAAATGTAATAGATATTTTAATTTCTTCATGAGATTTTGACTCTCCGGGCTTTATTTAAAGCAAAATTTGGAATGACTTTGTTGTAGCACAGGCTTTTTGCAAGATCGTGTTCAATAGATATAACTAAGAGATTGGTAAGCCGGTCTTGACTCATTGTAAATCTTAGCCTTGTCTAGACCAAGCTTACTGCAAGACTGCTCTCATTCAGCGAAAGTGAGATATTCTTAAGAGTATCCAGATACTTAAGACTATCCAAATAACGGACCTCTAAAAGAAGTTTGTATTCATCTACATTGTTGACATAGATTTTTGCCAAAATTTTACATTTCTTCTCCAGACTAGGTGTTTCATTTTCTTTTTCTTAACTCGACCTACTATTAGATTCTGAGAACCATAAAAAAAAAAAAAATTCCCTTGTTTTGTCGTTTTTTCTGATTTCCGTTTTTTCTGATTTCCGATTTTTCTGATTTCCTGATTTTTTCTGAATTCCGATTGTCGTTTTTTCTGCAGCTCTCTTATTTGTTGAATTAAAGTATCAAGAGCGGTGTTGAATACGTTCACTTCAAACTGCTTTTCATCGTTTTCGTAGAAATGAACTTCGTTCCTTGCTTCTTCGTAAAAGGTTTTTCTATTCCTTGTCCTTTTTTGAACTAACTTTGACTGAAATCCATTACTAGCTAGACCAGAGGCAACCAAATGTGCTTCACTAATTAATTCGGACCAAGAAGATCTAAATCTAGAAGGATCTTCGATAAAAATCCTCATAAGCTTTATCTCATTATCTAAAGTATTGTTTTCTGATTGAAATGACAGGCTAAAATAGTAAATTGCTTGACGTGCTTTGAACCAGAAGGTCGTCATGATAATAAACTCAAATGAATAAATCCATTTTTCCAAAGATTTTACGTTATTCAATTGATCAGCAGTTAAATCAAGTTCCTGAAGTTTCTATAAATAAGGATTTCTAGGTTGCTTAACCAACGGCTTAACAGCTTCAATGCGTGAACTTCATCGGGTTTGTGAGATTTAATGAAGAGACAAACCAGTCCTCTCAGTCAAGATTTTCCATTGCATAGGGCTTCCTCTAAAAAGATTATAGAGTAACTGAATCCAGCCAAAATAGTTCTTTATTTCTACAGAAGATTCAAGGGAATGAGCTAGGTTCAGGTTATGACCTATATATAATCCTCAAGCTTTCTACATGCAGAAAGCTTGAGGATTTTTCTGAAGAAGAATCGATTACACTCCCTTGTACTCACCAGACATGTTGGCACTGTTGTCATATCCTTGATCTCGACAGTTTTTCAAATCAATGTCATTTATGGATCCAAGACATCCATAATTATCTTGGCAATATCTACACTTTTCTTTTTTTCGAGATTTTTAATCCTATTAAACCCTCCTTAACTACCATCTTTTATCAATACCATGGTAGACAAAGCGGAGAACAAATGCGATTTGCTCAGTATGAGAGACGTCAGGCGTTACGTCAAAAAGAATGAAATAGTAAATTGCCATATGCGCATCTTAATGATGGCACCATGGACGATTCTTCTGCACTCTTTTATAAAACCATTTTAAGAACTATAACCCAAATAATGGACAACAATTTGTTTACCTTCTTAATGACAGTGAGAAACCTCTTCTAGATCTAACGGAAGGGTCTTGTTGTGCTATGCAAGTAGCTCTAGAGTTGCAAGAAAATTGCCGTTATTGTCATCATTGAGAATTACATCTAAGATGCACTTGAAAATTTCACGCCACCTGGCTGCCTCATTTCTTATTAATTTTTTTTAAACTCGAATCAACCCCACACTGATTTCACAAGCTATTAACGCTGTTTTCAACTTAATGTAATAGTCTCGATGGTGAGGATTGTTTAGGTGGCTTTTTTTTTTTAACTCCATTGATGCAACCATTCCATATAATATATATATATATATATATATATATATATATATATATATATATATATATATATATATATATATATATATATGTATATATATATATAATTATTATTTTATAAACATCAATAAATACGATTTTCTCTCAATACTAAATTTATTTTTTATTTTTTAAAAGAAATTTTCGCTAGATTGTTGTGACCAGCGTCTTCAGCTTAAAAGATTTTGTTTGTTTTGTTTATATGTTATTTTTAAACTGCAATTTTATTATATGTCAATGGAATGGTTTCGTCTTTTTCTGACGTAAGTGCATTAGAAATGGTGTCCAGAATTTTGTTGACCCATATTGTCCCTCATCTAAATTGATACCACTTTGTTGAGGGGCACATTGGTGGTACTGTATTTCAAGCGCCTCACGAACTTTCCTATCAAACTTTTTGTTATTGACGTTTAGAGTTCTGCAACTGTCCCAGTTAATTTGTTGTGCACAATGTTTCATTTGTGTGGCTAATGCTGATCTTTCTGTTTTATTTCCTATTGCACTGTTTTTGTGTTGTTTCATGCGTGTTTTTATTTGCATTTTTGTTTCACCAATATACTTTTTGTTACAATGGCACTTAATAAGGTAAACTCCTGGGTGGCTGTTCCTTTGTAGTTTGGATTTATTTCTTGAAGTCAATATTGCTTCTAAGTTTGATTTGAAGACCGTTATATATCCTGCCTTCCTAAACACTTTACGCAATTTGGGAGACAATATTGGTACCCAAGGTAATGAAATTGTTGGATACGTACTGGTGATGTTGTCAATGTTTTTAGTAGTCACTAAAGGTTTTTTGTACTTTCGTTTTATTTCTTTTATGATTTTTATGAGATTGGAATATTTGTAACCATTTTCGACAAATACTTGAATAAGGAATTTCAGTTCATTTTCTATATGTTTCTGACTATTAATATTATATTGACTAGAAATATTCCAATCTCATAAAAATCGTAAAAGAAATAAAACGTTTTATAAAATCCCTTTTTTATGCCTTCTTTATCGGAATCAAACCATTGTATGACAGTTTGTAGGAAAATGTTGTAGGTATTCTGCTTTTTTTTAGTATTTTAAATCTTTCCCAAGATCCAAAGAAACTATTTTGTTTAGCTAAAACTTCGCCAACATTATCTTTGTCTATTTTATACATTATAACTTGTCGTAGCTTAAATTTTTTTCCATAATTTGCCCTAAAGTAGGGTTTAAGCATGTCTTTTATATTAAAAAAGTCTTGCTGTGTTGGCTTTTCAAGAATGAAGGGTTTTAGTTACATCCATACATCCTTACACCTTACATCCATAACAACCTTATCCCAATCTCAGGGATATCTGCGAAGATCGTTTTTCTTGCATTGCTAAATAGATGGAAATCTGCATCATTTGGCAGAAAGGAGTGGCTGGTATTATACAAAATGATAAACCGCCATTATCATTTTGTATAATACCAGCGTATTATACAAAATGATAATGGCGGTTTGTTATTTTATTTCAAGTTTGGTTTCAAGACCTAACTTAAAAAAACGACTTGAAATCAGATTGGAAATCAAGAACGAATTCAATTCAAGTTTGCTTCTTGCATAACACTTTAGTCAGACTTTAGATTTGAAGTATAACTTGGAATTTTAAGTTCGCTTCTCCTATTCGGGAAAGATTTTTGCTTTTTCAAGTTGGTTTTTCAAAACTAACTTAAAAAACAGCCGGTTTTCAGTTCAAGGCAACTTTTCCGTAACTCTTGCGTACTGAGCAAAAGTTACGAAAAGCTTACGCAAATTATTTTTTGCGTAACTATTTGGTATTTACAACTTTTAAGTCAATTTTTAGACTTGAAGTATGAGTTCAAATTTCAAGTTCACTTCTTGCATTTCACCCTATTTAAGTGAAATTTTAACTAAAAAATGTACTTCAAATACGCCATCATTTAAAATCATTTTATTCATCATAACTTACTTGCAAAATAGTGTTATAATAGCTCCTTTGAAAGATAATACTTGATTATATTAAGTTATGCAATAAAAAGAGAGATAACTTAAACATTCAACTTTTTTTATAAAAGCTGAATGTTTAAGTTATAAAATGGTATACAATGATTGTGTTTTTAAAAATGTATTTTTTTTTTTACTTTTGTCCACCACCTGGCCAACTGTGCATGGAAGTTTTATTCTTCCATGCATAGTGTCTTTTACTCATTAAAGTTATATATTTTTATTTTAAATTATATTAACTATTATTTTTTGTCCTTTTCAATCTTTTACTCATAACTTTGTGACATGTTTACTTCACAACTCTAATTAAATTTTTTGTCACTGTTGATTTGTCTTAGATTTAACTTGTTCTCAATTTATTTTTATTTTACTGTTAGTGGTTTTACTTAAGCTATGATCTCACTCAAACTTTGCTATGATCTCTCACTAAAACATGCTACTATTTCACTAAAGCTTGTACTTCTTCTACATTTGATTCATCCTGCCATTGCAGTTTATACTACTACATTAAGGCTGGTTAGGATTATTTTTGTAATTTTTTTTTGTAATGTTACTTAAGCTGATGTCTCTCATCTCTGCTAAAAATCAACTCCTTATAACCATCAGGTTCAGGCAGGTGTGGAAGCTTTTATTTCTTCTTGTTAGTTTTAAATCAAGTCTTACTCCACTCATGGTTTCCTCCCTCTTGTGCAGCTTCTATTTCTAGTCCGACTAGAAATAGAATGATTACGACTAGTAGTCGTAATCATTTTTTCATTTTTTTTACATAGACAACTTTCTATAAAACAAGTGTCTTTTTATTATCGGAATCAATGCAAAAAGGTGTAGTTTGACACTTAGGTTTCTAACTCTCAAATTGCTAAATCTTTTATTTTATTTAAGAAGTTACATTCTAGAACCTTTTCAAATATAATTAACAATATCATAAATAAAAGTTAAACCCATTATAAAGTTTTACAATTTACTTCTCATACTTCGATCTGATTTTATTTCTTCTCCTAAGCAGATAACTGAACTATTTGAAAAAAATATTTTCTCTAATTCATCTATTGTGGCTACACCCTTCATGTTGTTCTTAATTAATTAGTTAAGCTATTGTTAGACAACCAAATTACTCCTGCTTCTGTTGTAAAGTTATTTCTTATATAAACTCTTGCAAAGCTTTTGATCTAAACAATATTCCTGTCACCAACTTACAAAAATGTTCTTCAGAACTCTCTTTCTAACTTTCTAAGCTATTTAACAAGTGCTTAATATCTTGTTATCCTGCCTCCTGAAAATTAGCTTCAGTTGTCCAAATTTTTAACAACTTTTGAAATTGCTCTGATTTCTACAACTTGTTCAATCAGTCATTGTAGTGTTATTAACAAATAAATAAACTTCTATCGTCTTATCTTGAGTCTAACAGTTTGCTCTCTAACAATTAATATGGATTTTGATTCTCTTTTTTCTACTGCTGATATGTTTATCATTATAACAAATAGGTTTTATATTATATTAAATGTAAGCACTGAGGCAAGGCTGTAGTAAGCAATCTGGGTTTACATTTGACCAGGGCCAGGCCCAGTTTTGATAAAAGATAGCCAGGTCTGGCTTTGTGATCGGGGCGGCTTGAACATTGATACATCTTAAAAATATAAAATTTTTATTCGAAATTTATGATATATATGTGTGGGTGTATGTGTCTCCCTATATAATCATCATCATCATCATCATCATCATCATCATCATCATCATCATCATCATCATCATCATCATCATCATCATCATCATCATCATTAGCTTCCCCGTTTTATGCTATTTCTCTCATATAAACAATATAAAATCTTGATCTTTTTTCCCTAACTGAAGCTTGCTTATATTTTATGTAATGCATTCTCTCCGAGTTTCCTTATTTCAACCTCTACTTTTTTCTCCTCATTTCTCATTACTCAACATACCCAAACCACTTTAATCTTCTCTAACCAACCTTGTCCGATACACTCATTATTGCTAATTTATGTCTAACGTCATAGCTTTTTTTTCTTGTTATAGTCACATCCATCTGATCATCATCTCTCTCAGCAAATACTACGCCATGTAAATCTAAAATGCACCTGCACCATCAATTTGATCTAATTTGGTGTTCACACTATTGGTTGCTCTGGATAAATCGTTCTTCTGTGTGTTATACGCTTTTTTATGTTTGATGTGATGGGATTTTAAATACATGTAATAAACATTTTCTATAAATAACTCCGAGCATGGTATTGCAGTGATATAACAAAATAGTCTATAATCAGATTTCTAGGTTTCTATAGGTTTCTATAATCAGAATGTTTTCTTTTTCTTAATCAGTGATAAAATCAAAAGGTTGAAAAAATAGTTCAGGCGCAATTTAAAAATGAATTAACAATCATAAAGTTACAATCATAGACCTCGAAAATAATATTTTATTGGCTGATTTTTAATTAATAAAATAAGCGAATGTTATAATAGTTGAAACTTTTGTACAATTTATTATTTGTAGAATTTTATTTTACCCAGGCTATTTTAATCCTATTAAAAGTTTTAAATAAAATCTTCAAATTGTCATTAAAGATAAAAACAATTTTGATTTCTGTATATTTTACTTTATAAAGAAAAATGAGTTGTTCTGTTAAAGCTGTTCCGATTAAGAAATCAAAGCATTCCAATTTAGAAGACCTGTTGCTTTGATTGGAACAAAATGATGCCTTAACAAAACCAAATTAATTTATAATAGCAGTGCTATCAATTAAGTCAAATTATGGTTAAAAGTATATAAGGGTTGTCTGTTTGTATTAATCAAATCATAATTAAACCATCTTCGGTAAAAAAAAATTACTTATTCCTTAGGTGTTCCACCACCTCCACAACTCTCCCAAATTAAAACTTGTATAAATATGTACAGATATTGTAAGACAGCATGTAAATAAATTGCAAACATGTTTATATAAAATTAATTAAAATTATATAAAATTCCAAAATTAATCAACATCCTCTCCTGTGTATCAAGCACCTAAGAGTATTAAAGTCTTAAAGTTAGTATCTTCTTGGATGGTATATGTTTGTTATATTTTAGCTTGTCTTCTGATGAAGTACCTTTTTTTATGTCCAAAATTGTAAATGTTGTTGGACCTGTTTAACTGCCAAACTTGAGCCTCAGTTAATAATAAAGTTGCATCGCTTTTTTCACTTTTTTACAAATATTATTCTGGTCATTGCTATTATCATTTGTTTCATCAACCATGTTTCATCATTTGTTTTATCAACCATGTTTCATTATTTGTTTCATCAACTCATTTAAAAAATATAACAATTTTTTAATCTTTAATTTATATTTAGTGTTATTTTTTAAATCAAAAATAAAAAAAAAATTTTTTTTGCTCATATAATAATAAAAAATGAAGATAATAACAACTATGATTAGTTATGGTTTTATTTAGCTAACATCTGTTTCCTTATTTGTTTAGTTATGATTTGGTGATTAACATTTAAATATATGTTTTTGATCAAATTTTGTTTTTTTAAACTAATTTTTTTTTGGATAAATAACTTCTAGTAAACCTGTATAATAATTACTTAAAAATCCTAAAAAGTGTACCAAAAAATATTTATTGTTTTTAAATTTACCAAAGTAATGATTATTTAATACTGATGATGTAAAAGCTGAAATTAGGTGAACAAAGCTTTTAAAAGTGAATTTTAAAAAATGACCCATTTTAACCTTTTGTTAAAACTAGTTTTCAAAGAATGTATAATTTTAATTTAATCTTCTGTTTAATTTTTAAAATTTTGTTTTTAAATTTTAAAAGAAATTTTTTTAAAGTATAATATTTAAAAAATTACTTATTTTGAAATAGATCTACAAATTTCTTTAGAGGATTAAAATAGAATGAATCAAGAAAGATTACATAAGCTTCCAAAAAGTGTTCAGCCAATTAGCTACACACTGTTATTGTTTCCTAATATTGAAAATTTTATTTTTCATGGAGAAGAAACAATTGATATTGAAGTAAAACTTTTAAACTTTTATTTGTGTTTAATGTTCTATTTATGTTTAAGAATTTGCGTATGTTTTAGAATTTGTTCAAGAATTTGTGAATTTTTATTCTGCATTCTGTTTTATGCAGGTGTTTAAGCATTTTAAAGGATTCTAGAAAGTAGAGAACATCTGGCATTACTTTTGCCCAGGCTTTAATAGGTAACAAGGGATCGCAAACAGAAAATGAGAATACTCATCAGTTATGGTTAAAAGTTATGGTTATTAGTTTTTAAAAGAATAGGTCCTTTAATAGCTAGGTTCAAGTTTTCCAATGGTTATGTCATCTTGGATTTTAGTCGTTTGTGGCTTATCTGTATCTGGTATCTTGGTATACATTCACAACATAATTTTCACTGTTTAGTCATTTGTTTAACATCATCAATTGAGAAATGTAATTAAGGGTTTTTAATAAAAGCATAAAATCTAATTTCTCCAGAATGACAGATTCATTGATGAAGCTGAATTAAGTTGTCAGTATTTATTGCTGAGCAATGTATTCTAGAAAATGTGTCAGCTGGAATATGTAGTTTCCCTTCTTTGTAAACAATGTCATAATTGTAAAAAGGTAATTCAATTTTTCATCAATAAATTTAATCATTTTTTGTTTTGGATTTGTGTTCAAATGACTTATTATGGATTGATGATCAGTAATATGTCATTTGCAATGTCATGTTTGAGTACAGCAATTGCAAGTTCATGTTAGAGTTGATTGAAATGGGTATATATTGTTTTTGGTTAGAGAAGCTTTTTTTTCAGAGAAATTTGGGATCCATTTAGAGTAGTATGAGAATAGTCTGATGATATGCTTGGATTTTTTTATTTTTATTTTTATTTTAATTCACCTCCTCAAGGCCGAGAAGGCCACTACAGACGAGGAGGCTACTTATTTGTGGTTATAACCCTCTCTCAACTCTATAACTCCGAAACACGAATCTTGACGAGCAAGGCCGCTGCGCGGAGAAACAAGTTGAGCGCGGTACTACCAGGGACGTGGTGGGGATCGAACTCGGAACCACTCGTTTATGAAGCGATTGGACATCATAAGGTAGAGACATCTCTTTCATTGGTTGAAAGTGACTAGGATCTGGTGCGATTTTTTCTTCCTCTATAAGGTAACCAAGAATGCGAATTTTATTTTGTGAGAAACTACATTTGTCATGATTAAATGTAAGATTATTTTATCTTGAAAACATTTCATTCTGACATATGGTACTGTTTCTAGTACTCTTAGGTGGTTAATGCATGTATAAAAAATCAACAAAAGAACATCTTTAAAAAAAAAATTAAAAAAAATAAAAAAATGTATATATATATATATATATATATATATATATATATATATATATATATATATATATATATATATATATATATATATATATTAGGGGTAGTCATTTTGAGGGAATTTTTGAAATCGAAGTACATACCCAGCTAAAGTTGGAGCAAATATGCTAAAACTTTGTCAAAATTTTTTTTTAGTTTAATCGGGTGACTTTTAAGTCCCCCTCAAGACTAAAGTTGTTAAGAAATTGTACTTCAAAAAAGGAAAAATAGGGTGTGTTCAGTGTGTTTGAGGGGGATTTAAATGAAAATTTATTTCCATTTTTTGTTTTGTTTTTGTTATTTGACATCTATATTTTCATTTTAAAAGGGTATGTCATCATGTTTTTTACATATTCTTGGTTAAAACGATATTTAAGAAATCAAAAAATGAAAAGTTTAATTTACGCAAGTGGTTATGAAATCAGCAAATTATGTATTTTCATACTTAAAGTTCATTCAGATGGACAGACGTAAAAATTCCCGCTTAAATCAACCAAAAAAACAAACTATTTTGAACTAAACAATTAATTTACCATTTAATAAAAATCTTTACAAATACTATCAAGACAAAAATTATGCATTAATTGAAGTAAGTATTTTAAAATGAATAACAATTTCCTAATTCTACAATTTCCTTTTCTTCAATTTAGAGAGTGACATCAGGCTTTCTGATAGTTTTTTTTTGTATTATTACTTTTTCCCACATCAAAAACCTTGAAAGTTGACCTTACTTTGTTGACAGTTAAAAGTCTGTTCTGCTTGTCATCCTCATTTTCGAATCTTTGTACAAACTGCTGCATCATTCCGATTGCTGGTTCAGAATGATCATTGACAACAATTAACATTTTGGCAAAGTTTTCAAAATTTTTAAACAAGGACTGGGTGTGCCAATATTGGGGTAGTGACAACCAGTGACAACCAGTCTCTCACTCTCTGATTATCCAACCCTATCATTGAAAAAATTAAATATGAAAACTCATTAACCAAAAGATAGAGGGTTGGTACCTTCATATTATTTATGATATTAATCTCGTCTATTTGATCTTTGCTTCTATGTTTAAAAAAATCTGGATCTGGTATTTGGAAGGAAAGCAAAGCATCTGCAATGGCTGTTTTTTTATCCATAGAAATATTTTTATCCAAAAGAGCCAAGGGAATAATCGTTGAATCAAGATACTATGTACGCTTATAAAGAGATGCTAACACTGCGTCTACTGCCTCCGGATTGGAGCAAACTTTCTTATACTCTTTCATCTGAAAGATTGCATCAAGATCAGACGCAGGAGATTGAATTGCTTTATGTGCTTGAAGGTACCACCTTGTGTAAAAACATACTATGAACTTGCAGATGAGTTTTAAATCTTCGCGTAGATTATCATTTTCTTGCACAAATGTCAGTTGCTTGCACAAAAGCTGAAGTTTAAGGTAGTATAAACTCTTGCCTAAAAACCTAGCATGATGAACAGCTCCAGTTTTCTTTAATTTGAAATGTGCAGAAGGGGATAAATATTGCATGGTTAGCTCAGCTAACTCTCTTCGGTCATTCCTCATGTTGCATTTTTTAGTAATATAGGTCTCACAGTAATCTAAAGTTTTCCTTGCAGCTTCCTTCAAAACTGCTCCTTCCACGGTTTTCCAATCAAGAGAGCTCAGGTTATTTTCGTCGTATTTGAAGTTAGGGTTCTCAAACATATGTTTAAACTTTACGAATAAAGGATTTTCAGGCCCTACGCTATTCTCTTTTATCACTTCTTCACAGAAATGAACCATTCTAAGCTCAATGATATGATGCCTACATGCTAGTAGAAGAAGGTATTTGTCACCCTCTCTTGCAATCCTAATAAGTGATCCTTTCTTAGAACCAGTATTACTTGAAGTTGTATCAAAGCATACTCTGCATACTTTTGAAATGAGGTCATATTCTTCTAGTATTTGATTCCTATATACATATTTTCACCTGAAGAAGACGGCAAGGCAGGTACTCCAAGAAGATGCGACACCCCCTCAATATTAACGAGCACAGCTAATCTTTCATTCTTCAGTCTTTTTCCCTGATTCATTTCAAACAAAGTCTTTCCGTCAAAATGAATTATACAGGGATAGCGGCTTTTTTCCACAGCCTTCTTTATATCTAATTTAGCAATTTCTGCAGTATCCTTGGCAGTTTTTTTCATCTTCCTTAATGCTGTTGAAGCACTGGCTTTGCATTTTGCGATATCAACTCCACAATCTTAAAGAATTGCTCCAGTTACTTTTTATAAGACATTGGGGGAGATATCATTTGCTGTAGCTATGATAGATACATTTCCATCAAAAATATTCTTAGGGACTTTGGCAGTAATGTTGCAATCATCTGCTCTTTTATGATGCCAAACTTCGGGTTCAAATTCTGAATCAGAATCAGCGCTAGTGTCAGTGAAACTCAAGTCTAGTTCTGAGGTAGCATCAATCTTAGGAGATTCGTCTTCTAGCCTTGTCCTCTTCCTCACACCTTCAAAAACCTAAAATTTGTTTTAACATAGTGTATGTGTATTAACAAATAATGTATGTTAAATTAGCAAATTTTAATAAAAAACGTCAAATTAACCCAATAAAAACAACACAAAACCTTTTTGCTAAATTTTCTATCTTCTGATCCCAAACTAAAATGTCTCGGTCATTCCTGGTCTTCCAAAAAAGTTAAATCATCGTGCTTATCTTTATCTGAGCGTTTTTTATCCTACCTAATTTGGTTCTTTAAATCTGTAGAACCAATCCAAAACAGCTTTTTCAAAAATGAAATAAACTCCCCTTGATTAACCTTGTCTCTAGCTGTTCCTCTGCATTTATTTCTACTCAAATCTGAATACTTCTTGTCCATCTTCATAAGGTTCTTGATAATACTTTTATCTGACATTACTTGAAATCCCGCTTTAAGCCATGGTCTTTTAATTAAGCCTAAAATGCATTCACAATCATCTACTTCACATCTCTTGTAACCCTGAATCTTGTAAGGAGGGCATAATAAAATTGCTGACTTCTTAACATTATGAGGAAGAGTGATCTTCTGTAGACAATGTCTTGAAAAACATCCATTCCAGTAGGGAGTTGAAGACCTTAAGAAAAAAAAATCAATATTTTAATTTTTAACAAAAAATTTAAAAATCAAAACAATTTTTTTAAATTAGATATGTACATGTAATAGCTGGTTATAGCCTCATTTATGATAAAAAGTTTGTTTTTGCTTGATCTGAGAAACTTCCTCTTCCCAATATCTTTTACATTTTTTTTTCCATTTTTGTATTCAATCTAAATATATTTAATGGTCTGTAATTAATTAAAAACTTCAATACAATTTTACTTTATATTGTAATTCAATTAATAACAATCAAGTAAATACAAAAGTTATTTACAAAAATAAAATAATGTAACGCAATTTCACGTACAATTTCTTTATAAAAACTCTTAGTGACTTAAAAATACAGTGCAGGATCTTCAGCACATTTTCTTCTGCATTATTTTATAAGAATTTTTTTATTGTTGCCGATTTTCATAACCTCTTGCATAACATAAAATTTTTATATATATATATAAAATATATATATATATATATATATATATATATATATATATATATATATATATACATATATATATATATATATATATATATATATATATATATATATATATATATACATATATATATATACATATATATATATATATATATATATATATATATATATATATATATATATATATATATATATATATATATATATATATATATATATATATATATATATATATATATATATATATATATATATATATATATATATATATATATATATATATATATATATATATATATATATATATATATATATATATATATATATATATATATATATATATATATATATATATATATATATATATATATATATATATATATATATATATATATATATATATATAAGAATAAAAACTTTCAGTGTAATCAGGCTTTAAAAACTGAAAACCCTAAAAAAGCCTAATAAATTTGGATTTGTCAAAAGTTAAGTTTTAGTTTATTTCTCACCAAAAAATTTCTCATAAAACTTAGCTAAGCATATTAAATCCTATTGAAATTTTAATAAAACACCTGTTAAAAAATTTGACCACAAACCACATAAGAATTTTTTTATTCCTGTTCTGTAAAAAATTCCCAACACTCCTTTTATTAAAACTCCCTATTTATAAGATCTAGACTAAAATTCCCCCCCTCCTTTTTTCCCCCCTTCCTCTACATGTATTTATCATCCGATTTGTTGTCTGATGTCTTGCGAATTAAAACCTAAAGTCTTTTGCTAAAATTTTAGGAGCTTGTAAATACTCATCAAAACCTCCTGGCTGTTGCTTATGTGTTGCTAAAAGGTATCATGAGTAAACTTCATTTGATGGTCTGATGTAAACAGATTGTAAAACTTGTATAGCTGATTTATAATTTATGCATTCACATATTATCTTGTTAACATCAGGAACCACAAAATTTGTCAGAATTATTAGTTTTCTAGGGTCATGAGGGAGTTCTTCAAGATAATATTTAAATGTTCTGAACCATTGTTTGAATAATTTTGTAGCAGAAGTTGAATAAGGTAATCTATCAAAGCAAACCTTTTTGCTTTGATATCTTAAGGCTCCATCCATAAAAAGATTAGCTGTCCTGACCCATAAAATATGCATCTTAGTAAGTCTATTCCACACCAACCATTCTTGGTAAGTCTATTCCACGCCAACAAGTTTGAGTATTGATGTATTAACGAATTACATTTCCCATTTCTCTGTAAGGTTCAAGTTTAATCATCTGAAAACCAATTTACTAAATAAGGTAATATTTTAACACCACAATCCATAATTAAATCAGATGTTTTTTTTTTTTGTTTAAAATATTTTATAGAACTTTTTTGGCATCAAGATACCAAGCTAACTGATATGACCCATCTCGTGAAATGTTCTTTCTCCAGAAAGTGGGGCATTATTGTGGTCTACATTATCAGCAACCCACTAAACAACAGATGGCAGCCTTTCTTGTAGATTAACAGTGCCATTTGACTTAATGGAAGATTGTTTGAAGCAAAGGATTTGATAGAGAATCCAAATTTTGAAAGATGATCAACTAGCCTCTTAAAACCAAACAATTTGTTTAGTAAAAAATTAACAAAGATTTGTTTGATTAAACATCGAATCCATATGGAATTAAAGATATTATTGATTTAGGTCTTGAAACTTGCACATTACATTGCAAATACTTATTTGTTTCAGTTTGTAAGTAAGATGTTTGGGTCATTCCATGCCAAATGGACTGAAATTTTGAGATTTTAACATGGACCCCTCAGATTTTGATGAAACTTGGTGGGTTGGTTTATATCAATGAGAAAAGCAATTCCTGAAAATTTCAGCTTAAAATCTTTTGTGGTTCATGAGATATCGTCATTTGAAGTTTCTGATTTTTTCAAAAATTAAAACTTCGTTAGCGAAAACATGTTTCGTTCATACCATGAAGCTCTGTATTTTAAAAAATTCAGAAAACCTAGTTTTTTTTATTATATATAATTGTAGGCTTAATTTGTTAATACCTTGACATTGAATTTTTTAATGTCACATTTTATCCATAATGGCTGCCTAAAAAACCTTAAAAATTGTTTGCAGATATGAAAAGTTGATTTTTGATGGGTCAATATACAAAATCTTTTTAGTTTCTATATATGGTAGTCTTCCTAATATTTAAAAATTTGCTGATAACATATGATTCAGTAAGAAATAATGGACTCCTAAAAATGGCTCCAGTTAAAACTTTGAAAATTGTACCTTCCCTTTAAATCACTTGTAACCTAGGATCAACACTGATTTTCATAATAAATTTTTTTTCACTGATAAAAAAGACTTTAAAAGTGATTTAAAGTGATTTCAGAAAAAAAAGTGATTTCAGAAAAAAATTAAAGTGATTTCAGAAAAAAAAATTAGTGGGTACTCATGGGGAAGTGACAAAGTCAGAACAGTGAAGTTGGCACAAAATACTTTAAAAACAATAAAAGTATAGGTATTGATTTACTTTAGTTTTCATTATCTACTGCGATGCAAAAAATATATATTTATTAAAGTATATCATAATCATTACTTGGAATAAGCTATAAACTAAGACTGAATTAAACTCAGTTTTAGAATAGCCTTAGTTGCTTCCTCTCCCCCTGTCCATTTACTTTTTAACATGCATATTTTTGCACAGAACATTCTTATCATAAGAAGAACTTTTTTCTTGATTAATTTTATTAATTATTTATTAAACATTTTACTTTAAGCAGTGTGTCACATAAAAGCTGTGACATTTAGTTTGTAAAGTTAAATAGTAATTAGAGGACATATAAAAGTTGCAAATTAGGTAAATAATGAAAATAAAGACTTAGTTTTATTCTTATTATCTGCCTAACTCATTTGTTTTCATATCACTTATTTTCTTACTATTTCATATTCTGACTATAAATTTTGAATAATTTTCCCCAAAATATTCGCTATTCCACCCTTCCCAATTTATTTGATTATCATTGTTTAAATTTAGGTTACAGATTATACCAAGTGATAAGAGTTATTTGATTTGTCATCACAATACACAAGTTTATTATGTAATATATATTATGTAATATATTATTATTTAATAAAAAATCAATATAAAAATTGAATCATTCAAGTTTGCTTTGATAAAAAATTTGGATAAATCAAATTAATAACAATTTTGCTATGTTGTTATATAATTTTGTTATTCTATATACTATTGTACAAATGTAGTATTTCAGTTTTTTCATGAGGTGAATATATAGATATATTCATAGCTTCTACCAGTTGCTAATTGCACTTTTAAAGATGAAATTTTGCATAGAACATGCGTAATTGGAACCCAGCACATATCTTCTCTATGTGGCCAAGTAAAAGTGTTTGAGGAAATAGACTGCTTCATGAACTTTATAAGGATATCTTAATTTTTTTCAGACATTTCCACAATATTACCTAAAAACCATTTTTCATCATAAACACATACTATATAAATTCCTGGTGAAAGAGAGGCAAGTGGAATCATATAGTTCTGCTGCATTGTTGAAATATTTACATTAATAAACACATTGTCGAATGACACCCGTCTCATCTGTAGAGTTGTTAATGATTTTGGTATAAAACAATGGTGGTTTCTTGTTCCTGGAATTGTTGAACAAGTAGCTTAGTGTTCTTCTAATTTAAAATTTATGCAATGTAATCTACTGCATCATTTGAAATGTATTGAAAATGTATTCTTTTAATATTTTGTCTACACCAATGATACATTTTCTCAGATGAATTGTTAGGATCAGTTAGTGATTGTAAACTTGCCCCTGCTAAAAGTCTTTTGACAGTGCCCCCAACACATCATAAGCACTCTGTTCATGCAATTTAGTAAAAAATGCCATTCTGCAGATACCTCATGATCTTGTTCATGTTGACATAAGTTAAATATGTTTTTATTATTTTTGTATTGTGAACTTGCACCATAACTGAAATAAATGCAATGGTTGAAGTAAGTTATCAACTCTTTTAAATGTTTTAATTCTTCATGAATGAAACAATGAACTGAGTTTGTATTGTGTTGCTAATGTTCTGAAATGATAAAAATACTTTTACACTTTATCTTTTTTTTCTTCCAAAGTAAATAATATAAGGATGCAATGTTGCTTGGCTGTTGTTCCAATGGAAACCTTGTACTGCATCTTGAATTAAAAAACTGTAATTTTCAGCAAAGTCTAGTAATATTAAAATATGATTACTTGGTAATGTGATTTTTAGATTCTGCAAATATGCTGCTTGATTTTTGGCTATATAGTGATGGTCTCTTAATAGTGATATTATATAGTGATGGTCTCTTGGTCTATTTGTTGATAAACTTTTTTCAATAAAATCATTCACTGGAAGAGTTACTGGAACTATATCATTTTTTTTTAGCTTTTTGCCACTGATTAAATGTGATTTCTTCAATGCTTTGTTTATCAAATATAGTAGTAAGATACTCTTTAAGTGTGTCAGTATCTGGACAATTATTACAACGGTGCAGCATGCAGTCTTGATTTGTTAAGTCACATACAACTAATGTCAAAATATTTTTATAGTCTAAATTATCTGGTATTTTTAATGCTAAAAGTTTGGCATTCTGGTATACTCAGTAAATGCATAATTAGTGGAGACCTGAAGTACCTCCATCAGGAATAAACTATTTTGACCTAAGTTCGCAAAACTTAGGAAATCCAATATTGCATTTAAGGAAATTTTAACAAACTCTAAATAAAGTTCTTTTATATTAAGTAATAGTCTTTTTTGAAAATGTTGTCTTTTACCATCGACTTGGATTGAGACATCCTGCTTTTTCCCTGGACACATTCGAGAGTATTCATCTGATTGGTAGAACTCATGAACTTGATTTTTTACATTCTCACTAATATGTCTTCCCTCTTTTTTAGATGGTTCTGCCATTATGCCATGCATTTGTTTCAAATGTCTTACAGTTTTTATCATTCTTTGGAAAGCAGAAAAATAGTTTTGTGTATAGTCAATGTTCCAATTCTCAGGAACCAAAGTTAGTAATTTAAGTTTTTCTGATTTTGAAGAAATATCAAACTTTGCTTTAATTAAATCCATTAGTGAGTCCAAGTCTTGTTTACTGTCACAATATAGCTCTTTTGTTTTTAGTTCATCATTTATTAAATCAGGAGAACTTCTAAAACAGTTGCTATTTTCTTTTTGGTGGCAGTATGGATCTTGTTCATCTTTCTTTTTGCATAGCTGATCCTGTCTTTATGGGCTACTAGTTTTAGAGGTGAACAACCAAGGCTATTAATGCTTAAATTAAAGTTTTCTTTTGAAACACGATTCTCATTAAAATCATTGTCTTTGTTTTTAAATGAATCGCTTTCATAATCTTTTTTGTTATTTTTTAAATACAATATTTTACGACATTCTGTACAAAGCTTATGACCAGGTATTAAATCGTATTCCTTTGCAAAAGCAACACTGATTACTCTGACAGATTCTAAAAAGAAACAAAATGATTAAACATTTAATAAGCCTTTATCTATGAAATAATTGATTAATTCAAGTTATTTTTAAATATTTTTTATTTTACTTTTGAGTTTTTTGAATGGATCACAACAAAAGCTTCCGTTGTACGAAAACTCAAATCTATTCAAGAAGATCTTTTCATGATAACAAATAGTTTTTATATGATTAACTTTACATCGTAAGTGCACAAGTACTTGATCTTTTTTGTTTGATTCCTCAAAACATTTAATTTCCTTGAATTTGGTAAATTTTCCTTCATGACAATCTTTGTTTAATGTTTTTCTAATGCAACATTGAGTTAGATCTAAAGATGCACTAGCCATTTATTTTAAATCATTTTCTAAAAGAATTTATTTAGTTTCAATTTTTGAAGTGTAAAGTTTCCATGAGTTTTGAAATAATAATTAAATACAAAATGATAAATTTTATATATAAAATAAAGATAAAAAAGTACACACATAACTTGTTTATAATTTCACATCTTTTAAATGTGTATGTTCAATTCTTGTTTTGTGCATAAAGACACTTCACACATTTGAAAAAAATTAGTGAAACCTTCAATAACAAATTTCTTTTTAAGATTAAGGTTCTGTGCAAAAATATGCATGTTAAAAAGTAAATGGACAGGGGGAGAGGAAGCAATTAAGGCTATTCTATAACTGAGTTTAATTCAGTCTTAGTTTATAGCTTATTCCAAGTAATGATTATGATATACTTTTATAAATATATATTTTTTGCATCGCAGTAGATAATGAAAACTAAAGTACATTAATACCTATACTTTTATTGCTTTTCTTATTGATATAAACCAACTCACCAAGTTTCATCAAAATCTGAAGGGGTCCATGTTGGACCCTAGTTCACTTGGCATGGAATGACCCATTTATCTTTATTATAAGAGATTTTCAAAAAATTAGGCAAGACACTTTTTACACCTTTAACATAAAATATTAAAACAATCATATAATTTTTGTTTATTACTTGAAATTGTTTACTAAAATGTTTAATAAAAATATAAAACTTTACAATATGAATGATTAACTACCATGTAATATCAATTGTTTTAATGCCCATGGGTACTGTAGAATTTATTGAATTAATGTTTCCTTAAAATAATAAGCATATCTTATTAATTTTTCATCTTTAACCCATAATTCTTATACAATTATGAATCAGCATTAAGTTATCTTTCCAACAATATATGAAAAGTATGTTATTGAAAAAATTTGACCATAAAAATTATTACCCCTTTTTAATTAGGACTAAAAGTACACCTTCCGATGCTCTGATTGATGGGGCTTTTTTTTTGGTTAAGTATCATGCTTATGTTCACTTGTGCAAAGTTTTAGCTTTATAGTATTTTATTCTAGGTTAGGGTGATTTTTTTAGTTAATCCAGTGAACTATAACCTAACATTGAGTTATTTAATATTTTCATAAACTGTAAAAGCTGTAATTCTGGTTTTATTTGATTTTTTTCAATTTTGCTACAGTATTGTATCTATTTATTATTTTTATATCTTCAACATCAGGCATTAAAACCCAAAGAGAAACGAAAGATTTAAAATACTTCTGTAGAAGAAGTATTCGTTAAAAGTGAGATCAAAAATTTATAAAATCAAAATACCATTCTCAGCTGACCAATCAACATTGGACAGAATTGCTGCAATAATACACTAAGTTTTAAAGTTTTGACCAAAAGTTATTGCTAATTGTTGTTTTATTAAAATAGTTGTTTGTATTTCACTCATATTTGTATTTTCTGTTATATGATTATGTCATCATATTAACTAAATAAAATTTAAGTTAGTGTGTTTTAAAAAATTAGTAAGATTGCAATTGCAACATAAATTTTTGGAATTTATCCAGTTTTAATTATTTTTAAGTAAACTTAAAACATTTATATTTAAAAAAGATTCAGATTAGTTTCAACAAATTTTAATAAAGTTTCAGATTAAAAATTCAGATTATTTAAAATAAAATTTTAAACTTTTGCTTATGATTTGTTTGAAATAAAAGAAATAAATATTTTGAGCTGTAAAAAAGTATGAGTAAAAAAAAAAAATTTTAGTTAGTTATTTATTTTTTCATTAGTCTATTTTAAAACTAAAGATAAGTTATTTTAAAAAATATTATAGATTAATTTAAATGAATTAATAACATTTTTTCGTTAATATTCATGTAATAAATTTTTTTAATATATAAATTGTTTTAATAAGCGTGTAATATTCATCATGTTAAAACATTTTTCTTGATATTTTAGGTAAAAGAAGCAACAAAACAAATTGTTTTAAATAGTGCTTTCATAAACATATCTCATGTGACTTTTTTTCTAGATGACAGTGGTATATAATTTTTTTAGCTTTTGTAATATAATGTTTTATTTATAGTGTACTAGCAAAAAGCAACCCGTAATACGGGTTTTGGTCGGTCTGTTACATAATTAATTTAGTGGCTGTTTTCCACAATTTAATGTTGCAAAACCTTAACTTATACCCTTTTAGAAAATCGCCTTCAGCTTGAAAAAGTTAATCCATCTGTAAAATTAACATAAAAAGTATGAGGAGGTGAAATAATTAGCAAACTACTACTTAACATTTACTATTACTACTTAACATTATTTAAGTAATTAACAAATGGCATAGTTCATAACAGTGTAAGGCAGAACCATTTTCATCGACCTTCCTAAGTTTAACAAAATACGTTTTTAGTTACTGACACAAAATAATAACACTTCGTCATGCTTTAAATTGACGAAAGTACCAACGAAATCCTTGTAAAAATTTTTATAACACGAACCATTAAGATTAAAATAAAGTTAAAAAGAATAAATTATATTATACAGGAGTTATCAATTTTTTGGTATCCCCTTGATTAATTTTTCTTTAAAAAAGAAAATTGTTAACTTAAAAATGTTTAATGACAAACATGGGTATAATAAATTTGAAAAAATATGTAAACTTAATGCATTAATGCATCATATGACAAACCTAAAATAAAAATTATAACAGATAAGTAGACATAAGAATTTGTAAACCAAGCTGACCCGACCCGGGTCTTGTTAAGTCTGTTCAACACAGACCATTTCTATATTATTTGTTTGGCCTCTTTATTTCATTAATTTTTAGAAAACGGTATTGGCAGAATACCGTTTACTAAAAATTCCTTTTGTAACTCGAAATTTAATTTTCTTAAATATTTTGACTCTAATAAAGAAGTTCCTCCCCTCTTTTTGCTTTAATGGTGACCAGGTGAATAAAATAATAAAATGTAAGATAATGATCTACATATATAAGAATGTTTTCTTTCTTTCCTCAAAAGTGTTGCAAATACAGACTAAGCTAACTAATTAGTTAAACACATAAATAAAACTTGAGTAACTCGATATTAATGCGCAAAACTACAATATTCTCCATGTTTTTAATTACAACCCCCCCCCATTTACAAAGATCCCCTTAAAATACGTACAACAAATTATTAGGCATAAAATAGATAAAATATAAAATTAACTAATAGCATATATTTATATCTTTTTAACTAAGAAAAATTTACAATAAAAAGAAATCAGGTTTTTTTATTTTATAAATTTTATGTGTCATAACGTAATTCTAAAAAAAAAGGAATGAAATTATGATATCATAATTTCAAAAAAGAACAAAAACAAAAACCACTACACAATTACCGAAAATCGATTTACCTATTTATAGTAACCTATTTTAAAATCGCAGTTAAAGATTTATCGAAAATGTAATTATAAAATCTGTTTTGAAGTACAAAAGCATTAACAATACTAAAAAAAAAATCAAACTAAGATATAAATTGTTGTCTTGGCTTTTATAGTTTAAACATATATACAACTGTAAACAAATATGACTTTATAACACATATAAACACATTTTACAACTATTGAATGATAGATATATTTATCAAAAAATATGAAAAAAAATAAATAATGATAAATAAAGTTATATATACAAAATGTGCTCACAACCTTTAACAGTAAATTTTCGAAATGAAAATCTCAAGACTATAAATTAAGAACATTAAAAAAAATAACAATATTTATGTTACATTTTTTATCTACTCTAACTTGAATAAGTTGTTTATCAATTTGAAAAACAAACTATTAAATGCTCTAGTTCTTGAAAATGCAACATATAGTTGACCATGAGAGAAACACGGTTTTTGAGATATTTCTTTTGTCTATATTTTTAATTTCGCGTTACGTAATATATAGACGATCCCTAAAATAAAATACTTGAAACTAAAAAGATTTTATTTATTACAATAACCAATAACAACCAAGGGACAATTTTAAGAATTATATCTTTAAATAGCAAATTATCAAATGCAGTATTAAAAAATACGCAAGAGCTCAGTAATTACATGAGTTTAATCTATTCTCTCTCTTTACTAATTCTTATTTAAGTCTCATCTAAGAGAGAGAGGAAGTGTTTTAAAAACAACACATTAGAAAAAGTAAAAAAGTCATGCAATAAATAACAGTAACTGGTTTTATTATGCTACCAATAAACAAAATTATTTTTACATTAACTAAAAGTTAATTTCCAGCATTTCTTAATTTATTTCCAGCTTCTAACTGTTGACAAATGATTAATATTGTAAATTTCACATCATATTAAATTTACAAAATTAAAACCATGTTTCAACAGTAAGCAAAATAATCAAGTGATGACAAAGACAACTAAAAAAAAAATGAACAATTATATTAAGATTACAAAAGTAAAAAAAAAAAAAAAAAAAAAAAAAAAAAAAAAAAAAAAAAAAAAAAAAAAAAATCATTTAAAACTGAAATTTTTATTATTTGTTACTATAAATAGTAAAATTCATACTTTGCTTTATTTTAAAGTGTCTAATGTAAAGTCAAATAATAGACATCAACAGCGCTTGACACTGAAGCCAAGTAAGTTTTTGGTTCATCAAGCAAAATTTCTTATATTTCAGCGACAATTAATTTTATCATGCCTAGATCTATTTCTTTCATATGACAACAATTTCAAGTCACCTATAACCATTTACACTAATAACTTCTTCGAGCCTAATATTATAAATCTGTTATCATTAAATATATATTACCAGTGGTTATGCTACTGTTACAACTGAATAAATGAACGTTTTATATTTTTACAACTGAAAAATATAAAACAAAATTTATTTACATTATTTTAATTTAGCAAAGAATTTAGAACACAGTGCAAAGTTATTTGCATTGTGTTCTAAATTCTTTGCTAAATTAAGAAAGCCTTCAGGCACAATCTTAATGCACAAAAATAATAAATGCAGAATCTTGTATAAAAAATGAAGCAATGTCAGTCTAAAGTAATATATATGTATGTATATATATTCAAATTTTTTCTATTCTTAATTTTTTCTGAGATAATATTCATATAGATTCAGAGAAATATAAAATATTCCGATATATAGGCACATTTAAGTATATAAACTTACCTGTCAAAAATTACAGTCAGTTTTTCATGTTAAATACATAAAATATATATCTAATATAAAATTAAACAAAAAATTAAACTTACTCAAATCAGTAACAGTTCGACTGTCTAAATATTTTTATTATTAACCCTTCTATTTAAAAAATAAAAACAAATGATTTGAAGTAACTAAAAAGCACTTTAGCTCTTTCCAATTGCACTAGAAAATAAAATAAATCTTGCTTGCTAAGTTGATTAATTCTTAAGAATCTGATAACAAATAAGTAAAAAACCAAGAACAAACAAACATTTATTTACTAAAACTACTCTATTTAAACAAATTAAATGTCACAACTCCAAGGATATATATAGTTATATATAGTTATATATAGTTATATATATATATATAGTTATATATATATATATATATATATATATATATATATATATATATATATATATATATATATATATATATATATATATATATATATATATATATATATATATATATATATATACAGAACTATTTATTAGTGAAAACATATGAAAACCAAAATTTTTTTTACAATATATATAGTATATATTTGATAAATAAACCTCTACAATTTCTTTGGTTCAACAACTCGATAATGATTAATAACAACTCTGTAAACATGAATTTTCTAATAATTTAAATCTTAATAAATTATAACAATTAACTACTTATTTAAACAAATAATTACTTATTAAATTTTAAAAGATTTTATATATACGTAATGTCTACTTAGAAATACTTAATGTCTATTTATACATTAAAAAGATCTACAATTTTGAAAACCTGAAACTTTAAATCTACCTCAAAAAAAAACAGATATATATTGAAAAGTATTTTTATTTCTTTTTAAAAATTTAAAAATGCTTTTTAACTTAATCCCTCCAATATTATTATATAATTTATAGTATATATTGATAAATAAACCTCTACAATTTTCTTGGTTTAACAACTTTTTTAAACTTGGTTTAAAAAAATTTCTAATAAATACATATTTAGATACCTTAAAATGTAGCATAACACAACACACTTTTGACAAATTCCAGAAGAAATTTTCTTAATTTTTTTATTCCTTATTATTTTTCCTTAGAGAATATATATATGTAGATATAGAGAAATATAAAATAGACTGAAATAAATCGAAAACCTTAATTTATGTATGAGAAAATAACTTGAACTTACTAAAAAAGCGATCAGCTTCTCTAAAACTGCTCTAAAAAATAAAACAAATACTGCTTAAAATGTTGTACTAAATAAACTATTTAATAAAATGTTGTACTAAATAAACTATTTTACCAGTCAATTTAGTTCTAACTTAATCTAAAAAATGAAAAATAAATACATATTTAGATACCTTAAAATGAAGAATAACACAACACCCTTTTGACAAATTCCAGAAGAAATTTTTTTTATTTTTCTACTCTCAATTATTTTTGCTAAGAGAAAATACATATAGATATACATATATATATACATAGCAAACTAACAATTATTTAAATTTTTATTTTAAAAAACAAACAACATTAATTCTTCTTGAAAATAAATGTATCAGCTCCAATTTGATTGCTGATTTTACTCGAATGACCGCATGGAATATATAACTGCGCTTAGAAAATTCTAGAGGCAAAGAAATAGTATATTTTACATAATGCAGAACCGTAATTAACAAAACGAACAATAGGCGTAACAATGCGTAACTATGCGCATTAATATTCATAGGCTATTAATTATAGGCGATTAGATCTCTCTTGATTAACTAAAGAATTTAAATTCTTAATAAACTCTAACTAAATTTTAACAAACAAACAACCAAAATAAATCTTCATATTAATAGTACGTTATTAAGTTGATTAATAGATCAAACAATTTAATCTACTCTAATAATCTACTACCTTATTAATAAACTTTAATTTTTTTTCTACGACTCAGTGTAACTATAATATAGATATTTTTAAAGTAAAAAAGAATTTAATATTATAATATATATGATTTTAAAAACCTGAAATTTTAAATCTACCTCGAAGAAAACAGATATATATTGAAAAGTATTTTTATTTCTTTTTAAAAATTTAAAAATGCTTTATAACTTACTTGTTTCGATATTATCACCAATGTCTAAATAGAAAAACAAACAAACATTCAAGTCGACTCATTTGTAAATCTTATAATATATATGATTTAAAAAACCTGAAATTTTAAATCTACCTCGAAGAAAACAGATATATAATAAAAAGTATTTTTATTTCTTTTTAAAAATTTTAAAATGCTTTATAACTTACCTGTTTCATATTATTACCAACGTCTAAATAGAAAAACAAAGATATATGAGTTATATATAGGATTTTAAAATATATATGATTTTAAAAAACTGAAACTTTAAATCTACCTCAAAGAAAACAAAGAAAAAATTTCTTTTTAAAAATTTAAAAATGCTTTTTAACTTACTTGCTTCAATATTGTCATCATCTAAATAGAAAAACAAACAAACATTTAAGTCGACTTATTCTTAAATCTAGTTTAATTTCTTCAATAATAAAAAAAATTTAATCTTTGAGGATTAAATTCATTTACAAAAATCCGTTTAAACCATTTTAACATTGTAAAGTTAATTTAAAGTTTTAAAAAACTGAAACTTTAATTCTACCTCAAAGAAAACAGATATATATTGAAAAGTATTTTTATTTCTTTTTAAAAATTTAAAAAGACTTCTAAACTTACTCCCTCCAATATAATTATATAATATATATAGTATATATGATAAATAAACCTCCACAATTTCCTTGGTTTAACAACTCGATTATGATTTATAACAACTCTGTAAACATGAATTTTCTAATAACCTAAATAAATTACAGATAGACAAACATAAACTAACACAATTAAATCCTAAACCAAAATTCATTCATGCAAGACAAATAATTTTATATTTATTGAAGAGCCAGAAACATATTTTTTTTCAAAGAGCTAAAGTATTAACAATATTAAAAACAAATTTTATTTATAACAAAATTTTTAATAAAAATGAAATTAAGATAAATTTATAACAAAATGTTGTCATGGCTTTTATCCCAATAACCAAAACTAAGTGAAAGCATGAAACTACCCATAAATATATTTTAACGCTAGACACAAATTAAGAATTAAAGTAATCTATAACACGAAGCTTTAAATTTAAAATTACAATTTAAAAAAGATTACAATAAATTAATTACTTTTAAATTTAAAAAAAAATTTAGATTACCTATAATTTTAAGCTACTAAACATTATCTACTTAATGTCAACTTAGATATTTTGAACTCGTACCATGAAAGGTTGAAGGGAAATCTGTAAGTAAGCACGCGGTAAAGAAAAGTCTAGAAACTACTTAAAAAGTGTATTTTACAGATATACTATAAAACAATACGCGTAACTATGCGCATTAATATTCATAGGCTATTAATTATAGGCGATAACTTAATTTTCAAGAAAAACACAATTTTATTCTTGACATATTTTGTAGTTAGTACATATTTTAGGAAACTTGAAAAACTCTAATGTTTTGAAAAAGATGTTTACAGTATTTATGCTTTATCTAAGACCTCAATTCTTTTCTACCACCTTTTCGACCAATTATTTCAGTAATTAGGACATAATTATAAACTTGCCAAACATTTTTCTGATTTATTGTGTTATTACATTTATATAAAACATTTTGAGCCACTTTCATCTTTAAAGAACAAATCCTAACTTTATAGTTTCTTTATATCTTATATCAAATAAACTTTTAATATCATAGGAATTTTTTATATCAATTTCTTTTCAAGATGTCCTACTTTGTAGGAAGTCCTTGCTCATTTTCAAAATTTCTTCTCCCTTCCATGTAGTTTGAAAAAATCTGAGTTCAGCAAGTAGCCATTGGTTGTCATTCTTTCTATAATTGGTCTGTATTAATGTAGTTCCATCACATATTTTTATGCTCTTGTCCAACTTTGCAAACTTTGACTCACATCTAAGATTTTTCAGTGGCATGTGCTTAATTTTGCTGTCTGTTCTCTCATTTTCAAGATCAGAGTCTTTCTGTCATTATAGTCTGGATTAATGACTGGAGAGAACAAGGTCATCTCTTTTAACTGTCGAATTAATGTGTCTATAATTTCAGTCAAGTTGGCAGTGAGAAACTTTTCTCTGCCACAGTTAAAGTCAGCATTGTTTCTAGCTTCTTTCAGTTGTGATTTTTATTTGAAAAAACTCCTGCACACCATTCCAGCTTGCATCATATTTAGTAGTACACGGTTTTTCTGTTCTTCTATTATCAATTCCAAGTAATTTCATTGTAGGAAAAATAACCATCATGCCTACTTTGGCGTACACTTCTGAACAGAGAGTGAACCAATCTTTCTGTATATTAACCAGTATCCAAGTTTGTTTGATTTTTTGTCCAGATTCACTTCAAAAAAGTCTTGGATTGATTGTCACCTGGTTACGAACTCTTTTGCACTTTCAGTAATGCGTCCATAGAAATTAGAAAGAAAACCTCTGAATGCACTATGTTCATTATTTTGAAGATCCATCCAATCTTTATATTATGTGTATGAGGATGCGTAATTTTTTTGACTTAAACACCTAGTTTTTTTAAAAAATATGCTATGATCTCCAGAATGGTCTGACATCTAAAAATCTATAGCACCTTTCAGTTCATCCACAGTAAAGTTTGCCAATACTGCAAGACACTTCAGCTTGAATTGGTAGATTATGGCACCCTCAGACCCTGGATGAAGAGTATTTTCAATATAGCCTGTGGTTATATTGAAAATACTCCTATTATATAATATTCTCCACTCTCTGTCTGGACCACTGATTGTAATGTGGCCTGCCTTGATATTGTACAACTTGTGACCGACAGCTTTGGTTGTATTGTCTAAGTCAACTGTAACAACTTCAATAACATCTTTATTGAGAAGATAATTTGTGGCCATCTGAAGATTGAGGTAAGATGTATCTCCATAAAATGGATGCATAAACACTGGACATCTTATTATATGTTCATCCAAACATTTATGACTAGTTCTTACCGGAATCTTTGGGGACATTTTTTCCTGGACTTGTAGGGTTGTTTCTCAAACTTGTACGTGTTTCTGGTATGATTGTAAGCGTGGCACCGAAGTCTTGATCTTAGTTTTCCAAGTTGATACCTTGAACATCATCCCTGTTTAGGACATCTATATTAGCATCCATTTTTCCTGCTTACTGATTTCCTCCATAGATTTTTCTTTTTTTTATTTGGCTGATGGCTTTCCTCATTTCTCTTCACCTGTTTTTTCCATTTCTGTGAAATTGTTGATGTACAAATTGCTAAGTAAGAGTCGTAGCAATTATCATTATAGAATGCCTCGTCTTTATCTGTCATTTTAATGCTAAACAACTCTTTTAATTTCCATTGTTATGCCACATCATTTGTTCTGATGTCATAGGCTCTGCTTGTCATATGCATGTTGAAATCTAAAGCTTTCTGTATCCATTGACTTGTTTTCTTGTAATTTGATTTTTATGTTGTTTAACCAAAGTCATGAAAGTTTGGTATTTATCTCTTGGCTTATCATTGCATCTTCTTGTCTATGTTTCGTTGACACAGTAGATAATCATTCTTCTATATTTAGTTGTCGGATAGTTCCTGTGCCACAATTTGCTTGCATCATTGTGAGAAAACTTTAGAACCAGGTCTAACTGAATGTAGGAGTATCCCTCCAGTTAAATTTGTACCACTTTGCAACTTAGATTTATCGATAAACATCTTCTTGGTAAAATGTCTTGGTAAAACGCCTTCTCAATAAACTTCTTCTTGGTACACTACCCCCACAATTTAACGAGTTACAATATCACTTCTAGTTTTGACTGAGCTATCCCTGTTCCTTGGCGTGGTGGATTGGTGTGTTAAGATCTTGAATGAAAAATCAGCATTAAAACAATGGGCTTTTGTAGCAAAATGAACATGCTGCTTGTGATGTAAGCACTTTATTCGGTCATGTAGGTAGGTTATTTATATCAGACTAAATGTGCTCCAGGCCCAAAATTCTGCAAATTTGAATTCAGCATTGAATTTCACCTTTGAAACAGCTTGTTATAGAAAAACTTTTAGATTTGCCCCACTCTAATAAAGAAAAAATAAGATTTAAAGATACAGAATTTATGGGTTTTTGTGCCAGCAGGATCAGTGGAGTTAGAGCCGAGCCATTCAGTGTAATTAAAGAGCATTAAAGTCACCTATAACATTATAAATTCATGAGCATTAAAGTCACCTATAACAACAATATTAGCATAGGGTTAAAGAAAAAGCGCATGGTCAATTTGATAAGAAATTATATCTAAAAGAGTGCAATCTTGAGAAGAAGGAGAAGAACAAAGAGATTGATGAGAATTTAAATTAGTTGCACAAAAAGCAAGATTCAATTGATGGAAAGTAACTTGAAAGTCCACAATTATTTGTGAAAGATACATTGGAACATTTAAGTGACGGGTATGGTTTTTTATGTCTAATATTTTTGGTTTCTTTGGGCATGGTTTAAGTTTAAAGAGAACTTGACTCATTAATTGTTTGAGTATGGCTACCCAAGCAATTAGCTATGCAGTTATTTTAGTCCTGCTAATTAACCCAAAGTTGTAACTTAGGGCTCCATATGTGGCCTTGAAAATGCATACCAAGTTACTAGAAGTTACTAAAAGTTTATTAGGAGAACCCTCCAGGAATTCGAAAACAAGGATAAATGAGCACCTTATAAATGGCAGACAATCTTATCTATTTAAATTTAGTTCATATATTTATGCATTTAAATTAATCCATTAGTTGTAAAAAATTTATGATTGTTTTGAAATATTAGATATTTCATATTAAATGGAAAAATCTCATTATATTATAAAATTTTCAATTTAATTTACTTTATTACAATCTTTAATTTTTTTCTTTTTCTGTTTATCATGTCATAATTGGTTTAATAATTTTGATTGGTTTATAACAAGTTTATTTATCTGTTGATTGGTTTATAACAAGTTTATTTATCTGTTGATTGGTTTATAACAAGTTTATTTATCTGTTGATTGGTTTATAACAAGTTTATTTATCTGTTGATTGGTTTATAACTAGTTTATTTATCTGTTGATTGGTTTATAACAAGTTTATTTATCTGTTGATTGGTTTATAACAAGTTTATTTATCTGTTGATTGGTTTATAACAAGTTTATTTATCTGTTGATTGGTTTATTACTAGTTTATTTATCTGTTGATTGGTTTATAACAAGTTTATTTATCTGTTGATTGGTTTATAACAAGTTTATTTATCTGTTGATTGGTTTATAACAATTTTATTTATCTGTTAATATTTCTCTGTATTATCCTAAGTTTTAATCAAATTTAAATTAAATCATTTAAAAATTTAGTATGTAACTACAAAACATGTCAAGAAAAAAAAATTTGATTTTTTTTCCAAAATATTTACCCTTTTTTTTGTTTTTAAATGTTTCAAAATTTAAATTAAAAAAAAATTACAATTTTAAAAAAAAATTTTTATTATCTTACTTTGATTTAGTACTATAAATGTAATGAAATATATTTAAGTTTTTAGTTTAAAAAATTTTTTGAGTCTTTTTTTTTTTTTTAGTTTTATCCTGCAGTAATATTGAATATGATGTTTTTTTAGTTTTATCCTGCAGTAATATTCAATATGATGTTTTTTTAGTTATATCCTGCAGTATTATTGAATATGATGTTTTTTTAGTTATATCCTGCAGTAATATTGAATATGATGTTTTTTTAGTTATATCCTGCAGTAATATTGAATATGATGTTTTTTTAGTTATATCCTGCAGTAATATTGAATATGATGTTTTTTTAGTTATATCCTGCAGTAATATTAAATATGATGTTTTTTTTTTTAGTTATATTATGCAGTAATATTGAATACGATGTGGACCAAGAAAAAGTTACTCTGCATTATGATCAAGAGTTGCCTTTAGGTTTTGCAAAGTTAAATATTGTATTTGTTGGTGAACTAAATGACAAAATGAAAGGATTTTATCGAAGTAAATATGTAACAACATGTGGCTATGAAAAATATTGTGCAGTCACACATTTTGAAGTATTTAAAAAGTGTTAAATATATAAATTTAAATGAATTTTTTTAAAAAGAGGCATTTAAAAATTAATTTCCATTTTTTTTAAACAATTTGTATGCCATTTTCAGTAATGCTACTTTAAAATTTAAGAATTATTTAATCCTTTCTGTATTATGCTTGGCACCTTTATATTAAAAGATAACATCCTTGTATTACACCCATTTTCACTCTTTTATTACTGGGTCACTTGTGTTTAAATCATGTTCTTTTTACAAAATATTTTTTTAAATTAACTTATATAAACTTGTATTTTTTGAATTAACTTATATTTCTAAAAATGAAAAAAATCAAAAAGATCATGTTATCAATAATATAGGCTTTAATTAAAAAATAGGTTTGATAAGTTGAAGCTAACTTTAATTTAAAATTTAAATAAAATAAAGTTGTTTTGCCTAAATCTGATCCTTTTATCAAACTTAAAGATTGATATTATTAATAAGTTATTATAAGTTTGATAATTTACATTTGTCGAATTTTAATACAATAAGCAACCATGTTAAAATAGTTTTGCAAATTAGCAAGATTCAATAATCATTTTTCAGAGGTTCTGTTCTATAATAGGTTAGTAAATCGTTTTTGGGTGTGAAGTACATGTAATAAAAGGGTTATATCTTTTATGAGATGTCTAATGTGAATAGGATATCTGTTAGATGTCAAATGAAAATACGATATCAGTATGATCTGTAGAAACAACTTTATATATAAAACTCATATAAACATCATTTTTGTTGCTTCAATTTCTAAATATAATTACTTTTTTATTTTTTAAGTTACAAAGTAACTTTTCGACTTTTTATTTTTAACTTGGTTCTTGCTTTAGAAATTTGGAAAAAAAATTGATTAAATTGATTTTGTTTAAAATTTCTTCAATTGCAAAAATTTTGGATTTTATGCAAAATTGAAATCTTTTGAATTACTATACAAGAAATGATTTTATTAGTTTATAATTAAGATATTGCATTAAAGATGGCGATTTTAATACAAATATTTTTTAAATAACTAAAGATTAAGAAACAAAAAATGGCTAAATTATATTTGCTGGTTTTTACATGTAATTTATATATATATATATATATATATATATATATATATATATATATATATATATATATATATATATATATATATATATATATATATATATATAATATTATATTACATTTAACATATATATTAATATAATTTTGCTTTCATGCAGCTTAGGATTTATAAATTATCATAAAGTTTTTACTGTATATAAATTATTTCCATTCAAATTAAAATAATTTATATACATTTACTGTATATAAATTAATTACTTGAATGGAAATAATTTATATACATTTACTGTATATAAATTATTTCCATTCAAGTCTTATTATTATTATATTATTATTATTATTATTATTATTATTATGCATAGCACACTTGCCTCAGAAACAAAAAATCTGTGGTTCAAGTCCACCTCTGGGCAAGTTTTGCAACATCGGTTAGGAAGGAGGCATGAACTTCCAATTAAATGTTTGTCGCAGTGCTCTGTGATAAGACCGTAAGGACTTCTTGGGGCACCTAAATAAATAAAATATATTATTATAAAAACTCAAATGCATTTTTTTAAATTTGGTTTTAAAATTTTATAGCAAAAACTTTTAACAATAGTTGTATTAATGTAAATATTTATTTAATGTTTTGTTAACATAGCATATTAATTTTAATAGGCTTTAATTAGCAAAAACTATTAATGTTTTTAGCCCACTGGTGCCCGTCATGCATTTCCTTGTTGGGATGAACCAGAAATAAAAGCTACATTCCGAATTTCTATTGTTGCTTCTGAAAAAACTGTGCTATCAAATATGGTAAAAGTTTTTCTCGCTTTAATTTTAAGAAACTTTAAGAAATTATAATTAAGTAAATTTGATTACAAACTTTAATTTAGGATCTTTATGAAAAGAAAGTCTACCATAATGACAGCTCATTGCATGTGTACTCTTTTAATACAACACCAGTTATGTCAACTTACTTAGTTGCTTTTGTTGTTGGTAATTTTGATTACATTGAAGGATTTGTTGAAGATATTCCAGTCCGAATTTACACTCCTGTTGGAAAATCAGAGCAAGGAAGTTTTGCTCTTGAGGTTAAATAAATTATAAATATAATTAAAGTATAAATATAAATAAAGTATAATTTTTTTTTATTCTACTACTTTAGTGACCAAGTTTTTTTTTTATTCTACTACTTTAGTGACCAAGTTTTTTTTTATTCTACTATTTTAGTGACCAAGTTTTTAAATGTTGCTTTTATAATTTCTTTATTTCTATAACTTTGTTGAGACTCAAATCTTTTGTCATTTACTCAAGATCAAAAAATTTCGTTGCAATAAGTCTTTAAAATATATTTAAGCTAGTTTTTAGAATGAGAAGTAAGAGATAAATCTATTCTTTTTAGTATTAAATCCATTATAATATTCTGGTATGATGGTTTGGTGTTTGTTCAGAAATATTTTATGCTAGTCAGTCACATCACAAGCTTTAAGTGTACAACATAAACAGCACAGACTTACTTTTAGTTTTACTTATATACTCATATGCACAAAGAGCCTTTTACAACATTTTGCATGCTTTTTGGAAAAAAAAATGAAAGTAAAAAAATATATAAATAAAAGTTTTGAGAGCATGAAAAGACAGATACAGTAAAAGATTGCATAAGTTAAGTCAAGTAAGATTGGTTTTAGTTGATTAAACAAAAAATGATAGCTTGTTTGAACAACATGGTATTTGTTGAAAAGAGAATGCAACCTGAGAAAGAGAAAATGGGACAGGGGCCTAATCTTGGCAGCTAGAGCACGTCCAAACTACATTTACAATACATTTTTGGATTTTGTCTAGAAGAGAAAAGGCATCATTAGAAGTATCAGTCAAAATATGAAAACAGTATTAGATACAGGGGCGAATAAGTTATTTGTAGAGGTAGAGGAAATGGAGTACTCAGTGTGTTACCATCATCAATTAATAAATATCATATTGTGATAATTTTGCGCAGTAAATAAAAACTCAGATCAAAAGTTTTCAATCAAAAGTTTTTAGCTTACATTATTTTTCAGATCAACAGCTTTCAAACAAAATTGCTAAAAGTTTAATAAATGGTTTCAGTATGAGAATTTTTGATAAAGTTGTTGCAAATGTAACCTAAGTTAAAAATAGATTCATTTTAAACTTTTTTTTTTTAATTTAATCAGGGTTTGCCAGTGATAATATTTGATCTAAAAACATCAATCACCAAAAATTTTGAATTTAGGATGAAAATAGTTTGAAAAAAATTTTGAATTTAGGATTTCTCAGTTTCAATGTAAAAGATGCTCTACTTTTCTTTCTTGTTTTTTATTTTCCGAAAGTTTTTTTCAGTGTCTCATATTCGGTTATCAATCTGATCAACCCAATCCTTCCTTCTAGTCTTTGTTGGAATACAAGCAGGTAACAAAAAGTTTTCAATGATGTTGCTAATTAGATAATATGCAATCAGTCTTGTTTATTTTCTAGATTTGTTTTCTCTCTCAAAAAGATATTTTTGCATACAGCTCTATTCAATGGTAACTTTCCTCTTTTAAAATTCCTAAGGAAAAACCAATAATCTAATGATTTAAATGAGAAGAATGTTTTTTTTTTAGCGGCAATATTTTTGTTTATAGCAACAGCTGGAATATGTATTGGATCTAATAATTTTTTTTTTCCTGATTTGAGTACTGTCTCTTCTACTTCAATAGATAGATTATTTCCCAGGCTAGAAGTCTACCAAACTACTTTGGTGTGGGAGTATTTTTCGTTGTTTAATACAAGACTGAAGCGCGTAATACTAAACTATAAGTTTAGATATAAACTTTGTAAAATTGAAAGGATATAGAATAAGGTTCATTAAAAACTTTATAAATTAAACTGTAGCAACTTATGCTTAATAATATTATGTTTTTAAGAACTATTTTTGCCTCAAGAGAATTAAGTTTTTAAAACTTTATGACTTCCTGAAATGCAATTTAATAATAGTAAACTCAATATCGCAAAAAATATTGAGATTAGAATGTTTGAAAGTATTGCAATGAGGAACTAAACTAATTTGTTATGCAACATCTGTGGTGTTACATAACAAATCTCTTGTGGGATAAATACAATTAGTTGTAAATTAATAAAGTTTTGTAGATTTATTTCTTAGTGATTAACAATTAAATTATATAATCCCTACTAAGAAACAGTCACAGTGGGTAAAAACATTGCGGAACACTTGCACAATCTGTCAATCAAACTTCCAATGTTTTGTGGGGATCTAAAAATCATCCTAAGATCTAAATTTTTGGAATTTAAGGTTTTTAAATCAAATCTTATCACTGGTAAAAAAACCCAGTTAAAGTTAAAAAAAAAGTTTAAAATGGACCACTCTAATATGAATTTTTAATTTTAGTTTACAACAAATTTATCAAAAATTCTCTTACTGAAACCCTTTAATAAACTTCTAGCAATTTTGTTTGAAAGCTGTTGATCTGAAAAATAATGCAAAAACTTTTGATTCTGACAATAAAATAGGAAACTTATGACCAAAAATATCATTTAACTTACATTACGCAGAAAAGCTAAATTAAAAAATGTTTCAACTTTGAGGAACAACCTCTGCCAAACAATATTGTGAATTGAATTGAACATTTTTACAAGATGTTATTCATTAATTTCATAATACAAATATAAAAGTTTCATTAGAGGTAAAAGATTAAGAAAATTATAAAAGTGTTATCTTGATACCATGCATTTAACTTATGGTACATCATACATGTTATCATGCGTTTATTAAGAAGGATACCCTCTGAAATGAGCTCATATCTCTGTAACAAAAAAAAAAAAATATGTTAAGTTGAAAACTTACAGAAAATAAGTTAATTGCTTAAGCAGCTGAAAAAGCAACCAAACCCATATTAGGTCATTAGTAAGTTTAGTAAAACCATGCCTGGCTATTGCGCATTAAATATATACAACTGAAGGTGTCAGAAATTGTTTGGGTGTCTTTGTATTAAATGCCATCTGTTTCTCCTATTTATAGAGTATGAAGTAATTTTAGTCAATTTAAAACCGATTACAAGAGATTTGTATTATTTAACACTAGAAGCAACACTAGAAGCCTGGAAAAATTGTTTTCAATACTTCCTAAAAAACATTGTTTAAATTATTCATTAGCTGATTCATTAGCTGATTATTGCCTTAAAATATAAACATTCGTTTTATGTTTAAAAAAATGTTTACCAACAATTGTAAGAAGGATTCAAAAAAATGTTTACCAACAATTGTAAGAAGGATTCAAAAAAATGTTTACCAACAATTGTAAGAAGGATTCAAAAAAATGTTTACCAACAATTGTAAGAAGGATTCAAAAAACTTAAAATGTAAAAGCATGAGACTTAATAATAATACACATATAATAATAAAAAATTTCAGTTTTATGATAAAACTTATGTAAGTTCGTACATACATTTCTTAAATATATATTTCTTCATATTGCACACATATCTTTCATCTTTTTCACTATAACCAGGGTTGGCCAGGAAAGCGTGCAATTTCATGTCATAATATGACCAAATATTATTTGACACAAATATTATTTGATTTGAAAACTTGACCACAGCTGTTAATATGTTTTGAAAATTTGTATACGCTTATGCTAAATATGCGCTGAAAAAATTATTTCAACTTAACTATAAAGAAACTTAAAAAAAAAACTCATCTTTAAAGAAGGAAGTAAATCTTCGTAAAAAAAACATAACAAAAAAAAAATAACTTTACTAAAACTAAAATAAAAAATTAAAACTTATCCAAAATAAATAATAAACTATTTTTTTTTTTTTTTTTCAAACATCTTCCCTTCCAACAAGGCTGCAAGCAACCTCTAATTAGTGTTGGAAGTTACTGGAAGAGAAAAGATGAAGATTGTAGAGCAAGATAATGATTGACAGACGACTTAAAAGATTGCAAATTGTATGAATCAGGAATGCAAGATGAAGGAAGCAAATTCCAAAGAACTGATGTTGGAGGAAAAAAAAGTAGACGAATAAGAGTTTTTGGAGCACTTAGGAACAGTTACAGAAATAGGATGAGACTTAATAAAATGACGAGTAACATGAGAGTGAGTTTTAGTAGATGGCACAAGAGACACTAGCTCTTTAGAGCAGTGCCCATTATAGTATTTGTAGAAAAGAGAAAGAGAAGCAACATTACGACGATGTGATAATGGTTAAAGGTTGGTTGCAAGAGCAGGTCCAAAAAAATTTATCTTCTAGGATTAACTCTTACATCTGAAAAATCAGAAGTAAGAGTTAATCCTAGAAGATAATTTTTTTTTCTGAAAAATCAAAAGTAAGAGTTAATCCTAGAAGATAAAGGGTAGATGACTCATTGAGTACATCACCGTTCATAAATATAGGAAGGTCTAAATTATTGTGATAACGATTGGCTGAAAGTAAGAGTTAATCCTAGAAGATAAAGGGTAGATGACTCATTGAGTACATCACTGTTCATAAATATAGCAAGGTCTAAATTATTGTGATAACGATTGGCTGAAAGTAAGAGTTAATCCTAGAAGATAAAGGGTAGATGACTCATTGAGTACATCACCGTTCATAAATATAGCAAGGTCTAAATTATTGTGATAACGATTGGCTGAAAAAAATTGAGTTTTATCTGAATTAAAGTTCACCAGCCACTGTGAGCCATACTGTAGCAGAAGCAAGATCTTTTACAAGCTCAAATGCCCTTTTAAGCAATCAGAAAGAGTTGTCTTCTTATCATGGCAAGAGTAAATGGTCGTATTATCAGCAAACAATGCCACTTTAGATAAGAGAATATCTGGAAGATCGTTAATGTAAATTAAAAAGAGTATAGGGCCAAGGATTGAACCTTGAGGAACGCCTGAGGTTACAGAATAAGAAGAAGAGTGCTGTCCATCAAGGACAACCTTTATACTACGATTGGGAAGGAAGGATTCAATAATCTTAAAGATGTTTCCAGAACCACCGTTAAAAGAAAGCTTATGGAGAAGACCAGTATGCCAAACTTTATCAAACGCTTTAGAAATGTCAAGAGCAATGGCCTTAACCTCTCCACCTTTATCTAATGCGCGATAAAACCTATCGGTTATTACTGATAGCAAATCAGCCGTAGAACGAGAAGATCGAAATCCATATTGATGATCAGAAAGTAAATTATTAGATTCAAGATGAGAGATTAAGTGTTTGTTAATTAAAGATTCAAAAACCTTGCTTATGATAGGAAGAAGACTAATGGGACGGTAGGTAGACAAATCAGATCGCTCTCCAGAATTTAAAAAAATAGGGATAACAGATGCTGCTTTCCAGCAGGCCGAAAAACAAGGCTCTGATAAGCACTTGTTGAATAGTTTTGAAAGGATAGACGAGAGCTCCGGAGAACACTTCTGCAAGACTGTAACAGGTAATTAAAGATTCTCCAGACGTCACGAGAGCCTAATTTGATGAAAAATGATGAGATACCAGATTTCATGATCTGAGAAAAGCGGGCTTTGGCATTAGACAAAACATTTTTACAATGGTTCCTAAAATTGCTACTAAAAATTGTCATAACTTTTTATTGTCTGATTTTCATAATTTTTTCACCTCATATATACTGTATTTGAGGGCTTTCTAAATATGTATAACATTCTATTATTTGATCAATTTCAAAAAATCAATCCACATATCTATTAGTAAAGATAAATGTGTCGAAGTATTTATTTTCAGTGTTATTTAAAAATCAATTTTTTCAGTGCGTTTGTTAAAAACCGTGACTAAATCATCAAAACAAAATATTATTTGAGTGGTCATATAAAGTCTTGAAATTGCACGCTTTCCTGACTGAGCCTGTATAAGGCTATAAAGTATCTTATGTCTTATCTTCAATATCTTTTACATAACATATAAACTTTTCTTTTTTTTCTTTTTTTGCATTAATGAGTATTATTGCCTTAAAGCTATATTTACTCAATTAGTTGAAAATATTTGTCATTTATTTTGGACTATTTATTTTGCTAAAATTGTTATAGGTTTCAAAACAATGTTTTTTTAATCAATCATAAATTTGTGGTATTTCTTTTTACTTGGACTGTTAAAAAAATGTTCACCAACTGGTAGATGGTTCTTTGTTATTTTATTACTCATCTAACTTTATTTCATATTTACGTTTTCTGGGTCATTTGTTCAAAAGTAAACAAAAGCATTGAATATATAAATTAAACAATCAAATTAACATAATTATTAAAGAATATTTGGTATTTGTTATACTTTTCACTGAGGCCTCTGATGATCCAGATGGGATCCATCTGATGATATAGATGGGATCCATCTGATGATCCAGATGGGATCCATCTGATGATCCAGATGGGATCCATCTGGTGATCCAGATGGGATCCATCTGATGATCCAGATGGAATCCATCTGATGATCCAGATGAAATCCATCTGATGATCCAGATGGGATCCATCTGATGATCCAGATGGGATCCATCTGATGATTCAGATGGGATCCATCTGATGATCCAGATGGGATCCATCTGATGATCCAGATGGAATCCATCTGATGATCCAGATGAAATCCATCTGATGATTCAGATGGGATCCATCTGATGATCCAGATGGGATCCATCTGATGATCCAGATGGGATCTATCTGATGATCCAGATGGGATCCATCTGATGATCCAGATGGGATCCATCTGATGATCCAGATGAGATCCGTCTGATGAACTAGATGGGATCATATGAAAATGTGCAGTCGATGCAGATATCAAAATAATAAAAAAAATACAGTTGATACATAAGGAACAATATGAAGGTATATGTACAGTTAAACAGGAATTGATTATAAATTGAAACCATACAGATGGTATTTTAAGAATTCTCATAAAGATGGTTCTTTAACTAGAAAGTCAAATAATAATGATCAGCATCATGGTAAAACAAGTTTAATAGCTGATTAGGGTCTTTATAAGTACCTTGCATTACTCTGTGGATTTGACCCTCTTCATGAAAGTGGTTATTCATCTGATTGCAAGAGTTCATTTATGGACAGAGTTTACAACAGCATGTAATTCCCAGTTTCATGCAGTAGAGCAAAGGAATATACAGGAATTAGAATTAGGGGGAATTACTACAGTTATTAGAGGCAGATGCAGATGTAGGAAAATAGAAAGAGTCTAAGGGACATTGTGAAAATCCTGGGGTTAATAAAACAAAATGAGCAAGAATATAGGTAGGTATTAAAGCTGTAATTAAAAATTACTCAATTATGCAAGTGCTGAGAAACAGACTTTAAAATAATAATGATGATGTTGATGATTAAGATGATTATGATAATGATAATGATAAATCATGGTTTATCACATTTTACCACCCCAGCTACAAACCTGACTCTAATCAAAATCAAGACCCTGTTGGTTACTATTAACTTGTAGTTATTTTATGGTTTTACTTATTTTTAATGATTGTTGTTAAAGAAATGTGTTGCAGTTATAATAAAAACATTAAAATCCAGTTTTGTTCTAAAATTTCTTTCTAAATTTGTATTATTTTAGTTTATATTAATAATTAAATTGAATGTTGATAAGCTATAATATCTGTTGGAATTCATTTCAATTAATAATGTTTTACTGGTTCTAGTGTTTAAGAAGTTAAGAAGTAGTTAGTGTTTAAATTGTTAAAATCTTTTAATGACTAAAAAATTTTCTTTTAGTTAACAATAAAATGCATGGGTTTTTACAATAAATATTTTGGAATCAAATATCATTTGCCAAAAATTGATTTAATAGCACTACCAAATTTCCCAATCAGTGCAATGGAAAACTGGGGCTTGGTAACCTATCGTGAAAATGCTTTGTTATTTGATTCATTAGAATCTTCATTTTATTGTAAAATAAATGTTTCACTAATTGTTGCTCATGAGCTTTCTCACAATTGGTTTGGTAATCTTGTTACAATGAGGTGGTGGACTGATTTGTGGTTAAAAGAAGGCTTTGCAACATGGTGCCAGTATTTGTGCATTGATCATTGTTACCCAAACTTTAACATTTGGGAAAATTTTGTTTCGCAAACTTTAGTAAAAGCTCTACAGCTTGATTCTTTAACAACTAGTCATCCTATCGAAGTTTATGTTGATCATCCATCACAAATTGATGAAATATTTGATACAATATCGTATTGTAAAGGTTCAACAGTTATAAGAATGCTTCATGATTATCTTGGAGAAGATATTTTCCGAAACGGACTTTGTACTTTTTTGAAAACATTTCAATTTCAAAATGCTGCAACAAGTAACTTGTTTTTACTAATTTTGAAGTGTGAATTTTTATTGAGTATAATTAAAAAAAAATTTAATTTTTTTTATTATTATTTATTTTTACATTCCAGATGATCTTTGGCATCATCTAGAATTAGCAAGTTCTATACCAGTTAAGCAGGTAATGGAATTATGGACCAAAGAAATGGGTTATCCTGTTTTGGTTGTCACAAGTAATCATGTTGAATCTCAAAGAACTGTAACAATCACTCAAAAGAAATTTTCATCAAATGGTTCTTTTGGTATTGATTTTGTTATTGAATTTTAAAAAATGTGAATATTTTTTATTCATTTTTTTTTAAATTTTCTAACCTAATCTAACACCTCCTTTAAGCCAGGAGATATTTACCAAGAATTTTTTTTCTCTTCTTATGATCTTTCTATCTAATTGTTTTCTATTCTGTCTAATCTAATTTCTGTCTATATTTTCTTTATATTAATGATCTTATATATTTCCTTTATGATAATGAACAAAAAGAACCTCATTGATGTGGCTCTTTTTGCTGATGACACAACTTTATATTCCAATCTTGACAGTTATCACTAATTGATCACTTAGAAATTGATCTTGAGTGCGGTTTCTCTTCTGCAATGTTTGTTACTTGAAATGGCTTCTGTCTTTGTGGCTTAAAATGGCTGGTGAATTTTATCCAAACAAAACCTGTTCACTGCTAATAATTCTTATTTAGTCCTCTTTTTTCTCACTTTCTAGATTATCTTTTACAACTGACCTCTCATGAAAACCATATATACAATCCATTGCATCATTAGCATCTTGCCATTTCCTTCTCTAAACTTTCCTTCTCTAAACTCCTGATTCTATTTTCTATATCATTTCTTAATTTCTTATTCGTCTCATAGAATATTATTGTCGTATTTGGGCTCATTCTACTAATGACGCTCTTTCTCTTCTATACAAAGTTCAATACATTTATAAATGTTTGGACCTATATGTTTTGTAAATGTTTGGACCTAGCTATGGGAAAGAGGTTCTAGCTGCATATCTTGAACTTCTTTCCCATTGTCCTTAAGTTGCATCTTAATATATATGTATATATATTATATATATATATATATAATATATATACATATATATAATATATATGTATATATATTATATATATATATATATATATATATATATATATATATATATATATATATATATATATATATATATATATATATATACATATATATATATATATATATATATATATATATATATATATATATATATATATATATATATATATATATATATATATATATATATATATATATATATATATATATATATATATATTAAATTCACATTACAGTTGTTGTGAATTTAAATGTTTCTTTTTGTTGAGGTCAATTTCATTATAAAAAGCCATTTTCATTATATAAAAAAAGATATTTTATACAAAAACTAACATATATTTTTGATGGCAATTATCAGTTAATATAATATCTTGATATCACAATAAAAATTATAGATGTAATTTTATGTATTATTTTAAATAATTGTATAATTATATAATTACTTTTCATGACACACTACCTAATTTGTAGCAAAAATATCAACAAAGTTCTTGTCAAAATGTTTGTAAAAGACTGCACTTTTTATTTTTTATTTTTGTACTTTTTAAATGTTTCTCAGTCTTCATTTTTTGAAAATCAAAGGTTTTTGATTTTTTGAAAATCAAAGGTTGAGAAACTTTTAAAAAGTACAAAAATAAAAAATAAAAAGTGCAGTCTTTTACAAACATTTTGACAAGAACTTTGTTGATATTCTTGCTACAAATTAGGTAGTGTGTCATGAAAAGTAATTATATAATTATACAATTATTTAAAATAATACATAAAATTACATCTATAATTTCTGAAACATTGAAATTCTTTTCACAATTATTTTCAAAGTTCTTTATGGAGGTAGTGCTGGATTCTACCAATAATTAAGAAGGATTCTTCTTTAATATGGTATGGTGTAGTGGTTGAGCACTCGCTTTATTAGTGGGAAGTTGATTATAAGTTGTAAATTGTTTTCAATGTTTCCTATTGGTCAGTTATTTATTGTATTTTCAATATCAATCAAAACCAGGTGAAGCCTTCCAGTTGATTTATGTAATTATCCTTTTCACAAAACTAAATATTTAATTAAATTTAAGACATTTGAGTTGGAAGTTGACAGAAAGCAAAAAGGTGAATTAAAACAAAGAAAACAATTGACAGAATTGTATAAGCCAGGAAAACATGGGATAGAATTACAAAGTATTGATGTGCAAGAAAAGAACAAAAGATAAAAGTATTTTGAGCATGAATGAACACTTGCATTAAAAGGATGCACCTTAGCTAAATGAATAATTGTGAAACATTGTGAGAACATGAGAGTGGAACATGTGATAACTTGAGCAGCAACCATAATAGTCAAGGCTCAAATTAAATGAGAGCATTTTTTCAAAAAAGAAACCTCACTATGGATTTGTAAGTATTGCAGGTCCACTTTGCAGTACTTACAAATGTTATAACATTGTTAATTCTTATTGTAATCATTTCTTTTATGCTTCATCAAACAATCTTCATTTTGAAAAGAAGTTTGTGAATTAGCTTAATGAATGTTTAATTGTCAAAAAAAAAAGACAATGAACCAACTGCAAGTAGATGTCGTCGAAAACCAGTTACGTTTGTTAATAATTCTAATAAAAATAAAAAATGGCGTGTATCTGGCTTACTTGAATCTCATTCATCCAATGAATTTTTTTTTGCTGCCAGTAAAAAATTAAGAGATAAATCTATTGTTATTGCTGCCAAGAACATTTTAATTATTTTAAACACAAATAAAGCAAATAAATATTCAGCAGACGAAGCACTGGCTTTTATAATTGATGTATTAATGTATTGATGCATCATCAGTGTGACAAAAGCTTACTATAAATTATTTAGAAGTGGAGAAAAACATCTACCCTGCTTACAATGATGTCAGGGATGCAAAATTGAAATGTTATCATGCAAATGTAACAGTGGAGGACTATTCAGCTTTAGTTCCTTTAAAAGATTTAATGATTCATACTTTGCAAAGAATCTGTGCAGTTCCGGACACTCAACACCAGCCTGACACTCAAGTGTAAGGCTGGTGTTGGTGGTGCTACTGACCAAAGCATTTATAAACAAGTTTTATCAGAACCTGAAATGAAAAGATATTTAAAATGTGAAGAATCAATATTTATTACTTGTCTAGTCCCATTGGATATATTTATTACTTGTCTAGTCCCATTGGATTTGACTAGTTGTCATCCACCTATTGTAGACCCATAAGATTTACATAAAAAGTGACATCCAAGGAATCTGTGATCCAAAAAGATTAGGACATTAAAAATGAAATAGTAAGCTTGGGTATGATTTTATGATTAGGGGTTTGTGTATCTTCTATTGAAGTGAATTGTATTATTGAACTTACGATGATTGATCGGAAGGTTCAATTAGTATTATCTGAAATAACTAACTCATACCAATGCTGTTCAGTGTGTGGTGTCTCTCCAAAATATATGAATAATCTTGATATCCTTAATATATATTATACTAACAGAGAGTTCAAATATGGTCTTTCCAGTCTCCATGCATGGATTCGATTTTTTGAGATGATTTTGCACATTGCATATAAAAAGGAAAAAAGGAAGTGGCAAGCAAGATTTAACGTACACATAAAAAAGGCATTCAGACTGATTTTATGAACCAAATGGGACTTGTTGGTTTTCCTAATAGTGGTGGTTCTGAAAAAAGCAATGATGGTAATACTTCAAGGCATGCTTTTTCAGCATATAAATAAACAGCTGAAATTCTAGGTATTGAACAAAACCTTATATTCAGATTATACATTATCTTGGTTTAACACTCTCTTCAGAATAAGAAATAGACTGCTTAAAATTCAGGGATTATTGTTTTGACACTGTTAGACTATATATGTCCCATTATCCACGGTATTACATGGCTCAATCTGTGCACAAAGTATTGATACAAGGAGATGACATAATTAAAAGTCTTACATTACCCATTGAACTTATGTCAGAGAATGCTCAAGAGCTCAAAATAAAGACTTCAAATTTTATCGTGAAAATATTAGCGGAAAAACATCCAGAAGAGCAACCAATACTGATCTGATTAATAGACTCCTAGTTTCCAGTGATCCTGTTATTTTGTCACTGCGTAAATCAACATTACACCAAACAAATCATAAAAAATTATCTTTAAAGAAGCGTGATCTCATATAAACTCCAAAGTATAGTGAATATAGCACTCATAAAATATCTGCTAATACCAAAAATAGGTTGTTACTAAACAAATTAAAGATATCTATAGCAACAAAATAACAAAATATTACCTTTATAAAAAGCGCAGACATCATATTAGTCCTCATGCTAATTTTAATGAGTATAGCCCTAATATTAAATTAGTTATGAATTTTGTCCAGTAAGCGCCCCTGGGGTTACCTCAGGGTTCTAATTTTGGTCCTGTATTGTTTCTTTTCTACATTAATGATCTTCCTGGCAATCTCACATCTAAAGTGACTCTATTTGCTTAAAACTCAGGATACTCTCTTTATGACAAAAGTCTTTTTTTTTCTTCTTTTGCTTGGAAAAAGCAGCCGATCTTAAATATGATCTATCTTCTGTGACAGCTTTGGATTTGCAGTGGCTCATGAGTTTTAACTTCAAAATTCAGTTATTTACTGCAAACAACTATCAAAATATTATTGAAATATATTGATGAATGGCAACCCAAATCTGTTATTCATCCCTGTATGGAATACTGTTGTCATATTTGAACAGGTTCTTCTAATGATGCTCCTTATCTTCTAGGCAAGATCCAAAAGATACATTGTAAATGTAGTTGGTTTATCTGCCAAACTGAAGCCATTCTCCCATCGTCTTTTTTACAAATACTAAAGTAGTAAAAAAAAACAACTTTGGAAATAGTAATAAATAACTGAAAACTTTGGAAGACCAATAATAAGTAAAAAAGAAGTAATAGCGGAAGTAATAACTAAAAACTGGTAAAAAAAGTGGTAATAATTAAATAAAATGAGGAAGCTTTATTTTTTTTAAAAGATATGTAAAATTGACTGTGGTTTTTAATTTTTTTTTTAAATTATGCAGTACTGTTAATAATAATATTAATGACATTACCTTAGTGTGTTTACCTTCTTTTTTTTATTACTATTTATTTTGGTGCTCAAATATATCCTAAAGTCCTTACCCCAGAGCACCACAGATAAGCATTTAACCAGAAAGTTCATGCCTCCTATCTTAACAAAGATGCATGTATATTAGGGTGTCCCAACAAAAATTTTTTTTTTTTAAAAAGAGATGTGCACTATCTATAACTTGGTTAGTAGGTATATTATGACCAAATATATCAGAATTTTTAAATTTAAACTATACTATAAGTGCTTGGTGTAAAAAAACTATAAACTATAAGTGCTTGGTGTAAAACTTCAAATTTTCCAAATTTTTAAATTTAAATTTTTTAAAATTAAATTTTGTAAATCTTAGAAAAAAAATTACGTTAAACATTTATTATAATAAATTTATATGACATATATGTTGCATATGTTGAAGAGTTGTGAAAAGAATTGTTGAAAAAATATCACAAGCACTTCAAATCTGATTTAGCTGGGTTTTAGTCAGATTTGCATTCAATGTTTTTCTATGGTATTTTGCAACCAAGACATTCTGCTTCATATATCGTCATTTTGGTATAACATAATAAAGTCTTGGATTACTTTTATATTTCTTTCTGCACAATCATTGGTGACTTCCATATTTTTAACAAAAAATTTAAAGTTGTCTAAAAAAGTAAAGTCCCCTTGTGCAGCAAACTCAGCCTAGTCATGGGTAACTTGGGCTCGGCAAAACAAAATCCAGCTCTGATCACCAACAAAGTTTGATAGTGTTGTAAACAGTGTGATTGCAGGTATTTCCGGTTTACCTTTCATAAACTCTTCAGGAGCTGTAAACTGTAAGAGTTTTTAGAGTATATTTTTCTTCTCGTCTTTTTCAACATCATCATCCACTAAAGCTATTATAACAAGCTGCTGACTTAAATACCAGGTATGCTTTTGGTATGCTTTTGCATGCTTTTCAGTATTGATTGAGAAAATTCAGGATATTCTTTACTTAAATCAAACACATTTTTGATTGCTGCTAAATCATTAGCTGGTGCTTTAATACTCAGAGAGCCTTTGAAAAACCAAGGACAGTATGTTAAAGATATAAATAAAGAAACTGTCTGAACCATCTTTTTCTCTTTTTCATTCATGATGTTTGAGATGTCTTTCGTCATTTCTAATGTAAAATAAATTGCATCTGCCATAAACCTTGCTTCGTGGCAAGCTCCTGGTTGATGAAATTTTATAGCAGGAACATGACCACCAAGGTACTAAACAAATAATTGACAAAGATTTTTGTAGCCTCCTCTCTTGAAAATATTTTCATTTAGTGTAGTTTCCCCAATCGTTAATGCTGTCTTGGCTATATTATAGCTAGGTGATTCAATCTCTAATAAAGTCCAGTTAAACTTAACCAGATTATCTGATGATGTGTCTATCTTGTCAACAATCTTTGACCAAGCCTTCTGTAAGCGCACATAGATTTCTCTTCTCTGAGACTTGGTCTTGGTGCCAGTCAGTGCAGTCATCAAATGTTTAATATGTACTTCAATAATATGGCAACGACACATGTACCAGACAAGACTTGTATTAAGGATAGTTGATAGGATTGTAACTGCTCCCGCAAATTTTCCAGTGTTGAATGCAGTTGTGTTGCAGCAAACACCAATGATATTGTTGCCAATATCATAGTATTCTAAGAGATTGAGAATTAAATGTGCCTGCTTGGACCCAGTTGAATTTTCTGCCTAGACTATGCCATGCAAAAAGTTATCTCTACATTCCAAATCCGGACTTCTTCAAGCTATCTAACAAGTTTCCCATCAAAATGGACTATGAGTTTTTTCCTTTTGAAGCATTACCAACATCCTGTCATTGTGTTTCTCCTAAATCAATTAAATTGAACATTTAAAATAATAAAGATAATAAAACAAATAAACTTAATCATTTTTGTGAAAAATAGTTACCAAGATTTTCAATAATTCTGTATCTTTTTCTGCGTAGAGTAGATCTTGATCAAATCTCAAGTCAACACCTACTTTATTGCAGATAGCAGAAATTATAGCAGTCTGGGGCCTAACTACAATTCTACACCAAACTCTAACAGCAGAAGTAGCTTCAATTAGTTCATCAGACGTTAATTCTAAAATTATTTTTTGATTTTTTTAATTTAGATACATCATGTTCAGAATCATCACTTTCTTCACATAAAATGAAACTTTCAAATGGTCTAACATCATCTTCAAATTTGATTTGTCCATCTAAAGCTTTGTCTGTGCTTTTCTTGTCTGTTGACTTCTGTAATCTATAAAATGTTTCCACAGTCCTTTTCTCTTTTTGAGCCTTTGTGTTTTTCTGATCATTCGACTGCTTAACTCTTTCAAATCTCTCCTTTCTTTGCAGAGCCCTAATTTTGAATTCTTTATCTTGTTGTGCAGTCATGGTTATATTCCTTTTAGATCTCTGGTCTTCGTAGAAGTCTTCATCTTCTTTCTTTGCTTCTTCTGTTTTTCTCTAATCTTTCATTATCATGTCAATTATATGAGGAACAGATATATCAAACAATGTATTAACCTCCACCTGGAAATCTACTTACTTTTGAGTCCAGATCCTTTGCTTGAACTCCAGTTTAGTTTATTGCATCCATTCATTTTGTTATATTTCTCTGTGTGTTTTAGGTTCCTTTCAATAAAAAATATTACATAGCTGAAGTTAATAAAAAACAAGATAATCCTACAATAATTTTTTGTTGTTGTAAAATTTACCTAACAAATCTTCCACTAAAAATATTACATGTTAAACCAGCTTTTATCTAGATGTCAGTGACAGCTGAAGTTACACATCTAATAATTGATTTTTCACATGCTCTATACTAGCAAACTAGACTTCTGGTTCCTGTTTTTGTTGGACAGGCAATAATTTCTTTGCTGGACTGAAATCTGGTGCTCTTATAAAAAAGAGAATCAATAGAAATACATATTTATATTCAATCAAGAATCAATAGAAATATATATTTATAATATGAATTGTGTTTAAGTAAATAAATTAAGATAAAAACTAGATATTAAAATTACCTTGAAGGTTTGAAAAAGTGAAAATATTGCAAGATATTTTTGAGACTGGGCAGCTGGTTGACTGGAAGCTCATTAATGGGATATTTTAATAGATATAGAGATTGTCTTAAACTGCTTTGAACAGTGTACTTTTCCTTTTTTTCCTGGTCCTTTTTTGCTGGATTTTTTTTACTGTACAACCCATTTTTACAAATATATTTAATTATGAAACTAAAAATGTTGAAACCATTTTAAATCTCATGTATATAAAACTAATCAAAAGTTAATAAGTAAAAACTAGTGGTGGTTAATAAAGTACCAATAATCAAGAAAAAAACTGAAATATATTAAATATATATAAGTAAAAGATGATTACTTTAAATATAATAGTTAAAAAAACTTTAAAATTAAAAAACTCAAAAATGATAAAAAATACTTTAAAATAAATGTCATCCTTTTTTCATCGCAGGTACATTTAAAATATTAAAAACTTAAAAAATATGACAAAAATTGACGTTTTTCAAAAATTTCAAGTTTTACACCAAGCTTTCACACTTGTCTCAGATTAATACTTTTTATATATTTTGTAATATTTTTATATATTTTATATTATATATTTAATGATAACAATATACTTTCTACATACCTAATATCCCAAAATAAGATCGGAATAGAAAGCAATTACCATCGATCTGTACATGGCAGGTCCATTTGATAATACTATTTCCTTAGCCATTTTTTTAGTGGCAGGTCAGAGTATGTATTTTAATATTACTAAATTTAGTTCAAATTACTAAAATTAGTTATATTTATATTATTATATTATTATATTAGTTACATTATACCTATATATTAACTAGTTATAATTTTTCTTGTCTTGATCTAGCATATCACCATTTTCTATTTTAATTGTCTCTTAGTCACTTTAAAAGCTTATCCATTGAATTTTGGTTGTATTTTCTGTATTTGACTGCAATATAATTAGATTTTTTTGATTCTATAAAAAAAAAAAATTATCTGACATTGACAAACTAGTTTGTTTGGTTTTGCACTTCAATAGCATAATTATGCTTATTATGTAAACAATCTTTGTTTTTAACTCTACTTTTTTTCAGTCCCAAGCCCTTTGATCAATAACATGTCTATGACCTGTGCTTTTTCACTCTATAGTATTCTGCATATGTATGTATGTATGTATGTATGTATGTATGTATGTATGTATGTATGTATGTATGTATGTATGTATGTATGTATGTATGTATGTATGTATGTATGTATGTATGTATGTATGTATGTATGTATGTATGTATGTATGTATGCATGTATGTATTTATGTATTTATGTATTTATGTATGTATGTATGTATGTATGTATGTATGTATGTATGTATGTATGTATGTATGTATGTATGTATGTATGTATGTATGTATGTATGTATGTATGTATGTATGTATGTATGTATGTGTGTGTGTGTGCGTGCGTGTGTGGTGTGTGTGTGTGTGTGTGTGTGTGTGTGTGTGTGTGTGTGTGTGTGTATTATTAAATATCAAACAAAAATGGGTGGTTTTACAACAAAAATTTTTTCCTTCTGATCTTACGTTTTTTTTTTAATTCAGATAGCAAGAAGTTATGGTCTGTGCCAGTTGCATTAAAAACAAGCAAAAAACATTTTATAAAAGTTCTTATGAATGAAGAAGAAATTATTCTAAACATTGATAATATGCTTGATTGTGATTGGGTAAAGATAAACCCTGAAATAATAGGTTTTTATAGAGTTAGTTACTCACAAGAAATGATGATACAGCTTCAGTCAGCGATTAATCAGTTTTCTACTATTGATCGTCTTAATTTTGTAAACGATTTGTTTGCTCTTACCACTGTTGGTATTTCATCAACATCATGTTTTTTAGAATTTTTGTCTAGTTATAAAGATGAAATGAATTATGCAGTTTGGCGTGATATTACTTCAAGTATTTCTAAAATTTGTATACTTCTTCAAAATACCAATTGTTATAACAATTTTCAACAATTTGTTGCAGAACTTTATAGACCTGTTGCCCAGAAACTTGGTTGGACAGCTGCTAAAAATGAAGGTATTTATTTTTAAATTTCTTTTTTTGAATAGTGTACAAAAGTTGCAATTTGAGCTTTAAACATTCAAGATTTTAACATTGCCAAGCTCTATTATACAGGTATAAGGCAAAGATAAGTTTTTTTTTTTTTTTAAGGTCAATTTTTTTCTTAGCAGTTTATTTTTTCCTAGTAGATTATTTTTGCAGCAACCATGTATAAGGAAACCAACGTTGTAATAAGGGTTTAAAGTCTAACAAACAGAGATTTTATGCTGAACAATATTTATAAATTATTTTCAGATCTAATCTAATAGAATATCTTTAAAATAGTCTGCATAGCTTTAACAATTCCATAGCCTGGTAAGATCAAAGCAAAGAGAGAAAAAAGATTCAGAAATAAACAATGACAAACATAGAAAGAGATAAATTAGACAGAATTTTGAATAGGAATAATATATTTCCAAATGTTATTAGAAAGAGCTTTGTAGACATAAAGAAATGAGGTAAAGATGATTATGATCCACCTTATAATAACAATTACATTAAAAATTTTTATTTGTTTCTTACTTTAAATATAAAATAAATTTATTACTTTCTTTAAACATAAAAATCAAGAGCATAAATATAAACATAGAATCTAATTGCTGATAATATAATGGTTGCTTATATATAATGGTTATTAGCTGGTATATAATGGTTATTAGCTGGTATATAATGGTTATTAGCTGATATATAATGGTTATTAGCTGATATATAATGGTTATTAGCTGATATATAATGGTTATTAGCTGATATATAATGGCTATTAGCTGACCAATTTTTACTACAGCATACAAGTACTAAATCTGTAACAATCATACAAATGCTGAATCTGTAACAGTGTTGGCAAGCTCAGCTTATCATAGTTCCTAACTAGGTAATTTCATTACCTAGTTCACCAAGGTTCTTGTTTCAGAGTTAAAGAAATAAGAGAGGCTTGTAACCACAAAAATCAGCCTCCTGAACTGTGGTGGCCCTTTTGATATATATACATATATATATATATATATATATATATATATATATATATATATATATATATATATATATATATATATATATATATATATATATATATATATATATATATATATATATATATATATATATATATATATATATATATATATATGTTATAAAAATAAAGAGCTGTTGATTTTTCTGTAATAAAAAGAGATGATTCAGCAGTGATGAAGACCAAATATAAAATCCTGCAGAATTAAACAACTCCAAATTAACTCTTATAGTGGCAAAATTTCGCTAATCTGCAGTTAGTTAAGTACAACACTGTGTTTTACCTTAAGATTTTAAGCAGTTAGTTAAGTACGACACTGTGTTTTACCTTGGGATTATATAAACAATATATAAAACATTCTAATGATGATAATATCATCTTTTATTAGATTGTTAATTTATACAATGATGATGATGTTATCTTTTATTTGATTATTAATTTATACAATGATGGTTATATTTTCTTTGATTAGATTGTTAATTTATACAATGATGATAATATTATCTTTGATTAGATTATTAATTTATACAATGATAGCATAATCATTATTCTTTATAATAATTATTGTACATTTTATGTTATCATTATAAAGATTATTCTATATAAAGATGTTTCTACTAACATTATATAGAATATTTTATATAATGATGGTTATATTACCATTGAATAGAATATTTTATATAATGATGGTTATATTACCATTGTATAGAATATTCTATATAATTGTTATCATAATGATTAGTTATATTAATATTAGTCATATTTATATTAATATTAGTCATATTTATATTAATATTAGTCATATTTATATTAATATTAGTCATATTTTTAGTGGATTTTTTTGAAAAATTAGCAGTTTAATTTGTTTCAGATTATTCACTCAGTATGCTTCGATGTCTTGTATTAAAAAAGTTAGGAGAAGTTGGTGATCCTGGAGTAATAAAAAAATCTATGGAAATGTTTGCTTCTCACGTTAATGGTATTCAGAATATTCCAGCGGATTTGCGTGTTGCTGTTTACAGGTTTTTTTTCTAATGATATATCATTGCCTCACAAAATTTCACAATAACTTGCATTATCATGTAGCCAGAGCTTGAAATAACAAACTTTTTTTATTTCAGACAGTTTGTAGCAGAAATAGTTTAGAGTGTCAGACATAACTGATAAAAATCAAAGATAAAAATTTACTTATTTCATAATTTTTTTAAAATAGTTTTTTATGGTTTATTATTAAAAAATATGTGCAACAAAAATTTGTCTATATAGCAATGATTATATTTTTGTTGAATATTTTATATAATGATGATTCAGGGTGGCCACTGGTCATAGAAATCATGAAAATCATGGAAATGTCATTGAATTTTATTTGGTCATGGAAAAAGTTATGGAATTCCTAATTTTTTATTAAAAGTCATGGAAAATTTTTGGAACTTTTTAAAATGATCTTAATTTTTTTCTACTTGTGATATTTTTAGGATGCAAAGAAAAGTACAAGTATGTCTGATTCCTTTTTTGATTTATTTTTTCAGTGTAAGTTATTAGAGAAGTAAAAGAAAAAGAGTTTTTTTAGATATGATTTCAGAAACTTTCTACCAATTAGTTTTTCGTTTGCATGTTTTATAATGACCAAATTGCAAATGCTTAGTGCATGGCAAGTACTAAATATTTTACTCTAGTAATTTATCATAAAAGTTTATGAAGTGCCATGGAAAAGTCATGGAATTTTACTTTCAAATTTGAGAGGACACCCTGTGATTATATTATCATTATATGGAATATTCCTGAAATAACTAATCTTTTTATTTCGGACAGTTTGTCCTTGAAATACTTTAGTTTGTCAGGTATGACTGATAAAAACCAAATAAAAAAATTTACTCATTTCATAATTATTTTAGAATAATTCTTTACAATTTGTTATTAAGATGATATGTGTGACAAAAATTAGTTGGAATTACAATATTGAGAAATTGATAAATTGAAGATTTGAAATATTTTTTTTTCAATCCAATCCAAATCTTTCCACCAAAAATCAATTGCAAGAAGAATATTTAAGTATAGCTTTATCATTACAGCTTTTTATAAAAATAAAAAAGTTCAAAAAACTAATTTATAAACTATATTCAGGAATTATCTTTTTCCGGATATTTCCGGAATTCCGGATATTTTTTAAACTTTTTATATTTTCCGGATAATTAGTTTCCGAATATACAATTTATAAAATTTTTTCTGTTTATTACTATCAAATGAAACAGTAACAAGTATATATAAACAGTAAATTAGTTGTCCATAAATTACGGAACTTTATATTTAGTTAGCAAACAAAGCAAAAAAGATTAAAAGATTTTCCTCGCAGAGTAAACCAAAAATTAATATGCATTTTAATTAAAGTTTAATAAAAATCCCAGCGCAAAAGAGCGAATGATCTCCTACTTTTAAAATAAAATTAGCGATGCGTGTCAAAGTCTTCTTTTTAAAATTAATTGTAAATTTACATTTTTTAAATAGCTCTTTTAGCTATTAGCAAAGAGATTTCTTTTTTTATTGTTTTAAAACTTTTTTTAAGTAAATCACTTCGCTTATGGACTGAAACTTCTCTCAGTTTATTTGTCGGTGGTTCAAAATTTACTGCATCATTGTTTCGTTTTCTGTCCAGTCGTACCATTGCAAATCTCCATTCGTACACTTCTTGAAAGTATCATTTTTTCGCAAAATTTCTTATTAATTGGAGACTTTAAAAAGTTTTGACGATAGTATTTAAAAAGTTATGACGATGGTAGAATAATACAAAAGCTGTCAGAGAAATCAGTTTTTAATTTCCGTCAAATATGAGATATAATCGTTAAATTTAAACTCTTTAGAGATGAGTGAAATCTAATTCTAGAGTGCAGTGAAACAATGTATAGTTCGATCTAAGAATGAGAAATTTGGTATGACCTTCAACTAGTAGAAACTTCTATTAATCTTACAGTTACTGTAATACCGTGGTGTAATATGGTCGTGCGGTACAACTTATTTTCCTAAAGGGTGAAAAAAACTTATTATTACTAAGATTAATTACTTTGTTAGTAATAAGTTATTACATACAAGTAAGTGTTGTATAATAAAACTATATTCTAAACTATAAAGAATTTTATTCTATGTACTTATTTTAAAGAAATCTAAACATATGTACTTTGACTAAACGTCAAGTGAATCAAATTGCTTTTAAGTGCCATTATTAGGTTTTTAAAAACATTGCATTTTGAGGTATGTTTTCTTTTCAATTCAAAAAGCACGTGTCAAAATTAATTTTATTTTCTTTCAATTAAAAAAAAATCATATTTTTAAATCTTTTAAATTTTGAATCACGTAAATGAGCACGTGAATCATTAATAATGCCTCACCTTTTGTTTATCATAGTTAAAATAAATTTAAAACTTTTATTTAAACTTTATCTAACGAATGTTTAAACTTTTATAATTTTTGAACGTGGAGATTTTTTAATAAAAGAAGTCGTTGTACTAAAAATTAAGTTTAGAACATTTTAAGCACTGAGTGGAAGAACTAATTGTAGAAAACTAACTGATTACAGAAAAATAATTCAATATCTTTTTACTTTTTATTTATTTATTTTCTTTTTTAACATATTTATTACTAAAGATTTCTTATTTTTTTGTATTTTAGAAGTCTGGTGTTTTATTATTATTATTATTTCCTATCTTTTTACTGCGATTGAAGTGTGCTCCGAAAATAGTTAAAATAAAATCCATTTATATTTTCCAAAAGTTGGTGTTTTGCAGGTAATAAAATGTTTACTGAAAGAAGTTGGCCAGCTAAAGTGTCGGATATATGTCGGTTTATTTTGTAAAATTACTACAAAAAAACCAAAACGCTAAAATAAATAACGCCCAATGGATTTCAGTTATGGTGGCGCCTCTGATCCGTAACAATGCGTTAAACGTTTTTCTATTTGTATATCTTTGGTGAATTGAGGCAATATTTCATTATTCATTATGTATTTAAATGTATAAAAGCATGTCTAAAAAAGTTTCCGCATTGTTTAACAGCTTTTAAATATAGTTTTCTACTTCTTCTTTATCTTCATCATCTTCTTCTTATTATTATTGTTAAAATTTTATTGTTATTATTATTATTTTTTGATGAAAAAAGTTATGTAGTTTTTTATTCATATATACGTTGAATAAGGATACTTTTAAACTGGCATAATATTATAGTAATATAAAAGATGAAGGAGAGCACGCCCCCTCCCTCCTTGTTAACATCTCTTTGTAAATTCCGGATTTTTTCCGGATATTGCAAAAAAATTTTCCAGATTTTTTGCGGATATTACAAAAAAATTTTCCAGATTTTTTCCGGGTATTTGAGGAAAAAAAATTTCCGGATTTTTAAAATATGGTCAGGATAATCTATGTATATTGAATTGTAAATATATTGTAAATATATATAATACTTTGAATCACTTGAATGAATTGTAAATATATGCAATACTTTAAAACATTTAATACAAAAAAATGTCAATTGGGCAAAATGACCGATTGATATGTTATTTATTGGATGAGTGCCAGACAATGTTTCATGTCATTCTGACATTGACTGGCACTTGTCTGCTATATAACCTTTATTTCTAATGTATTGTGTTAGAGGTATGTAAAAGTCTATAAGATGAGAAATGATTGTCTTTAAAATAATTTTTTTTTTCAAATGTATGAAGCTTTAGTTTTTATTTTTACTAAGCATTACTATTTTTACTTATTTACTGTTTTTACTATTTATTTTACTAGTTTTTACTATTTATTAATGTTTAGTACAGTTATGAGTGTAGCAGATGAACACATTTTTCAACAAATGATAACTTTATATCAAAACACTGAACATGTTGAGGAAAGAGATAGAATTCTTAGATCTATTGGGAATTCAACAAATCCTAATTTAATTTCAAAAGTATTGGAGTTTGGTCTTTCTGTAAGGTCATCCTATTTGTTTTGTTCTATAAAAAAAGTTGACATAAAATAAATAGGTTAAAGAAATGTTTTTTTAACTTTTTTATTTTGTGTCATCTTGAATAAATTCACATAAGAAAATATATGATGTTTAGGATGAAGTTCAATCACAGAGTACCAAATTCGTTTTACGTGGCTGCACAACGAGGTGAGAATTTTAATATTTTTATGTATAAAATTTTTTAATAAATTTTTTTAAAAGTTGTGTGTCACATTAAATATGAGTTCTTCATATTGCTACTTAAAAAACATCATCCTATTAAACATCAATGTGTAATTAAGTAGCATATTTATATTTAATAGAAGATGGGTTGAGGTCTTAATCAGGATGAGGATAGTAATGTGATGTAGTTGTTGTGTTATTATTCTCATCTTGGTTTGGTATTTGTAAGTCTGGTTGCCATTTTTTAGTAAACTTAACTTACACCACCATTATATTAATTAATATTATTCAATGTTATCTTTTCAACATATTTTTATATTTTAACATTATTTTAATAGTTTCGCTCTTATGCCAGTTTGCCAATTTGCACTTCTTTGTAGGGGTTAACTATTCTGTTCTTAATAAATATGTGAAATACTTAGAATATTTAAATCAAAAAGGTATTTTTATTTGTGTGTGCGCGTGTGCGCTTGTGTGTGTGATGATATACAAAAATGACCATTTGCAGCGGCTATTTTGATTTAATAAAATATAATAACTTTTATTTTGGCAAAAAAAAATGTTTTTTGATTTGTTCTATTGCTACATTTTTTTATCGCTTAATGTATACATCTTGACATTTTAAATTAACTGTAATAAAATTGGTTCACATTAGTATGAAGTATGAAGTGATAATGTACCAATAGCTACTATCTTATTTACCATCTCTCCACCTAATAGCTCATAGAAATTTATTGAAAATGTTTGGTGATGGTACAGTTTCTGATAGCATATGCAGAAGATCGTATAAAAAAATTTGAAACAGGTGATATCAACCTTTATGATAAGGCATGTACTTGGCGACCAGCTTTGATTGGAGATAATGTTGTTAAGGCCATGTTTGAGCAAGATCCTTTTCTGACAACATCAGAGATCACAGAAAGGCTTAAGTCAGGTCAGCATACCATTTCGGGCTACATTTGGAAGATAGAATTGATGTGGAAATATTCAAGATGGGTGCCACACAAATTAAGTCAGAAAAATTTGGATGATCGAGTTGTTATATGCACATCTCTGTGCGCTCAGAACAAAAAATCTTAGCGTTTTTTGAACCAAATGATAACTGGGGATGAAAAATGGTTTACCCATGACAACATTGTAAAGAAATGACATATTATGAACACTGAAGACCTAGCTTTTCCACCTCTTAACCAAATTTGACTCAGAATATTCTGTATATGGTGGGACAATCTGTATATGGTTAAATACAATTTATACATAGTGAGCTTTTAAAACCAAATGAAAATCTCAATTTGGAGAAGTATTGTCAGATTTTAAAATTAAAATTGCAGTTTAAAAAAGGTTTTACTATGTTTTTAATTGTATATTTATCAAAATATTTTTAAATATTCATTAAAAAACTTAATTTAAAAACTTGTTAAATAAGGAATCCAAATATTGTACTAGATCAACATAAAAAATAAAGGAAAGCTTTTTATAATGTGAAAGACTTTTTTTTAAGGTTTTGCAAACATGTTTTGTAATACATAAAAAAGTCAGTTTCTTATAAAACGTTAAACTTTTTTTACAATTTATTTAGTATTTCTTTGTACCAGTTACATTTATGAAATGGAAAATTAACTCTGTGATTCTTTAAAACCAGTAAAATGTCTAACTTTTCCTCTTTGTTTATTGAATCGATTAAGTCTTTTACCAGTTTAATAGCTCTTTCTCAACAGCCATTGACCCAGAATTATCTTTTTATAAACTTTTGCATATTTTTATAATCAGAATCATGAGTCCACAAATTAGTTAGACTTTTTAACTACTTTGATAATAAAGGAACTATTTTAAATATTAGCCAAGAATTTGTTCAATGTAATCATTAAGCTCTGAATTTTCTTATTTCTTCAAGTTTAAACTTTTTTAGTTTTCTGGTAAATTTGTTTTTCAAATCTGCTGAGCAACTTTTTTTTTAACTTTATTGTCAATAACTTTATCAAATAAACAAAAGACAACTGTTTCTTCAGAAAGATAATAACTGTGTCTAATATATCTTGAAATAAAATGAGGAACATCAACATCAAAATCTTTAATCTTTATCATCTCTTTAACCGTACACAAATCATTATAAGCAGTAGAAACAATTCGACTTGATTGAAGCAAGTTTTTTTGTATGAAGCTTGATATATTGCAGCCTTTGCTAATACTGTTTCCTCTTCTAGGGTTAAAAAAGTTATAATTAGTTGAGTAAACCTCAGTGCCTAAATGAATAAAGCATCTACCATAAATCTAGCTTTATGTTTAGCAGCTGATTTGTGTATAATAAATCTAGGAACTGCCTCCCTTCCAGAAAAACAATAACATATTGACACATATGTTTAACATCATTACTGGAGAAAGGATGAAGTTCCAAAGCTTTTTTGCAAAAGGTAACCTCTTTTTAGTCGTATCTTGTAATGGAGTTCCACTGACTTTGCACCTCGGAAACTTATGATAACTGATCCATATTATTTTAGACATTTTCATAATGCATTGGCTAGCAGGTTTGAATCTTATATAAATAGATTTTGATGGACCTTTCTTTCTTAATTGATGATGGACTTTTGCTTTCTGTTTTAGTGATTGCATTTATTGCATGTAAAAAATATTTTGTCAAATATGTCGTTAATCTTAAGAATGTTTTTTACAAAGAAGTCTTAACAGAGGTCGATCTAAAAGTTTTTCTAAAATACTTATGCAACCCTTAACCAGTGCTACATGATGTTATGTCAGCATAAATCCAATTATAAAACTTTCAATTCCAAACTTTTTTATAACATTAAAAAATGTCAATGCTTTATCATATCCTTTCCCTGATTGACATTCAACTAAGTCTAGCAGCTCATCATGTTGCTTTCCATTTGTATTAAAATGTCTGTCTGGACTTGTCACAAAAATGGTTAGACGTTCGTTAACTACAGAAATATAGTCTTCATTTATATCCAAACCTTTTTTTGTATTAATGTGCAAAATTAATACAAAAAAACTTACTATATTAATAAAAAAAAAATTACTATATTTACATTTTTTTCTTATTTTTTCCCTAATTATTTCTGATTAACTTACATATTAATCTTTTCATATTTTTTCTACTTTTGTCTTAGAAGCAGGGATGCGGAGTTCCAAAAAGGACTCCGGATATGGAAGGCACAAAAAGATCACTTTTTCCAAGTTTTTGGTATCCAGGAGCTCTAAAAATATAAAAAAGTTTATGGACTACTAATAAGAAAAAAATTAAAACTTTTAGGTAAGAGGAACAATCATTTTTCGAACCCAGAGTCCTTAGGTATAATGGCGGCAAGAACTCCAGAACTCCGGGCTTAAAAAAAATAAGTTTCAAGTCATTAAATCTCATGAATTTTTTACTTATAGCAGATCATAAGTCAACAAACATGTTTAGAGCTTCTGGACACTACATACTTGGAAAAAGTATAAAGCCGGAGTCCTTTTGGGACTTGGCATCCCTGCTTTGAAGTATTACTTCATTAAGGCTGATATTTCCACATCTTAAAAATAATGCTAATAAACCTGTTTGTATTCCAATGGAAATTTTAAAACGCCTAAAAATGTTGAAGTTTTTAAATTAAGTTCATCAATATCCACTCTCATCACTTTATTTTGTTTTATGTTTTTCTTTGTCTTAATAGTTATTATATTGAAAGTCTTCATTATCAAAATTTTCTAATAAAAATATTGGAATAAACTTTTTGTTATTTTTTGTCTATTTTGTAAATTATTTTAAAAAACTACAAGTTCTTGTAGTTTTTTCGTATAAACAAAATCACATTCCTTTGCATCTTTTGATCGAATTCTTTTATCATTATTTCATAAAGTTTTGGGTGACCTAAGTCAAACAGTTCCTTTTCTAATGCTGAAAATTTTTTTTCTGCAGCTTTTGTGTTTTTGTTTTTTTCAATATAATACCAGTTTATTGTGATGATATATTAATTTGGAAACATTTTCCCTAAAATGATTTAATAAATTTTTATTTATCATTTAACTTAAATTTTTATGTCAATATGTTATAAATTGACATATATTGAAGCCACAGTTTCCTTACAGCAGAAACAACAGATTTAGGCTGACATATTTTATCATTACATAGCAGCTTGTGATTTATATCTAGAGAGCAAGAAATAGTTTTGATGTTATTTTTTTTTATTATTATTTTTATTGAAATTTAGTAATGCCTTTTTGCCTTTTGTAGACAAAGTTTTGCAGTCAATTTGGTGTGTTTTTATAAAAATATTTCAGTATTTGAACTTGTTGATATTGCCACTTTTAATTTAAAAAGTTTTAAATGCAGAACATTTTCATTAAATTTATTATTGCGTGCTGTGGCTATAACTCCGCATAGATCTGGCAATGCAAACTTTTTAAAAAGTATTTTACTTAAAATGTACTAAACATAAAATATTCAAACCCATAGGGAGGTCAGGGAATTTAAAATTTTTTACAAATTTTTTTTTTTTCAGAAAGGTCTTGTATAACTACATTGAGTGGGAAAATAATTTAGCAAAGTTGTAGTTTTTCAAACCCCTAAAAACGGATCTGCCTATCTGCCCTAGCACCTTCTGACTATCACTTGTTTTTCTCTTTTTTGATATGCAAAAATTCAAAAATGAAGTATTTTCGAATTTTTTGCTTTAATATCAAAAGATGAAACATATTTCAAAAATAGGGTATATAAGTTGTCCTCACAAAAGAGTTTAATAATAATGGTAATTAAATTTTTTAAAAAATTGTATTTTATTTTTTTCCAAAAACAAACAGAACTTTTAAGTAGACATTTTGTGATATTTTGTTAGATATATTGTGCCAATATTATCCCAAAGCTATATATATATATATATATATATATATATATATATATATATATATATATATATATATATATATATATATATATATATATATATATATATATATATATATATATATATATATATATATATATATTATGATTGTTTGATGAGATAAAGAAAAAATAACTACATGTTTACTATTAAAAGTTTAATGCACTAGCAATTAGGGATGTACCAGAATTCCGTTCCAGACGAATTTTGTGAATTTTAGATCATTCCAGTTCCGGACTAAGTTAAAAATTTTCAGGCTGGAACACCGGAATTTATTTTAAAATGGAAAAAAAGAAAAATAAAAGGAATAATTTTAATTATAAATATTATGCAGGTTAAAACTTTCATTAAATAAAAATATAAAAAACAAATAAAAACAACATATTAGATTTAAATAAAACAAGAATCAAATTAATGAAATAGGTTTTATTATTTCAACATCCCTCCCCCCTCCCCCAATGCATTTTGCTACACGCTTTTTTGAGTACCCCTCACCTACCTAAAAGTACCTACACTTTTGACCTACCTACCTAACATTTTATGATATCTTCTTTCAATTTAGTGTCTCCTTACTTTTATATTTGTTCCAGCCCTCCATCTCATAAACACCATTAGTAATTTTTTTTCCATCAGAGCGTACGTACCTTTAGAACGATCCCTAAGTATAATTCTCGTTCCAGCCGGAATTCTGGTTGGAATTTTCTTAACAATTCCGGCATATCCGGTTCGGCCGGATTTCAAAATTTCCAATCTGGTGCACCCCTAATAGCAATCATTGTGTTTATGTTATCATCAAATACATTTTTTTCGTTAAAAAATATTTTATTTTTATTATGCAAAAAATGTTCAAAAACAATTATAAAGCTGTTAATCTTTGCAAGGGTGCATTAATTTTTTGATTTTTTAATCTCTGGGTTAGTGATTATCAAGCACAAACTAGTTTTTGTGACAACATTGATTTTTTTTTCTGATTTTTTGTTCAGCAAGTTTTTTGTGGCGCTACTGTATTCAGGAACTTTTTTAATTATTGACCAGATTAAGTTAGTGTTATTTTAGGTGTTTTTTTGTTAGTTAGTTTTTTTAGTTTTTTAGTTAGTGTTATTTTAAGTGTTATTAAGTGTTATTTTAAGTTAGTGGTTATTTTGAAGTTTTCCATTATTTTTATTTCTTATTTGGAAAGGTTTTGCATTTCGGAATTTTGCAGTTTTTTGCAGTTATTTTTCAATGAGTGTTAGTGGTTAGCCTTTTCTTTTTTTATAATCGTTTTATTATCGTATTTTTATCTCACAATCGTTTCTTCCATTTTCTTCTGATAGGTCAATATATACTTTTTCTGCAGTGTTAAGGGGTGACACATTTATAAACAACAATTAAGGTTCTGCATCTTCCTTTCATTGTGCAGTTTTACTTGTTTATGTGATTGCTTGGTGGGTCTTCATCTGAATTTTCAGATGTAATTTTTTTGTTGCGGTTTTTTATTATTTTGTTAATATTTTTGGTGCAACTATAACTCGCTTTAATTGTATTTCGATTGAATAACTTATTTAGGGGGTTCGATATTGGAAAATGTTTGTTGATTAAGTTTAGGAAGTAAAAGTGTTTGGGTAGAAATGCTTTTGCTGTAGGGGGGATTGAATCATATAATGTATTTTTTTTTCTTTTAGATTTGGCTCTTTTTTTAGGTTTGTAGTTTAAATGAAAATCAGTGAAGCCATTTCTTAGTATGTCTTTGTATTCTGCAATAGATTAGTGTTTTCATTTGAAAAATTTTATGACAATCTGTCTCTAATGGTTATTAGGATTTGTTTAAGTATTTGAAGAGGGGAATCAATGATGTAACATTAGTTGGAATCATTATGCTTTTCATTTGAATTTTTAAAAGGTTGGTACAGATTTTTTTGTAGGTTGAAGGTTTTCTAGGTGAACCATGAAGTTGATAGCAAGTAAGCTTGTTTGTATTTATTATTTTAAAACCGATCATTTTAAAAACTTCAATAATGCTTTTTTGTAAACAATCAATCAAGGGAACTTTAGCCATGTAAACATATATATGTAAACATGCAAAAAACAAAAAAAAAGTTTGGTTAAAAAAATATTACAGCATTTTTCATTTTTGAGCATTTGCTTAAAGAAAAAAATTTATTAAAGTTTTTTTTTTCAAATATACAATATACATACAGTATACAAATATATAAGTATTTTATAGTATTTTATATTAGTTATATATATTATACAGTATATAAATAATTTTTTAATTTGGTTACTGACTTAACACTAACTTAAAAAGGCATTTGCTTAAAAAATGTGACTCAAGTTTCATATTAGTTTCTAAAAAATTTTATTAATAATATTGGCAAGTAATCCAGTAAACTATAGGGTGTAGCCTGTGTGTTTAAGTAAACTAACAATAACTAAGGGTGTAGCCTTCAAGTTTCATAATGAAAATACTTATAACTTCAAAAAATTATTTTTTTAATTGGAAATGAAAACTTTAATCAAAAAAATTTAATTAATGATTGTTCAAACTTTAATTTTAAAATCAAAGCTTGCTTGACTTTTGTTTTGCTTCATTATCTGTTTGTTTTATTTCCAAATCTACTAAAAGACTGATCCTGTACCTATTAAAGAGGTCATTCCTTTATTGTATATCATCAAGTATATATATATATATATATATATATATATATATATATATATATATATATATATATATATATATATATATATATATACACACACACACACTTGATGATATACTCTCTTCACTTGAATTATTTTTACTTAATCCAACTAATTAGTTCATATACTTCAAATAACTGTTATTTTATAGATAAAACTTTTTTTCTGCTTATCTATTTCTATCTATTTATGGATGAAGTATTTTTTTAATGGCAAAAAAATAAAAAATATAAATATAAGAAGAAAAGAAAAAGAAATAAATATTGTTTAAAATAGAAAATTAAAAAAAAACAACTAATTAAGTGAAAACAATGAAAATATTTAAGTACAAAAATTGAAAAAAAACATATTATAGGTTCTATCCTTGATTCTATACTTTTTATAATTGACATAAACAATCTCACTGAAATTCTCACATCAAAGGTGTTTGCTGATGATACTACCATTTATTCCTGTTTTGATAAAAAACCAAAACTTTCTGATTGTTTGGAGGGGGAATTTAAAAACATATTAAGGTTCTATCCTTGATCCTATACTTTTTATAATTGACATTAAATTGGTTCTGTTTATTTAATGTTTTTTTTTCCTTTCTATTTGTTCTGTTTATTTAATGTTTTTTTTTTCTTTTTTTATTTGTTCTGTTTATTTAATGTTTTTTTTTTCTAATTGTTCTGTTTATTTAATGTTTTTTTTCAATTTTTGTAATTTAAAAATAGATAACGATCAGCAGATAATATCTGCTGATCGTTATCTATTTATCTATTTATTTTAAATTATTGTTAAAAGTATTATTTTTCTGCTAATTGCAACAATCTAGATCTTTCTATATTTATGAATGGTAATGTACTCGATGAGTCGTCTATCCTTCGTCTTCTAGAATTAACTCTAACTTCCAATATTTTCTGAAAACCATATATCGAATCTATTGCAAAATTAGCATTTATATTACATTTGTTTTAATTTGTTATAAAAACTCTGAGAAATTTCAAGTCAAAATAATAATATTTAGAGGGTGCGCTGGATATATCAGGGGGTGTGCTGGCCAATTAAAAATTTAAATATATAATAAAAATTTAAATATGTTTGTTTTATATTGCTTAGTTTGAGCCATAGGGATGACAAGATTCAATAAAGGTCAATCCTATAGGACATTACATTAAAAATAAGAACCATTTTGAAAATTTGAATAAAATCATGTTTTATGAGTTTGAATTTTTCTGCTTATATTATTAGTTATTACATCCTGCTTAATAATACTGAATAAAAATGGATAAAAAAAGTACAACAGATATTTGGCTGATAGGTCAACAAATAGATAAATTGAATCCAACTTGTCATCAAAAAAGAGAAGTAATCTCTTTATTGATGCGTTATAAAAATACCTGCAAAGAAACTGACAGAGCAGTATTAGCTTCTACTGTTAATGATGTATTAGAGGTGTGTGGAAGGGAACAGGAATACCAACCTCCCTGAAATGCCATGTCGTGAAGAAATTAAATAAACTGTATATTGAATGGAAATTGCTAAAGAAAAGCAAATGAAATAAATCAAAGTTCTCCTTAGAAAAAGAGAATACATGGAAAGGAAAACTGGGTACACTGTTATAGCGCATGCAAATGCAAATGAATTAAAAACTATTGAGGAAGATAGAGATTTTCTAAAGTTACGAAGGAAAGATCAAAAAGGAAAAATGATGGGAGTTGATAAGAATGAAAAAAAAGGTCAAATAGAAATTAGCAAAGCTACAACAAAAAATTTATATGAAAACATCATGTGAATTCTATTCATTATATGAAACAGTAATTCTTGCATACAGCAGCAACTCCTGCAGTAATTCATCTATAGTCTATAAAAGAAGAAATATATCTTGAACAAGAATCAACATCAAAAAGAAGCATTTTAAGAATAAAAAAAGGTTATGGGTGAAAATCTGCTACCTCATTGGATGTTGCTAAGATCAGTGACCAATCAAATCTGAAAGAAGATCCAGATAGTTACAATGTGATCTATTCATCCATACGAAGGGAAAGTCAAAAATCAAGAAAGAGTTTAAGCAACAATATGAGACTTTGACAAATGATTGTTTTTTCATTGGGGTGACAAACTACTTGAAGACATTGTTGGTAATGAGGTTGTAGATCGGTTGCCAGTCCTAATATCTGGCAGTGAGATGATCAATTGCTTGGAATGCAATGAAAATTTAATCATAGTACATGAATAGAGACTGCAAATGCAGTACATCAGTTGATCATTGATTGGAATCTGACAGATAATGTAAAAGGTATGTGCTTCGACACAACTTCATCAAACACGGATTATAAAATAGCTTGTGTCTTACTTGAACAAAAATGGAAAAAATTTGTTATAGTATCCTTGTTGACATCATATCCTTGATATGGTGTCTGAAACAGTAGTATCCAAAGCTTCGTCAGCTTCATCAGACCCTGGCATTTACTTATTTAAAAGATTTCAAAAAAAAATTGGAGTAATATTGATCAAAATTTATTCGATAAACTTCTTTCAATAATTATCCGCCCCCCCCCCTCCCCAAACAAACAAAAATCATACAATTTGCATTAAAAACTCAAAGAAAATCAACCTTGTGACGATTACAATGATTTATTGGAACTTTATTTATATTGGTTGGCGGTACTCTGATTTTAATTCCAAAGACTGGAATTAAAATCAGAGTACCACCTACCAGCATTAAAGTATGGCTTAGATACTGGTATCTAAGCCATACTTTAATGCTGAAGACAATCCAAGTACACTAAAAGAAGAGTTTGTATTAGTTGTTATAAAATCTTCAAGCTGCTTAGAATCAATAGTTTATATGTATATGCATATATATATATATATATATATATATATATATATATATATATATATATATATATATATATATATATATATATATAATATATATATATATATATATATATATATATATATCAAGCCTTCCAGGGAAGCGCGTACTAGCACCCTTTTTGCGTCCATGCTTAAAGTAATTTTTTTAGACAACTTGACCATGTTTTATATAGTAAGCGTTTTAAGAACTTGTGGCAAAATAAAGTTCTAAGAAACTAGAGAATAAATCAGCAATACTCAAACAAAATAACTGAAGACTATACAAAATAGAAAACTAAAATAAAATAAGCTAAAAAAAATTTATTAATATAAAAAAGAAAATTGTTGTCAAAAAAATAATATACCTCTATATTTACTGTTTTTGTTTTCTTATATTTAAAGCATTTGTTATTTTCCACTACAAAAGTTGATACAAGTCAAGGAAATAAGTAGATGAGAATATAATGAAAATAAAAATATTTTTTGATATACAATTTTTTGGCAACTTTTTTCAGTCAGTATGTAAAGGAAATACCTTATAAATTACGCTAGACACACGGATAGTTTTTAAATTTGTTTTTCAATGTCTTTGCTAAACTTTACTGTTTTTTATCAATGGATAGGAAAGCGAGAAAGCTAATTGCTGTTTATTTGTGAAAAATTTCTTTTAACAAGAGCATTATTTCATTTTTTTAACAATGTAAAAAAATGAAAAAATGCTCAAAATTTTGTGGGCTAGTGCATTGTTACTTTGTTGAACTTTCTTCACAAAATTTTTAGGAATCAATAGAAGCTCACTCATACCAATACTTTTGTAAGAAAAACATCCTCAAATACCAGTTGAACATCCACCGCCTTGTTGACGTGGTTGCAAAAATCGTTCTGAATATTTCTCTGTTGCAAATTTTTTGACATATATTCTTCCCTTGTGGTTTACAACTTGAAAATTAGCTTCATCACTCCAAATGACTTTTAACCAGCCTTCAATCTTTCTTTTGACCATGTTTGACGTTTACGTTGGTCCATCATTGATAAAATAGGTTTTCTTGCTGCAATGTACGTTCCAATACCTTTTTGCAGCAATGTTAGGCTAATGAACTCTCTGCTTACATTATGATTATTTTTCGACTCGTTGAAGATTTGTGCTAGCTTTTTGTAGCTGTGCCTAGGATTCTCTCTGCAGATTCTAAATATACTAGTTTTGTCCTGGTCACTGAGTTTCGATGGTCTCCCAGAATGCAGCATGTCAATGACATCCTTGGTAAGCTCCCAGGTTATGACTGTTTTTCGTGCGCAAGATTCAAAAACCCCAAGTATTTTGCCTATTTGATCTTTGCTGTGAATTTTTGACTTGGACATACCAATAATTTGCCATTTGATCTCACTTGAAACTGGTTTTCGCCCCATTTGCATGCAATTTGAAATTGATTGAAATTTGCAATGATTTCAGTTGATTTTCAATATGAAGCTGTTAGATGTTGTGACGAATTTTTTTGACTGAAAACCATTCAATCTACTTAAGTTTATGTTTTAAAAAAATTTTTGCACCGGATTAATTAATTACTTAACAAATAATTGAATTTGAATAAACTCATTTAAATTTTGTGCTACTCATTTTTCACATGTATATTTTTATAATTAATTTTTTTTTAATTAATATAAATAATTTCATAAAAAATTCACATTAATTGTAAGCCTAATTACTTTTTCGACATCATTTTTACTTTTTTTTTATTAAGAAAAAACTAATCCTACTTGATCAAAATTAGACCCTCATTTAAACTTTCATGAAAAGCTATATATATATATATATATATATATATATATATATATATATATATATATATATATATATATATATATATATATATATATATATATATATATATGAGTGCCAATTAAAACAACTTTTTTTTGAAATTGTCTACTGCCACCCCCTAAATGTGTTCTATGTAATAAATTAACACTAAATTAAAAAATTTTTAATTTAGTGTTAATTTATTATATAGATAAACACTAAATTAAATAATTAAGAATAATTCTTAGTTTGATAACTTCTGAAACTTCCAAATCATCACCTAAGTTCCCTGTGATTACACCCCAACTGATGTGATAAACATAATACTGGTCAGTGGATACATGGTCAGTCATCAATCTATTTATTATCTAGTATGACAAATTTTGGACTTAAAATTTGCCTAAACTTAGCAACACCTCGTTCAGATATATTGCCATTCAGCTGTGAGCCAATGGCTCTGGAAAATTTATCTGTCTGTTTAGTAGTTCCATCAATTTTCATAAAAATACACTTTAAGGATAACTCATTTAGATTATAAATGCAAAAAAAACAAAAAAAAAACAAACTCTTAGAGACATTTCCAAATATCTAATGGATCCATGTGAATGACCAGTATTGACATTTGCCTTTGCTAAGCTCTTCTTTGAAACTTTTTTTCCTGCAGTGTTTGAATATTCCACGAGCTGCATCTATTCCCTTGGTGCTTTTTGGTGCAATGTGATCAAGTTAAAAGTCATCTGAAAATTTATCTAACAATTTATATCTTATATAATTTTATAAATTAAGGTAGTTAAGTTTTCATTGGTGCTTGATACTTAGAATTACCTGACTCACTGGTATTGATTTAATGCTCCTCCAGCAGTTTTGAAGTCTGATATATTCCATTTATTTTACAGTACACAAAGGTTGCATCTCACCTGCCATCAAAGCCTATTCTTGTGACCTCTTCAGGATTTTTTTTCCTGCACTTTTGCTCAAAATGTTTCTTTTTCCCTTCTTAATTTATGTCTGAAAGATATAGTTGTTTTTAAGGAATTTAAACTATATAATTTTAGATAATTTAATTTAGGTAATTTAATAGTAATTTGTGTAATAGAAATATTTAAATACTTAAATTGTGCATTTTTTCTTTGGTGTTCACTTCAAAAATGTAGCAGAAGCAAAGCTATATCAGCTCCTTATTTGACAAAAAAGAGATTTTTAGTAATATGTATAAGAAAATACCTTTTATGTATGAATATATCTCAATGTCTAATAAAGCATTGATTTGATATAAAGGTATACCTTTATATCATATAAATATACCTGAGTAAAAAAAATTTGTTGTTTTACTCGACGCTCGCCATCTCCATGTTAGCCAGTCTCTCAAAGTCTTTGAAATATACGCTACAATCTACAAACTTTATAATTTATTCAAGTGCATTTAATTCCAAAGAGTTTTAGTAAATGACGTCATTGTCAAATTTTTTTTCTTTTGAATCAATATTAATTGTTTTTGGTTTATTAGTTTTTTAAAATAAGCGTTTATTATCAATCGTATGACTTTCCTATAGATTTTATAGGAAGCTAAACAAAAAAATGTTTTTTTATAGAACGTGAGAACCAAATAAGATTTTTATTTTAAAATATAACAAATAAATATTCTCTTAAATATAATAAATATTCAAAAAAGACATTGATTACCTTATATATTCTGAATCTTTTTATGAAAACAATGTGAACTTTTTTTCTAGATTATCTAAGCTGTTTATCATTATGAGGTTTTAGTTTTACTATTGAAATTACATTTTACAAATTTATAAATTTTTAATTAATAAAGAAATTTGGAAAATGACATCATTTATTAGAGATATTTGCTGAATTCTTAAATTTTTAGTTAGAAAATATTTATAGATTTTACACTTAACAAATTTACTGACAGCTTTTTATTAATTAAAGCAATAATTATTGTTTTATGGCAATAATTCAAGACAGATGGCAATTAAAATTGTCTATGTGTTGCAACGTACGTTAAAAAACACATTATATTTAATATTTCCCAATTTATATTGGATTTGGCAAGTATTTTACGTTAAAACCTTTCTCTTAATATTACAAATCAAAAAACAAATTTGACAATAAAATTTTTTTTATTTAACGACTTCAATTTTAAAATTTATTTGATAATGCTACACTTTTGACCAATAATTATTTAAAAACTTTTTTAAAAAAGTTTTTAAATAATAATTGTTCAATTTTGTAATAAAATAAAATAAAATAAGCAATACATGTTTTACAGAAAAAATTTCATTAAATTTCGCATGATTAAATAAGAGTTTCAAGAATACTTGTGAAAACCAATGAAAAGTTTAGCAAATAAATGCTGTTAATTAAACCAATGAAAAGTTTAGCAAATAAATGTTGTTAATTAAACCAATGAAAAGTTTAGCAAATAAATGCTGTTAATTAAACCAATGAAAAGTTTAGCAAATAAATGCTGTTAATTAAACCAATGAAAAGTTTAGCAAATAAATGCTGTTAATTAAACCAATGAAAAGTTTAGCAAATAAATGCTGTTAATTAAACTTTCATAAGGTTAACTATTTCGCTACCGGTCTTTTTAACAAAAATCTTTATGCTGCGACTGCACATTTTTTTGAATAAAATTTAGATGGCATAACATTAGGGATGTCCACATATACATGGAGGAAAAAAAATTTCTTCCGATTTTAGTGCACATAGGCTCATTTTGTTCGTTTTTCAATATTTAGTCATGTTTCCAAAAAGATCCCTAATCAATTAATATTTAGGGGTTGCTCAATGGCCCCAAAGGTTTTTCAATATGCATCAGCATTGGGTTACCCGCGAGTCCGCGATAAAATTGTAACAACAGAAAATAATCTGTCCATTTGACCAATCTTTATGATAAGGTTACTGACTGTAAAGCACCATTGCATTTGCATTACTTATTTATTTAGTGTTTTTAGAATTTAGATATTCTATGATGATGTCATTGTCAATGTAGCAAATGAGAATTATTTCAGCAAACTTGTGAATTTATACAGAATTTATTTAATACATTGATGTAAACTCTCAATAAAGGTAATTATAATAGTTTCAATTAGTTTCTTACTTTGTGCTGATTTCATATTTATTTGATCATTCTATTAAACAGTTGTAGGAACTATAGACAACCTGCTTAATGCTGTGTTGAACCATTAGTAGGGTTTCAAACTTTATTTGTGACAATCCGAATCCATTATAAAAATAATAAAATATATTCTAATAAATCATTTTTATATGAATTCATTGAATTAATAGGCCTATCTTGTTATTAATTCTAAAATGCTTCTATCTTAATTTTAGACTGTTGCTGAAAATGGCTGCAAAGTCAAACGCTGTACCACTGACACGCACTCGAACTGCTGTTTGGCTGATTGGTCAACCTGAAAAGGACCTACCGAGTAATGTCCTTCCGACAACGGGCGATGTTCTTCGTACATTTTTCCATTACCACAAAACAATAAAACAGACAGTATCTGCCAGTGCAAAGTCAACCTCATCTGATTTGGTAAAAATTTGGAGCAAGGCACGGATACCAATGACCTATCAACCACATATCGTGTCAAAGGTGAAGGTATGCTTTGATGAATACAGTTTGATCAAGAAGAATAAAGGAAGAGAAAGTGAATCACAGCTAGCTAGAGAAAAAGCATTTAAAGACAAACTGAATCTACTCTTTGATATTGCTCACAAAGATACAGGTACATTAATCAAAATCGATGAAGACAAGCTGTTTTTGGAGGATCAGCGGAATGCTCGCATGATGAAGATGAGTGGAGAAGATGTAAGATTATCACAACAAGAAGAGCGAGCAGCACAGCGTCGACAGGCTGAAGCTGAAAGGAAACAGCGTGAGGAAGAAAGGAGAGATGCAAGTGCCAGAAGCAGCCATCACAATCATGGTCTTGAAAGCGACAGTGACGGAGCAGAAGAGGAGGATATTGAAGATGATGATTACGAAATAGAGATACCAGTATATCACAAGAAGCAGCTATGTGAGGTAGTGGATGCTGGACATGAATGGACTACAGTTAACAAAAGACCACGCATTTTGGAGAACATTCTGTCGTCACCAGATGTTTCATCAACACTTGATCGCATAAATTTATCTGACCAGAAGTTTACAATTTTGGCAGCAGCAATTGCTAAAGCCAGTGGACAGGACCTACAAAGCACGCCATTGTCAAGATCAACAGTACGTCGCAAACGTATTGAACACCGATCTTCAACAGAAAATTGTATTCGGCAGGAGTTTCTCTCCAGTGAAAAACCGCCTCTGGTGGTCCACTGGGACGGTAAAATCATGCGAGACAGCACGAACTTAGAGGATCCAAAGTCCAATGTTGACAGAATTGGTGTTAGTGTGACTGGTGTAGATTTGGAGAAAATCTTGGGAATTGTCAAGCTTCCAGCGGGCACTGGGGTAGCACAAGCCAAGGCAACATTCCAGTTGGCCAAAATATGGGATGTTGATAGTGAAATCGTTGGCATGTGCTTTGACACCACAGCTTCGAATACGGGCTCCAAAAATGGTGCATGTGTCTTGCTGGAACAACTAATTGGGAGAAACCTTCTATACTTAGCTTGTCGACACCACGTGCATGAAGTGATTATTGGTGAAGTGTTCACAGTTTTGCTTGGCCCAAGCCGTGGCCCAAACATTGCTCTATTTGAACGTTTTCAGCAGTCTTGGCCAACTATTGACCAAATGAACTTTGTTCCACTTGATGATACGCGACTTACAGTTCCACAGCTGCAACAACTCAGAGCAGAATTTGGTCCTTTCTTGCTGTCTTTTCTGTCAGGTCAAACGTCATATCTACCACGAGAGGACTACAAGGAAATGATTGAACTTTGCCTCTTGATATTGGGTTTCACACTACCAAGCCATCCAGCTGGTGGAAAGCCATATCATTTCAGACAGCCGGGTGCCTACCATATGGCAAGATGGATGGCAAAGGTCATATATTGCATGAAGATTTTCCTGTTCAGGAATGAATTCAAACTGACTTCAACTGAGGTGAAAAACCTGTCTGAATTTTGCATTTTTGCAGCTCACATTTATGTACCAGCTTGGATTGCTTGTCCAGTGGCAAGTGATGCACCATTGAATGATTTGATGCTGTTTCAGAGAATAAAAAGATATGCTGAGGTACACAAGATTGTTTCACAAGCAGCTTTGAAGAAATTGCAGAATCACATGTGGTATCTTGGAACAGAAATGGTTCCTCTTTCACTGTTCTCCAGCAAAGTATCTGATGAAGAAAAGAAGTTGATTGCGGAAGCCATGATCCTCAGTGGAGATGATTGGAGTGTCAGGGGAAACAAGTTTCCAGTATCAAAATGTAATGAGTTGGAGAAAAAGCAACTACATGAACTGGTAACATCATCATCAACAGCTGCATTGCAGTCACTTG
>NC_061163.1:20336056-20433556 GCF_022113875.1 Hydra vulgaris | reverse complement strand
AGGGTAGATGAATCATCAAGTACATTACCTTTCATAAATATAGGAAGGTCTAAATTATTGCAATAATGATTGACTAAAAAAAATTGAGTTTTACCTGAATTAAAGTTCACCAGCCACTGTGAGCCCCATGCTGTAGCAGAAGCGAGATTCTTTTCAAGCTCAAATGCCCCCTGCAAGCAATCAGAGAGAGTTAGCTTCTTACTGTGACAAAAATAAATGGTAGTATCATCAGCAAACAATGCCACCTTAGATGTGAGAATATCTGGAAGATCGTTAATGTAAATTAAAAAATAGTATAGGGCCAAGGATTGAACTTTGAGGAACCGCTGAGGTTACAGAATAAGAAGAAGAGTGCTGTCCATCAAGGACAACTTTTATACTACGATTGGAAAGGATGGATTCAATAATCTTAAAGATGTTTCCAGATACACCATAAGAATAAAGTTTATGGAGAAGACTAGCATGCCAAACTTTATCAAACGCTTTAGAAATGTCAAGAGTGATGGCCTTAACCTCTCCACCTTTATCTAATGCACGATAAAACCTATCGGTTATTACTGTTAACAAATCAGCTGTAAAACGAGAAGATCAAAATCCATATTGGTGATCAGAAAGTAAGTTATTAGATTCAAGATGAGAGATTAAGTGTTTGTTAATTAAAAATTCAAAAACCTTGCTTATAATAGGAAGAAGACTAATGGGACAGTAGTTATATGAATCAGATCGCTCTCCAGAATTTTAAAAAATAGGGATAACAGATGCTGCTTTCCAGCTTTTCCAGGTTGGAAAACAAGACTCTGATAAGCACTTGTTGAATAGTTTTGAAATGATAGACAACAGCTCCGGAGAACACTTCTGCAAGACTATAACAGGTATGTTGTCTGGGCCACAATCTGAAGAAGAGTCCAAGCAGGAAATCACTTTAGATACAGAAGCTTGAGTGACATGAATGTCATGAAATGGTTCAACCTGTTTGACGGTTATATCAGGTAGATTGTAACTAGTGGAATCAAGAGATGATATTGATGAAAAGTTATTAGCAAACAATTTAGCTTTGTCTTTAGGTGAGGTGACAAAGTCTGAACCATACAAATGAGGTAGAATTACAGACTTGCCTTTATTATTGATACTATTAAAGATTCTCCAGAAGTCACAAGAGTCTATTTTTTGTGATGAAATATGAGATTTTATGGTCTGAGAATAGCGGGCTTTAGCCTTAGACAAAACCTTTTTACAATGGTTCCTAGCAGTAACAAACAGATGTCTGTCTTCTAGAGAATTGTTTTGCTAATAGATATGGAAGTAATGGTTTCGATTGACAATTGCAGCAGCACAATGTGAGAAAAACCATGGAGAAGAGTGAGGATTGACCTGGAATTGTCGAGAGGGAATAAAGGATTCCATGCCAGCGTGAATCCACGAAGTTATTTAAGAAGCACATTTTAAGAAGCCATCACAAAGAAAATCACGGAAAGTGTCCCATTCAGCTTTAAGGTAGTTGTAAGATGTACAATGATAGGGGGATTCTGATGGTAAAGAAGAATGAGATAACAGTTTTAGAGAAACCAAACCATGATCGGAAGCACCTAAGAGTAAATGTGGAGAAACTGAGCACTGACTATGATCAGAAACAAGACATAAGTCAAGTAGAGAAGGTAAAAGATTGGGGTTGTCTGGAAAGCGAGTTGGAAAGTTGACTATTTGAGTTAGGGGTTGAGAAAAACGAAAGTTGTTGGTTTTAATGCCTGCAGAGTCACTGACACTAGAACCAAGCCATTCAGTGTGATGAACATTAAAGTCACCAACAACAACAATATTGGCTGATGGATAAAGAGAGAGGGCTTGGTCAATATTATCAGAAATAACATCAAGAAAAGTGCAGTCTTGAGATGAAGGAGAGTGATATAGAACAAAAAGAAAGGTGATAGAGTGAAGTGGTGCTAAATGAAAGCACATAAAAGAGTAGTCTGTGGATTCAAACCTAGTTTTCCGACAAATGGGTGAGTTCTTTCGAATGTAAATGCCTAGGCCAAGTATGTGACTATTGGATTCATAATAACCATCAACATTAAGATCACAAGATGAGACAGCTGAACTCAAATTAGTCTCACAAAGAGCAAGTAGTCTGGTAAACTTTGCATGAGATAAGACTCAACAGAAGAAAAGTTACTTTGAAGACCACGAATAATAGTGAATGATGACAGTGGTTTTTTGTGATTTATAGTTTTTGTTACTTTATTCATTTTTAAATTTGTTAAAGAACTTGACTCGAAACATAGACAGTACTCAGTACACTGTTTTATAGCCCAAGCAATTGCCTCATTACTATTAATAAACTTCAAGCCGTAGCAAAGGGCTCCAATTTGTACTTTTGCCTTTGCAAGGCAAAAGTACAAACAGGGACACCATCCATGCGCAACATGGCACTGTTATTACTTTGATATTTAGCTGTTGATTGAATCAGCCTCTCTGAGAGCTACCACAGAGTTTGGGAAACCTGACTACCAGCTAGCCTCAGAACCATAAAAATGAGTTTTTGAGCTGTACCCTCATTAGGAGATAATAGAATGAGTTGCCTAGTCATAAAAACAAAGACACAATCAAAACCCATGCATCAAGTCAAGAAGATCAAGCATTCAACATCCTAAACTGGAAACAATGTATTCAAATACATCTGCGCCAGCCTAATAGATAAAGAAGGGGTGCGAGGCAGGTCAACAGCTAGAATCTGTTTACCCCTTAAATGTTGAACAGATACAGGTAATTGTAAATCAATAAGAATTTGAGATGCTGTCATGTGCTGAGCAGCAGCATGACATGCAGTAACTTGTTAAGAATGATTATTAATTTTATGTTTGCTACCACTTCCTTTATAAGCTCCATAATTAACGCTAATCTTGAAGTAACGCTAAGTTGAAGTTTTTTTGCAATTTCAAGACTAGATTTGACTGAATGTTTGTATGCTTTGATTACTGCTAATTTTTCATTTGTTAAATGCTTACCACGTCCCATTTCAAATTAAACTTTATGAGCACTGATTTCACAATCTTCGTTTAACTAACAAATAATAATAAAAAAGTCACAAATGTGCATCACCAGATCAAAATATACAAGTAAACATAAAATAATTATTGATAAGGCTATTTGTTACTTTTAATTCAATTTGTTACTGTAAATATCAAGTATTATACATTTTATGGTTTTTTCAAATGTACCGCAATTTAATTATGTTATATTATAATCTAAAAAGTTATTGTTTGTAAGAATAATTATATGTGTGTGAATACAAAAGATGCACCGCACAAACTTGCTCACAAATTTACAAAATATTGGATCAGATCAATTTTAGAAGACTTTTTTTTTGAGAAATTCTTTTGTTCAAATAAAAAAAAAAATCTTTATAAAAAAATTCCTTAAAAACAATAAAAACATAATTATAGAAAATGTTTAATCTTGATATCGCTTTGAATAAAATTTGAATATAAAAATGGTATCATGTTTTCATATTCTATTCAACAATTTTTGTTAAAATAATTTTTAGTTAGAAGCTTATATTATGTGTTAACAACACAAGATATAAATAGAAACATTTGTATGACTAACTTTTCCAAATCTTTGAGTATGTTAAGTAAATTAATATAGTTAATAAGTTAATATTTAATTATTTTAGTAACATAACTGGTTGCCTAGTTTATTAGTAAATTTACTGTGATGTACTTTATCCATTCAGTATATCAAAGTAAATATAACTTTAAAAAGTTTAGGGTTGTTAAAGTAAAAAATGTTGAAGCAAAAAATGCTTTCTATTAGAGTTGCTTAATTATTAGGAAAAAATTTTAATAAAAACAAATTTTGTATATATTTTAATATACTTAAAGTAGTAAAATTGTTAATATAAAATTGTTGATAAAATAATAATTTAAATTATTAATAATAAGTTAATTTAGTGCAATGTTTTAAAAACAAAAATAAAAACCAGGCTGTTTGGTAATGGAAACAGTTTGTGCTATTCATAAACATAAAAATATCATCTCTTACTCCAAGACACAACTTTCTAACACTTTTCAATATTATTTGTTTCACTGCAAGATTTAATTCAATAATTTTTATTCTTTTTACATTCTTTTTGAGACTCATGTTATATAAAAATAATTTGAATTTTTATGTTAAATTGTTTAAAGTAGAGATGTCATGAATAGTGATTTTGCCCTTGCACTTCTGAGGTAATTTAAGAAGTTGCTATTGATAGATATAGCACAAAGAACTCTAAACTTATTAAAAATGATATTTTTACTACAACCTGGGTTGGGTTTAACTTATGGTTTAACTTAAATGGGAATGTTAATTTATATGGTAGTTTTTTTTACTGATGCACATTTTTAAAAACTAATTTCAAGGGATTAGTTAAAACACGACAAGCAAAATAACAAAAAGTTTAAAAGCTCTGAAAAGAAAAGAAAGGTTAAGTCAGTGAAGAGTTAATCCTTCACAAATAAAGGCTGCTTGACACTGATGAACCATCACTGGCACCAGTGATGATTTATCACTACTTCATAAGAAAAAGAAATATAAATAAAAACGATTAAACCAATCTCTACAAAAAATATGCACACATATGAAGATGTGGAAAAGAAAAGTCTGATTGCAAATTAAATTACTTTTTATGTAAAACTGTTAACTTATTAGATTGTTTGTTTACTTATTAGACTATTTACTGGACAACAAATTCTTACAAATTGTTGTCAAAAAAGATTATCCTAACATAACTTGCTAAAAGGTTTTTTTTTCATTAGGCAGTGCTAGTATACATAGTGAATTTTTGAAAGTATTTATGATTTAGTAGGAACTCACAAGCATTTGCTGTTATCAAATGATGAAAATGTTTTTATCATTACCTACCACCTATTTTTTAATTTGATTTTAAGTATATGCCAATTATTTAAAAATATATATAAAAAAAAAAAAATAGTTTATGTAATCCATCATATGTGGATTTTTTTCTGTGACAATCTGGAATTGGGTATTACAGCAATTCGGTTCCGAATGCTGAATTGTAAAAAATGTAGCTAAATACAGAATATGTCACATTTGTGACATCTCTAGTTTAAAGCTTTTATTATTACTAGTAGTTTTTATATTTTTTTTTATATATTATTTTACTTTTATTATTATATATTTACTAGTAGTTTTTTAAATATTTATTTATTGTATATTTTTTTACTTTTATTATTTTATATTTCAAAAATATTGTATGGTAACATGTATAGGATTGCAAATGTTATCTCAAAGTTTATGAGTGGGTCTGTCAAAGTTTACCCATCATGTGTGTTGTTGTCATAAGTACATTTTAAGTGTGAATAAGTAAATAATTGATTTTTTTGTAGAGTTTATGTTCACATGATATCATGCAATTACATAAAAAAAAACAAGTTTAACATATGGATTGTATGATCGGGAACATGAATAACCATTCATGATGTAAATGAAAATAATGTTAGCATTAGTAAAGCTGCATTTATGTACAATATAAACAGGACAATGTTGATGAATCATTTAAAGGAAGTCCATTGCAAACGAGTTGGATGCCTGACTATTTTAACTAGAGAAAAAGAAACATTGATCATGCATACAATCCAGAAACTTGGGGATTGGGGCTTCAGCATAGACCATTGCAATGTTGTGAGTATTGTGCAAGATTAAATAAACAGCGTTGGAAGAGCCAATACCTTTAAAGATGGCAAGCCTGGCAGTGATTGGATGCGTGGTTTCGAGGAGAAATGGAAAAACAAACTTACACGACGGATTGGTTAGCTCTCCCTGCTAATTATCCGTATGCATGCAATATTAATGTAGTTGATGATTTTTTTGAGAAACAGTTTGAGAAACTAACAGTTGTTTGAAACTAACAGTCAAAAGAACAGTTGAGAAACAGTTGTTATCAACAGTTGAGAAACAGTTGTTATCAAAAGAACAGTTGAGAAAACAGTTGTTATCAAAGAACAGTTGAGAAAACAGTTGTTATCAAAAAACTTCATATACAGAACAAGTCACAAAATATTTTTAATGTAGATAAAACAAGATTTCAATCCTACATAGGCAAGCAGAAAACTCTCTGCCAATGTGGATTGAAGAATCCACATAAAACGGACCACATAAAAAGAATCGGGTGTAATCATTAGCACAATTATTAATGGATATCAAAATAAGATTACATCGACAATCAATGACATGATCACTAGCATCTCAGTACCAGTGCAATCCACAAGTTCAGTTGAAAAACAGGAAATTCTGATGCAGTACTTTTGAAACATCTTTGACACACACAACCTGAGAAAAGTGACAAAAAAGGAAAAAATATAGAGAGAACATCAGCTAATTGTCTAACATTTGATGAATCTCATGCACGATTAAATGAAATGGAATCAAGCAAGAAAAGCAAATCCCAAAAAATTAATTTAAAAAAAATTAATGCCAAGATATGAAATGTCACTGAACAGATTCAACCGACACTAGTTTCAGAAAGAAAAATTCTACAGGTGATGATGTTGGTGAGAACCAAACATCTACAGGTGATAGTACTGGTGAGAACCAAACATCAGAACCTGGATATGAACAAAATTCTTTCATTGTTTCAGAAGTTGAACCAAACACTAAAATAAATATTACAAAGAAATCAACCAAAAAAAAATATTACAAAGAACCCCAACAACAAAGTGAATTATCTATCTATATATTAGATAACTAATTAAATTCTTTATTAGTTCATGGCAACAATATCATTGGTAAGCATCAGGGCTGGACTGGCTTTAAAGGGCCCAGGGGGTAAGATATAGATGGGGCCCTCATGGTAGCAAAATATGTAGCAAAAATAAATTAAATCTTTAATCACATGGTTTTTTCTTATAAGGGTATAAGACATTTCTAATAATGTGCATGCAAATTTCTATATCTTTGACCTAAAATTCTGTCCATCAATTTGTTCAGCATGTTTAAAAAAAATAAATCCATATGCAAGGTTTTAAAAATACAGTATTTCTAAATTGCAGCGTCGCCCCACTATATTTTCTGTACACTATTGTCATTCTAAAACGGTTTTTTCCAATAACTTTATTAGTATTAGAAAAAATACAAGTTTATTTTCAAGTTTTTCAATTATTTACATAGAAATTAATTATCAAGTTATAAGATAAATGTATGCATTTGCAGTATGATATTATAACAAGTAATCAGTAAAAAGTATTGATGAATTTGCCTAACTGTAGGCAACCTCATTGTAATCAATTTTTATGTCATTCTCAACATTCATTAAAATAAGTGATTAGAGGTGCTATTCACCTAAAAGACTACAAAGGCAATTTTTTACAATCTTCAACTTCGAAAAAGCTTGCTCACACTTGAATTGTGTGCAAGAGAGACATAATGCCATTTTATATGCAACATTCATATTAAAATATGCAGAACAATGTAAATTGTAGCGATGGAGAAAACTTAGAATGTAACTCAAATATCTGTTTACAGTCTTTTTTGGAGGAGCATTTCTCTGATTCAGTTTCATCAGCCTCACTAACTAATGGGAAATTAGTTTCAAATGATGTTATCTCTGTGCGCAGTTTTTCCCTCCAGCAAGATTGAATCATAAAAAATATAGTCATCAATATGTTTACGCTTTGAAAGTTTTAGGACAAGCAATATCTCTTAAGATGCCAACATCATTTCTTTTGAAACTGTCTTTGATTGTTGTAGTGGCAGTATCCACAATAACATAAAATGCATAACCCTTAAACCACCTTACTGGGTCCTGAAATTCTAGCCTACTTTCATCATTTGTATTTTTATCAGGCATCTACTTTTTTTGTCGAGCTATATTTTGTGGGAGCTCAATTTCAAAAGTTTCTTTGATATCTTAGTTAGCTTCAGATATGATTTTATTAGTCAATCTTGCAAATAATTCAGCTTTCATGAGGATATCAGGAAATTTTTCACGAACTGCAATGAGGCGGTTTAAAGTGGTTTCTACCATCTTCATTGCAACTAGAAGATCAAAGCAATCCGTTTGTAAATATTTTGAAACAGGTGTGTATATATTGAAAGTCTGCGAATAAACAATTGCAGTCAATACTGTTTCACATTTCATCCAGTTTTTCATTAAACTCAAAGACTTATACCCAACTTTGGTCTCAAATTCATTGCATGAAGCAAACTGGTGTAATACACGAATCAAAAGTGCAAATCAATCTGCTAGCAACGAAAAATAACTTCCTATTACACCTTCAAGAGTTTTATCCATTGATGTCCATTGTGTATTGCTAATCATCTGCATTCTCTTGACTTTATCTTCTACAAAACCTGCAAGTTTCTTCCATATATTCATTCTTTTGCTTGTAGGTTTCATGAAAACAGCTGTTGCTTCCAGTAACCCAAAGATATTTTTAGCCTGAATAGTTATTATTAACTTATTGAATCCGTCATCAATAGGTTATTCTGCGTGTATATATGGCGCATATATTTTATATAAGCCCTGGGCTTTTATAAAATATATATGCATGACTCAAGACAAGAAATTTAATGCTTTTTTGTAATAAATTAATTTTCTAGTCTCTTACTTAAAATAATTCACTCTACTACTAATAAATAATAATAAAAGGCTTTACGTTTTTTTTTTAAATAACTACCATATTTATTGTACTTTCTTTTTTAAATTAATGCATATAAACAAATAGTTATTATTAACTTGTATTTTTGTGTGTTTTACTTGTGCATCTTTATTTATAGAGAAGCCCAGGATTTTAGGCATGGCACAGCCTTCCCCCCCCCCCCCTTGGCCTGTGTCATGCCTAAAATCCTGGGCTTCTCTATAAATAATGATGCTCAAGTAAAACACACAAAAAAACAAGTTAATAATAACTATTTGTTTATATGCATTAATTTAAAAAAGAAAGTACAATAAATATGGTAGTTATTTAAAAAAAAACAACGTAAAGCCTTTTATTATTATTTTACTTTTATTTTTTATTTTATCCCCCAACCTCCCTGGCCAGTCCGACCCTGGTAATATTGCATACCAAATTTAGTTTGTCACAGCTAAAAAAAATATTTCTAAAGATGTGTCAATGTTACCCAATTAAGGTCAGCTTATATTGTGAAAACAACATATAAAACGAGGGTTTTTTTATAAATCTTTCTTTGATTTTTTTTAATTAGAATTGTTTGGTATTAATGAAATATTATACAAAAATCCATCAAAATGATTCATCTAATAATGAAACATTAAGATTTTGGTGTTTAAGCAAACGATGTTTTGTATTTAAAACAAAGACCAGCAAATTGTGAAGATTTAACATACTATGAGATACTACGAGTTACAGTATTAGAATTCAACTAGGTTTTAATTGAATAAGTTTTCTTTTTTTAGATTTGCACAAATAACTTTGCAACTGAATCGGAGTATGACAATGTAAAGGTAAGTTTAACCATTACCTTTTAACTATTAAAGTTTAACTAATAGACAAACTTTCAGTTTTGATTGAACCAACCACATCTAATATGTATAACGGAAACATAGTTTTATTCAATTTCTAGCTCTAACTTAATAGATTATAACTTTTTCAAACGTAATAGAAATAGTCGCATACGAAATTGATAACAAAGAAGCAAGAAAACAATAATGTGAAACTACCATAGAACAAATATGGTTTCACCTTAAAATAGGATCTATATATGTGTTGGTTGGGTGTATTTATAGACCGCCAAAGTCTTACAAGCTGCAAAAAAAAAAAATAATAAATCGATCACATACGCAAAATCTTTATTTGACAGAGGACACTGTGATGCCTTACTTATAACAGGAGATTTTAATTATCCAAATCTGAACTGGTTCTCTCGAAAAAATCTTGTACAACCAATCTACTCGAATGCACAGATTTGGTGACAAAATGTATAGCTAGTAGAAGTAGTGTTGATATGATATATTGATATGATAAGGTGCCGCGCCAACAATTATTGCTTAAGTTATCAATCTATGGTTTAAATAAAAAAATTGCTAAATTGGATTGAAGCTTTTCCAACGAATAGGAGGCAAAGGGTAGTTATGAGTCATGATATGTCGGATTGGGTGAATGTAACAAGTGGTGTACCACAGGGATCTGATCTCGGACTCTATTTGCATTATAGATAAACAACTTACCGAGAGAACTCGAAGCTAGATATTTTATTTATGCTGATGATACTAAGTTAATAAAACCTATAAAACCAAACAAACATTTAAAGAATTCGCTAGAACTTCAGGATAGTATTAAAAAAATTTCAACTTGGTGCGACATGTGGCTTATGAAACTAAATATCGGTAAGTGCATGGTTATGCATATAGGTAAAAATAACCCCCATCATGAATACTCAATTACAAACGCTAATGGGTGTATTTTCAAAGTAAAAAAAAAAACAAAATAATAGGAAATTTAGGAGTTATTATATCCAAAGACCTAAAAACCCATGCACATGTAAATTAGTAGTAAAAGCAAATAGTATACTTGAAGCATACATTTCAATCAAGAAACGAGCAAAATCGGAAAAGACCAATTATATCCGCCCGCATTTAGAATTTGCTATGCCTGCATGGAGACCATGTCTAGAAGGAGATATCTTTAAAGTTAAACAAGCTCAGCGAAGAGCTGCGAAAGTTGCATATTGAATGGAAAATCTTTCGTGTAAAGAGCAAATGAATAGACTTAATCTAACAACGCTGGAAATAAGAAGAAATCGCAGGGATCTGATCCAAATGTTTAAACTAGATAATCATTTAGAAATAGTAGAATGGAACTCACCTTTAACAGGAAATATTAGAGGAAATTTTGTGCAAGAGGTTGTCAAAAACTCAGACATTCAACATAATTTTTTTAAAAACAGAATTGTTAAGGAGTGGAGCAATGACATTAAAACATCGAAATCGGCCTATGAGTTTAAGGTTTTACTTGACAGCTCGGGTTGCTGTAGCACACCACTGTTGGTGGACTGCACAGTTAGATTATATAAATTTATATTTATAAATACTCTGTGAAATATTATTTTTGCAGAAATATATATTACTTATTACTAATGATTAATTTTTTAAAACGTTTTTATTGTCCACTATTTTATTTGAAACTAATTTTTATAAAACTGCTTTACTTTTAGGAGTTTTTTCAAACATATCCTACGTCATCTGCTGAAAGAGCTATAAGTCATTCTTTAGAAAGTATCAAATGTAATATAAATTGGCTAGCAAGAGAATGTAAGAATATTAACTCCTGGCTCGTCGATTATACTTCAAAGCAGATCAGTAATTAAATTTATTTTAGGATTTAAATAAAAATAAATTGACTTAATTATATTTTTTTTAATCGAGTTTCATTTTTAGTTGTTATTCCTTATTATCCGAAATAAGTCACCTGAAGTTATTGTAAAGTCTTAATAAATCAAGTCAAAGTTATAAAGTGTTCAGTAAAGGTGAGTCTTAAAATCGTAATACAAATCGCAACTGAACTTGCGATAAGTATTCCAAATTAAAAACGTTTCGTCATATTAGAAGACTCAGTAAGACACTGTTGCTCGTGTTATCTTCAATTGAGACAATCATCTGCTTGTCCCAAAATTACTTTTTCAAAAATAAGGTTTACTGCTAAACGAGTTGTCTGTGTTTAATTTAAAAAATGTTGTGCATTTAAATGATAAAGACAAAATTATTAAAATAAAGTTTTTATATTTTTAATACAGTCATTCCGGGTAACTTTGAACGCTTTGCGCTAGGTTTATTTTAACAAAATTTTTTTTACAAACTAGTTAACAAATATTTTTACATAAAAGGTGTTCTGATGATCTCTTTTTTCTAGTTTTTATCATTTTTTTAAATTTGCTAGTTATTTTGTTAAAAAACAAAGTTCAAGTAGGGATTCAAAGTTACACTTGCATTTAGGGTAACTTTGAACACTATTAAATTAAATGTCAACTTTATTCAGTTAAATCTAAAAAGTTGTTTAAATTTCGTTGTATTAACTCAAATTAATTTTAAAAAAAATCTAATTATTCTATATTGAGAATAAACAAACAAATTTTTCAATAAAATATTACAAATCACTAAATGAACTTGTTGATCAGTTTTTAAGGTTATGAAAGAAAAAAAATTTAAAACATCATTTCTATATAATTCCACACAAATAAACACCTGTGACTATAAAATTAAATATTACAGTGTTTAAGTCTATTATTTTAGTCACAACTAACTCTTTAATCGAATAATCATGATCATGGAAGTTGTGATTGTTTATTTTATCAAGATCAAGTTGTGATTGTTTATTTGCTCTAATGAAAAAACTGCATCATTTTGAGATACAACTTGCTCATTGTCTTTAATAGCTTGATTAACATCTACAATGCTTGAACTTTGTGAAACATTTTTTTTGTTTATTTTCATAATTATATTTTTTGATCCAAGTGGTCTTCCTCTTTTCTTTGTTCGAATATTATCTTGATTTTTTTTCTAATTGTCTCTTAACTTATAGTATGCTTCTACCTCAGTGGCTGATTAAATCCTTAAATCCTGCTTGTAGATTATGTTCTAGATTTTCTTTACCAATATTAAGAGTAGTTTTAATGAGCTGCGAAAACAAATTTTTTGGTAGGTTATTAACTTTTTTCCCACGGGATGTTTTACGCCATTGGTTAAGAACTGACCTCCAATTAGCTTTTAAACTCGAGAAATACCCAACATCTAGTGGTTGTAAAAAGTGTGTGGAAAAGGGTACCAAACATATAAATATTATATTATGCTTTTCACATATATTTAAGGCTTTATAAAGATATATGAGCACTTAAATTATCACAAATCAGAATTTTTTTACCTTTCTTATTTATAATATTTGGAACAAAGTGATTTAACAGCCACTCTTCAAATATTTGAATTTCCAAACGAATAGGAGGCAAAGGGTAGTTATGAGTCATGATATGTCGGATTGGGTGAATGTAACAAGTGGTGTACCACAGGGATCTGATCTCGGACTCTATTTGCATTATAGATAAACAATTCAGCCACTGCAAGAAGTTCCCATTCTTGATCCTTCTGGTACATTAAAAAGCCAGTCAGACCAACTGTGTTTTCCTCTAAAAATGAAAAATGGTGGAATTAGCTTTCCTGTGGCATTTCCAGAAAAAACAACAGTGTAACAAGATTTTGTAGTGTTTCTTATAAGTTCTGGATGGCGAAAGGATCGACAAAAAATAAGTTTTTTTTCCAGGGTCGTCATGAAACCCTGTTTCATCCATATTATAAATGTTATCTGGTGTTACTCCATTTAATTCCTTCTCTAGATTTTGAAAAAATAATTCTGTTTGACAATAATTAATCTGTGCAGGTTTCCTTGAAATACAATGAGATACTTTTTCTTTTAATGATGGATGTCTGTCAACGTAAACTCTACACCACTCCCAACCTGGTCGGTTATCTTTAAACTGTTGTATATCTTTTCCACTATCATCGAGTTTTTGACAATACTTTTAAAATCATTAATTCCAATTGGTATACCTTTATCACTTAAAAAAAGTAAATGATTTTCAAAACAAAGTTCCTCATCAATGTTAAGAGCAATAGGACGCCCTACTGATTTACAGTGTTTACTTTTTAGCTTATAAAATAATGTTGTTTTAGGTACTTTAAAAATTTTAGAAGCTTCACCAATCGACATGTTTTCTAATTTAATTTTGGCTAACGCCTCTTGAAGTGTAGCATTTGAGTAATTAGATATTGTGCCATATTTTCTAGTGCTAGGATGAGTTGTCAAACTTTTTCTTGGCATTTTAAGAATGCTAAAAATATAGAGATAATTGCTGTTATTAATGAAAATTATTTAATTAATCGCATATTCGCGATTAAGTTTTTAAAACTATCAAAAAAGCCATAAATATCAAAACTTAAAATATCAAAATACATTAGCAATAGAAATTTTAATTTATGATATTTATATTATATTATATATATATATATATACATATATATATATATATATATATATATATATATATATATATATATATATATATATATATATATATATATATATATATATATATATATATATATATATATATATATATATATATATATATATATATATATATATATATATATATATATATATATTAGACATCTTTTCATTATAGTATTTTTATTATGTAATAATACATATATATATATATATATATATATATATATATATATATATATATATATATATATATATATATTAGACATCTTTTTATTATAGTATTTTTATTATGTAATAATACATATATATATATGTATATATATATATATATATATATATATATATATAATTACATAATAAAAATACTATAATAAAAAGATGTCTATTATATTTATTATGCATTATTGCAATGTTACTCAGACAGCAAAAAAAGCACTTTTAGGAAACATTGATTATTCAAAGTTACCCTGATTTGGGTTATATTTTAGCTAAGTAAAAATAAATATCCTTTTAGTAGCAAAAAACATGTTATTTCCTATTATTTTGAGTTTTTATTAAAATTCGAAAAATAATTCAATAAAATACTAAAAAATCTATTCTGATATTTACAATATAGTAACAAATATTCTAAATTGATAACACACGATATTATCACCACTTTCGACTGTGTAACTGGAAATCGAGGGAAAAAATATTTTTGAGAAACAAAATTCAATTATCTATGGTCAAACTTTTGTAAAAAAGGTTAATTTATCATATTATCCTTTGTCGAAGCAACAGGCAAAGAAAATACCAAAGAAAAAAATTTAAAAACATTTACACGTTTTATTCAATGTTACACGTAAATTCAAAGTTACCCAGAATGACTGTAATAAAATAAAGTTTTTATATTTTTAATACTCAAACATTGTAGTTAAGGTGCTTTTCAAGAAAGTGCCGTCAGTGTGTTATTAGTTTAAACAATCAAGATATTTACGTTAAATATCTGGTCTGCGTAAGTTATTATATGATATCATTTATATGATTTCATGAAGTTAGCGTAAGTTATCATATGATATCATATATATGATTTCATGAAGTTAGCGTAAGTTATTATATGATATCATATATATGATTTCATGAAGTTAGCGTAAGTTATTATATGATATCATATATATGATTTCAAGTTAGCGTAAGTTAACTTCATGAGATCATAGTAAAAAATAATTTAATTCCTTAAAATGAAGTTTTTATTTTAATGAACCTATAAAATGGGTTCATTAAAATAAAAATTTCAAAAATTTTTTTTTACTTTTTTTTAATTCAAGCTTAAATCCTCAAATAATATTGTAATGGAGTTTCTTGTGATATCGACCAGTTGTGTCTTTAAAGCATACTTTTCTCTTTGTCTTGAAAACTATTATTATTAGTTATGCACTACAAAACTGCAACAGATCAAACTGCAAAAAACAAACATACAAACTGCAAAAAATCAAAGTATTTAATAATATCAAGAAACTGCTAGTAGAATGGAATCAATTGGTGCAATCAAATGGTGCAAAGCAAATTTAAATATTTTATTAAAACTTACAAAATGCAAAAGCAGCACGTCTAATAAAATATTTATCTTGAAATTGAAAAATTAGAATTTCAAAAACATTACAAGTGTTTAAAGAATCAAAAACCGAACCCATTACTAAACTAATAGGAAAAGTGCATCCACATGATTTGCGGCAAATCTTAACAGTGCTAAAAGCAGCTAAAATAATATATTCTTAAATTTAATATAATTTAAACATTCAAATAAACTTTTTGAGCGCTTTTTTACGTTATGAAGTAAATATTAAGTCCCTAGTTCAAATAAGAAGCTTTGCTAACTTAACTTTATTCAAATAAGAAGCTTTGCTAACTTAACTTTATTCAAATAAGAAGCTTTGCTAACTTAACTTTATTCAAAAAAAAAAGTAATTTAAATTTAAAGAACACTTAAAACTTTACTTTATGAGAATCGGTACGAATACAAAAAATCATTATTATGATTACCACTTATCTGGTAAGAGCTAGATATGCAACTTTTGTGAAGAAGGAGGCGACGTTTGTAAATATATTTGTAAGGAAAAATCGCCTCGCCACGGCTGCTCTTAGTAGTGACTTTTTGAATAATTTGTAATCTTGAACGATGCATAATTTTAACTATGTTAGAGAGTTTTTGACATTACTTCATTTAAAGTTAAGGGAATTTTTTTATACGCTAAATATACAATAAGAGCTTAAGGTGGTAGGTCTATGAAATATACGATAAGAGCTTAAGGTGGTAGGTCTATGAAATATACGATAAGGGCTTAAGGTGGTAGGTCTATGAAATATACGATAAGAGCTTAAGGTTAATTTAAATGGCCAAAATCACAAATCTTGTGATTTTGGCCATATAAGTGAAGTAATAAAACAAGAAGATGATTATATTTTATTTATTAGTTTCTTTATACTTACGAGTGTATTTCAACAATTGTTAGTATGTCCTAAATGTGACCATATAAAATAACTCTCAGCAATAACAGAAAGAAAAGAAAGGGATTTGCCCATAATTTAGAACTTTTATGCGAGTCATGTGAATGGTATAAAATGTAATTGTTGTTCAAAAAGTTACAGAAGTACAGAAGTTACAGAAAGAGAAATGATTAAGTTTATAAAGCAAGATAACAACATATTAACAGACGATATAAAAGATTTCTAGTTTTATGAATCAGGAAAACAAGATGAAAAGAGCAAATTCCAAAGCGCTGATGTTCAAAGAAAAAAACTAGATAAATAATTGGAATAGTCACAGTAAAAGATAACACTTAATTGAATGACGAGTAATACAAGAATGAATTTTAGTAGATAACACAAGAGACGGCAGCTCTTTAGATCAACGCCCATTATAGTACTTATAGAAAAGAGAAAAAGAAGCAACATTACAATAATATGACAATGGTTGTAAGTTAGCTGCAAGAGCAGGTCCAACTATGTATATATTGCGCTTTCACACATTGTCTAAAAGAGAAAGGATATCATTCAAAAATCCGCTCCAGATATGGTAACAGTGTTTCATACAAGGAGGGATTTGAGATTTACAGAAATAAAGAATAGAATCCGGAGTACGAAAGTGGCAAGCGCAATAAAAAGATGTAACTGCAATAGATTTGATATATGGTTTCCAAAAAATATCGGAAGTTAGAGTTAATTCTAGAAGACGAATTATAGACGACATATCGAGTACATTACCGTTCATAAATATAGAAAGATATAGATTGTTGCGATAGCGATTAGCCGAAAGATAAAGGTCACTTCTTGTACAGCAATGGCTACTGAGAGCTCCATGCTGTAGCAGAGGTGAGATCCTTTTTAAGCTTAAATTCTCTATCCAAGCAATCAGAAAGTGTTGGTTTCTTATCAAGATAGAAATAAATGGTAGTATCATCAACGAACACCTTTGATGTTAGAATTTCAGTGAGATTGTTAATGTAGATTAAAAAAGTATAGGGCCAAGGATAGAACCTTAAGGAGCCCCTAAAATTAGAGGAAATGAAGAAGAGTGCTGTCCATCGAGGACAACTTTTATACTACGATTGGTAAGGAAGAATTCAATAATCTTAAGATGTTACCTCAGAAAACCGTAAGAAAAGAACTTATGCAGAAGACCAGCATGCTAAAATTTATCAAAGGATTTAGAAATGTTGAAAGCGATAACTTTAGCTTCTTTACATCTCTCTAATGTACAATCAAACCCATAATTTACTACTGTTAACAAATCAGTAATAAAACAAGAACATCAAAATCCATATTGATGATCATAAAGTAAGATTTAAGGTTAATTAAAGTTAATTAGGTTAATTAATTGGTAATTAAAAACGGTTCAAAGCTCAACCAGGAAGCCAGTACATTTTTTTTCTTTTCGTAAATAAGGCAATGTAACATGCAATTAACATTGAGTGTAGTTTTGGTACATGTATATAAAATAGAGTGTATCAAGTTTGTCATCATAGTATTTTAAAATTCAAGTTCGTACACTTTTAACGTATCGACTTCATATTTTCTGCATATTTTATTTGCGGTATCAATTTCACGATATGCATCACGTTCATTTTTTTAAATTGTTCAAGAGATTATAATAGGGACAAAATCATTTAAACATCTATATTAATAACTTTTTGTAATTCATCAGTTTGTTTCATCAATTTTTGTTTTCGCAACAACTTCTTTAATGAGTATTATAATAACGTAAAGTCTGGATTTACAGCCTTTTAAGTATTGCTGCGGCTTAATCGTTTGTCTTCTTATCATGAAATAAGTTAGTCTGATATATATAAATCAGACAAACTTATTTCATAGAAACATTCAACAATAGAAGCTTATTCAAAATAGATTCTGAACGTACTGACCATCTAGTTTTTGATAGATTGCAAAGTTTCAATGAACTTTTAATGATATTTTAAAACTTTCAGAGGAAGGATGCATATATCCATCATGGATCCTTCACTGACCCTAACCCTGGCAAAAGCCGACATGCTATGCATTTTTTTAAACAATAGTTGCTACATATTATTGCTACAAAAAAAAAAAAAAAATTCAAAGTAAAATTTACAAATTCGATTTTAGTAATTTACGTAAGAAGTAAAACAGACATCTATGTATCGAAGTTTCATAAATTAAATAAACATGTTGATCCTAGTAGTAACAATCTATTATTAGTTACTCCATTGCGTTAAAAGTTTTTATAAGAATTAAGAGAGTTCAAGACAGTAAAAGTCTGAGAGCAAGACCAAGACCAAGGCCTAGGCTTGTCCTTAGGCAAGACCAAGACCAAGACCAAGGCCTAGGCTTGTCCTTAGGCAAGACCAAGACCAAGACCAAGACCAAGGCCTAGGCTTAATACTTAAGTCTCAAGAAGTAAATCTCTTTTCATATCCAAAAAAGTTACGACAAGAACCGACAATTATCGATTTAACATTTAAATTAATAACTGATTGTATTGATGCGAAAACTGCTTTAAATATTTGTTTTAATCAGCTATGAATTTTTTTTTTTTTTATTGAATTGAAGCTTTTGTTTAATTAAAAAGTTTGTTTTTAAATGTATTTTAGGATGCTAAATTTTAATAGTACATCAAGGTTTTTGGAAAAGTTTTGTAACTTCTAAGATTATTCCTCCGAGTATTCAAATATTTTAACTGTAAAGTATTTAAATAGTGGTCAATCGTATAAAAACAGTGGTCTTCGGACATCATTCGAATGAAGTAAAATTACTGAATTTTTCTGGTTCGGAAAATTAAAGATATTTGCTAGACTAACACTACTACAGTAATAATTAATCAATTTGAGTTTTTTAATACTTGATATGTGATTGATGCATGATTGGTGTATGATTATTTTTAATACTTGATATGTGATTGATACATGATTGGTGTATGATTATTTTTAATACTTGATATGTGATTGATGCATGATTGGTGTATGATTATTTTTAATACTTGATATGTGATTGATGCATGATTGGTGTATGATTATTTGATTGTGTTTACATTCGAATTTCAAATATTTTTTAACAAACTTTTTATATTGCCTTGATGTGAAGAAATAAAAAGTTTTGATTTTATTTTGCGTGACATTTTTTTGTTGGTTTTAAGAGCACTGTCAGTTATTAAAATTGCTTTAAAAAGTTTGTAAATTTCATTACATATTTCACATAAACTTTCTTGGTCATAAGTAACACCATAATTTTTTATTCGGCTTAAGCACATTTTGCTCCCTAATGTTTATTGCATAAAAACCATTTTGTCAAACATCAAATAGAAGTGCTTATACACACTTCTATTTGATGTTTGCACATTTCTATTTAATTTTTCTATTTGATACAGTTTTAACACTATAGTGATGCAAACTATCAACAATGAATTAAAAGGCAAGTCAAAGTCACGTGTTGAGATTTTAACTTAATCTAGTAAAAAAGAACTGACTTTTGGATTTCATGAATTCGTCTAAATTATTTATACAAATCTCTTATTCGTCCCATACAGGCAGGAATAAGAGATTTGTAGTGGAAGAGAATGGAATCAAGAGTAAGAAAATAGCAAGCACTACAAAGAAAAGCAACTTTATGCAGATACTAATTTAGCGATCAATTATATTTATACGGATTCCATGAAAAGTCAGTAGTAAACGATAATCCAAGAAGATGTAAAAAAGAGGGCTCAGTGAAAGGTAAATTTATTGCAATTAATGTTTGCAGTAAGTAATTGAGTTTTGTTTGAGTTAAAATTTATAAGCCACTGCAAGCCCCTGCTACAGAAGTGAGATTAGATTCATAATTAATTGCTTACAACAAGCGATTGAAAAGTCTTCTCTTTTCAATCGCTTGTTCTAAGCGATTGAAAAGAGAAGACTTTTTGCCAAGACAGGAGTATAAAGTTGAGTCATCAGCATCAAATAGAAAAATGTATCAAATAGAAAAATTAACACTGTTTTCATATTTGGTTCTTCTAATAATGCTCTTCCTCTTCTAGGCTTTTAAAAACGCATCGGTCTAAAAACGCATCGTAAACATAGTTTGACCCGCTCTATCTGCTATACTTGAACCTCTTTCCCAACTTCTGAAAGTTACATCTTTTTCTTTTTTCGGCAAATATTACCAACGCTGCTCAAAGGATCCAAACAACTCTCGTTTGACTCATTTATTCAAACTCATTCTCGTTTGACTCGTCATTCAGCAAAGTCTCGTTGGTTTATTGTATGCTCTAAATACTTTTATTTGTCTAGTTTTTTTCCCTGCACTTCAACTCTTTGGAACTCTGATTCTTATTTTAAGAACCTGATTCTTATTTTAAGAACTTGATTTTTGTTTTAAGAATTTGAATCTTATTTTAAGAACTTGATTCTTATTTTAGATTTCCATTCTTATTTAAAGATATTTCAATAAAAAACATTGTTCCTAATTTTATAATATTGCAACATTTTGTTTGTATATAATATGTATATATATTTATACATGTATACATATTATATACAAACAATGTTTGTGTATATATATATATATATATATATATATATATATATATATATATATATATATATGTATATATATACATATATATATATATATATATATATATATATATATATATATATATATATATATATATATATATATATATATATATATATATATATATATATATATATATATATATATATATATATATATATATAGATATATATAGTATATATATATATATATATATATATATATATATATATATATATATATATATATATATATATATATATATATATATATATATATATCAATAGATACCCGCAGGTATACCTAAAAAAAATTAAAGAATTCAGAAAAATTAAAGCAACTGAATTTCCCTTACTGAAAATCCTCCCCACCCTCTAATAGATCTTGTGTTCATGATTTTATGTAATCAAATAGTCTAATCCATTTGATCCATAAGACTAGAATACAAACCAAAAAGAGTCGTATACTTCAAGAATTTTATAAAAATTGCCTTAAGTAAATGCAATATTCATATCTGCAAATCTGCATAAATCTAAACAGCATAAATGTGAATATTTTGTATGGGCGATGTAGTAGCAGAATAATATAAATGTAAGGTGCAAGCATGCATAAGAGCGATTTGGTTTGAAGTGCTCCAAAGTTATGCACTTCTTTATAATAAATGAGTTTAATAAAAATAAATAAACTGCCGAGCGACGGATCAAGGAGTTTTTGTATGGCTAAAGACTCTGCCCCTTCCGCCTAACCCACCCCTCCAAACTGTCATTAGGGCCCTAAAGTCTTAAAAACCTACAATCAATTACGAGCGTTATGTTTATGAGCGCATGTTCAAAAAGTTCATAAGAAATTTTAGAGATTTTAAAATGGCTGCGGATCTTAGATTTTTTATATAGCAACTTTCTTTTAATTTTGGTTTTGTAAAAATTAATGCTGCAACTTATTTATTAAACTCGTGATGAATGGAGTATTTGGACCAAATGTTGTTTGTTGTATTCAAACCTAGCACCCAATTTTTTCATAAATGGAATAACATCAATAAAACTGTATTAAACCAGCAATATATTTTTCTAAAGTCAAATAGATTGTATTAGTAAAAAGCAAATCTCTTTTAATATTAGGTACGCGGAAATCACGATTTACGGAACCGATTGTATTAAAATTTTGTGGCTCGTTTTTTTAACTTTTTTTTAGGTAGCATTAGGCAAACGTTGTTACGTTTTTTTACAAAGATATATACAGATAGAAATATATATACAGATAGAAATATATATACAAATAGAAACTTTTTTGAAAGAAGAAAGATTAATCTTGATTTTCATATAACTTTTATGTATGGTTAATGAATTTTTTTATGGATTATTTTGGTTCTGAAAAATAGGTTGATGTTCTCACATAAATATGTAGTCGAAAGAATATTGATCCCGGTCTATTTATTATTCAAACAAATTTCTGCATGCAATTTCTATGCGCATATTAAATTTCAACGAAAAAAAAAAAGGGAGCAGATTGGTTTCAAAGGGTTCTACTACGCATACTGCATTTTTTCGGTAGTCCTAGTTAAACGTACTTTTGTGGTATTTCTTTTTAGAAAAATATGCAAATGAAGGTTTGTTTTTGAAAGAAGAAAAGTTAAGCGTGATTTCTTTATAACTTTTATGTATGGTTACTAAACTTCTTTATGGGTTATTTTGCTTCAAATTTTGCATGAAAATTTAGACGATGTTCTCACTTGAATTTGTAGTAGAAGGAATGTTGATCCCGCTCTATTTTTTATTAAACAATTTTCTACATGCATTTTCTATGTAAATGCCAAATTTAAACGAAAAAAAAGGGAGCAGACAGTTTACTAAGTGTAATACTTTTGGTACCTAATTTCTGTTTTTCTGATTTTTTTTCGGTTATAGCAAATTACGGGGGCATCTAGGGGGGGGGGGGGGTCATTTGCAAAACAATTGTTGTTGCGAGAATGTTTATTCGGTTTATTATTAAATAACACCATGTAACAACATTTTTGTTTATGTTAATTTTTTAATGTTTCTTACATAATTTTTGTATGCTGATTTCAGTGGTACCATTGGTTTTTCTCTATCATCAAGATTTCCTGAGAAAAAGCATAAAGTATATTTCGGAGTTTTCGTATATGTGTAATGCAATTAAAACATTTTATATATATGCTGATTTTAACTATATTCGTGTGTTTATTTTCAGTTTAACTAATTACAACTGTTACATGAAGTAGTGAATATGTCTAGTAGATCCTGCAAGCTTTGTCCTGACTCATTCTGTTATGTTTGTGGTTACTATATTAGTCCAACACAAGCTAAACATAAGATTGTCAGTGGTACAAAATTCTTTACTGCATATCATGCTTATTTTGGCATGGCTATGGGAGATCAGGACAAATCGTGGGCACCACACTACAGTTGTGGTAGCTGCAGATCAACTCTGGAAGGATGGCTGCGTGGAATCCGAAAGTCAATGCCCTTTGCGATTCCGAGAATATGGAGAGAACCGACGAACCATCATGATGACTGCTTTTTCTGCATTGTTGACATTTCAAAGTATAAAAAACCAAAAGATAGGCTGACTCTAGTTTATCCAAGTATACCATCTTCTATTGGACCAGTTCCACACAGTGATGAATTGCCTGTTCCTACTCCACCTCAATCCGAAGAAGCAGCTGCATATCATTCTGAAGTACACTCACCGGATGAACTCAATGATGACTGTGATTTCAGGGAACCGAATGGTTCACCTCATTTCCCTAACCAACAAGAACTTGATGACTTAGTACGAGATTTAGGTCTCACTAAATCAAATGCAGAACTTCTGACATCACGTTTGAAAGAATGGAATTTGTTAGATCCAAGCTGCAGAACCTCGAAATACCAAAAAAGACATGAAACATTCGCATACTTTTATGTAGTATCAGAATCACTGTGCTATTGTCATGACGTTCGTGGTCTTTTCAATGACATTGGCATTGTTCACAATCCTGAAGAGTGGAGATTATTCATTGACAGCTCAACAAGAAGTCTAAAGGCAGTTTTGCTCCATAACGGAAACCGATTTCCTTCGATTCCAGTAGCTCATTCCGTTCATCTAAAGGAAGACTATAAGAACGTGAAGTTGTTGCTTGAGAAAATCAACTACGACAGTTACAAGTGGGATGTATGTGGAGACTTTAAGATGCTAGCATTTCTTCTTGGTCTGCAAGGAGGATAAACAAAGTACTTGTGTTTTCTTTGTTTATGGGATAGCAGGGCTGCAAACCAGCACTTCACAAGACGTGAGTGGCCAGTGAGAGAACATTTACAGCCTGGTTCGCACAATGTTATTAATCAATCTCTGATACCTGTTGAAAAGATCTTACTACCACCCCTTCACATTAAACTTGGTCTTATCAAACAATTTGTCAAAGCATTAAACCCAGATAGTGCAGCATTCCAGCATATTCGGCAGATGTTTCCAAAGGTGTCAGATGCAAAAATTTCAGCAGGTATATTCGTTGGTCCACAGATTAAAGTTATGTTGGCATGTAAGGAGCTTGAGGACAAAATGTCTGCTGTTGAAAAAGAAGCATGGACTGCATTTAGACATGTTGTTCATAGCTTTTTAGGCAACAATAAGAGTGATAACTACAAAGAGATAGTGGAAAACTTAATTGTACGGTACGCAGATATGAATTGCAGAATGTCAATAAAGCTGCATTACCTGCATTCACACTTGGAATTTTTCAGACCAAATTTGGGTGATGTGAGTGAAGAGCACGGGGAACGTTTCCATCAGGATATTCTTGCAATGGAGAAAAGATACCAAGGCAGATGGGATGCAGCTATGATGGGTGACTACATCTGGTGTTTGATACGCGATGACGAGAAACTTCATAAAAGAAAACCTCGTTCTACTGTTCACTTTTAGTGTTTTTTGAGATTGTGAGAGACTGTTACAATACAATATAATGTAACATTATGTAATATATGTAAGAAACATGATGTAACATGAAGTTTTGTAACATAACATAACACTTTTGAATTAGTAAATGTTTTATATTGACTAAAGTAGAATCTAATTAGTAGAATCTAATGCAAAACTTAGTTTCTCCGCGCAGCGGCCTTGCTTGTCAAGGTTCGTGTTTCGGAGTTAAAGAGTTGAGAGAGGGTTGTACCACGAAATACAACAAAAAAATAAAAAACACAAAAAATTGAGTAGCCTCCTCGACTGTAGTGGCCCCCTCGGGCCTTGGGGAGGTGAATAATGTAAAAAAAAAAAAAAAAAAAAAAAAAAAAAAAAACGATTTATATTAATTATATGTTTAATTGATTTTTTGGTTTTACGACCAAACGGTTGATGCAATAAAAAATCCAATGTCATATTCAGACTCAGCATACTCAAATTAATTAAGAAACATCAAAAAATTTTGATAAACAGAAAATTTTTTTTTTTTTGTTACATTGTGTAATAAAATGGAAAAAATTAATGAAGTTTTGTTGGACTCTGTAACAACTAGTCAATTATTTTTTTTAAATAAAAGTATAAGTAATGATTATTTTTAAAACTAAATTATGTTGATAAATTTAAAAATCTTTTTTAAATTCTTAACGTTTAAGACTAAAACTTCAGTAAAACTGTTGCCTTTGAATTAATTGTTAACTCAATTGAGTTGCAATTGAGAATACTTTGATCAAAGTATCAGTGGACAACTTTATAAAAACACCATACATAAATAAGTGTAAAGATCACATACTTTATGTGATGTTACACTTATTTATCTTTACACTTATTTACTTTACTAACAAAAGCCTTGTTAGTGTTTTTTAAATATATTATCATCATCTTATTAATAATAAGATGATGATAATATATTTAAAAAAAACTAACAAGGCTTTGTTTACAATAGCTTATTAAACAGGCTATTGTGATCAATAATTAAATGGTTTTATTTTAAAATGATAATAATATTATTGTTTTAAAATAAAACCATTTAATTATTGATCACAATAGCCTGTTTAATAAGCTATTGTAAACAATAATTAAAAGATAAAGTAGTATACAATTTATATATTCCATTATCTAATTATGTTAATTATTAAATACAAAAATAAAGTAATATACAATAAATTAATATATGTTAATAGTCAATAACAGTTATAACTTTTTTTATTAAAATACTTTAAAAACATAAAATTTATCATTAAGTTAATGTTTTTAAAATGTTTTAATAATGTTAAAGCAATATTAATAGTATAAAAGATAAAATTGTTATTAACTAATAATAATCAATAACAATTTTATCTTTTAAACTATCAATATTATTTTATATTAATAATTTTGAATTATAAATTTCAAATTAATAAAAAATTAATAATAATTATTAATTTATTGTTTACTACTTTAACTTTGTAGCAATATTCCAAGTGTTAGTTTGTTGTTTGTAATAAGATTTTTTTTATATTTTCATTGTTAATTTTCTGTTTAAGTTTTTATTTTGCCATTTATGACGGTAGAGTTGAAAAAAATAAACAAGAAATAACAAGGCAGAATTTACACTATTTCTTATTGGAAACAAGATGGAACTGATATTGAACTGTCAAAAGATTAAAAACTCCTGCTAGTTGCTGTTGTTATATCAGGGAAGTTTAAATTTTCTTAATTGGAATATGAAATTAATGTAAAAATGCTTACAGCATAGCAAGTTTTGTAACCAGCAAAATAACTGCCACAAGTTTTATGGGTTGCAAATAGGTTTTGCAAGTTTTGTGGCTTGAAAATAAGTACAACAAGTTTTTTGACTAGCAAATAAGTACCACAAGTTTTGTTGCTTGCAAATAAGTACAGCAAGTTTTGTGGCTTGCAAAGAGGTACCACAAGTTTTGTGGCTTGCAAATATAGTACAGCAAGTTTTGTAGCTTACAAATAGGTATTGGAAGTTTTGTGGCTTGCAAATAGGTACTGCAAATTTTATGACTTGCAAAATAAGTATCGCAAGTTTTGTTGCTTGCAAATCAGGTACAGTAAGTTTTGTGGCTTGCAAGTAGGTACTGCAAGTTTTGTGGCTTGCGAATTGATAGTTGGCTCTGGCTTACCTTTACGTGGTGTCTATTGTTAAAAAGTATTCATTTTGTTTCGTTAATTTTATTTAAAAATTAAAATATTTACTAGAAGCCCAGACAAGAAATAATTACATTTTTTATTTCAAAAAACTTGTTTTTTTTTGTGTTTTTTCTCAGGTTGGAGTGGTTAATCTGTTCCTTTACATGATAATGTATACTCAGATGCATTTTGTAATGTGGTAAAATAGTTTTTTATTCTAATTTCTTTTTCTTTAAAAAAACATTTTACAACTTCTTTGTTAAATTGTAATTAAAATTTTTTTATTTGGTTCCGACAGAGGAGGGGGATGGCTTGCTCCTCTTTTTATAAAGACGAATTATACACCTCTACATGTATAAATTGCCTTTATGAAAGGGGGTGCATAAAGGCAATTTATATATACTATACTACACTTTTTTATTTCAAAAGGCATGTATTTTTTTTTTAGGTTGGAGTGTGTAATCCGTCTTTTTTGACAAAATGGTTACTCTGATGCATTTTGTAATGTGTTAAAATATTTTTTTATACTAATTTCTCTCTGTTTTTTAAAAAAGCATTTTAACATTTTTTTTGTGAAATTTTCATTAAATATTTTTTTTCAGGTTCATGGCAGGGGGGGGGGCAGTATACGCCCTTTTCCATCAAAGCAATCTATACACCACTAGTTACTCTTTGTTATAGTGTTGAAATATATTTTTTTGTTTTTTATAATAGATTCAATCATTTTAGTAAAGATTGTAATAATTAAAAGAATGAAATTTTGATAGGGTCTGTTAAACCTCCAAAACCCAACACCCAACTTTAAGATAAACCTGTAATATTTGCTAGTGATGTGGAATAAATAAATAATACTTGTTGTATATAAATATTACTAATTTTATAAAGAAAACACTCTATTAAAAAAAAAAAAATGTATTTTTGCGAGGTGTAGGTGGCGGATTAGCACTCCCTCTGAATCCCTCCATTCGCCCTTTACCTAGAAACTAGTTTGAAATTATAGCCCATTTTTACATCTATTTTTTAATACTAAGTTATAGATATTTGAAGAATTGTCAAAGTTATAATAATTTATGTAGAGAATTTTTTTTTTTGACCACAGTTTTATCAAGAAATCCTTATATTGAAAAATTGCTACTAAAAACGTTATATTTTTTATAGAATTGTCTAATTTTCATAATTTTTTGACCTTTGAAGTACTGTATTTGAGGGCTTTCCAATGATATATAGCATTCTAGTATTGGATCAATTTAAAAAAATCAGTCCATGTACATATTAATATAAATTTTATTTCTCAATCATACTACAAACACTTTAATATGATATATTGTATATATTTATAATTTATGAACCAATAATTTTTTATGAAGATCTAATCTAAAAACAAGATATATAAATTAATTTGCTTTCAAGAATATCACTCTAATTCTAATATTCTTTTCTTTCTATTTAAAATCAAATTGTGTGCTCTTGTTCATCTATTAAATTGTCTATTTGTCTGAAATTACCCTACCTCTTCCAATCTGTAATTTTTTTACTTCTATAAAAAATTCTCAAAATTATCTTCCTCTTTTAGCAACCTTAAATTATATATTCTAAATCATTGTTCAGTTAAGTACAGCATAAAAAATCACATAACAATCCAATGCATAAAATCATGAAATAATTTATCATTTTTTGTTCATAGAATAATTTATTTTTTATATTCACTTTATATCACTAAACTTTACTACTAAAACTCATCTTTATGTCTTCTTATTTTGGAGAAATGTAATGACTGTTCTTAAAATGCTCATTGTGGGTCATTATTATTACTCTTGGTATGATTATATGTAATATAAATATCAAAGTTATTTTACTTCTATTCATATCACTTTTACTTATTATTATTGTTTAATATTAAATTTAATATTTATCAATATTATTGTTACAATTATTATTGTTATTATTATATTAATATAAATATAATTGTTAACATTACTTACCTCGTTATAATTGTTTTAATATTGTTATTGCTATTATTATACAATTGGTTTTTACTTAAGATTAGTATTTGTACTATTTCTAAATATCCATGTTTATGTTGCATACATACACATATTTGACATATATGTGTGTGTTTTCTTTTAAGCAATTGCAAGTTTCCAAATACATGCAAAGTAAAGTAAGTAAAGAAAACAATACTTTTTAATTAGTAAATTTAGTATTATTAATTAATTTTAATTTTTTACATTTTTTATCCTTATTTTTATAACATGATCAATTAAAATGCACTGGAACATTGTTCTGGTGCATTTTAATTGAACTAAGTATAGAATTTTAATTTGTTAACCTGGGTAAATAAATTTCCAATTGAGAGAGTTGATAGAGTTGCAGCATTTTTAGAGAAATATCAATGTGCTATTGGTAAAAAAATTTTTTTCATTTGTGATTTCATATATTTATTGGATAAAATGAAATAGTGTTTGAAAATCACAAATCCTTTTTTAAATGAGAATGTATTTTCAAAACTGCTATGTCCCCTAGTGGGTTATTCTATAAGTGTTCTCTGCTTTTTAAAGTTGTATGCTTTTTTTATTATTATTATTTTGTTCAGATTGTTGGCGACATGGCACATGTATTAAAGTCTTCTGTCACAGTTGACTCAGCAAGAATGAAGACATTAATACACTTTTGCATACCTTTTGCAGGTATAAGAAATCCTTATCTGTACGTAACAGACGATGCCAACGAAGTGATTATTATGTGTGGCAAAAGATTATTTTATGAAGTTTTTCATTTTCTGACTTCCTGATGGAACTTATTGGAGTACACTTTTTGTGAACATAGGAGGAGTATTGCCGCTACAAGCATGAACAATAATAAAACATTTCAAAGAATAATTTGTTATTTCAACGATTAGATTTGTTGTTTAAATGTATAAATGCTTGTTGAATATTCTTATTATATATCATCCTAATTTCAAAATAATGTTTCATTTTTTTCCATAGAAATAGTACTTTTGTAATAAAAAAAAATTCTTTTATTAAGAATAAAAATTCTTAAAACAAGAAAAAAAATTCTTATATTAAGAAAAAAAATTCTTATATTAAGAAAAAAAATTCTTATATTAAGAATAAAAATTCTTAAAACAAGATAAAAAATTCCTATTTTAAGAAAAAAAATTCTTATATTAAGAATAAAAATTCTTAAAACAAAAAAAAAATTCTTATATTAAGAATAAAAATTCTTAAAACAAGAAAAAAAATTCTTATATTAAGAATAAAAATTCTTAAAACAAGAAAAAAAATTCTTATATAAAGAGTAAAAATTCTAAAAACAAGAAAAAAAAATTCTTATATTAAGAATAAAAATTCTTGTTTTAAGAATAAAAATTCTTGAAACAAGAAAAAAAATTTTTAAGAAAAAAAGTTCTTAAAACAAGAAAAAAAATTCTTATTTTAAGGATAAAAATTTTTGAAACAAGAAAAAATATTCTTACGTGGCGGACAAGTCATTTTTTTCTTGTTTTAAGACTTTTTTTGCTTAAAACAAGAACCTTGGATTTTGCTGTGTAGTAACTCTTAACTTAATAGTGGTTGCTTGCAACCTTGTTGGGAGTGAATCAGAACAAAAAAGTCAAATATAAAAACAAAATTTAGTGGCAAATTTTATGTACTATAAAATGTATACAAAATACATGTTCAAAGTAAACAAGTTCATGTACCAAGTAAAGAAAACAGAAAAGTTTACACACAAATTAAACAAACGTACAGACTAAAAAAACAGATTTTTCTATTTTAGAGTAGTATAGGCGACCATTAGTAAGGTTTGATTTTCAACCTACTAAGGTAAAAATTTGTATAACAAATAATCATTTGTCGTATAATATTTTTCTACCTAAAAGGTATGACTTTTTACACTAGAAAGTAAAAATTTATACCTTGCTAAGACATATCATCCCCTAAAGTAGAAATTTCGACTTTTTATTTAGAGTTTACATAGATAATATATATGGTCATAAATAAAGTCTTCTAACAAAATATTTGGGTTGAAGAAGTTTCATTTTTTGAAATTTTCTTTGGTTTTTGAATAAAATTGGTTACTTTTAGCTAGAGGAAAAAAGAGTACGGGTAGTGACTATCACCAGTTTTTTTCAATAAAGTTAATTATACTCCATTTTTTTTAGTTTTTTGCAATAAAAATTAATAGATATACTATTATATATTTAATAGATATATATATTCATAACAAAAAAATAGATAAAAAAAAAAAGAAATTAGTAAAGTAAAATACTATTAGTTGAAATAATTACAAAAAAAACAAAATAATGAAACTAAATGTAAACTTTGTAAATAGTTCAAATGTGTAAACAAACTTTTCCATGAATTTTGATTGCATTCAGCAATGAAGACTCATGGCTCAGTATAAATTTGTTTCTACAGTGGACGAATTGTCCATTCGTCCACTGATTGCATTAACTGTCAATATGTAAAATATTGCAATCTGCCCAATAAATTGTTTGATGATATCGAAATTGTGGTTGGTGAAAATATAGAAGAAAAAGTAGAAGAAGATTCCACTTAGAAAGAAGGTTCCACTAAAGATCAACACTCTGATTACAATTTACTTTTTATTGAAAAAAATAGTTACAAGAAAGTTTAAAAAATTGGCAAAAAAAATCCTTGTTACGAAAATTATATATTCCATAAATCCATTGATTAAATAGACTAAATTCGTGTTTAATTTGCTTGCGATTTGATATTTTGATATTCACAGAAGATTAAATTTAGTTATATACTTTTGCACTTGCAACGTTGGGTTTTATACGTTGGATCAAGGACGCTTTCTAGATCAGAGACGCCGCCAATTATTGAAATTCTATGCGGGTTGGAATTCTTAGCATCTTTCTTTGAAATAATTTTACAAAATAAACCGACATTTAACCGACATTTTGGTTTGCTTTCAGTGAATGGTTTATTACTCGTAAAATACTAATTTTTGCAAAATGTAAATGCATTTTATGTAATTAAAAATGTCTCGTATATTTGAAAACATTTTAAATAATGTGCAAGGTTTTGACGGAAATCAAATCGTTTTTTGTCTCACAACTTTGTTTTGATATTTTTTGAATTTTTTTTACGAGTGAAGTTCTAGAATTTTTAACAAAATAAGAAAATATATTAATCACAATATTTTGCATAAATTTAAATGGATAGATGAGACAGCTATCAATTTGATGTATAATCATATAAAAGTATTTCCACGTGAAAAAAAATTGTTTTTCATTGTTTGGCTATTGTTATTTATAACAATTGTATATCTTGGCTTTTAAACAATGAGTTAAACGTTTATGTATTAAAACGTTGGTAGCAGGAAAAAATTCCCCGGGAAAAAATCCCCTGAAATAATCCCCCGAGAAAAAATCCCCATGAGAGAAAATCCCCCCATATAAAATCCCCCCGAGAAAAAATCCCTCCGAGAAAAAATCCCCCCGGAAAAAAATCCCCCCTAGAAAAAATCACCCCGAAAAATATCCCCCCAAAATAATTTTTTTTTAAAAATAAAAATTATCAATTAAATAGTTAAATTTATTTACTTTAAATAGTTTTATAAAATACTTCATTTTTCAAGTTATGCGCTATTCCTCGGTTGTCGGTAAAATGCAAACTGCGAACCGCGAATTGCGAACCGTTAAAATGGGAACTTTTTTGCGAACCAAAACATTATATTTTAAAAATCATTATTTTTATAATAAAAATAATAATAAAAAAACTCTCTATTTCCTAATTATTTTAAAGCTTTATTTAAATAAAAAATTTATTTTTTAACTGTAAAACATGTGCGGAGTGTTCCTACATCGACTACCTTATAGCCAGACACGCAACGGAGTGCTGCTACATCGACTGAGGGTTTGGTTTGGGCAGGCAGTCTATTAAATAATTAAAAAAAAAATGTTTTCAAATTGTATTCATCTAGTTTCACTTAATTTCCTTTTATTTTAATTAAATAATTTTTTTTGCTTGAAACATACCGCTAAATTAACTATTTAATGGTGAACGATAAATAAAGTAATACATCATTGCCAACCAATTCGACGGTGGTTCGCAAAAAAGTTCACATTTTACCAGTTTGCAGTTCGTCAGGGTTAGGGTTTCACATTCGAGGAATAGCGCGTAACTTGACATTTTGATGAAAAATGAAGTATTTTATACAAATATTTAAAATAAAGAAAGAAATAAAAATAACTGCATATTGATAATTTTTAAGTAAAAAAAATTTTTTTTTTTTGGGGGATATTTTCCGGGGGGATATTTTCTCGGGAGATTTTTTCCGGGGGGATTTTTTCTAACAAAGTAAAAACAAATAACTTTTAAGAAATTTTTACATATCATAGACACAAGCTTGTTTTTAATTTCGTTGTTATTATTCTTTTCATTAATAGCATTAAACCTCATAACTCATGATTCTGAGAGCTCTAACCACTGCGTTAAGCTCAAACTGACACATTTTATCGAAAAAAGGATGGATGAGACAAGAGATCCAGTTTAAAGGAATCTGACAATTTATCTACAGAGAGAAAATATACAAAGTTCTATCAATATTTTTAAAATTATTAAAAAAATACCGCAATTTTATTTGCTAGCAAAAATATGAAACAAATTTATCCACAAACGTTTATAGATGAGTATGTTAATATAATAAAGATTTTTAATATGATATAATAATATCAGATACTAGTGATATAGACTTAGTGATCCTGAACTGGCAAAGTGTCATTATCCTAGATAAACGCCGGATTATAGCATGAGATCTTAGGGAACGAACTAAATTCTTTAAAAGGTACTAAATTGCTAGTATAGCTTGCAACCAGTATACTGACTTGACAAATAAATAAAAAAGTTATGTTTTTAAATACACTGGAAAAACAAAAATCTCTATGCAAATGAAACTTTATAGAGATGAAGTTATAGAGTATAATTTTGTAGAGAATATGAGCTTTCTAACATTAAAGTACAATTTTTCAGCAATAAAGTATGATTTGAAGTATGTAATACTTTTGTTGAAGTTCAAAGTTTTCGAGAAATAACTTATGATACAGCAAGTAATATAACGAAAAAAAGAATTTATTTTTTTATATTTTTACTTTAGGCAAAAAAAAAAAAAAAACTTATAGGCATCAATGAAAATTAAGGTTTCAATTGATGACTATAACGATAATTGGAGCGAGCAAACAAATTTTTTACGATATTATTGTTCATATGCCAACCATAAGATGAAAATATCGAAGTATCAACCAATGACTTTTACGATATAATTGTTCATAGACCAACCATTAAAACCTCTTAAATATTTACGTTGTATTTATTAATGTTTTTATTTAAACACACAAGAAAAAAATGAAGGGTAAAAAAAAAGCAATTGCTTTCACTCAGCGTTGTTGACTATAACGATGATTAATATTCAATTAATTTATCAATTAACGTTACTTAATTTAATATGAAAATAAGTAACTTTGGAGCAGTGGTTAGAGTTCTGGATCTTACCATCCAATCGGTGGTAAGAACAGCAAAATTGATGCCGGTTCCGGTCAGATAAGCGACGTTCGTAAGGAAGGAGGTTGGTAAGGACGGAGGTTGGTAAGGAAGGAGGTGTGAACTTCCTAGTTAAATGCTCTTCAAGTTCTTTTAAAAATAAGAAAATGAAAACTTTTGTTGTATTTTATTAAACAAAATAGAAGTAGTTAACTGACCATACAAAATTTAAATGATTTGTATTCAAATAAAAATAATTTCTAATTTCAGGATTGTTTTTTAGCGCCAGAAATTTCGAAAAACTGTTTATTTCACGTGTGTTAGATACACGTATTCAGAGGTCCTTGTGTTCAGTTAAACCAGTAAATTGTTTATCTTCACAGTCTTTTTACATTACTTTAATATTTTAATTTAAAATGTTATTCTTTTTCAGAATCACATGCTGTGCATTTACAGGCAACTATGCTCTCTCTCAATACAAATTTGATTGTTTCTCCACAGTTGATTTCGAATGTTTCTATTTTTACTTTTTCTTTCTTGCAGCATGTGCATTTAGAAGTGTACCACGGGTAGCTATTTTTGAATGACGTAGCTGAGAGGCAGGTACCTTGACAAACTCCAATCTTTACTTCTAAAAATTTTTATTTTTATTTATATAAACAATAGTAATATGAATAGAGATTTATATAGCCGGGTAAAAAAAACACACACACAAGAGTAGTATCTGAACGCTGAGGGTTCATTTATCATTACATTTTATAAGACGAGTCACATATAACTCCGTGTATAATAAAATAAAGTTCAACTTTTATTTGTAAACAGTTTTATCCCTTTAACATCTTAACTTATCTCCTCAATATGTAAAAATCAGATTAAGAGTTCTTTAATTTTACAATAAAATCTCCGTCATAGGAATGAAGTATAATTAATATAAGTTTTTAATATTTTATTTATATGAAAATTATTTTATTTCATGAGAAGTAATTTTGTTAAATTATAAAAAATAAAAGAATAGAAATCGTTAAAAACCGCCAACATCAATTGTGGAAAGAAATAACTTATGAACTTGAAAATGATATTCTTGAAAAGAACATAACTAAGAACAAAACTAGTAGATTACAGAGTTGTTTAGAACGTTTAGAAACAATAATGGTAGTTATCTGGAGATCTGCCCTAAAAAGAGTCAGTGCGACCAGTAAAAAATATAAAAATTATCGACGTAAATATTTTGACAGTCATACTATTAATCACTCATCGATTACTTAAAGAGTATTAGAAATGATTTTGACGGATTTGAGAAAAAAACGAAACATTACTGAAGAAGACTACGTAGGAAAAAAAAAATTGTAACGGTAAACTAAAAGTTCCTGATGGAAAAATGAAGAAGTGCATGGTTATCAAATTTTTGTTTTTGTTGGTAGATTGCTAGTTAATGCAATCAAAAACAGAGAAAAATTTTAAAGTCTGTGTACAGTAACTATGACAAGTCTGTACACAGTAACTATGACGAGTCTGTGTACAGTGACTATAACGAGTCTGTGCACAGTGACAATGACGAGTCTGTGTACAGTAAGTATAACGAGTCTGTACACAGTGACAATGACGAGTCTGTGTACAGTAACTAAGACGAGTCTGTGTACAGTAACTATGACGAGTCTATGTACAGTAACTATGAAGTATTAATAAGATATCAAGTAACATTACAAACTTCTGACATTAAATTTTGCAAAAAATTATAAGAATGTTTAAGTCAAACAGAAAATAAGAATATAGATATATAAAATAAGAATAACCAATTTATTTAATTGAATACGAAAAAGAGATTTCACTTATATATATCTAAACGTCAATATTGCACTACAAAAAATCAAAAGTACAAACTATTCATCAGAACAGTCATAGTGGTATCTTCGAATGAAAAAAAAAATACTTGAGAAGGAAATTAAGAGGTCAAACAATCTAGCCATTTTGTCAATATAATCTGAAATACTAATCACTGTTTTTTTTTATTACATCATAATATAACTTGCCCAAGGAAATATTCGACGCAAAATTAATTAAGAAATATGCACATACCCTTAAGGGTGTATGCATATTTCTTAATTAATTTTGCACACACATATGCACATACCCTTAAGGATATGTACATATGTATGTGCAAATTTTTAGTAAAACCAGGAAACTTATACAGCCTTAACGACAGCGTTTTATCTTCAATAAGTATGATATCTTCCTTAAGCTAAAACTTCAATAAGTATGATATCTTCCTTAAGCTAAAACTTCAATAAGTATGAAATCTTCCTTAAGCTAAAACTTCAATAAGTATGATATCTTCCTTAAGCTAAAGCTTCAATAAGTATGATATCTTCCTTAAGCTAAAACTTCAATAATTAGGATATCTTCCTTAAGCTAAAACTTCAATAAGTAGGATATCTTCCTTAAGCTAAAACTTCAATAAGTAGGATATCTTCCTTAAGCTAAAACTTCAATAAGTATGATATCTTCCTTAAGCTAAAACCTACTATTAATAATTAACTAATTGATAAATAGGAAGCCTTCTATTTATTAATTGTTTATGTGTAAACTATGGTAAAATGAAATATTTTGTTCTAAAAAACAACTGTTATTTTTTATTTTTTCTTGTGCTATTCTGTGTCTAGGGTAGGATACTAAAAGTAGCCATAAACTTATATTTTCTAAATTTATCTATAAATTAAACACATTCTTCTTTACTCTCACTACATACCATAGCTTGATAAATAGCTTCTAAATGCGCTTTATAAGCTGACCTTTTTGTTGTGGGTATGGCAATACCAAGAACTGGTTTTCTCTGGCTCCTCAGAAGTTCAAAATAATATAAAATGTGTCTTGAGCCCTTTAACCATCATGATTTGACTTTTATGTTGAACCAGTTTGGAATTAGGCTACGGCTATTCTGTAAGCATATTTGGTCTTAAATATTCTGTAAGTATATTAGGTTTTGACTATTCTGTAAGCATGTTAGGTTTTAACTATTCTGTAAGTATATTAGGTTTTGGCTATTCTGTAAGCATATTAGGTTTTAACTATTCTGTAAGCATATTAGGTTACTATTACTATTCTGTAAGCAAATTATTCATCTATTAGGCTGGCGCAAATCAATTTTTAATCCATTGTTTCCAGTTTAGGATGTTAAATGCTGGATCTTCTTGACTCGATGCTTGGGTTTTGCTTGTGTCTCTGTCTTTATGATTTGGCAACTCATTCTTTTATCTCCTAATAAGGGTATAGCTCTAAAACTCAGTTTTATGGTTCTGAGGCCGGCTGGTAGTCAGGTTTCCCAAACTCTGTGGTAGCTCTCAAGGAGGTTGATTCCATCAATAGCTGAAAATATCAAAGTATTAACAGTGCCATGTTGCGCATGGATGCTGTCTCTATTTGTACTTTTGGTGTGCATTGCCAAGGCCACGTTTCGAGCCCTTTGTTAAAGTTTAGGGTTTATAAATAGTAATAAGGCAATTGCTTGGGCTATTAAACAGTGTACTGAGTACTATCTATGTTTCGAGTCAAGTTCTTTAACAAATCTTAACATCACCAAGTTTGCTAAATCTATCATTCACTAATTCGTGGTCTTCGAATAACTTTTCTTCTTTTGCGTCTTATCTCTTGCAAAGTTCACCAGACCTATTTGCTCTTTGACCAATTTGAGTTCAGCTGTCTCATCTTGTGATCTTAGTTTTGATGGTTATCTTCCATTAATTCGTAAAGACTTCAATAGTCACATGCTTGGCCTGGGCATTTACATTCGTAAGAATTCACCTATTTGTCGGTAAACTAGGTTTGAATCCACAGACTACTCTTTTATGTACTTTCGTTTAGCACCACTTCACTCTATCACCTTTCTCTTTTACTTACCATATCTATCACCAAAAATATTCTCCAGAAAACAGACGTTTGTTTATTACTGCTAGGAACCATTGTAAAAGGTTTTTGTCTAACGCCAAAGCCCGCTATTCTCAGGTCATGAAATTTTGTATTTCATCACAAAAATTAGGCTCTCGTGACTTCTGGAAAATCTTTAATAGTATCAATAATAAAGGCAAGTCTGTAATTTCACCTCTTTTGTACGGTTCAGACATTGTCACCTTACCTAAAGACAAAGCTGAGTTATTTGCTAAGAACTTCTCATCAATATCATCTCTTGATTCCACTAGTTGCGTTCTACCTGATATAGCCGTTAAACAGGTTAATTCATTGCTCGGCATCCGTGTCACTCTAGCTACTGTATCTAAAGTGATTTTCTGCTTAGACTCTTCTACAGCTTGCGGCCCGGACAACATATCTGTTACAGCCTTGCAGAAGTGTTCTCCGGAGGTGATGACTATCCTTTCAAAACTATTCAACTAGTGCTTAAAATTCTCTCCAAAATTTTTAAAAATAGTGCCTATTTTTAATAATTCTGGAGAGCGATCTGATTTGTCTAACTACCGTCCCATTAGTCTTCTTCCTATCATAAGCAAGGTTTTTGAATCTTTAATTAACAAACACTTAATCTCTCATCTTGAATTTAATTACTTACTTTCTGATCAGTAATATAGATTTTAATCTTCTCGTTTTACGGCTGATTTGCTAACAGTATCAACCAATAGGTTTTATCGTGCATTAGATAAAGGTGGAGAGGTTATCGCTCTTGACATTTCTAAAGCGTTGAATAAAGTTTAGCATGTTGGTCTCCTCCATAAGCTTTCTTCTTACGGTGTATCTGGAAACATCTTTAAGATTATTGAATCCTTCCTTTCTAATTGTAGTATATCCATTCGTAGCACTCTTCTTCTTATTCTGTAACCTCAAGGGCTCACCAAGGTTCAATCCTTGGCCCTATACTCTTTTTAAATTACATTAACGATCTTCTTGATATTCTCATTTCTAAGGTGGCATTGTTCGCTGATGATACTACTCAATTTTTTTATCCAGTCGTATCGCAATAATTTAGACCTTCCTATATTTATGAACGGTAATGTACTCAATGAATCATCTACTTTTCATCTTCCAGGATTAACTCTTACTTCTGATCCTTCTTGAAAACCATATATCAAATCCGTTTCAAAATTAGCATCTGCTAAAGTTTCATCTCTTTATCGAACTCAACACTTTCTTACTCTAGATTCTATTCTCTATCTCTATAAATCTCAAGTCCGGCCTTGTAAGGAATACTGTTGCCATATCTGGGACGGATCTTCAAATGATGCCCTTTATTCTTTTAGACAAGGTGCAAAAATACATTGTAAACAAAGTTGGATCTGCTCTTGCAGCCAACCTGCAACCATTATCACATCGTCCTAATGTTGCTTCTCTTTCTCTTTTCTACAAATACTATAATGGGCACTGCTCTAAAGAGTTTACGTCTCTTGTGCCATCAACTAAAATTCATTCTCGTGTTACTCGTCATTCAATTGAGTCTCATCTTTTTTCTGTGACTGTTCCTAAGTGAACAGTGAAAAAAAAAAAACTCTTATTCGTCAAATTTTTTTCCTCGAACATCAGTTCTTTGGAATTAGCTTCCTTTATCTTGCTTTTCTGATTCATATAACTTGCAATCTTTTAAGTCGTCCGTCAATCGTTATCTTGCTTTATAAACTTCATCATTTCTCTTTCAGTAACTTCCAACACTAATTAGTGGTTTAATCTTTTTTGATTAAATTTGAATTCTATTTTTGAAATATAGTTCTATTTAAATAAATTATTAAATTAAATTACCAGCCTTGTTGGAAGCAAAGATGTTTAAAAAAAATAAAAAAGTAAGGGTTTTGGCTGTTCTGTAAGCATAATTGGTTTAGGCTATACTGTAAGCATATTATATTTTTACTATTCTGTAAGCATATTAGGTTTTGGCTATTCTGTGAGCATAATAGGCTTTAATTATTCTGTAAGGATTTTAGGTTTTGATTATCAGTTGTTCTAGAAGTTAGAATAGATTTCATAATCTTTTACTGTATTTAACATTTTCTCAAGTAGTCAAAACATCTTGTTTTTACATTGTGTTGAGCCACATATGTTGGGCCGTTCGCAGTTTAAATTTCTGTCTTTTCCAACAGCCTTTAATTGCTTTTCTAAATTTTTTTCAATCAATTAACAAAGTGGTCTGCAACTATCTTAGCATGTTTCCTGAAAGTCCTTTAGAATTTTTCAACTTTTATTGATTTATTTATTTTTTATTTCACACTCTAATTACCCAAACAAAAAACTTTTCTTTTTATAAAAAATCGTAAATTTACAACTTTCTTTATTCTTGTTGATTCTTTTATGTCAATGTCATCAATAGAGTGATGTTCCTAATTTATCACTTATCGACATGATAAAGCTGATTTCTAATGAATAAATTTTATTCGAAAAAAAAGGTAAAAAAAAAGTCCTTAGCTATTATCAGACTTTCGTTTCCATTAATTACGGTCTTTTAACACAATTTTACAACAATTACAAAATTTTTTAGAATTTTGTCCGTATTTGGGATAGAGAGGAAATTGGTAACCTTAAATTACGGTCACAAGTTTAAATGGCGGCGTTTTTCACTTTTTCACGAAGATGTGTATTAAAGATATTGTATTTATTATTTAAAGACATAAAAAGATTAAAAATTCATGGACATAAATGAAAAAATAAAAAAAACTTTGTGCTTCTAATGTCTAAATATCGGTCATGCAGAATGTTGATTGTAAATTTTTATTTTTTGTGTGCAGTATTGTATTAGCTTTAAATATTAGAAAATAAAAAAAATACCTTTTAATAGGTGTTATTCCCTTTCAGTTTGATAGTTAAATTTTACCTTTTTTGTTGTAAATTTATAATTTCATGGAGAAATTAATGTCTTTTTGCTGCCTGACCTTCTCCGTTAAATCTATGAAAAACTTTTTAATTGTATACGTGCATTTAACAAGCACCTGTTTATTACAGTTATCGTTACAACTAAACTTTGAGCAAAAAGTTATTTCCCAAATGATAAAAAGTTTATTGATATTTTTTTTATACTTCAAGACTAATTTTGTAGTATCCCAAAATGAGTTTAACTTTAATGCCAAATTCTTGAATAATTACTGGAAGTACAAACTTGCAATTAGTTTTTCTAACTGAGAAAATCTGGAAACAGTAGTAGTGACCAATCACAATAGCTGAAGTTATATCAGTAATTAGTGTATCAACGGTGTGGTTTGTTTTAATCTGATGACTTTTCTTGATATCTTAAAATATCCCTTATCTCCATGATAAAAGTTGCTTTTCTTTCTGAACAAATATATTTACGTAAGTAGCTAATGTAGTTCCTATTTTTTTCATTTTTTTATTTAATTAAAATATTATTATACTCTTATCGAAGTTTTAAATTTAAAAACTTTAAAACTTAAATTAAATTTTAATTTAAAATTTAAAAACTATAGAAATAAGGCGCTAAAAACTAATATTCTAATAGATCTGAAACAAATTTCTTCAACTTAAGTTTCTTTTAAAGCAAAAAAACGAATTTACTTCATTATTTTTAATATTTTCAAAAGCTTAACACACAGTGACGTAGACAGGACCTAAACACTTTTAGGCATTGTGCAAACTGAAAACTTAAGTATTTTAGTGTTCGAAAGTCTTTTTCGGGAGAGCGGAATTTTTGTATAGCCGTAACTTTTGAACGTTAAATGATTATTATACGAAACTCAAAACCTATCGATAAAGTTGCAATTAGTATAGTATGCTAATTAGTATAGTAAGCATATATGTACTCAAATTTAGAGTTTACAAAGTACTTGAAAGTATTGTTAAATCAAAAAGTATCTGTAACATCAAAAAATACTGCCTTCGCTACTGATTAACACATTAAACCATACAAAAAACAAGCAAAATTCCATTTCATATCTTGTAGTTTCTTTTTTTTAAACATTACGTTTTAGCCTTCAAATCGACGTACCCTATTAAGCATAGTACAAAATTAAAGGATAATCAAAAAAAAAAATTTCTTCAAGCTGATTAAACTTAGATTATTTATAATTTACTCATCCTATTATCTATGGATTGTATATATGTATAATATTTGCTTACCTTGAATTGAAATGTGAAGTAAAATCTAAAACCTTGTATCCATATGTAACATTGCAAAAATGCTACTAATCTTTCATGTTTTACACGGTCAAATGCTTTCGCATTTGACTGTGTCAAACATGAATATCAGTATATAATACGTCATGTGGTTTTCCTTCGTCGATATCATTAATTACAAAGTTTAAACACTCAAAAAATTTTTTTGAATAGTTATTTTAAAAAACCATGTTGATGTCAAAGATTATTGGAATTTAAATAATTTGTCAGATGCATTTGATTTGTCAGCTACAGTTCGTTCCGTGATCTTGCAGAAGAATGAATATAAAAATATTGGACGATAAATAGAAGGAATAATTCTACTTCCTTTTTTGAAATAAGGAGTTACATTTGCTTCTTCTCATTCTACTGGGGTCAAACAACTGGAAATTAACTTCTTATAAATAAGATATAATAATAAACACGTACTGTTTGCAGAGTGCTTCAATTCGCATGAATGAACAGAGTTAGGACCCAAAGATTTTTTAATGTCTGTATTAAGTGTACAGTTTCTTAGTACCTCTTTAGAAACATGTATTTTTTTAACATAGTTTGGAATCTAGTTTTGAATTCTAGTAGTGTCTCCCAATTTTTAGATGTATAAACACAATCAAAAAAATCATTCAAGGTGCATGTTATTTAAGTTTTATCAATGACAATCAATGAATTTTATACTACCATCTTTATTTTTAACTGCTTATTTGTTGCTGTTTATATATTAGGGCTAAACTCTCGGATCTTTTTGATTTTATTAGCATTTAACTTTTTATAACTTTTAATAGCATATTTAGTTTTTTTTAACAAACCAAAACTTTTTCACATTGTTATATTCACTCTTTAAATTGTTATCATAACATTCAGTTGTCGAAACATCTTAAAAACTTATTAGATTAGCTCAGTGTTAATAAATCTTCTTGCCTCCACTTTTCTTCCACAGCAGACGGCTGCTGCATCCCGATCAATTTTTAGCAGCAAAATATTCTTTCTTCCACCTCCAGTGGCTTCGGCTTTTCTATTGGCGGCCGCAGCCGGAGTTCTTTTTGGAGGCAAAATGTTTTGGAGGCCGACGCCAATAGAGTAGCGGAAGCCAATGGTGGCCACCCCCAGAAGAAATTTCGGAGGCAAAGCCATTTGGAGGCCGCCTCCAATGCGGAAATATTTGCCTCCCGCCGGCGGATGTGATGAAAAATAATTGCTCGTTTGCTTTAAAGCAATTAAATATTAACTAAAAACAAATGTTAAATACTTGACATCAAAATTTTATTTTATATTATTTATTGACTATTTAAAAAATTTTTTGAAAAAAAATTATAACTTTGTCTGAGCGGTTGTTTATCTACTACTATCGAATAAATTAGTAATTTTTATTTCAAAACAAATACTAAAAATTAAAAATTTTGTTTACATGCCTTAAGCAATAAAAAAAAAGTTTATGGCAAATAATTAAAGTTTTTGATCGTTTGATATTTTGTTGCCCTTACGTCACGCTAAAACTTTAATTTTTCGACCATAACATTAAATTATTAGTTCTAGTCAGGGCCGCCGAGAGGGAGGAGCAACCGGGACAGTTTGTCCCGGGGGGCAGATATCTAAGGGGTGCCAAATGAAATTTAGGTGTCAAAAAAAAAAAAAAAAAAAAAGAGGTCCTTTATATATAATATAGGAAAAATTTGATAAATAAGGGCGCCAATCAGGATTGCTGTCCCAGGCGGCGTTACAGCTCTCGGCGGCCCTAGTCATTATATATTTTAAAAATATTTCAAAAACACAACATCTTTTAACATTATTAAAAATTAATAAAGTTAATTTATTTAACATTTATTTATTTATTTATAACAACAAATTTATTTATTACAACAAGTATTTAACATTTGTTTCTAGTTAATATTTAATTGCTTTGGAGTAAGGGTGGAGGCGCATCAAAAATGCTCGTCCATCCTAACTCCAATCCTGTAACTCGTTGGCTGAGGAAACTTAATTTTTGAAAAAAATAATATTTTTTTTAAATAGAACAATATTTCAAAAATAGAATTCAAATTTAATCAAAATATTTTTCAAAAGATAAAACCATGTAAAGAAGAAACTTTTTTCAACGTTTAATGAAAATATTATTCAAAAGATAAAACCATGTAAAGAAGATATTTTTTTGAACGTTTTACAGTTTTAGAATAAGCATCAAAATATTAACAAAAAAATTTCTAATTTGAATGAAACTAAATTTTCATAATACAACTCAACAAAAAATTTAAAAGTGAATAAAAGCGAAATTCTATATATATATATACTTTGCATTTTAAAATACCAAATGGTTTTTTTAAATATTAATTGTAATTGTGTGTTACTTGATCTGTTGCAGAACTAAATATTAGAATCTCCCATGTTTTATTATAACGTTAAATTATCCGACAGACGAACTAAACAACTTATAGTTTAGCAAACTTTGAAGTTACTAAAAAGTTCTATAAAACATACCTTGTGGATTGCAACCTTCCTCATTAATGATGGTCAACTCCTGTTGCACACTGCATTTTATCAATGATTGAATGTAGTCTATTTCTTCTTTAGCATCTTTTCCATCAGTTAAAGTGAGCACTCCAATCACAAATGCAAACTTAAAGAAAAAAATCATGGCTTTCGCGATATAACTGTTAACGAAATGTTAACAGTTATATCGTTTATATTCTTTTAAAGAATAAAATATAAAGATGATTGAAAAATTACAATACAAACAGTTTTTTGACTAACTGAAAATATTTATTATCTGCACGATACGTTGAGATAGAATGTTTATAGATCAACACGTACCGATTAAATAAACCCGTTATTTCCGTTATTTTTCAATGTCACGATTGTAATAAGGGGGTTAATGTTGAAAAAAATATATATGAACTGTAGAAATATTTTTTTTATCATGAAATTAATATTATATGTTATATAATATTAATTATATATATATATATATATATATATATATATATATATATATATATATATATATATATATATATATATATATATATATATATAAAATATATATGAACTGTAAAAATATATTTTTTTTCATGAAATTAATGTATATATATATATATATATATATATATATATATATATATATATATATATATATTTTATATATATATATATTTTATATATATATATATATATATATATATATATACATATATATATATATATATATATATATATATATATATATATATATATATATATATATATATATATATACATATATATCTTATACTGCTGAGTTAGGTGAGCATGATGATGTCATACTCACCTAATGTCAAATAGCCTGCTGCCGGGGGCTTCAGTACATACATCGACTGACAAATAGCCTGACTCGTCGTGGAGTGCTGCTTTATCGACTGAGGGTTTGGTATGGGTCAGCAACATTTTCATTCATTATTCTTTGTTTTCCCTCATCGTTTTCTAAAAATGCTCACTTAATTTAGGCTAGCAAAAAAGTGAGCAATTGCGCATATAAATATGCTATAGTAGATATATATATATATATATATATATATATATATATATATTTATATATATATATATATATATATTTATATATATATATATATATATATATATATATATATATATATATATATATGTTATATAATATTAATTATATATACAAATATATATATATATAATATTAATTATATATATAATATTAACTATACATATATATATATATATATATATATATATATATATATATATATATATATATATATATATATATATATATATATATATATATATATATATATATATATATATATATATATATATATATATATATATATATATATATATATATATATATATTATATGTATATATATATATATATATATATATATTATATGTTGTATAATATTAATTATATATACATATATATATATATAATATTAATTATATATATAATATTAACTATACATATATATATATATATATATATATATATATATATATATATATATATATATATATATATATATATATATATATATATATATATATATATATATATATATATATATATATATATATATATATATATATATATATATATATATATATATATATATATATATATATATATATATACGTAAAAATACGTCATAAATTTATAATTTACGTCGATGAGTCGTTTTTTTAATAATCGAAGTTGCACAATTCATTTGTTTTACTTTATGCATGCACAAGAGGAATTTAATAAAAAAGTGCAGTATTTGAATGGTTTATCATTGAAGTAGTTCCTTGAATAAAAATATGATAAAGTATTGGCCATGAGATATCTGAGTGATTGGGTCTAAATATATTGAGAGAATTGTCAAACTTATATAGTAATGTCAGAATTGTATATAGACCATATAAGTCAGAATATATAATCATTATACAGCAAACAAACATGACAATATATCAAAACATGAACTGGATAATAATTATTTTATGTAAAAAAACTTAAAAATTTAAAATAAATTAAATAACGAGTAATAGGGCAAAACTTATTTTTTAATACTGAAAGCCAAGATTTGGATAATAACAGTTGCCTATTATTGATTTAAAAAAAAGTCACCTAATAAAATAGCCGTCAAGAAGTTTGCAGCCATGTTGAGAAATGCAGTTTTTTTATGTTAAGAAATATTTTTTAGTTTATCTAAATACTTTAAAGTTTTTAAAACAACTTAACAATATCAATTCATTGTTATTCATAAATTTAAAGAGTTTGTAAAAAAATGTTATAAGTAAAATAGTAAATACAGCCGCAACATCCGTCAAAGTCACCTGGAAATGTATAAACCCCATTTTAAGGTAATTTTTTAGACATATTTATCATAGATGCATTAATGATGCCAAACTTAATAATAAATAAAATAAGTTTTAAATGCAAAAAATATTACATGTATCAATGATACCAAATTAATGCTAGGAGAAATAAACTCTGACCTAAAAATACCCTGCCATGGGGCTCTCGCTTGAGTAAAGGCTAGAGTTAGAGTTTCCATAGAAATACTTATTTTGGGCAGATGTTAACTGCATCCAGCTACTCTCTTGCAGAAGATCTCCTAAACAAAAACATTTGGGGTGAAGATCCCCCAAATAAAAACTTGTTGAATTATTCTTCTCGCACACCTTCTTCTATTAGACTTGCCTAGATGTAAACCTATGTTACAACGTTTTTTGCCTTGGTATGGTATGAAAGGTTATATTTCTAATCCTTAGTTTTCATAATCTTGTGCAGCTGCACAAAAATATGAATACCATTTCTAATGCTATATCTACTTGTAATCATTTTTTTCATATTTTTTACTAAAACAACTCTTTTAAGAACAAACTTTTTTTTTATTATTGTTAGAAGGTCCTGTCTGATGCTAAGCTTTATTATTCCCATTTTACTAGTATTTTACCTCAAGAGATTTTTGTATGTAATTAACAAAGGTGAGTCTAATATTCCATTTCTAATCAAGGTGCTATCCTTGAATAAAGTAAGTTAACTTGGTCCTGTTTCTTATCTATAATTATGATCTTGCTAGCTATCTTTTATCTATAGCTCTGTCTGGTGACAATTTAATTTTATACTTCTGTTTTGGAAAAAAATCTTTTTTTTTCGATAGCTTAGAACAGGCAACCGATCTTCAATCTGATCTCTCTCTTTTGTAATAGCCGAGAGCTTGTGGTAGATTATAAATTTTAACTCTAACAAGACTCAGGCAAAACTCAGGTGCGGCAAACAACTATGTGCTGTCGATGCTCCTATATTTATGTATGGCAACCTTTTCACTAATTCCTCTTCTTTGCGTCTTCTAAATTATCATTTAGTACAGACCTCTTATGGAAACCATAAATAAAATCCATCGCAAAGTTAGCATTTACAAAGGTTGCTTCTCTTTATCGTGCTCACTATTTTTTAACTCCTGATTCCTTTCTCTTCCACTATAAATCTCTTACTTGTCCCTGGATGGAATATTGTTGTCATTTTTAGGCCGTTTATTCCAATGATTCTCTTTCTCTTATAGATAAGGTCTAAAAAGGCATTGTATACGTAGTTAAACCTGCTATGCCTTTCAAGCTTGAGCCATTCTCCTATTGTTGTAAGGTTGCATTTTTTTTCTTTTTTTCTTCAAATCTATCATAGTCGTTTCTCAAATTAGCTATTATCTATAGTTCCATCAATCAAAACTCAATATTGCTTGACTCATTGTTCTTCAAAGTTACATCTTTTACTGTATCTGTCCCTTCATACCATTTGTTAGGCTGTCCCTTTAACCATTTGTTAGGCTGTTCAGTTAATTTATCAATATCATCTGCAAAAATTCTAACGTATTATTTACTAAATCAATAATTTTATAATTAACCCCATATAGTTTGCATATGTTATTTAAGTTAGAAGGCAAGTCGTACAATACAAAGAGAACTAAAATGGTCCAGGTACAGATCTTTGAAGAGCACCATTTAACCATTCAATCAAACTGATTTTATATCACCAATTATAACGTGTTGTTTTCCGTTTTAATAATTTTCCTATATAACTTTTAACCATTTTTATTCCTACACCTATTGTATCCTATTAATTTTTTTTTTTAGATCTTCTTCAGTCATTTCAAAAGAGCTTTATACATTTAATAATTCATTGTAAATTCTTATAACATTTAGAGTTTTAAATTGTACTGAATTGTTGTAGCATTTTTAGCTACCAATTCGACCAAATAACGTGGGACAAATGTCATTAGCTTCTACTTAAATACTACTCATAATATTGCAATAAATGATTTATTAAAAATAGTTTACGCCTCATCAATAATTATGCCTGCTTTTCCTTGATTATTCATAATTTTTCTTAACAATATTAAAGAAAATATCTCTTTTTGATTCACTTGAATATATTTAATAATTCAGGTTGCAGAATATCGTGAATATAAGCCGACTCCTTGATGTAATTCATTTTTAATATGAAATTTAATTCTTTTTCCACAAACTTTTTTATATTATATATGGTGAATGGTTTAGTTCCTGCGCAATAAGAACATCCTAGTTTTTTACATTTATGAAAAGGCCGTAATAATTTATTTTGAATAACTCATATTTCTATTTTATTCCAGCAATTAGGAAAATTGTTTTCAGGCATCGGTTCTCTAACTATTGCAGCATTTGAACCCAGGGATCAAAATAGATGCCAGATATCGCCGCCCCTTAAACCATTCTTGAGACCTGCTAAATAAGGGCAAGCAACTATTGCTCATTTTGTCAGTAATGTTCAACACTTATTTTGACTCCTGTTCGAGCCTGATGGTTGTTTTGACTGATGGTTAACTTTCTTTAAAAAGTATGTAAAAAATTTACATATTATTAAACTTTGTGACGTCATTTTTGTTCCGTAAATAAAAAAACTTCAATCACTCGAACTTAGTACTTAAATAAATTTAGTTATGAAGATTTTGTTTAAATTAATGCGTTAATTGATAATAAATTACTAAAATATTTTTTAACTAAATTATATTATACAAAAACTTGAAAAAGGTGAAATTAAAGGTAGCATTAATAATGAATAACCATATAAAATTACATTGATACTAATCAAACCTTCGTTTTTAATTTAATAAAAAATTTTGCGAACGATAATTATTTCAATTAACTTTAGCAGTTTGTTCGATATTCAGTTTACTTGATTGTGAGTTTGATTTTTATGCAAACTTTAGTTATTTACTTCAATAGGTAGTTTTATTTAAAAAAAAAAAAATTTATTTAAATAAAAAGCAAAAATTTTCTTTCAAAAGTAATTAAAAAATATTATTCTCCAAAAAGTTAAGTACCACCTCCACAACCTTTTCTTTTTTAACAATCTATCAAGCCGGACCGAACCCATAGCTGCATTTCACTGCCCAAAAAACTGTATTTGTATCCCTGTCCGTGTATTTGTCTATATGGTTGAGGACCAATTGACTAATATGTGACATTTTCTGTATGGCTTATTGTTATGGCTTTTTATGACTATTTGCTATGAAAACAAATAAAACAGTTAGAAATTATTTTCAGTGTTTTTTAATGCGTTGTAATTTGCATTTATTTTATACTTATCTTTATACTTTATGTAATATGATATCAACGATACCTAAAATATTTACTAATAATATATAATTTAACTTTATTTATTATCAAAATTTTATTAAAATAATTATAAAATATGATTTGTTTAACACATTATTTATTAAAACATTATTATTATTTATTAAATCATTATTTAAATAAAATTAAAAATATAGTCAAAATAATTATAAAGTATTTTTTTTTTAAATAGTTATTTAAAATAATTGTAAATTATTGGTTTTAAAAGTATATTTAATTTAAATAATTTTTAAGTTATTTTTTAATGTATAGTAAAGTAATATAATTATAAAACATTGTAAAATATAATTATAAAACATAAAGTAATATAATTATAAAACATTGTTGATAAAAATATATTTAAAAATTGTTGTAAAATATAAAAAACTTAAAATAGTTATAATAAAATCTAAATAAAATTGATATCACAATGATATTGCTATAATATCAAATTCCTGACTGACTGTGACTGTGACTGTGACTGGGTAACCTGACCTAACCTATTAAGTGGGTGCCAACAAAAAAATAATAATAATAAAGAAGGTGGGTTTTAATTTGTTTTAAGGTGGGTTTTAATTTGTTAAAATACAATACCGCTCAAGTTATCTATTTTTAATACAAAATTTATTTCATGATATCAAATAAGACATTTGCAAAGCTTATTAATTTTTAATGTTTGAAAAAGAATGTTTAAAAAATTATTTACTAAAAACAGAATAGAGAAAAACACAATCAAATAAACTTTGCTGAAATATTTGATGCGTAGCGCATCATTTAAAACTTTAAAATTTAAATATGTAACTATGTAAAGATGTATTTCATTGAAAACAACTTTCAACATTGTTTCCTTAAATGAAATGCAGAGTCGTAGGCTGCTCCAATATCTAAGGAAAGGGGCGGGAATGGATTGCTAAATATAACTTGACCAACTTAACTTTATCTTTAGAACTCATTTTTCACTTTTACCAATGTTCTTTATAAAAGAATAATTTTTAATAAAAGTTAAATAAAATTTTTAATAACTGTTTTCATCTTTTGTTATTTTTAGAATCATAGTTCAAAAGTGAAAACATGATGAAATCCACAAAAATATGATGAAATCGACAAAAATATGATGAAATCGACAAAAATGTCCAAACACTGTAAAATACAGCATAAACATTTGCAAGAACATAATTTAAAAGTTATTTATGTTTTTAGCGTAAATAATGAAATAATATCTTAAGATATTTATAAATAAAAGTCTTTAAGAGATTGCGTATTAAATAGATATCTTTTTATTGTTGTTAAATTTTTTTAAACGTTATTTGTTTTGCTCCTTGATTTTTATGAAATTTTGTTGCTGCAAATAACACCTTAAAAATCAAGAACATGTTTCATCGTTGCAAGGTTTTGCTACAGTTACTACAATAACAGCTGCTCGAGATCACTTGTTCTCTTGTCTCTTGTTTCTTGCTCTCTTGTCTCTTGTTCTCTTGTCTCTTGTTCTCTTGTCTCTTGTTCTTTTGTTCTTTTGTCTCTTGTTCTCTTGTCTCTTGTTCTCTTGTCTCTTGTACTCTCATCTCTTGTTGTCTTTTGTCTTGTTCTCTGGTTGTTTGTGCTTTATGTTTTTACATTTAAGGTTGTTAGGGTTGTTACTTGGAAATATTATTTGTCTCATTTTCAGAAAGTTTCAGAAAAATTCAAAGAGTGTAAGAAGAACTTCTAAAAAATCATTGAGCAGAATCTTGATGACTATCATTGAGCAGAGTCTTGATGACTATCATTGAGCAGAGTCTTGATGACTATCATTGAGCAGAGTCTTGATGACTATCATTGAGCAGACTCTTGATGACTATCATTGAGCAGAGTCTTGATGACTATCATTGAGCAGAGTCTTGATGACTGTCATTGAGCAGAGTCTTGATGACTATCATTGAGCAGAGTCTTGATGACTATCAATGAGCAGAGTCTTGATGACTATCATTGAGCAGAGTCTTGATGACTATATAAATCATAGAGTCTTGAAGACTTAACAAATAATTGAGCAGAGGCTTGATAACTTTATAAATTTAAAAGAAAATTTTGTGTAAATTGCATATAAACAAATAGTATAAAACAAAAATAGAATAAACTGAAAATAAACTTAGTAAAATTTTGAAATAAAACTCATTTAGCAACACATTGTTTTTGATTTAAGCTTTGATAAGGTTTGATTTTAAAGATCTTTGCTACTATTATTTCTGCATAATACTATTTATAACCTATGTGAGATTTTTCATCTATATTACATATGAGATTTACTGTATGTAATCAATGTGTTAAAAAAAAAAATTCTCACTCGGGTATATATATTTATTATCCTATTGTTGTTTATATATATATTTCTGTTATTTTTGTTTATATTTCTGTTATTTTTGTTTATATTTCTGTTATTAGAAAACGCAAAAGTTCATATTACTTTTGTATAATTAACTTTTTGTTCGTTGTCATCACTTTTTTGTCACAGAGCAGCTTTTTTTCATAATATACTAACAAAATACTTCAGGTTCACAATTTCACCGAAAAAGTTGGAATAATAGACCTGGAATAATAGCTATAGACCTGGAATAATAGCTATCAAGAGTTAGGTTGAATTTGACCAACTTTAATATAAAATCTTTTGTCATAACTCTTTATAAATGTTGAGCAAATTTTACTTTTGGTTTTTAATGAACATTTTAGATACTTATAATTTATCTTAATAACAATTTCATTATTTTACAACAACAATTTGTTGTCATAATAAAAATTTTATCTATGATAACAACAGTTTTATTAGTAAAAATTTGGAATTAAAAAAAAAGTTTGCTGCTTTTTCTAAATGCTGTGCATTGAGACGCACGGAAGAGACATCGATTTGTACAATTCATCGAGACGTACGAAAGCTTAAAAGTAAAGTTTTGTGACTTTCTACCCTTTTACTTTTTTACTTCCTTGCCTATATTAAAAGGTTGTACAATAGTTTTATAAATAATATAAATATCTATAAATATTTTTTGAAAATTACCAACAAACAGTTCTGATTTAAATTACGTTTACTTAAAGGTAATACTTGGAATGATCAGACAAGACAAAGTATTTTTTTGTCTGGTCTATCAAAGTACTTGGCACAAAACGCCTCAAGGTGCAGCTTCTGTTAATACTTTGTTTAATTGTTAAACAATTTCCTTGGATATTTAAGAATAATGATTCATATTGTAAACACTTACAAAAAAAAAAAAAAAAAAAAAAAAAAGATTATAAATAAATATAAACACTTACAATAAAAAAAATAATAATAAAAATAAATATAAACATAAGATCACAAATAAGATCATATATTTATTTGAAAAAAAAAGTTTTTCTTTTAAATTTTTTGTTCAGAAAGTTTAATAATCTAAATACAAAACTTTATTTTTATGTCAACAAAATATTTCATGATTACTAATAAAAATGGTTTATTAAAACTTTTATATTATTTTGAAAAAGCATCCTTAAAAAAAAACAATCATGTTTACAACAGTTAGTTATAATCTTATTTGCTAATAGGTTGCCAAAAAATTACAGAAGAAACTTTTAAAGGTCTTGTTACAATTTATAAGAGGTTCAGCTTTGCTTTTGTAAAAGTCCGTAACCGGGCTAATTATTAACTATTTATAGAGGTTTTTTTGTTTTATTCTTTTAATATAAACTTAAACATTAAATATATATTTAAAGCTTTATTTTTATATATTTCAAAACATATATATTTGTTACATGTGTGTTGTTTTTTTTCTTGCTCAAAATGAAATTAGATTTTTTTTTCGTTTATATGAATAACGACTCTAAGCCGAAAAAACGTTTATGGAATTTAATTAAAACTTGGATATTTTTAAATTTGTGTAAAAATGGAATGCGAAAAGCGTTTGTCTAAAATTCAAAAGTAATTTATTTGTAAAAATGTATTTATTGCAAGCAATTTTTTTTTTTTTTTTTTTTTTTTTGGGGGGGGGGGAGCAAAATATAGGATCGGGATCTCAATAAATTATAAAATGGATCTAATTTTTGAATTCTATTGATTGGTCAAGCATTTAATACTTTGAATATTTACTTGCTATTTGTTTAGCACTTATAACAGACCAGAAAGTTTAAAAGTTCTTTTCAGGCGTTCTTCTTTAAAATAAAATGTTTTTTTTTACACACACTAACTGAGAATTCTCATTTACTTTCAAAGTTATTAAAATTATTTACAACACTATTAAATTACTAATAGATATAGGTTTATGTTGTTGGAAAAAAAAAGAATTTAATTTTGCTATTTTATTTTTCAAGTTTTTACATAAACAAGAGTAAACCAAAGGTTGATTCTTAAGAAACTTTAAAAAAATTTTCTAGTTTACTATAATTTACATATAACTTTCTCATTCCAAGAAATTTGCAATATTTTTAGCAACAAATTTTTTTCACTTGAATAAAAATTATTCTTTAATATTTTTTAATATTCTTTATTGTCTTTTTTTTTTTTTTAATCCTATATTTATATATTTGCAATTAATGAATATTAAAAAATAAAAATTATCTACTTCTATGAATCTCTTAGTCATCTTTGTATGGAATAATGTTGACATATTTAGGCTGGCTTTTCTAATGATGCCTTTTCTCTTCTAGACAAGGTCTAAAAACAGTCCAACCTTCCCAACCAATTCCTAATAATAAATCAGAGTAGGGTAAAGTGGGGAAAAAAACAGGGAACGATCCGCCTCCCATATTAATATTATTATAAAAGATTTTTAATATTAGTATTAATTATTTCAAAACATTTTATCTTTCATTTCAATAGCTTTTGTTTTTGCTTTTAGTTTTTTTTTTCTTCCGCTTCGTAACAATAACTACTTTTAAATATTCGATTAAAAAAATTATGCAAAAAGTTATTTACCTCACATAAGGGACAGGATGCCCATATATTAAAGCCGAAGAACCATTCTTGCAATAAATGCAACAATTTGCTTTTTTTTTTTTGCAAACAAAAAATGGAAAATAAAATAAAGTTTTGTTTTTATTTTTTTATAACACTCGGTGTAGTTAAGACAACTTCAAAATATTATAGCGTCTGTATGATAATTTGTTGGCTACGGCATATTTTCGTTAAACAATCAGGTCCGTGAATTATAAAAAGACGAAAAAAATTAAAATGATAAATTTTGCGGTATCGTAAAATATAAATGTTTGTAGCAAAAAAATCCAGACCGAAGATTTTTTTTTTCAAAATTTTTTTTTTTAAAAATCACGATTGCTTGTTCAAATTTGAAAAAGATCTTAAATAAATACGCTTTTTAGGTGAAATGAACATTATAGTTTAGTGATATGATCTGTTATGATTGTTTATTGACAATTTTTCTTAATTATATGCTCTTTCTTGACCGGAATTTTAGTATTTTTGGAAAAATTTATAGAAATATTGTGTTTTGACAACTATATATAATTAATATATGTCAGAACCGATTAGAACTAGGATCTATAGTTATATTAAGGCACTTTTTGGAAAGATTTCAACTAAATTCATGTTAACACCGATGAGCGAAAGTGATCTAAAGACTCCAAAATGGTGTTCTTTAGATTAAATATTAAGAGTAGTAAAAAAGTTTTGAATATTATATATAAAAAAGAAAAGCTTCTTTAAATGTTAAAAAACCTAAAGCAATAAAAATTATAACATCTAAAGCTCTTGTTTGGACGTAATACGCTGGTAAAATTACGCTAATTTCAATTAAAAGAATTCGAATAACTTGTAAATTGCCTTAACTACACCGAGCACTAACAAGAATAAAAAAAAATATGGAAAAACCTTAAACATCGTTATACGTATTTTCACAAGGATTTGATACAAGTTGGCTTTTAAACTGTATTTATTTTTATTGAAAAGCTAATCAACTTTTCTTGAATAAGTTTCTTTTCAAAGGTTATATTTTGTTTAAGTAGTTTTTTTAGTTTTCTTGGAGAATATTTCAATTGTTATTATTTTGTTGTTGTTGTTGTTGTTTTTGCGTTGATTTACTGGCAACGGAGTGAGACTATTTAATAAGGTGACGACCTTTTGAATTTTTTTCTCAAAAATCATTTCCTGTAGCACGAATGGATAAAGCTATGTCTAATAACGACAAAAACAAATTTTATTTCGTTAAAAATATCGAAAAGATCACGAAAAAGTTAGTTTGACCTATTTTAATATTTATTTAGTATTTTTAAATAAATCTATATACATATGAAAGATTCATTACAGAGAGTATATTTCTTCAAAAGAGAATTTCATATTTATACTACTAACTCTCTGTAAACGTGTAAACAATTGTACTAACCACATGTAAACAATTGCGCTGGCTACATAATTATGTTAAATTTCTAATAACCTAGTTTTCAAAAATATTATAGAAGATTAAAAATTATTAAAATAATAACGTGATAAATAATATATAAACTTATTTTCAAATAAAAATAAAACCACAAATTTGCTTAATTTTAAATTTGACAACATTGCAATAATTTTTAGTGCTAAAAATGGAGCGTTGGTGAACTCTATTCTAGCTTTCTATCAAAAATTATAGCACGATAAATAAATTTAGAATGTTAAAAGACTTAAAAATAATTTTTATTAGTTAACACAAGCATTCGTTCTCATTTTGGCTTATTAAATTTGATGAAAAAATACAATTTACAGTTTTCTTTTGTAAACCACTGAGTGGTTTACAAAAGAAATTAGCGCCCTGCTGCTTTAAATATCACTGAAATTAAATACTAACTAGGCCTACTATCTGAACTAAATTAGGTGTGTCAGAATAGCCAATAACATTTGAGCTTGATGGGCATTACTCCCGCCCTACTCTACTGAACAAATATTTTTGTAGTGGATTTGGAGTGGACCTATATAGAGATTTTGAGAGGCTTATTGAAATTTTGCTTATCAGTTACGTAGTGGCATCCGCTATAAGTGACCAGCCGATAACTTTCATGTGATATAGTGGCTAGTCATAGGTTAGCCATATTTTGCGGCTGCTGCTAGTGGTCGACTGAATAACCAATTGGTAAAACTACAATGGGTCGTTTAACTTGCCTATATAGGTCCATTGAAATTCTGCTATAGAATTTTTGCTGTATACATTTTGCTGCATATATTTTATTTGTTTTCAAATTACAACACATATGACCATTTTTGGTACAATATATAAACTCAATGGTATTATTTTCTGCCTTAAAGGGGTAGAATATGTCGGTATATCATATATTTATAACTTTTTTTTTTTAGCGGGTACATTTCTTTTCCATCAAAGTTGAATTTTTATCATATATTATTTCAAATTAGCACTTATGAGTGATTTGCTAATTCTTTTAGCGCACTTATGCTATTTTGCTATATGCATATTTACATTTATCAAGTTCACGCTTACGCAAGTGTTTGCAAATTCATTCCGCTAACTTATTCGCATTTAAATAGATTTGTACTTAATCAATCTCCCGAAAAACATTTGCAAAAAAGGTTAGGAAATGATTTTAAGCGGACACAAAATTTTGAGTATAAAAAAAAAAAAAAAAAAAAAAAATAGGTAAACAAAGATTTACATCTTGTTAGAATTTTTATATATTAAAAAAAAAATCTGAGGAAAAAGTTAAAGATATCAATTTTACCCCTAATGCTTATGCTGGACATGATGTTTCAACATATTTTCTTGTTATTTAATGATAATTACAATTTTTTTATCCTGTATATACATTATAGTTTCTTATATTAGAAAAAAAAAATTATTCATTTACTATTATATTTTGGTACATTTAGGTCACACATTAAAAAAAAAGAAAAATCTTTTTTATATATAAAATCATACTGTTATGTATAACTTATAAAACATTACGCATAAAAAAATATATATACGAAACCATAAAATTTTTAAAAATTATTATCAAAATGTGAATTTTACTGATAAATTATTATGAGTATACGAGGTTCTAAAGCGGAATTCAATATTGAAAAATAATTGTTACTGTTTACAAATATTGGTTGTTAAGCAAATATTTCTCAAACAATAGATGAATAACCAATAAACTCAAAGTCATCAAGTCAAAACTTAATAAAAAAACATTTACTTTAAAACAAAAAAATTTTAAGGATTATATGACTTTTCCTTTATCTTAGTTTATATATTTCGTTGTTAAAATTTAGTTTTTATATAAGAAGTTTTGTTTTTAAAAGTATTTTTATTTTTTTTTAAATCTCAAAGCTTTTTTTCCGGTTTTTTTTTTTTTTAATTGAACAAATAAAATTTTAGTTTCCATTTTATGAGGTAAACATTATTTTATAAAGGCAGACATTATTTTATGAGGCAGGGTAATTTCTTTTTTTATTTTCTATTGAGAGGAGTAGATCAAAAGTTTAAAGGCTCGTCGGATATTTTTGCAACTTACATCACAAACAAAAACTTACTTTAGAAACAAAAACCAAACTAAACACTAAACCCACTACTTATACACAGTTTTTTAGATTACAACAATTTTACCTTTTGTTCAGTATAAAACAGTTAAAATCAAACTATATTAACTACAAGCAGTAGTCTATAAAAAAATAGTGAATAACTCTATATATTGATTTATTGTTTAAACCGGTATTTGTCCGAGCTGTGGATATATATATATATATATATATATATATATATATATATATATATATATATATATATATATATATATATATATATATATTATATATATATATATATATATTTATATATATATTTATATATATATTTATAAAGAGTCACGAACTTTACTAAAAGCTTATTTGTTAACTAAACTATTTGTAAAATGAATATTCAGCAAGGACAGATGCTAGTTTAAACTAAATATCTTAATCACCTTAATCCTATCCCTCGTAAGTACACACTTAATTCTGAGCCTCGTTTGCTTACACTTAACGAGTTTTATTTTACACACCGAGAAAGAATTTTGTAGGCGCCAACAATTGTTGTCTAAAACTTCAAGAAGTTATTGCATTGCATGTTTTGTTTTTAATCGTTTACCAGTTAACTGTGAGAATTCAGACGCAAACAAAATTTTAATTTTCTAATATTCAAATTAAAACGGTAAAAGATCCACTTCATCAAAACGGCGTTAACAGGTAAAGTCCATTTTTTTAATACATGATTATGATATACGAGGAAATATTTTTAAGCTTTAATGCTTTCAAGTATATATAAATATAATACAAGACTAGTTTATATATGGTCTAAAAAGAATAAAAAGTACACTAGTGTATAGTATCAGTAATATCATTTTTTTACGTAAACATCAAGAACAATATTTCTTCTTTTTTTTTTAGACTGTTGATTTTGAAATCAACGTATTAGTGGCTGAGTATAAAACAAATCGATGATTTAGAAATAAGATTACTTGTCCACAAAGTATGAGCAGTCAGCATTGTTTTTATTAAAACATTGTTTTGTATCATTTTCATTAAAAACATCAAACAATTTTGCGCCAACATCAGATCGCTACCAGAATATGCTATATTCAAAGATGCTGTTATTTAGAACGTTAGGTATCACCTGTCTTTTATTACAAACTTTTTCTGCTAAACCAATGCAACTAAAAAATAAAGTAAATGAATTTTCTAAAAGTATTCATGGGCTAAAAGAAGAAGAGTTACCACATTCAGAAGTCAAAGATGACGTGATCATGGTCCCTAATAATAAATGGAACAAATCTAGTTGCGAAGCATACACGTACCCAACAAAAATTTATTTAGAAGATTGTGAACCTGTAACAGCAGAAAACAATATGTGTTATGGACGATGTAATAGCATTTTTGTTCCTGGTCTTCAAGAACAATATTCCACCGCGTGTGTACCGGTTTACGAAAAAATAGACATTTTGATGAGTTGTAAAATTGGAGAGAAAAGTTTTCAAAAAACTCGATTTTACTGGAAAATAGTTTCTTGTTCATGCCGAAAAGTTAAGCTCGATGACAATTTGCTTGATAAAAAAAAAGAAAACAAATAGTTTGTAAAATATTTATAGCAATGAGAAAATTGACCTAAAAAACCAAATGTAAATATATTAGTAACAAAAATGAAACAATGAGAACTAAATAACAATTATTATTATTTTTTTTTTCTCACTCAAATACTTTATATCAATACTATCTATTTTATGCCAATACTTTCTACCTCATTCCAATCAACCAAAAAAAAAATGTTTTTAAAAGTAAAAAAGACAATATAATATTATATATATATATATATATATATATATATATATATATATATATATATATATATATATATATATATATATATATATATATATATATATATATATATAAATATATATATATATATATATATATATATATACATATATATATATATATATATATATATATATATATATATATATATATATATATATATATATATATATATATATATATATATATATATATATATATATATATATACATATATATATATATATATATATATATATATATATATATATATATATATATATATATATACTTATATATATATATATATATATATATATATATATATATATATATATATATATATATATATATATATATATATATATATATGTATATATATATATATATATATATATATATATATAATATTTGAATGATTATTAAAAACAGTCGGTCCTTTTTAAGAATTCACTTTCCCTCTCCTTATTTCATTTTTAGAATCGCCTCTGGCGCTAACCACAAAAATAGTTTAAATTTTTTTAAAACAAAAAATTATACAAGATAATTATTATTTGCATAACAGTCTTAATTTCGGTAGTATCGTTATCATCACTATCATCGCCATCACTATCGTCGTTATCACCTTATTTTTATTGCCATTACCTTTTTCTTTCCGCGGACTTTTCTTTTGATTTGCTACGCGATTTCTGCCATCCAATTGACATAGTGGTGTAAATTTCAAATAGTTCTAAGTACATTATTATTTTTTTAATTTTAAAATATTAGGTAACTACATCTGAACAAAGACATCAACTTTTAATAACTAAAAGCAACATGGAGTAATCTAACATTGACGAAAAAATCAAAAAAATAAAGTTACTTTTTTGGCGCTAATACACTTTCACACCACCTCTGAATTTAGGGTACTTAAAGATTTCTGAAATTTAAATACTTAAATTAATTTCAGTATTTAAATTTCATAAAATAAAATGTGTTAGCTCAAAACCCAATCCATTTTTGTTTGAAAAACAATTTATTGAAACATTTAGTTTTGACTTTATTAAAAGATGTCATTTTTGTGTGATATGAGCACGCCCAAATTATCCAGTGTTTTTCATTGAAAATATAAGTTTAAAGTCCTAAAATGGCAGTGGTTTTAATTGCTTTTCAAACAAATACAAAACATAGTAAAAAATTTTAATATTTTAACAATACTAAATATTTTTCTGTAATTTAAATTCAAAAAATCTAAAGTTTTATCGTTCAATGGTTTGAGTTAATAAAACTAAAAAAATTACGAACTAATTTTTTTTTTTTTTTTTGCGGAGAACATATTAGTATTGTTTCAACAAAAAGTGGTTTAAAATTTGATCTTTTAATGATAAGTTTATTTTTTTAATGATAAGTTTTATAACGAATCATTATCTTCCAAAATTTGTTCGAATTGTCACTCTAATTGTCATTTTAATTGTCAGATTGGCATTTTCTTACTTAATTAGTGTTATTATTTTTTGAGCTAATTTAAAGTGCTAATATTACCAAGTGGTCTTGATAATATGAGCACTTTTGCTACTTTTTTAAAACCTCTGTGTTTTGAAGAAAAAAATTCGGGTGCCCAAATATCAAAGTGGTTCATAAGTAGGGATCCCAAAAAATGTTTATTCGCAAAAATTTTGGATTCAGAATAATTATTTTTGAAAAAAATTTCGCTTAATGTGCTCATATTACTCTAATCTACCCTACTCAATTCAATTGAAGATTTTTAAAGATTGTCTTTTAAAATAAAAACAAAACGGTGTTCGATAACAAATTTCATTAAAGTAAAGCTCTAAAACAATGTTGAAGTTTTAAAAAATACACAAAAATGCTAGTGTGTGCTATCTTTTTTTGCAAAATAACTCTTGACCATCTCAAGTATTTTGTTTTTGAAACTTTTATAGCCGTTGAACATTCTAAAAACTTTTAGATGTGAACCGGTTGAGAAATGAGAACCGGTTGAGAAATGTGAACCGGTTCAAAATAACTTTTTAAAAAGTTATTTTGAACCGGTTCTCATCAGCTTAAAATTTATTTTTATACCACATTTATAGAACTTTTTTTTATTTTTTATAATAAGATGCTTTTTAAAAGATTTACTTATCTTATTAAAAAAGTTAATGATCATAGAACAGTGGCGGATTAAGACTTCTTGGGGCCCGGGGCTATAACCCCTAGCCCGGCACTCCCATAGAAACACTTTTTCAACAATTTTTTGGCACGCTAACATCTGTTTGGCAACGATTTAAGTGATAAATCAAACATAACTTTTAAAAAAGTTGATATACAAATGGGTTTTATAGGTATATATATAAAAAAAGGTTTTTGTTTTTTAGTGATTTTTTTTTCTTTTAAAGAAAACTTTATGCTTTTCTAAAAATTTTTAGAAGCAAGCCTTATAGCTTTAAAAACAAAGCAGAGTTTATATTGTGATATTTTCGCACTGTTTTAATTTTCGTTTCTTAAATTTATTCGATTATTTAACGCTTTAAAGAATAGAAAAACTAAATCAAATGTTATGTTAATATTGTTTTTCTACTTAGAATACCATTTTTTAAAAATCTTTCATTTAATTAAAATACAAAAAATTATTTTCCAGATGTGTAAGAATAATAAATAACTTTTTAGCATTTAAAAAAGAATTAAAAGTTATACACATTATACTAATCCCTAACAAAAGAAAAAATACAATTAATTAATATATTAAGTAAAACAATTAATGGTGTTTAAAATTACTCTAATAAATAAATATAGATATATTGTAATCATTTTTAATTGATATGATATAGGCAGATGCTAAACGCATACGACTACTGTCTTGTAAAAGGCCTCCTAGGCAAAGACTTAAAGGGTAAACAGATTCTATCTGTTGACCAGCCTCGCACCTCTTCTTCTATTAGGCTGACGCAGATGTATTTTTCATACATTGTTTCTAGTTTAAGATGTTGAACGCTGGATCTACTTGACTCAATGCATAGGTTTTGCTTGTATCTCTGCTTTTATGACTACGCAATTCATTCTATTATCTTCTAGAGAGTAAAGCTCTAAAACTCACTTTTATGGTTTTGAGGCCAACTGGCCGTCAGGTTTCCCAAACTCTGTTCTCAAAGAGGCTGATTCCATCAACAGCTAAAAAGTATCAGAATACTAAAACAGTGCCATGTTGCGCATGGATGGTGTCCCTGTTTGTACTTTTAGTGTGCATTGTAGAGGTCACATTTGGAGCCCTTTGTTACGGCTTAGGGTTTATTAATAGTAATGAGAAAATTGCTTGGGCTATTAAATAGTGTACTGAGTACTATCTATACTTTGAATTAAGTTCTTTAAAAAGTTTAAAATGACTAAAGTGCCAAAAACTATAAAACACAAAAAACCATCGTCATCACCAAGTCCTCTGAACCTATCATTCACTAGTATTCGTGGTCTTCGAAGTAACTTTTTTTCTGTTGAGTCTTATTTCTTCCAAAGTTGACCAGATTTATTTGCTCTTTGTGAGACTAATTTGAGTTCAGCTGTCTCATCTTGTGATCTTAGTGCTGATGATTATCTTCCTTTAATTCGAGGAGACTCCAATAGTCACATGTTTGGCCTAGGCATTTACATTTGTAAGAATTTGTCGGAAAATTAGATTTGAATCCACAGACTATTCTTTTATGTGCTTTCGTTTAGCACCGCTTCACAGAATATTTTCACCATTCCTTTTTTTCCATGTTGCTCTCCTTTATCTTAAAACTGTTATAGTTCACTTTTCACTTTTTGATGTTATTTCTGATCAAATTGACCTAGCCCTCTATCTTTATCCATCAGCCAATACTGTTGTTGTTGGTGACTATAATGCTGATCACACTGAATCGCTTGGCTCTAGTGTCATTGACTCTGCAGGCGTTAAAGCCCATAACTTTTGCCTTTCTTAATCTCTAACTCAAATAGTCAACTTTCCAAATAGCTTTCCGGACAACCCGAGTCATTTACCTTCTCTACTCGACTTATGTATTGTTTCGGATCCTAATTAGTGCTCAGTTTCTCCACATTAACTCTTAAATGGTTCTGATCACGGTTTGATCTCTCTAAAAATATTATCTCATTCTTCTTCATTATCTAAATCCTCCTATAACCGTACCTTTTACAACTACCTTAAAGCTGACTTGGAATCCTTTTGTAGTTTTCTTTGTGATGGGCCTTGGGTAGAAATCTTTCGTCTTCCTGTTGACAAATGTGCTTCTTTCATAAGTTCTTGGATTTAGGCTGGCATGGAATCTTTTACTTTCTCTTGACGATTCCAGATCAAGCTTCACACTTCTACATGGTTTTCATCACATTGTTCTGCTGCAATTTCTAATCGAAACCGTTACTTCCATATTTAGCAGCAAAACAATTCTCCAGAAAACAGACGTCAGTTTATTACTGCTAGAAACCATTGTAAAAAGTTTTTGTCTAACGCCAAAGCCCGCTATTCTCAGGTCATAAAATCTCGTATTTCATCACAAAATTTAGACTATCGTGACTTTTGGAGAATCTTTAACAGTATCAATAATAACGGCGAATCTGATATTCCACCTCTTTTTGCAAACAATTCAGCAAAAAATGAATTTTTTCAGGTGTGTTGTCCTGTAGAAGAGCCTGTAGACTCTTCTACAGATTGTGGCCCGGACAACATACCTGTTATGTTTTGCAGAGGTGTTCTCGAGAGCTGTTGTCTATCCTTTTAAAACCATTTTACAAGTGCTTATCAGAGTCTTGTTTTCCAGCCTGCTGGAAAAAGGCATCTGTTATCCCCATTTTCAAAAATTCTGAAGAGCAATCTGTCTTGTTTAACTACTGTCTCAATAGTCTTCTTCCTATCATAAGCAAGGTTTTTGAATCATTAAATTCATTAAATGAGCTTCCAGATATTCTCACATCTAAAGTGGCGTTGTTTGCTGATAATACTACCGTTTATTCTTGTCATGATAAGAAGTTAACACTCTTTGATTGCTTGGAGAGGGCATTTGAGCTTGAAAAGGATCTCATTTCTGTTACAACATGGGGATCACAGTGGCTGGTGAACATTAATTCAGATAAAACTCAATTTTTTTCTTCCAATTGTTTGCAATAACTTAGATCTTCCTATAATTATGAACGGCAATGTACTCGATGAGTCATCTACCCTTCATCTTTTAGGATTAACTCTTACTTCCATTTTTTCTTGGAAAAAGTATATCAATTTTATAATTTGTATATTTTGCAATTATATGAATCAGGAAAGCAAGATGAAGAAAGACTTAAAAATCTTTTAAGTCATCTGTCAATTGTTATCTTGCTCTACAAACTTTACTTTTTCTCTTCCAGCAACTTCCAACTTTAATAGTGGTTGTTATGTTGGGAGCAAAGATGTTATATATATATATATATAATATATATATATATATATATATATATATATAAATCGAATCGAATACATATATATATACTAGGTTGGTTGAAAAGTTCGCGGAGCGGCACCTATGTTGCAGTAGTAGAAACAAATTTATAACTGTATTAAACGTATTCATTCTTCGTATGAACGCATAAAAAATTTCAAGTCGATATGTCATTTCAGTCTTTGTTTACAAGCTATTGAAATTAGACGTGTCATAGTATTTTTTAAAATGGAAAATATTGAACATCGTGCTGTAATAAAATTCTTTGTGAAAAAAGGTTTAAAGCCCATGGAAATTCATAATGACATGGTAAATGTGTTGGGTGATGATGCTCCTTCAAAAACAACAGTATGCAAATGGGCTGCGGAGTTTCAACGTGGGCGTTCAAGCCTTGAAGATGACCCTCGCTCTGGACGTCCAAAAAGTGCTACTACTGAAGAAACGATTAATGCTGTGCATGACATGGTTATGGATGATAGACGATTGACCAAACGTGAAATTGCTGAGGCTGTGGGCATCTCAGATGAACGGGTATTACACATCTTGCACGATGAATTACGTCTGAGAAAGCTGTTGGCAAGATGGGTGCCGCATTCGCTAACTCTGGATCAGAAACGCACTCGAGTAAAACTTTCTCAAGAACATTTGGCCCGTTTTCAAAAGAATAAAACAGATTTTGTGCGTCGATTCGTAACCATGGATGAGACTTGGGTTTACCACTATGATCCGAAGCTGCGACAACAAACTGCAGAGTGGACAGAACCCGGTTGTTCAGCTCCGAAGCAAGTGAAGGCGTCAAAATCGTCAAAGAAGGTTATGGCATCAGTTTTTTGGGATGCGAAAGGAATTTTATTAATAGATTACCTTCAAACCGGTAAAACGATAACAGCTGAATATTATAAAAATCTTTTGGACCAGTTGGATAAAAAAATTCGTGAGAAAAGACCTGGTTTGCTGCATAAAAAAATCATTTATCACCAGGACAACGCACCTGCTCATATCAGCGATGTTGCAAAGGCGAAATTGGTCGAATTAAAGTACGAACGCTTGGAACATCCACCCTATTCACCAGATCTGGCTCCGTCCGACTTCCACCTCTTTCCACATCTCAAAAAATTTCTACGTGGAAAGCGTTTCTCATCACATGAAGAAGTCATTGCAGCCGTAAATGGGTATTTTGAAGGCCTTCCGTAATCGCACTTCAGAGATGGGATACATGAATTGGAGAATCGTTGGAAAAAGTGTATTGCTCTTAAGGGAGAATATACTGAAGAATAAAGTCATTTTTTGAATCATAAAATTGTTTTTTCATTTCCGCTCCGCGAACTTTTCAACCAACCTAGTATATATATATATATATATATATATATATATATATATATATATATATATATATATATATATATATATATATATATATATATATATATATATATATATATATATATATATATATATATATATATATATATATATATATATATATTCGATTCGATTTACAGATTGTGATGATCCTGATCCTGAGATCAGGATCATTACGATCACCTTGCTAATGGTTATCGTGTAACTCAGTACTACCTACCCTATATCCTGCTGCCTTTTAGGTTTGCCTTTTTATGTAAAGGCTAGGAGAAACAAACTCTGACTTAAAAGTCCCCTTCTATGGGGCTCTTGATTGACTAAAGGCTGGTGTCGCGATAAAAGTACTCATCTTGGGCTAATGTTTACTGCTCCAGCTTCTGTCTTGTAGAAGGCCTCCTAGGCAAAGACCTTAGGGGTAAACAGTTCTATCTGTTGACCAGCTTTGCACTGATTCTTTATTTATTAGGCTGGCAAAGATGTGTTTATATGCATTCTTTCAAGGTTAGGATGTTGAATGCTAATCTTTTTGACTTATTGCATGAGTTTTGCTTGGGTTTCTGTTTTTATTTCTATGCAACTGGTAATAAAAAGTATTAAACTTTTCAAACTCTGTGGTAGCACTCAGAGAATCTGATTCTACCAATAGCTGTAAAATATCTAACAGATATAGCAACGAGTACTAGTAATAGTAACAGATAAAGTAAGGAGTTTTAACAGTGCCATGTTGCGCATAGTTAGTGTCTCTGTTCTTTTTTTTGGTTTGCATTTTCGAGGCCACATTTAGAGCCCTTTGTTACAGCTTAGGGTTTATTAATAGTAATGATGGAATTGCTTGCACTATTAGATAGCGTACTTAGCACTACCTGTGCTTTGTATCAAAAACTATATGAAAAACCATTGTTATCACCAAGTTTTCTAAATCTATCATTTACTAATATTCGTGATCTTCAAAGTAACTTTTCTTCTGTTGAGTTCTATTTTTTTTTAATGTTTACAAGATCTACTTGCACTTTGTGAAACTAATTTGAGTTCAGCTATCTCATCTTGTGACCTTAATGGTTATCTTCCTTTAGCTCGTGAAGACTGGAGTCTTGATTAATTGGTGATTTGGGTGAACTCTTATAAATGTAAATGTCCAGTCCATGTGACTATTGGAAATAATCAAAGATAAAAAGTCAAAAGTATTAAAGTAAATAAAATAGCAACATTATTTTGCTACGTTTTAAAAATTCTAATTTAAAGAATTCTTGTATTATAAATGAGTAAAATGTACAACGTAAAGTATAGTAATACAGAACTATACAATGTAAAGTAATAAAATGTCTTTTTGAAGATTTTTATTAAATTAAACAGATTTTCAAAGCATAAAAAAAAAATAAAAAACATTTCTTAATTTTTTCTTAATTGAAGTTATTCTACGTTTGTATTCAACCATATGAAACAATATCGTAACAAAACTACATCAGAGATAAAATAATCAAATACTAAAAAAAAAAAAAAAAAAAAAAAGGATAAATTTCTAAAAAGTCAGGCGATTAAGTAAACTTTTGGTGGAAATTGAAAATTTAAAAAAACTAATTAAAGCGGAACAACAAAAAAATTTCATCAGTTTAGCAAGATTTTATTAAAAGTGTAATTTATCAAGTAATTATTTTATTAAAAGATTTTGTTAAAAGAGTAATTTATCAAGTAAGAGTCAAGTAACTCATTAAAACCAGGACCAATGCTTATTGGTCAAATGGATGCATCGTAATGTAAAAAGCTTTATGCTTCAAATTTGCGAAAAATACAAAATACATACAATACAAAAAATACATAAAAAAAAGTTTACATTTCACCTGATTTAACGGCAGCGGAGAGACTAAACGATTTAAATATAAAAAAAAAGCTCGATAATAACTTAGACACTACTTCTCCCTTTCGATATGCAGTCTGTGACAATCAAGTCGTTAGATTTAAAATGCTTTAAGCAAACAAGTTCTCTCGACTTAAAATGTATATACAAATGCTACAGCTCTTAATAAAAAAACCATGAACTAAAACTTGTCTGTTCTCTTATAAATCCAAACATTGTTGGAATTACGGAGACCTGGTTCAACAATCAATCAGTAACCGAAGTAGATGGATTTAATTTATACAGAAAAGATAGAAACAGTGCAAAAAGAGGTGGTGGTGTAGCTTTCTGTGTAGATAAAAATATTGACTCTTATGAAACAAACTTATATGAAAGTGATTTAGAACAAGTAAGGGTTGTAGTTGTAGTAGAGAACTCAAAGTTTTAGTTGGTTGTATATAAAGACCAAAAGAATTTATAAATATCGATAACTTTAAAAAAAGTCTTTAGAATTTTAAGTTTGTTTATCATTGAGAAAGACTGTTGATTTGTTAATTATGGGAGGTTTAAATTTTCCGAATATACGTTAGTTGAACGGTCAGGTACAACTCATTGAAAGTAAGATGCTTATATAAAGCATAAATTTTATGATGTAGTTAGTGACTTATATATCATACAACATGTGTCTGTTCAATTATCTGAAGAGAAATTTAATAATACCTTAGATTTAATTTTTACTATGAATGATAAAAACAAATTTAGAAATAAGCTCTTATCTCTAATAAATTTAATGATAATTTTCAAATACGCTTTTTTTGAGTACATTAAAACCAAAACCTTTGACTACAGTATACATCTTAGACTACAGTATAGAGGATTATGATTCTATATCAAAAATTATAAATAAAATTGATTGGAAGAGCTGCTTCAAACAAAGTTCTGTTTAAAATCTGTACGATTTTATTACATTTATCTAAAGCATGTAACTTTATTGCTATAATAAATTTAAATTCAAGAAAAAAAATGTATTATTTAATTTGATAAACTCGATAAATTAAGATTTAAAGAATCTTATAAAAAATAAAATGGTTTTAAGATACAAATATTGTCCTTTTAAGTGACAAAAAAATTAAAATTATTGTACAAATAATGCTGCTATGAAATTTCGAAAGCCAGAAAACAATATGAAATAAACCTCGTTCACAACTTAGAAAAAAGTTCTATACAAGTTATTAAAAACAATAATGGTTGCACTTTTAATGATCCAACTTCAATTGCTGATGTACTAAACAACCAGTTTCTTATTGTTTTTACAATGGAGGGTGATGGATGACTCCCCGTTTTTCCTATCGATTTATTTATTGACTTGATTTTCATATTTTTTCAACCACATATTCAAGTTTTAAGTTAAAACTACAGAATATAAAATGTAATAAATTAATTGGACCTGATCTTGTTTATCCAAAGCTTTTAAAATACTGAAACACTGTTCAGATTCACCAGCGCTTCCACTAACTTGAAATTTCTTTGAAACACTTCATTTTCACTTTGACTTCATTTTGTACTCTTTAGCAATTAACCAACCAGCTGATTTTTTTTATCTTGAGTTTTCTTAGGCATTTGACACGGTACCTCATAGACGTTTTATTTTAAAACTAGAGGCGTATGGTTTATAAGTAACAGACACCAACGAGTCAAACGCGATGATGTTTTCTCTACATTGAAAAATGTTTTAAAGCCTCAGGAAACTGTTCTCAGATCGTTGTTATTTTTGATATTTATCAATGATTTGATAAATATCAAAAATATTACGCATACACATTTTTGCACCACAAATGTGTATCTAAAGAATTTAGTATATTTAAGCAAAACAATATCACTACCACGTTCTTTACAATATATTTATTTCTCCGTGAATACACGTAGAAATAAATATATTGCAGTATTTGCTTACCTCTTAAATTGTCGAGATTACTACATACCATCAACCACTTCTGTAGCTTATTTAGTTCCAAAGATTTACGTGTTTTAATCACTGATCTGAAAATATTTTGAGATCAGTGATTTTAATATTTTCAATTCACAGACTTTTTATGAAATATTTTCTAAGGTATTTCCTTAAATTTTTGGTATCAAAAAAAAAATTATGAAAAAGTTTTTAACTTTCGCGATAATAAACTTTAAATAAAATTTTATAAGAAATTCAATTGTAATTCAAAATATTTGAACAATTTATAAATATAATTTTTTTAACAGTAGAATATGTTCTAAACCTTTTTAACATAACTTAAATTTTTAAATGGTTTAATTTATAATGCGTTAAGCGTAACAAAACTTTGAGTAGAAATGTTAATTTAAATTAACTTTTATTTGAACTTTTTTTATTAAATTATCAAGTGAAAAATAAAACAGGTCGAAAACGTCGAAATTCGTACAAAATATATATAAAACTAAAATTTATCTTCGCACACACAAAAAAAAATGTTAGTCAACGATTTGTTAATAATTTCAGTATTATCATAGGGTAGTCTAGGTAAATAATTTCAGTATTATCATAGGGTATTGTAGGTAGTCTCTCTTTTCAAATCTCTATTATCGACGTTTTCAAATCTCTGTTATCGACGTTGAGTATCCTTGACGTCCGAACACCGGGATTTTAGGCTTAATGTTATTTTCCGTGAAAATTCACGGAACTTAATATGGAGGAATTTTCGCTATTTTTCTGTGAAAATTCACGGAAGTTAAGAAGTGGTTTTGGCTACTTTTCACGTATCTTACACATGACGAATTTTTGATAATTTACGCAACAAATTTCATATGATTTTGGCTTTATTTTCTGAAGACTTACCAATTTTTTAAAAGCATTTTGGTTGTGTTTACAAAAAAATGCCAAATGTCGAATATAGATTAAAAATAAATATTTCTTGTCACAATATAAATCGCACACGCTTTTAAATTTATTCAGGATATTTTTTAGTCATCTCTAAGGGTAGATGGTATGTAGTAATCTCGACAATTTAAGAGGTAAGCAATATTTGCTTACCTCTTAAATTGCAAGTGTATTCACGGAGAAATAAATATATTGTAAAGAACGCGGTAGTGATATTGTTTGGCTAAAATATACTAAATTCTTTAAATACACATTTGTGGTGCAAAAATGTGTATGCGGAGAAGGATCCTCATGAAATTAGGAGGAAGTTTAACTACTTTGGTTGAGCAAATGAACATAAATGTGTATTTAAATATCTATATATAAAACACGGTCGACAATCCCTGGCTTTTTAATATAGAGAAGAAAAAAGACTTCCTTAATAAAAGGAAGGTTTTACTAATAGGTACTTATAAAGGCTTGCTTGGTAAAGCTCTATCTTAAAGTCAAACGATGAGGTAATATTAAGTTTATTTTTATTAACTTTGGAGCAGTTTTAATATCCTAACAACGTGATTGACAATCTCATATTGTGATAATTAAAATAATAATAAAGTTAGCTTATATTACGAAAATTTCTATAATTAAAGCATTTTTCAATTTACACTTTTAGTTATGATATACTATTTTATTATAATTATGATACGTTAAAGTATATTATACTATATACATAATTTAGTATAATACAATTTTTATAAAATTTAGTATATATCATATATATATATATATATATATATATATATATATATATATATATATATATATATATATATATATATATATATATATATATATATATATATATATATATATATTGTTTGCATTCACTCCCAACAAGGCTGCAAGCAACCTCCATTAAGTTGGGAGTTACTACGAAAAAAAAAGAACAGAGTTATAGAGCAAGGAAACGGTTGACAGAAGACTTGAAAAGTTGAAGGTTGTATGTCAGTCAGTCAGGAAAACATGAAGGTTGGAGAGAGTTCCAAAGGATTGAAGTGCGGGAAAAAACTAGATGAATAAAAGTTTTTAGAGCATGCAGGGACAGATACAGTAAACGAACGAGACTTAGCTGAATGACGAGTAAAACGAGAATGAATTTTAGTTGATGGAACTAGAGATGATAACTCCTTTGAGCTGTGACCATGATAGTATTTGTAGAAAAGAGAAAGAGATGCAACTTTACGACGATGGAAAAGAGGCTCAAGCTTAGCAGATAATCCAGGTCCAACAACATTTACAATGCGTTTTCGGACCTTGTCAAGAAGAGAAAGTGAATCGTTAGAAAAACCAGCCCAAATATGACAACAGTATTCCATACAGGGACGAATAAGAGATTTGTAGAGGTAGAAAATGGAAACAGAAGTAAGGAAATGGCGAGCACGATAAAGAGAAGCAACCTTAGCAGAAGCTAATTTAGCAATCGATTGTATATATGGTTTCTATGAAAGGTCAGTAGTAAGCGATAATCCAAGAAGACCTAAAGAGGAGGACTCAGTAAGAGGATTGCCATTCATTAATATAGGAATGTTGACCATATTACGGTAGTTGTTTGCAGTAAACAACTGGGTTTTGTTAGAGTTGAAGTTCACAAGCCACTGTAAATTTCAACTCTAACAAAACCCAGAAGTTACTGGAAACAACGAAGAGTGTTGGCCTTCAAAGACGACTTTAATAAACCAGTTAGAAGGAAATAATTTGATAATCTCAAAAACTTTCCTAGAAACACCATATGAAGCAAGCTTATGGAGAAGACTAACATGCCAAACTTTGTCAAAAGCTTTAGATATGTCGAGAGCCATAGCCCTAGCCTCACCGCCTCCATCTAATGCACGATAAAATCTTTCAGTTACAGCAGTTAGCATGTCAGCCGTTGAGCGAGAGGATCGAAAACCGTATTGATTGTCTGATAGTAATTTATTTGACTCAAGATGAGATGTGAGGAATTTGTTGATCAAAGACTCAAAGACCTTGCTAATAATAGAAAGAAGACTGATCGGACGATAATTGGAGGGGTCAGAATTTTCTCCAGAGTTTTTAAATATTGGAACCACAGATGCCATTTTCCGACAAGCAGGAAAACAAGACTCGGTCAAAAACTTGTTAAATAGTATAGAGAGAATTGAAGAAAGTTCTGGAGTACAATTCTGCAGGACTGTGACAGGAATGTTGTCTGGACCACAAGCTGTAGACGAGTTTAATTCAGATATGACTTTAGCAACAGAAGCCGGAGTGATTTGAATGTCTAACGATGGGTCAATCTGTTTGACTGGAATAAAAGGAAGAGAATGTCCATAAAAATCGAGAGTGGAATTAGAAGAAAAGTTCTTTGCAAATAGTTTTGCCTTATCCTTGGGAGAGATAATAAGATCAGTCCCATGAATGAGAGATGGAATGTTAGATCTACCCTTGTTAATAATGCTGTTGAAGATTTTCCAAAAGTCTTTAGAACCTAACTTCTGTGATAAGATGCGAGATTTAGTGAACTGAGAATAATGGAGTTTAGCATCAGAAAGCACCTTTTTACATCGATTTCTTGCAATAATAAATAGCCGTTTGTTCTCAAGAGAGTTGTTCTTTTGAAAAAGATGAAAAAAAAATGATTACGATTGGATATAGCAGCCGCAAAAGAAGGAGAAAACCATGGGGTAGAATGAGGCTTGACTTGAAACCGACGAGAAGGAATAAAAGCTTTCATTCCAGCGTGAATTCAGGAGGATACGTAGGAGGCGCATTTATCAGCTGAGAGAGAAAAAACATCAGCCCAAGGAACATCACGAAGAAAATCACGAAAAGAATCCCAGTCAGCTTTAGGGTAGTAGTAGGTGGTGCGATGATAAGGTGAGGCCAAAAAAGAAGTACGAGAAGAAAGATTTATAGAGATCATTGCATGGTCAGAACCACCTAAGGGAGAAAAGGGAGAAACTGAACATAAGCTAGGGTCAGAGACAAGACATAAGTCAAGGAGTGAAGGTAAATGATTAGGGTTGTCAGGAAAACGAGTCACAAAGTTAACTATCTGAGTAAGAGATTAAGAAACGCAGAAGTTAAAGGCTTAAGTGCCAGCAGGATCAGTGGTGTTAGAGCCAAGCCATTCAGTGTGATGGGCATTAAAATCACCAACAACAACAATATTGGCAGAGGGGTAAAGAGAGAGGGCATGGTCAATTTGATCAGAGATAACATCTAAAAGAGTGCAATCATGGGAAGAAGGAGAACAATAAAGAACAAAGAGAAAGGTGATAGAGTGAAGAGGTGCTAAGGAAAAGCACATAAAAGAATGGTCAAAGAATTCGATCCTGATTTCACGACAAATAGGGAAATTAATGCGTATGTATATCCCTAACCTAGCATGTGACTATTGGAGTCTTTACGAATCAAAGGATAATACCCATCAACACTGACATCTGAAGAAGGAATTGCAGAATTTAAATTTGTTTCACTGAGTGCAAGCAAATCTGGTGAATTTTGCAGGAGGTAAGACTCAACTGACGAAAAGTTGCTTCGCAGACCGTGAATATTTGTAAAAGATATATTAAAACATTTAGGTGGAGGGGATGGTTTTTTAGGTTTAAAATTTTTGGTTACTTTGGTCATGATTTGAGTTTAATGAGAACTTGACTCATTCATGGATAGAGCACAGCCTCCAAATCAATGAGCTATGCAGTTGTCTCAGTCCTGTTAATTAACCCTAAGCCGTGACATAGGGCTCCTTATGTGGCCTTGATAATGCACACCCCAAAAACATTAACAGGGACACCATCCATGCGCAACATGGCACTGTTAATACTCTGATATTTTGCAGCTGTTGATGGAATCAGCCTCTCTGAGAGCTACCACAGAGTTCGGGAAACCTTACTACCAGCCGGCCTCAGAACCATTAAACTGAGTTTTAGAGCTGTACCATCATATGGAGATAACAGGAAGAGTTGCATAGCCATTATCAAGGAGGCATAAGCAAAATTTTATGAGTAGAGTCAAGGAGATCCAGCATTCATCATCCTAGACAAAAAACAATGTAACACTGGTTGCATCTACGCCAGCCTAATAGATGAAGAAGGGGTTCGAGGCTGGTTTCTGCTTACCCCTAAAGTCTTTGCCTAGGAAGCCTTCTACAAGAAAGTAGCTGGATGCAGTTAACATCTGCCCAAGATGAGTATTTTTATCGAGACACCATCTCTAGCCTTTACTCAACCAAGAACCCCAAGAAAGGGGAATTTTTAGTCTGAGTTTATTTCTCCTAGCATTTGTCTAAGAAGAGCACACTCTGCAAGGCAGCAGGGCTTGTGGCAGGTGGTACTGAGTTACGTGATACCAGTAGCAAGATTGATCTTGATTATCCTGACCTGACCTGGAGTAGTTAAAAGGAGTTACTTCCCGCCACAGTACTTTGAGAAAACCAGGCATGACATTTTGGAAGTGCATTAGGAAAAACACTGCACCTAACAAAATACAGGAGTCTAAGGTGAGTGTAGATTTTGTAGTTGGAGTAAGTAACTAGTTACTGAGCTCACGCTGCATCAGAGAATAAACAGAACACAAACAAACATATATATTCTTATGACATTAGATACTATTTCATTAGAAGATTTATTTAACATATACTTAAAAATTAAACAAAATTAACACTTCAACACAAAAACAACATTTAATAAAAAATTAAACAAAATCATCCACTCTTAAGACTACAGCTTTCATTATTCTTTGCATTAAATTTTATTTACAAACTGCTGCTCTTGATAATTTCTTTAGGTCACTGAGTATTCTGAGCTACTACTTGAGAAGGATATTGTATCTTTCTTTTTATAGCTGATATCATAAACTAAATGATTTAAACAATGAAAGTTATAAATTAATAGACGATCAGAGTAGAACACCCTAGCGTTGTTCTCAAAACAACAAAGAAGTTCATGAACATAACCTTATTCAGTCAATTAATCTTTTCTGTACAGCTTATGTTTAGTATAAGCTACACTTAAACAAACAATTAAAAAATGGATGTATTTTTCTTTGCTGAGTATATGATTTAAAACCACTTACCCACAATATAAAAGAAAAAGTAACAATTTAAAAGAAAAATATATATTTTAGAATTGGTTTTACAACATGGTTTACACTTAAATTCTATATGAATGTATTTATCAAGGAACATAAATAAACAGGTAATTCATTTGCCCAGATGGCAATCAAAGAAACAGCCCTTTTCCCAGATAAAATGTATATTTTTAGTACAAGCAAGGGATCCATTTTAAATTACATTGAGAGGAAATTGCTGTACCATATCTACTTTAAGTGACTCGAAGACACTGATATCCTTGTAATGATTTTTCTGAATTTTATAGGTTTATTCCACCTTACAATGATCTCTTCAATGGTTGACCATTATAGAGATTTAATAAGAGCAAATTAAAATATTTTTTAAATTTATGAATGTGTACAAGAGAGATAGAGAGAGAGAGAGAGAGAGAGAGAGAGAGCGAGAGAGAGAGAGAAAGAGAGAGAAAGAGAGGTTAAAGACACCAAGTATGAACGTGGTGTGACTAATTCTCATTCTCTATCTATTTGAAAACTTGATTTCTTTTCTTTGAAAATTATTATTCTGTTAAATAAAAAAATTAATAATTCTGTTATGTGGGATGTCAAAATAACTTAAAAATTTTTGTTTTTAATTCTTTGAAAAAATTATGCGTTGGAAAAAGGTTGGGGGAAAGGGATTGATTTTGTGATAATAGATATGCATGCAGTGGGAGAAGGAGGCATAAAAAGCATACAGGTGTGTACAATGGAAGTGAATATTATGTGTGGCAAAAGATTATTTTATGAAGTTTTTCATTTTCTGACTTCCTGATGGAACTTATTGGAATACACTTGTCATGGACATGGGAGGAGTATTGCCGCTACAAGCATGAACAATAATAAAACATTCCAAATAACAACTTGTTGTTTAAATGTATAAATGATTTTTGAATATTCTTATTATATATGATCCTAATTTCAAAATAATGTTTTATTTTTTCCGTAGAAAAATTATTTTTGTAATATTTTTTTATAGTTCAGGGGAAACTTTATTGAAACAAAAAAATAGAGTCTTATTTTAAATAAAAATAACATTGAAACAAGTAAAAAATGATTTTTTTTTAAGAACATAAATTCTTGAATCAAGAAAAAAATACATAATTTTAAGAATATAAGTTCTTGAAATAAGAAAAAAAAATCTTATTTTAAGAATATTAATTCATGAAACAAGAAAAAAAGTTCTTGTTTTAAGAATAAAAATTCTTAAAACAAGAAAAAAATTCTTATATTAAGAATAAAAATACTTGAAACAGGAAAAAAAAATTAATTTAAGAAAAAAAGTTCTTAAAACAAGAAAAAAAAATCTTATTTGAAGAATAAAAATTCTTGAAACAAGAAAAAATATTCTTACGTGGCGGACAAGTCATTTTTTTTCTTGTTATAAGACTTTTTTTTTGCTTAAAACAAGAATCTTGGATTTTGCTGTTTAAATGTGTAAGTAAAATTGTTTTTTCACTATTTTAAGATAATATATTTGTTTTCAATCATTGGTTAAAACTTTTGGTTTCAGTGTTTATTGATTCGAACAATAATTTCACATCGGAGTGGTTATAGAATAAATTTGTATTGTCAGCATACATAATCGACGATATTTTATAAATCTTTATTCATATTGTTAATATATATAAAAAATAATATTAGGTTCGTTTTCTAAGCAAGGGGTAAGAAAAGTGTAGTTCCTGTCATCAACACTCTCTGATATCTTTCATATTTATGGTGGTGTCTATTTTCGTCAGTTGTATAGTTAGAGATGTCTTAGCTATTGTTAACCCACCTGTAATTTACTATATATGATTGAATTCTGTCTGAACCTATAGCGTTATGCTCATTCACCAGTAAGCTAATCTCAGATCATGAAATCTCGTATTTCATCTCAAAAATTAGGCTCTCGTGACTTCTGAAGAATCTTTAATAGTATCAATAATTAGGGCAAGTCTGTAACTCCACCTCTTTTGTATGGTTCAGACTTTGTCCCCTCACCTAAAGACAAAGCTGAATTGTTTGCTAAGAACTTTTCATCAATATCATCTCTTGATTTAACTAGTTGCGTTCTACCTTAAATACTCGTCAAACAGGTTGATCCATTGCTCGACATCCGTCTCACTCCAGTTACTGTATCTAAAGTGATTTCCTGCTTAGACTCTTCTACAGCTTGCGGCCCGGACATCATACCTGTTATAATCTTGCAGTGTTCTCCAGAACTGTTGTCTATCCTTTCAAAAATTTTTTATTTAACAAGTGCTTATCAGAGTCTTGTTTTCAAGGTTTTGAATCTTTAATAAACAAACACTTAATCTCTCATTTTGAATCTAATAACTTACTTTCTGATCATCAATATGGATTTCGATCTTCTCGTTCTACGGCTGATTTGCTAACAGTAATAACCGATTGATTTTATCGCGCAATAGATAAAGGTGGAGAGGTTAAGGCCATTGCTCTTGACATTTCTAAAGCGTTTGATAAAGTTTGGCATGCTGGTTTTCTCCATAAGCTTTCTTCTTACGGTGTATCTGGAAATATCTTTTTGATTATTGAATCCTTCCTTTCCAATCGTAGTATAAGAGTTGTCCTTGATGAACAGCACTCTTCTTCTTATTCTGTAACCTCAGGAGTTCCTTAAGGTTCAATCCTTGGCCCTACACTTTTTTTAATTTACATTAACAATCTTCCAGATATTCTCACATCTAAGGAGGCATTGTTTGCTGATGATACTACCATTTATTCTTGTCACGATAAGAAGCCAACTCCCTCTGATTGCTTGCAGAGGGCATTCGAACTTAAAAAGGATCTCACTTCTGCTACAGCATGGGGCTTACAGTGGCTGGTGAACTTTAATTCAGATAAAACTCAATTTTTTTCAGCCAATCATTATCGCAATAATTTAGACATTCCTATATTTATGAACGGTAATGCACTCGATGAGTCATCTACCCTTCATTTTCTAGAATTAACTCTTACTTCTGATCTTTCTTGGAAACCTTATATCAAATCTGTTGCAAAATTAGCATCTGCTAAAGTTGCATGTCTTTATCGAGCTCGACACTTTCTAACTCTGGATTCTATTCTTTATCTCTATAAATTTCAAATCCGTTCTTGAATGGAATTCTGTTGTCATATCTAGGGCGGATCTTCTAATGATGCCCTTTCTCATTTAGGCAAGGTGCAAAAACGCATTGTAAACATAGTTGGACCTGCTCTTGCAACCAACCTTCAACATTTGTCACATTGTCGTAATGTTGCCTCTCTTTCTCTTTTCTACAAATACTATAATGGGCACTGCTCTAAAGAGCTAGCGTCTCTTGTGCCATCTACTAAAATTCATTCTCGCGTTACTCGTCATTCAATTAAGACTCATCCTTTTTCTGTTACTGTTCCTAAGTGCTCCAAAAACTCTTATTCGTCTAATTTTTTTCTCAAACATCAGTTCTTTGGAATTCGCTTCCTTCATCTTGCTTTCCTAATTCATATAATTTGCAATCTTTTAAGTCGTCTGTCAATCGTTATCTTGCTTTACAATCTTCATCTTTTCTCTTCCAGTAACTTCAATCACCAATTAGCGGTTGTTTGCAGCCATGTTGGAAGCGAAGATGACGAAAAAAAAAAAAATGTTCAATACTTATGTTTGTATTCTGTTTGATCTTCTGGCACAGTGTTTATCCACCCGTAAGTTCTTAATTATGTTTGTGTTGTGTCTAAACCCCTGGCGCGGTATCTGCTCATCCATAAGTTACTATATAAATGTTTGCATTCTGCTTGAATCTCTGGTGCAATGTTTGTTCAGTTAACAACTAGTGACTACATCTATATAACATTTACCTTAATTTTCAGTATTCTTTTAGATCTAATGTTTTGATAATTAATTTAATTTGCATTTCAAAAATTTCGGCGTTGTTAAGAGTTTTTTTTTTTAGGCAAATGCGAGAAGATTTTTTAGGCTTTTTAGGCAAATGCGAGAAGATATAAACTCAAACTTAAATGTTCTCTATCTTGGGGCACTTGAATAAAGCATAGAGATCGCGTCACACTAAAAATAATTATCTAGAGCTGATGTTTATTGAAATTAAGCTACTGCTTTATAGAATAAAAACCATCACCGCCACTTAACTTTTTAAAAATATCTTTTTTACAAGGACTCGCGGTCTTTGAAGTAACTTCCCATCAATTAAATCTTACCTTTTGAAAAATGAATATCGCTTGCTCATTTTGAGGTTAATTTAATATTGCCTTTTCCTTCTCAGTATTGATGGCTACTATCCTTTGATTTGACACCAAACATTCACCATGCTTAAAAATTCGTGAAATAATCACATGCGTGAATTACGTCACTTTAGCTTTTTTTCGAGAAATCAGGTTTGAACCATCTGATTATTATTTTATGTGCTTCCGTTTAGAACTTCTTTAATCTATTATCTTACTCTTTATTCTTTTTCTTTCCCCGGCCATGCAACATGGTTTCGACCATACAATGATCTCTATAAATCTTTTATGTTACATTACTTTTTTGTGACAATCTTTGGGCTGATGACTTTTCCCTCTCCGCTGATAAATACGTCTTTTACGTAACCTCCTGGATCCAGGCAGGTATAGTAAGTAAGCTTTTTTCCTTTTTTTTCTTGGTTTTTAGTCAAGTCTCATTTAATTCCATGGTTTTTATGATTTTATACATTTTCATACTTGCGGTACAGCAAATCATTTTTTTCATCTTTTTTATAAGAACAGCTCTCTTGGAACAAACGCCTTTTCCTTGTTGCAAGAAATCAATGTAACAAGGTGTTGTCCAATGTTAAGCTCCATCATTCCAAGTTTACAAAATCTCGTTTCTTATCTCAGAAGTTAGGATCTAGAGAATTTTGAAAAACCTCGTCATTAGTCGTCATTAGTCGTCATTCGTCGTCATTCGTCGTCATTAGTCGTCTAAAATTCCATCTCTAATTCATGAGAACCAGTATGGCTTTTATTGTTCTCGTTCTATGGATGACTTGCTTACTGCTGTGATTGAAACATTCTATCGTGCAGTTGATGGAGCCAGCGAGGCAAGGAGTTTTCCTCTTGACATATCAAAAGCTTTTGATAAGTTTAGCATGTTGGTAAGCTTGTTTTATATGGTCTTTTTGAGAAAATTTTTGAGGTTATCAACCCATTTTTTTCTAGATGCATTATTAATGTCATCCTCACCCTTCATCATTTCTATTAACTCCTCGAGCATTTTAATAGTCTATTCTTGGTCCTGAATTGTTTCTTATCTACATTAATAATCTTTCTGTCAATCTTACATTTAAAGTGACTCTCCAGAATTAACTTTATTCTCCTGTCTAAAGTAGCTCTTTTTGATGATGACTCAAATTTATTCTCCTGTCTTGACAAAAAGTCTTCCCTTTTCAATTGTTTAGAACTCGCAACCAATCTTGAGTCTATTCTCAATTTTGCAACAGCTTGAGGCTTGCATTGGCTTGTAAATTTTGACTGCAACAAAACTCAGTTATTTACTGCAAACAATTATTGCAATACTGTCGACATTTCTGTATTAATGAATGGCATCTCTCTGACAGAGTCCTCTTCTTTATGTTTTCTTAGATTATCATTCACTACTTACCCTTCAAGTAAACCATATATACAATCAATTTCAAAGTTAGAATCTGCTATGGTTGCTTCTCTTTATCGCGCTCGTCATTATGTTACTTTTGACTCCATTCTTTACATTTACAAATCCCTTATTCGTCTGTGTATGGAAAACTGTTGTCATATTTGAGCTGATTCTTCTAATAATCGTCATTCTCTTCTATACAAGGTTCAGAACCGCATGCTAAAAATAGTTGGATATGCTTTATCTTCCAAGCATAAGCCACTCTCCCATCGTTGTAAGGTTGCATCTTTTTTTTTTTTTTACAAATACTGTCCTGTTTGCTGCTCAAAGGAGCTATCATCTCTAGTTAAATTAACCAAAACTCATTTTTGCTAGACTAGTCATTTAGCAAAGTTGTATCCTTTAAATGTGTCTATTTCATCATGCTCTAAAAGCTTTTATTTGTCTAATTTTTTTCCCTGAACTTTAACCCTTTGGAACTCTCTCTTATCTTCATGTTTTCCTGACTCAAACAATCTACAACATTTCAAGTCTAACCATTTCTTTGGTCATTAACACTATTTTTTTGTTTCCTAGTAACTCCCAACTAAACAACTTTTTTTAAATAACTTATAATTAGGTCTTTAAAACCGTAAGGCTTTAACTTCTTAAGTAACATTTCGTGATTAATAACATTTCAAGTCTTCTTCGTGATTAACAGCATTTCAAGCCTTCTATTAACCATTTCATTGGTCATTAACACTATTTTTTGTTTCCTAGTAACTCCCAACTAAATAGTGGTTGTTTACAGTCTTGTTGGGAGTGAATTAGATTAAAAAAGAAAAAAAGTTTCTGACTACTCCAGCACAAAATATTATTTGGTGTTTTTTTAATCAACTTATATATAAGGCCTTTAAAACCGTAATGCTTTAACTTCTAAAGTAAAATTTCGCGATTAACAGTATCATAAACTTTTGAAATATCGATAATATTTCAATGCTCCAAATATTTATTATTCACCTTTAACAAAGGACATAGATATTTTATTGGCAAGTTCAATAATAGCATGTTCAGTAAAACAGTATTTCTGAAATCCATATTCATTTTTGTATAGAATGTTATGTAATATATTTTGTATAGAATTTTATGTAATATATTTTGCATAGAACGTTATGTAATCATAAATTCTATTTTAATTTACCCTTTCAAATATTAAAAAAAAAAATACAGTGTAGTGATAAAGGACCACAGTTTAAAAGTATAACAATTACCTTTTATGAAAACCTTTTTAAAATTTTTAAATACATCTTTTGTGAATAACAAACAATTATGATTTGGGGGTGCAACCATTGCCAACGGTTCCACCTCAAGGTGAGAAACCCAAAATAAACCACATCAAAAACTGTTGGGCAAGTTAAAAACAGATGTTTCTTAACTATCCTTACTAGTAGTTTTGAAAAATGTCATAATGAAAACGAGGTTTAATAACATAAAGCTAATTTATTGTGAAAAAACTTGTTTCATTATGGTTGCGAAGAATAGTGGCTTTTCTGAAGATTTTAAAGTAACACAACATGTTTTTTACAGAGAGTTTTTTATTTTTTATTTTTTTTTTTGATTATGTATTTTGCTTTTTGAATTAAAATCTTTTCTAGCAATAAATGCGTACACTATCGGTAGTCGGATCTTTTTGGCCATAACTGTAGATTAAATAAAACATTCTACGTGCGCATAACAATACTTTTACGTAATTTTCATGCGTATATAAATATTTTTTAACAAAAAAAGACCTTTTAATAATTTCAACTGATGATTGCAATATTTTATAGCTCTGATTTAATTCATCGATTTTGATCTGGTATCATCTTATGTATCGCAAAATACACAAATAAAACCTTATTTAAAAAGTAATTTGTTTTATACTCAATGAGTTTGTAAAATGAAAATGTTCAAAAAAAATGTTCTTTGCTACAAAAGCTTTTGTAGCAAAGAACATTTTTTTTGCAATGTATTTGTCCTTTATTTTTGCTCATATTTTATTCATCTATATTATAGGGTAAACCCTCAGTGATGTTAATGGGCAAACCCTAAAGTAATTTTTTGACTCTAATCAAATTTTTATTATCAAAATCTCTCGCTATTTTGTCTCTTAAATAGCCGCGCGCTACCCTGCATTAATAACGATTATTGTAACTTTGTTTCCACATTGTGTGAAGTAGATTGTGATTTATACATAGACGTGTACAACGTCTATGCATAAATCGTATTATTCTTTTTTTTCTCTCTATGCATACATATAATGATCTATGCATACATATAATGCTTACATATAATGACCTTTTAATTGCTATAACAACTATTGCAAAAACAACTTTGTAAAAAAAGATGTTCATTTAGCAAATGGTATTTAGTGTTTATCTTAGCTTAATATATATAGAGTTCCAGATCCAAAGAGAATTCCAAATATTTAAATGTTTATTCTAATGTTAAATAAGAATGCTTCGTTAAAGATAACAAAAATTAGGAAACATGGAAACAAAAAAATTCCCACCCCCCCTCCTCCTCCTACAACGTGAGTGCAACAAGTATTTTATTAATGTTACAACCTTATAATACAGCATTCGATGTTTTGTTTATCAATATAAAAACTTAAAAAAAAAAAAAAAACATAAAAAAATCACCATTTGTATTAAGTTCTAAGTTTTAATAGATCATTTAATAACTACTTCGCCCCCTACCTACTTTAATGAGCTTGCTTTAATTATTTTTACCATTATAAGTGGAAAATGAATTAAAGCCTTAATGCAATAATTATTGTTCAGTATTCAAAGGAGCGTAGTAACCGGCTTTTAAAAGGACTTTCACCACGATGGAGTTTAACGATTAATCATGAATGTTTTTATAAAGCTTGCTGTGTGTTTTTAGCACAATTATCTTTTAAAGCGGTAATGAAACATGTAAGTAAAAAACTTTGTATAAATATTTTATTAAGTTTTTAAAGTTTTTATTCCTTTACTAATAATTATTTGCAATATTTATGAAAGTTATATTTGACGAAAAAAGTAGTTGAAATATTTTTTAGTTAAGATGTAGGAGAGCCATTTATTAAAAACTTTGTTTGTTCAATTATATTAAGAGTATTTACAGACTTGTTGGTTTAATGCGTGCGTTCAGACTTGTTGGTTTAGTGCGTGCGTATGACTTTAGTTTCAATATCTTTAATAAATTAATGTATAAAGTATAAAATACCAATATTTTTATCAATAGCATGTAGCAAGACAAGTAACTTTGATCATAATCTATTTTATTAACTGGTATCTTAATTTTCTTATAGCAAAAAGTTACAAAAATGAATATTTGTGGGAATAAAAGTCAAAGTTAAAGAAATAAATAGTTGTAAAGGAATTCAAAATATCGAGAATAAATGTTTTGAATTTAAATTTTTATTAACTTTATCTGCAAAGGGCGTTTAAAGTTTATTACTACTAATTAGGTAGTAAAACACAGAATTCAATATGAGTTGACTGCTATTTATAACTATTTTAGTTAAAAAAAAAATTTATATATATATATAATTTTTCAAATTAAATATATATATATATATATATATATATATATATATATATATATATATATATATATATATATATATATATATATATATATATATATATATATATATCCTAATTCTTATTAGAACATCGAAGATTTTTTAGCTTTCTATTCTCTTTAAATGCTAAAAATCAGAGATAATCTGATTATTAATACAAATATAAAAAAGTCTGAAAAGAATTTCTATTAATTTATTCGACTATCGGTCAGATTATCTTGATTTGGTTAATCTCTAAAATGATGGAAAGAATTTTTGGAAATGGAAAGAATAATGGAGAGAATTATAAATATTTATATATATATATATATATATATATATATATATATATATATATATATATATATATATATATATATATATATATATATATAGTTTTTTTAAAGTTATAAATAATAAAAAAAACTATTCAACCATTTTAAATAGAAAGTATATTAAACTAAGGTATTTGATCAAGAAATTAAAGTTAAAAATATTTTAAAAATTTTATTTTTATTTTTTACTTATTATATTTTTTAACTTATACAACTAACACATTTGAATTCATTGTTTTATCGGCAATTAAGTTCGTCGTCATGATTTGACGCTTACTTAGTTTGTCGTCATGATTTGACGTTTACTTAGTTCGTCGTCATGATCTGACGCTTACTTAGCTATAGGCAGCAACATAAATTTCATTAAAGATCAAACGTCCAGAGTTATATAATTTTTTTTCTAAAAAAGTAAATCTATATACAGTATATTACAAATAAATATCCAAACGCGTAAAACAAATTTATTATCGTCTATATTTACAATAATTAATGCATATTTATATCTTTATAAGTTTTTTATGAATTCCTATTTGATATAGAGGTATTCCATGAGGAAGTGGGACAGGCATGTAACCCCTATTTGATATAGAGATATTCCATGAGAAAGTGGGACAGGCATGTAACCCACCATCTCAGATTTCTTTCATACTTTGTAAAAATGGTCACCTATATAACATAGACTAGCTTGCAAAATTTTAGCACTGATATCAAAGGGGTTTTGGAGATATCGTTACTTTTAAATCAGCTATTTTTTGCAGTTTTTTTGTTCAGCGGCCATTTTGATTTTACTATAGTTTTTGTTTTACAAGTTACTGTTCAACTAAACATATAATTAAGCTGAAAATTAGCACCAGAATAGTTTTTAAGACAAGGAATCAGAATATAATATTCCCTCTGGGAAATCGGCTAGCGAATAGCTAGCTATAATGGCTACGATAAAGACAGCGATTTGACCACGAGGATCGCTAGCTTTTTTAAGTTAGCGAAAAGCTATCGATATTTTTAAAGATAAAGACAGCAATTTAGCTATGAGGACAGCTAGCTTAATAAGCTGAAGATCCACTGGCTATTGTACCTAGCGTCATATCGTTGTCTAAAAAATTTTGATATGTAGCTATCAACCAGCTATAGATTTGTAGATATTTTGTAGCTTGCTACAAAGCTACGATATGTAGCTAGCGACACATTGCTACAAAATCGCAATGTTTAAAGTTCAATTATTTTCAAAATTATATTAGACTCACCACTAAAAATCGAATTTTTAAAGATGTTAAAGACATTTGCAAAAAATAAAATAAGAAAAAAAAAATCGCTTCAAAATCGCTATAGAGCTAGCTAGTCGCTAGCTCTTTTCCCACCGGGTTTGTTTTTATTGAAAACAGTTTGAAGTTTATCAATATTGGGATTGTACTTCACCTATAGCAATTTTTGAAATTTTAATAAAGGCGGAAAGGAGGTCTGGTAACCATGGTAGCATTAATTTATTTTAATTTTTTTTTGTTTTTATTAAAATAGATATATTAAAGAATGTTTTGGTGCAAAATTGAGAGGTGGCTTTTTTGAGGATTTTTAAAAATAATTAAACGAATTATAATGAAAAATTACACTTGGATGTTACTTATTAAGAAATTGTTTATTTTGAAAATTTCCATTATAAGAAAAAAAAAAACATTAACAAAAGTTGAAATTAAAAATTCATTAGAAATATGTAATATATAGAGTCAAAACAATCAAACAAATACAATTTTTAAATAAAAAATTAGTCAATAAAAAACCAGAACTTGCATCTGAATAATTCATAAATTGCTTATAAAAGAAAATTGGTGTAATATGATTGAGTTAATTTAAAGATTGGATTTTGGGCAAATCATCTATTAGGTAAATGAGGATGCATGAATTTTACAAGGGCGTCTTCATTTCTTTCATCAACTTCAAATACCAAACCAACCCAGTTAAACATATCATATTTGCAGATATAATATTTTCCTGCAATGAATTCTTGAAGATAATGAATTGAGCCAGTAAGGTTGAAAGATTAAATTCCTCCTGCTCAGAGACTCTTTTGACATTTATGTTTGTTGCATCCTATGGAATATATTGGTGGAAACTTCTTGTACCAGGTAAAGTCTTTGCATTATTCAATCGGAGAGTCAGAGATTTACGGACTAATAAAATATCTTCGCCTTTTAAAAAAAAACGTGGATGGCAAATATATTATCTTTTGAAAAATTAAACAATTGGATGCTGAAGATTAGCATTTGAAATAAGTCTTTTAACTGTTCCACCAATGCCATCACATGGTGACTTTCCATGTGATGTTGCAAAGAAATTCCATTCACATTGCATCCCAAAATTTTCAACATGATGGCATAAATTTAAAAAGTGTTTGCAATTTTTGCACTGACTAACACAACCATCAGAGAAATAGTGGATTTTCATGGTATTGGGAAACATTTCTTATACAAATTGGACAGTTCTTTTTATTATACAATAAATAAATCCAACATGTGTTAAGTCATCAGATATAAAGCATAAAGACGTTGGTTGACTTTTAGAACCAACATCATTTTTGTTATAAATAACTACAGGATGTAGTGTGCATTGTTGTTGATTCCAGTGGTAACTCTGGATTTCGTCTTGTATAAAAAATTTAAAATTTTCTGCAAAATCAACTAAAATAGTAATTTTATTTATGGGTATAGATGACTTTAATGTACTTAAATATTTACTTTGTGCTTTAGCAATATAAGAGTGAGATGCTATCAAGTTTTTCACTAAGACTTTCAATGAATTCACTTATTGTAGATGTGTAACTTAGAAGCTCTGCTCTATCTGTTGTACTCCACTGTTTATATTCAATTATTTCATCTTCATCCACTTTGTCGTTCTCTTCAAATGATCCTTCATTTTGCAATAGATTTGCAGTTAGATAGTTTATAATATTTTGAATTCTAGGGCATTGATTACAATTATAGACCATACATTCCCTTGACTCTCTACTACAAACAATCTTCTTAATAAGTTCATGGTAAATTTTCTCCAGTTTAAATGCGCTAAGCAAGCTTTAGGTTTTGGTGTTTTGCACATATACAAACAGCATAGGTTCCTTTTTGACCAGCATAAAAAAAACATTTTGATATTAACTGAGAAAATTTGGAAAATCCTATTTTGGATTGAGGGTGCTCTAGTTTGAATTCAATAAATAATTCCTTTAAATTGCGAAGAAGTAATCACTTTGATACATGTTTATTTTTGGATACACTTACAAAATCTTTTATACCTGGCAACTGCCTACTAAACTGATCATTACAATAGAAACTTTCCAACTTATTTATGATATCTGATTTAATTCTAACTATGTTAGTTTTTTCTGGAAGTGTTAATATTCCTTTTTCAAATTTAAGTTTTCTTGCTTTAGTTATGGTTGACTTTGATATGTTAAATACTTCAGCTGCTTTCCTTTAAGACCATGAATCTGGAACCAATGTTAAAATCTGAATCTTTTCTCTTCTATTTGCTGTTTTCAGCTTTTCTTGCATTGAAAGTATCAATTTATCTAAATCTTCAGCTTTCTTCTGATTTTCATTGGGCTCCCCAGTATCATCATTTTTCAGGTCTGTTAGCTTAAATTTGAGGATAATTGATAGCTTTTTTGAAATAACATCAGTAGCTTGCATTAATTTTCTTTTTCCTAGAGAAATTTTAGCATGTTGTGAAACCCCATAAAATTTTACTGGTGATACATCTAATTTATCAAAACTGGTGTTTATAAGTTCTTTTTCTTGTGCAATTTCTATCTGTTCAAATAATACGTGACACTTTTTTATGCATTTTTAGAGACCCCCCCTCTCTCCCCTATGTGACATTTTGTGGCATTTCAAAAAACTTCCCCACCCCCACCCCTGTGTGACGTGACAAAGACTAAAGTTTGGAATTTTCACAAGTGTCTATTTAATTGTAACAGTTCATATTAAAAAAAAAATACAATTGACATGTTTCTGTTTAAGAAACATGTTCAAAATATGTTCCCAAATTGGACTTTGACCTTCAAGTATTGGAGTTCCATGCTCTTCAATAATTATTGAAGGCCAGTTGAGATCAGATGTATCAACATCGTCCTGATCATGCCATTCAATTGTTTCTTTGTCTGAATTTAAAAAGACACATATGAGTTCAGATACACGTTGAGCAACTAGGCAATGAGGTTTAACTTTTTGAATCTCATTCGATAATCCAATACTTGAGCAAACTGTTTTGTGCTGTTTCATTGATTTGATAGTGACAAAATATAGACTACAATTAGTACAAATTCTTTTTGGTAAGGAACTTTGAATGCTTGGACATGAGTAGTCGTATGGCAATCCTTTGGGAAACTTTTTTGTAATTGTCTTGGGAAAAATTGTTTTGCTTAGTGATAAGTTTAAAAAGAGGCTTGCAAAGTTATTCTTTGTATTATTGCACTCAAGGCCATTTTCTCCTTGGAACAAAGAAATTGGTGGAGAAAGAAAACCAGCTGGAATAAGATGGAACAGTGAGCTGCGACGATGACCACAGCAGTTTTGATCATTACATTTTACAATTTGAAGCAAGTATTGGCTTTCTTTGACATTTTTAGGATCCCACTCTGCTCCAAACTGCTTTAATTGTACACGATTTTCACTGTTTGGTTCTTTGTACTCTGCAATAGTTTCAAATCCAATAGTTTCAAATCCATGACTGTGTTAAACCAAATTTGTGCAACAACTTCGCCAGCTTTGGCAAATTTGCCTTCTCCATAAGTTTGTCTGTTGTTTCTCCTCTTGAATTAAGATGGCTTCCAAAATGATTAAATGGAAGTATAATTCCTGCAAGGTCATGGCTTAGCGGAGCCATTTTTCTCTCTACCCTGTTAAAGGCACTTCTGCGAGGAGCATTGGTTGCCACAAACATGCCATCAAGGTCATGCTCTTTGAAATAAGTCTTGGCACAATGAATTGTTTTTTCATATCTTGGATTTTCGTCTGGCCCACCATCAACAGTTATAATCATGACTGGTTTTCTAGCTCCATCTTCAGTAAATAAGCTGCTTTCAAATGCAGGAAGATGGTTGATTCTATTAATGTCTTCTAAGTGACTAAGTGCTGTTGATGAATCATGTTTTGCACTTCTGATTGCTATGTATGTTGGGGCAGAGTATGTGACTTCTTGTTTTTCCATGCAATCTTTTTTGATTTCTATGGCTGCAATTACTGAAGGAATAAGTTTGTGTTGATGAGCAATTACAAAATCATGATCAGCTAAAGTCACCTTGTACTCCATATGCATCATGATTGGTGCTTGTTTGTTTGCTAAACTCCTGATCTGGAGAGATTCTAACCATGGTTTTTTAATTCTTCAACCAAGTCATCTAATGTTTTTACAGTTCGAACAATTTCTGTTCTTCTCCTATCATCAGAAGCAGAACCTTTCAAGGCAATATCTACAATCGTTTTAATTAAACTGTCCTGATCACAGGCTAGCGGTCGACCTTTTGATACTGCATTTTTAATACCACACAACTTTTTTCTAATATCCGGATCTAAAACTTCTATTGCTTTTTTTTCTTTTTAGCCTGGTTGCTGTTTGACGTTCAGTGGCTTTTTGACAAAGTACAAGATCTCGATTTTTTTCTATCAAAAGCTTTTGTTTTTGTCTTAATATATGGTGGTCCTCTTGTGACAACAAGTTGCAATTTCTTTTTTTAGTAAAATATGCGATATCTTTTTGTAAAATAAAAATTTCATTCTTTAACTGATTTTGTTTTGGCGCAGGTCTTTTTAAAACTTTTAACAAATTGGAGTTTTCTTGTAATCCTTTTTCACTGTCTTCACTATTTGTAATTGATGGGGTTGCATCACTCAAGTCATCAAAAGTGATTTTAGATTCAATCACAAGCTTTTTTGGTGTTTTGTAATTTTGTCCAGTAAGATAAAATACCAACTTTATTTCGAAGTTCAATTTGCTTTAGTTCTTTCAATTTTTTTTCAACTTCTACATTTATATCGAGTAATGTTTTGCTCTTTGTTTTGATCTCAGACCAGATTTTATTTGTTTCTTCTTGAGACTTTTGCCTTGGTTTGTTTGCAAATGCTTTTAAATATACTTCATAAATAAATTTGTAAAGTTGTTCCTTTTCACTAGAAATTTTATTCTATAACAACAACGACAATAAATTTATTTTCCTAACAACCATCAATTAAAAACAAAAATCACATTGTGAATTAATGTTAACAATAGCATTATTAATACTAAAATCCGTTAACAATCTAACTAACTTAATGAATAATAAAAATATAAAATAATAACGTAATAATAAAATAATAAAGTAATTAGACCAATTATTTGCAATAGAGTGACACAAAATATTAAAAGTAATACTAATAATAACATTGAAAATAGAATAATACCGATTATGTATTATATTTGAAGACCTAATTTTAAGCGAAAATAACACTTCACTTTTTAGTCTATTAATATAAATAGTGTTAAAAAAATAAAATATGATTTTTGATAGTAATATAAATCGTTTTTAGATACTTGCCCACTATCTAGTTCTATGTTCGTAGGATTAGAATTTCTTTTTATGCGTACAATTTCCACAAAAATAATTTTGTACGGAGTAAATAGAAATTAATCAAATCCAATCATTTAACACAAATTTTTGTTAAATGAAAGTTAAACAAAAAACGCTCGCTATTCGTCGTTGCATATAATTTTTCTCGAAATCAGTATTATATATAAATACCTTCGAGTTTGCAATATAAACTAATTTAATTACGCAGTGATAAACAATTTAATTTAAAATATTTTTTGTCACGTCACACTAAGGCAAACCACCTCCCTCCCCCATGTGACATTTAGTGACACTTTCTAATACTCCCCCTTCCTCCCTTAGACTGTCACGTAATATTTGAACAGCCCCTATCTTCATCAAAAAATGTTTGTTCCAGAAAACTATCTTCACCATTGTGGTCCTGTAAGGTAGACCAATCATCTATTTTTTTTACCACTTCTTTTCGACATGCAGAACACATTTTAAAACCAGGTTTTGTTTCAATACCATTAAACACGTATCTTTTGCCAGTTGAATATTAATTTCTCGCAAACCTATAAATATATTATAAATGAATAAAGTTCGCCAAAATTAGGAAATACTAATTTAGATAATATAATAGTGTTAAAAATAAAATAAAAAAATTAAAATTTTTAAAACTAATTGAAAGTGTACTTGATGTATTTTTTGTAAAAAGACAGCACAATAAGTTAAAAACATAAAAATTTACCATTTATATTAGTTTATAGGGTCGATGCAATTTTTTTGAGAGTTAGCAAACCGGTTAAGTAAAATTTGTTCATGATGCAAACAGATTTTAACGTTTAATATTGATTGCTCAGATCTCCATAATAATAAATTTCTTTCTCTGAATAGCTTGATAAATCTTTCAATCCAATTGATTGAGTGTACGCCATTTTATGACATTGATCATTTGATAAAATACCAACTGTACACAAAATCTTGTTCATTTTATTTTTTTCAATTTTTTATTTAGCTATAAATAAATACAAAATATACAGACATATATACATTTATTAAAAGTGGAAAAAATATTCATCATTAGTATATTTAAATATGTATTTATTTTTTTTACTTTGATTTTATAATTTTTTTTTTAATTAGTGATTAGCTATGAAGAACAAACAACAGCTGGTAAAACATCAGACTAATCAGACTAAGTCTTAGGGTTTTAAATATTAAGTTTTTCTTCTGTTTTAGTGAAAGATGACATAATATTTCATTAATTAGAAAGCAAAAATTTATTTAAAAAAGAAATATTCATTTTAATCAAAGTTTCTTTAAATAATAGGTTAAAAGCTTTTCTTTTGTACAATATTTGATGACTAATGAAAATTGTAAATGTCAATTAATTTAAAAAAAAATCATGAACACAGACCTGTAATACTTATTTTTTCACATAATAACTCCAATATTTTACAATAAAATTTCAAAAAACCCACCTCAAAATTTTGCACCAAAAAACTCATTAGAATATCTATTTTGATAAAAAAATCACAAAAAAATAATGCTACCATGATTACCAGGCCTCCTTTTTGCCTTTGTTAAAATTTCAAAAATATCTGTAGGTAAAGTACAATCCCCATATTGGTATAGTTCTAAATATTTTTATTGAAAACAAATATTTTATTCTGATTCCTCGTCCTAAAAAACTATAGTGGGGCTCATTTTCAGCTTAATTACTTGCTAGTTGAACAGAAAAAACTGCTAAAAACAGCTGATTTTAAAGTAACAATATCTTCAAAACCCGTTTGATATCAGTGCTAAAATTTTGCAAGGTAGTCTATGTTATATAGGTGACCATTTTTACAAAGTATGAAGAAAATCTGAGATGGTGGGTTACATGCCTGTCCCAGCTTCTCATGGAATACCTCTTTATTCGTTACTAAATTTGCAACTTTTATACAAAGTATTAACGTTCAACAAAGTTGAACGTTAAAAAATTAAAGTCAAATTTGTTCAAAAGTTAGACGTTAATACTTAAAGGGTTATGGTTACAAAAAGAAGATCCAATGGATCTTATTGTCTGAACTTTATCAAATTTTATTTTTTTTTATTACAGAGTTTTCAAAATATAATAAGAAATTAAATTATCAATATGTGCAAAAAAGTATTTTAAACATGATGTTGAAATTTAGTAAAAATTTATTAATATCTTTTATTATATTATTTCAATATAATTTTACAATTACATTATATAATTAATATTTCAAATTACATCATTACTTTTTATCTTTAATACCAGCCTTATTTTCCTTTTCACATTTTTTTAGTAAATATCGTTTCGTAATTTTAGTTAATTCTCGTTAATATGTAATTTTAGATATTATTTGTATAATACAATTTTAATATTTATAAATATAAAGAAACGTAGGAACAAAATATTTTTTTGGGACGGTGGTGGGCATTACCTCTGGGGTAAATCTAATCCCTGGCTGGGCCAGGGATTAGATTTACCCCAGAGGTATTGCCCACCATAGGAGTACTGATTTATCAGCATAAATCAGTACGCATCTGGTTGCAATGTGTAGTTCTATAATAAACGTTATATGTAGTATAAGAAATTTTATATTTTTACTTGATATGAAAGACAACAAAGAAGAAAGTTCACTGTCACACAGTCTTTAATGCTAGGATGAACTTGCTATCGTGTTTACATTTATATTGAGTATATATATATTTTTTCTAATTAACAAACTATTTTTTATAAACATGTAATTTCATAACATTTCTAAAGTGTCGATCAGGATGAATGGTTCGATCAAGATGTTTTTTTTTTCCCCATGGAATTGAAAGATCTTAAACCTACAATTGTAATAACTGATAATTTATAATTGAATTCGGGTTTTAAACGGTAGAGGAAGCAAATTTTTGGTCTTTAACTCTAGTGCACACGCTATCCAGTAAATCCGGAAAATTGGATAAATTAGCGGTTTTATTTTTTCTCAATTAAGTTTTTCTTAGATTTTTCTACAGCAAGATTCAAATCATAACCGCTACAATGTGTCTAGACAGACTATCAATTTTGTGTTTTTAATGCTGTCATTACATTTTAAACGGGATCACTTGACGTGTTGATTAGTGTTAATATGTAATTATTTTTGTGTTTAAAGAATATTTTTTTTAAAAAAAAAAAAGAATAAATCTACCTAAGAGTTGGCTTAACTAAAATAGATTTTTACAAATTATATCCGAAAAAATCTACAAAAATTGCATAGAATGTTATCACAGAAAAAAAATCGTCTATACATTAGTAAATCAATTAAAGGACTTTCTTTAATTAAAATATAAAATATAAAATATAAAGTTTGTCTCTGAAATTGAAAGTTTGTCTCTGAAATTGAAAGTTTGTCTCTGAAATCGAAAGTTTGTCTCTGAAATTGAAAGTTTGTCTCTGAAATTGAAAGTTTGTCTCTGAAATTGAAAGTTTGTCTCTGAAATTGAAAGTTTTGAAAGTTTGTCTCTGAAATTGAAAGTTTGTCTCTGAAATTGAAAGTTTGTCTCTGAAATTGAAAGTTTGTCTCTGAAATCGAAAGTTTGTCTCTGAAATTGAAAGTTTGTCTCTGAAATTGAAAGTTTGTCTCTGAAATTGAAAGTTTGTCTCTGAAATTGAAAGTTTTGAAAGTTTGTCTCTGAAATCGAAAGTTTGTCTCTGAAATTGAAAGTTTGTCTCTGAAA
>NC_061163.1:20271056-20328556 GCF_022113875.1 Hydra vulgaris | reverse complement strand
GACAGTAAGGTGAATTTCACTGTACCGTGAAACGTGGTAAATAAGTATAGCGAGGTAAATAGGGACAATACCCACAAAGTGACAAAAACAGAAAATTAACAAGTTAAACATTTTTTCCTATAAAGATGACTCTGGCCAAAATAGTGGTAACATTTTGATTTTGCTGTGAAATTACTTATTGCAATAAATCATATTAAAATGTCCAAAATTGAAAAAAAAAGTAAGTATAAAAATTTTTTTTAGCACAAACAAAAGCACTAAAGGTGTAATTGTGTTTCTCTCAGGTTTAACATTATCAATTTGTTGCATAAGCGATTTGATGAAACTATGAAAAATAACAACAAATACATCTATTTATTTTATTTTATTTATTTACTTTTATTTTAATTGCCGTATAATATTATTTACACTAAGATTTATAATACGGGCAGGACTTAAAGAAGATTGATCTTATCACGAAGCCCTTAATAAAACTCTATTTTCTTCTACAATGAAGACATTAATATACTATATAAAATAAATATATATTGAAAATATATAATCTCTAAATATGTTAAATTTAATACTCTACATACTTCTAGTGCCGCCGGGAGGGAGGGGCGTAAGGGACAGTTAATCCCGGGAGGCAGATATCCAAGAGGCACCAAATGAAAAGAAGGTACCTAAAAAAAAAAAAGGTGCTTTGTCTATAATATAGAGAAATTTTGATAAATAAGGACACTAATCAGAGTTGCTGTCCCAGGCGGCGGGGCGGCTCTCGGCGGCCCTGCATACTTTAGAAGTGAAACTCAAAATAAAACATAACAAATCAATATGCAGTATAGCAAATGAAAATATTTTTTAAAAAATCAAAAAAAATCAAGAATATTTTTTGTTGAAAAAATGTTTTTTTTTAATAGATTGTTTGAAAAAGAAATAGGTCAATTTAAATGAAAAAACAAAATTAGGCCGTTCTATTTCATTCCAGAGAAAAGGTCCATGATTAAATACATTTAGTTGATAAACATTTAAGGCGTTCATTTCTTTAAAAAGCGGTTCAGAGTTTGAAAAACGATTTTTAAAATTTATTATGCGAGCTGCATGTTTCTGATTCTGATTTTACTCCTTTTTTGTCCCTTTTTTTCTTTTTAGGATGAAATTGTCTATAAAAAGATCAGGCATATTTACAGGCAGTATCTGTTTTTTATAGTTTGGATGGAAAAGTATCCATTTTTTTTTCAATATTTAAAAATTCTCTTTTCATATTATTAAATAGTATGTTTAAATTTTCATGTGACTGAAGCATGTTTGTGTCGTCTGCAAAAATTATAGTCTTTAAATTGGATGCTTTGTTAAGTGGTCCAAGTATGGATCCTTGTGGAACACCATATGTTATGTTCATTAATGTTTGAGGTTGGAAACCTTTGTTACAAACAAATTGCTTTTGGTTGGAGAGATAACTTTTAAACCAACTCAGAGTTTTACCTGCTATGCTACAATATTCAAGTTTTTTAAGCAAAATATTATGATCGACCGTGTCAAAAGCCTTTGACAAGTCAATGAAAACACCAAGTGCAAATTTTCGATTTTTAAAAGATTCGTTAATACTACGTGTTAACTTAAGAACAGCATGTTCGATTGAGTTGTTTTTTTTTAAAACCGAACTGATTTTCATAAAGGAGTTTATTGGTAACTAGGTATGTGTACACTCTGTTATACATTATTCTTTCTTTCATATATTTTTGAAAAAACTGGAAGAACAGAAATAGGTCTGTAATTTGTTATATTGGTCGGGTCTCCTGTCTTAAAAATAGAAATTACTTTTGTTATTTTCAGAAAGTCTGGGAAAGAACCTTGTTTAATGGATGATTTAAAGATTTTGTAAAGAATCTTTTATGACGTCATAAGAGTCTATCACAATATTTCCATTTATACCGTCATATCCTACTGATTTATTTCTTTTTAACGATCTAAAAGCTATATCAAATTCCTCATGCGTTAGGTTTGTAAAATGTAAGGAGTTTGATGTTTGAAGTTCATCTGTTAATTTATAATTTGTTAAAGGGATTTTGTTTAATAAATTTGCTCCTAAAGTGGAAAAAATTTGTTAAATTCCACCTTATATAATAAAAATTGCAAAAAAATTTATTTGGAATGACGAGCTAGACGTTATAATTTGTTAAAGGGATTTTGTTTAATAAATTTGCTCCTAAAGTGGAAAAAATTTGTTAAATTCAGTTGCAATTTCATTAGTATCATTAGTTATTTTATTTCCAACTTTTATATGAAGTGGAAGAGAGGTTGAAATTACTTTTTGCTTTCCTGTAATTTCTTTCATTAATTCCCAGACGCGTTTTAAGTTGTTTATGCTGAGTAAGCAATACACGATTTGCGAAATTGGATAGATGACATGCGCAAAGTTTTCGGTGGTAAACAAACATTTACCGTAATAAACAATAAAAGTTTTCGGTGGTAAACAAACATTTACCATAATAAACAATAAAACATACCGTAATAAAAAAAAGTATTGTCTGCTGATAATACTTTATTACAATTTTTTTTGTTTATTTGGGGAAAAGGATCTTTAGTAATGTCTGAAACAGTGTTCAATTATCCTGAGGATGCTACTTTTTTAAACAAAATGACATTGAAAGACATTTAAAATAATGTCTATTGAAGCATTACAAGTATTTTTGTCGCTAAGAAAAAAATCATCAGAAGGTTGTTTGAGTTGATAGAGTGTACCCAGAAACGTCCGAGTTTGCAATCATTTACAAAACTTCCACCTTATATATTAAAAATTGCAAAAAAATTTATTTAAAATGACGAGCTAGACGTTAAATCTAATATAGATATATTTACACAAAAAATAAAATTAACTAATGATCAAATATCTTCAATATATGTGCAAACAAAACAAAAATCAAGTTCTACTATATGGTTTGACCAGCGCCAAGGTAGACTTACAGCGTCAAAATTCCATAAAATTTACACAAAGATAAAAACAATTCAAACAAAAGGAGTCTCTGACCTGAGAAATATTTTTGATAAAATTTTAGGAAAAAAAAAACTTGAGACTATTTCTACGAAACATGGTATTGCAATGGAGCCACGCGCGGAAACAGAAGTTACTAAAATTTTGAAAAAAAATCATAAAAATTTCAAAACTTTTTATCCTGGAATGACAACTCACCTTAGATATCCTTATATATCAGTATCACCGGATTTAGAAATCTTTTGTGATTGCTGCTGAAATGGAATAAGTTATTAATAGTTGAAAAAAATGGCATTGTGAATTTAAAGACATATCACAGATATTATACACAGATTCAAGGCCAAATGGCAGTAAAGAATATTCAAATAGGTTGGTATTTTGTACACACTCACCATGGACACTATTTAGAAAAAATTAACTATGACATCATTTACTGGAATAAAGTTATTGAGAACACTTAATTTACTTTTGGGAAAACCACTTGGCTATTCGAATTTTGAAAAGCATCGATCAAAATTTTACCATCAAATCAGATTATGCTGAAAACATTAGTTCTAAATCAATTAACACGACTATTACTGGTTTAAAGATTATTTCAATAAAACAAAATAACAAGAAAAAAACAGTTAAAAAATCTAAAACTAAAGTATTGTTATATTTGTGTGATGTGTGTCATGAAGACGTTGCTGAATTATTCAATAAAAATTCTATTGCACGTTCGTTGTGTTTAAGATGGTATCATTTTTGTTGTGTGGGTATAATATTTGAATCTGATATTCGCAAAAAAAATGAACAATGGCTTTGCCAAATATGCGCCTAGTCAAAATCACTACAAAAACAATTATCAATCAGCGAATATCGGTGGTAATAAGTTGCACAGTGCAGAACATATTAAAACAATATCATCTATAGAAGAAAATAATTTGATTGGAAGTTCATTTGCGAGAATCTTGAATGTTTTTAATTGTCTTATTACTTGTTGTACAAGGATTCTAAGATTAGCTATTTTCTTAACTTTTTTAATTTCAAACGGTAGCAATTAATATGAACCTTTTTTTCCTGATATGTTACGCGCCAAACATTCACTTTGTATGTTAAAACCTTTATCAGCCATAACATAAAAAAATTGTGGTATTAAATCAAGAAATTGTGAATCTATTGTCAATTTTTTTTAATCAGAAATAGATCCTGGCTAAGAGCTAGATACAAAGTTAATAGACGAATTAGGTGTTATACTGACTAATATTTTTGTTGTGTTATGGTGTTTGTATTCAAACCAAATCATCTTTTGCAAGTCTGGATTTTTGGGTGTTTCAATAAATAATTCTGTTGCATCAATAATTGAATATATGGTTTTGATATGATCAAATCGTTTTGGTCTTGTAAAGTTTAAAGCTCGTTTATTAGGAATAAAAATTAAATAGCGTAAAACAAAAGCTAATCCTTTAACCCATGTTACAAATATGCGACTTGCTAGTGAAATTGATATGCTAAATCTATGAGATAAATCTTTTTCTGTTAACGTAAATCTTATTTTCAATAGAGTTAGTAACATTTCATCTTTAGCGCATAACTTTGTTTTTGCTCCAATTTTATGTAGAAATTTTTTTAATTTTCTGTTTATTATCAATTTTGTATAAGAGCCATTCCATTTTCTTCTCATTACTGGAAACACAATACCATGTATGGCATTGAAAATCTCTTTATTTCAAATACCAGTGTAAAATAAAACATTTTCATCTGTATTCAATAGTTTTCGGTGAAATTCTAGGGACTCATATTTTGCTAGTTTTCTATGTAATATTTTATTCTTTTCTTTAAGCAGTTTATTTTTATTTCTAAGCTCATCTAGCAATATATCTTTGTTACTAAGTACATCAAGCAGTTTATTTTTATTACTAAGTTTTTTATTGTTGTCCAATAGAAATGAATTGACAGTGTGACTTTATCAAAGTCACACTGTCAAGTCACAAATTTCATTTATATTTTCACTTTTATTGAAGTCTATCAATTTAAAAGGCATTTTTCTTTTACAGTTATACGAAGGTGAATCTATCGGCACTAATCTTTGAATTCTTTGAGAAGTATCATATCCAAGATTCAATGTTGGGTAGTCTAAACTTGATTTATTTAAAAAATGTTGAAAACAAACTCTGGATTTTGCACCAGGACTCCAAACTATTTTATTACTTTCTCTATTGATGAATAGTTTCCATATATTTCTCCTATCCAACTCTTTTTTTGGTTTGGGAAAGGTATGCAACCTAAAAAAAAAGTTTATCTTATTTTAGCTGTAAGCAGTTCTTTGTTAGCTAGAATAGTTAAATAAGATTATTTAAATTTCGTTTTATTTTTAATTAGATATGTTATATAATAAATTTTTTAACATGGAAAAATTCTTATGTTTCAAAAGCTTATAAGCTTATAAGAGTAAACAACAAACAAAACAATATTTAATCGTACTAATTCTGCTGTAGAAAAAAAATTGCTTTTACCTGAACGGCGCTTCACAAGAACATTCAGGATCATCCCTACACACCCCATGTTCTTCACAAATAGCTTCGTTCCATTTTAATAACTTATAATGGCCATTAGAACAACCTTTTACAGCACAATGAGTCGACATATTGGCGGACTTGTAAACGACGCACCCCTATGAAATACTAATAATCATGACCAATACTGTCCCAATTTTTACGGTCAATTAATGAATGTATATTTAGTTGTGTCAATCTTTAATAGTTAATCAAAGCATTTACATTTAATTCTATTTATTAATTATGATCAATTGATGTAATTACACTTTATTTTATTTAATTAATTAATTTTACTAGGTCAGTAAAAGATCATTTTCGATAAAACGTGTTTTAAACTTAGGGGGTGCGTCGTTTTCAAGTCCGCCGACATATTTTATTAATTTTCTATACTAAAACTTGCAAAAATGTTTTGTTTGCCGCCCAAATTTTTGCGCATGACATTTGAAAATACTTACGCATGTCAACTAGTCAATTTCGCAAATCGTGTATTTAGAATAATTTTTTTTAGCATTTTCAAACAGATTTTTGTAGTTTTTGTAATTTTGTTTGAGTTTTTCGGATTTTGTTTTTAAGTATTTGTAATACAACTTTTGTTTTTGTTTTGAGGACTTTTTTAGTCCTCAAAATTAGTTATCCAAGGAGATAATATGTCTTTGGCCTTGAGATTTATTTCACATATTGGAAAATTAGCGTCATAGATTTTTAAGAAAGTTTTAAAAAATGTGTTATAGACAATGTTTATGTTATCATTAAAGTTTATGTGATTCCAGTCTTGCTGTAAAACTTGATCTTTGAATGATTTTAAGTTAAAATTGTTAACAATTCGCTTTTTTATTGTCATTCTGCCCTCGTTTTTTACTTGACAATCTCGTTTAATAGAAAAAAATATGGGAAAATGATCTGAAACATCAGTTTTTATCAGGCGTGTGGAGTCGTAAAAAAAAAGTAACGACTCCGACTCCGACTGAAATTTTTTAAGTACAACTCCGACTCCAACTCCGACTCCAACTCCAAAGCAAAATTTTTGAAAAATTTTTTGAATTTTTTTAAAAATATTACGCAATAAGTCAATAATTTCTTTTTTGACAAATTTATGAAACGTTCTTTGAGGTTTAGTATGAACATAAGGTTAATTGAATGTTTTGCACATGCACGTGCAATACCTAGAGGTTTTACTACTGGAGTCGGAGTCGCGATTTTGTTAAGCGACTCCGACTCCGCTAAAAATGTCGCGACTCCGCAACTCCGACTTCGACTCCACAGCCCTGGTCTTTATAATTCCTCTTTTTAGAGATTAAAATGGTCTGCGGTTAATATATTATCAATTTAAGTCGAAGAATGGTTTGAAACTCTAGTCGGTCTTGGTATGGTTCGTATTTCAAATAAATTGTTATAAAATGTTTTTATATTTTGGTTTTCGCTAATACTCAAAACAATCCAAATTGAAGTCACCCAAAATATAACTTTTTTCTTTCTCTTAACTAGTTTTTTCTATAAGATTGTATTTCAAAAATTTACCAAGATTTTCTGTTCTTCCAGTTGGAGGCCTATAGCAACAGCTGATTAAAATGTTTTTAGAATTTTTATTGATTAGTTCAATTGTTAAGATCTCTTGATCCGTATCAGAAACGCTCATACCGCTTCTAACTTTATAGAAAATATTTTCTTTCAAATAAAAAGTACTCCTCCGCATCTATTATTCTTTCGTTCTAAAAAAATCTCTTTAAAACCTGGGGAGAAGGAGATTAGAATTTGATTTAAAATATATTTTAGAACACCAATTTTCGGTTACTCAAATCACTTTAAAACAATTGTTGGTTTCGTAAACTAAATTTAAAAGTTTTCAAAATTCTTTTTGAAACTTCTAATATTCACGTGACATTAAAATAATCGCTTTTATTATCCACTCCTAAAAAGTTCATTTAGTTGAAAATAAGAGCATACTAATTCAGACAAATTAATTTCGTTAAAGTAATTTATGTCTCGATCGGATTCTTCATCCGATTTAAAATCATTAGTTTGAAAAAATGTATATATATATATATATATATATATATATACATATGTTTGAAATAACTAACTTAGATATTCCAACAAGAATATTTCAAACTTTTTTACTTTCATATGTATGACATAACGATTCTTTAAAAAAAATTACTGTGATAGGAGAATGGGAACAAGAAACCTTAAAATCTCAGCCACTCCCCCTTGCCCCAAACGTGAGAGCAACAAGTTGATGAAATATTTTTTGTACTATTTTCAATTAGACTTATATTCATCAAGAAATTTTAAATTTCATAGCAAAATATTTTAGCATTAAAAAATTATGACCATATAAAGTTTAAACCCCAATCAATTTGAGGGGGTTTGCAAAAAAGAGAGAGAGAAGCACTCACTTTGAAAAAGAGATAGTTAAAGACTAATTGGATAATCGAGCATTTTTCTATTCGCTTGTAATTTAATGTATACATTTGATCAATGTTGATCCGTTAGATATTGGATTAGTAACGATCCGTATACATTTAATCAACGTTGGATTATATACATAGGATTAACGTTGGGTTTAGATCGTAAAAACAATCAACTTTTCCAATGTTTTTACGTTGGAGCATTGTAACAGTGCAAGCTGTTATTATTTGTGATGGTATTAATCTTTTTATTGACATCATTGCCTAACATATTATATTGAATCAACGTTGAATTTGCATCAAAAAACAGCCTATGGCTGCAATAGATATCCACACGTTGGCCCAATCTATGTGTACAAGCTGGGTTGGGACAGTGAGGGTTAGTGTCAATTTTGCACTGAACTTAGGAAAAAAGCAGAAATTGGTCGAGTTGATCAAGTTTTTACTCGGAGGAAAGTTGAGAAACATTTCTGCCTCTTTATAAAATACAGAGATAGGTCTTTCTCTGTTTTTTCCTCAAGTTGAGGACAAATCGCTGTTCAGGTATTCTTGAATAATAGAATGCACATATCATTCAACTCTTATGTAAATGTAGAGACATTTTGAAATTCAATGTAGACTCTAGAAAATTTTGACGATTCCCATTTTGTTAATACTATAAACTTTGGTATCCTGATTTTTTCCAGTATTAGTTAAGAATACCCTCAATTTTTGTTTTAGTATTCATTTAAAAATTAATGTGTTTAAATAAACGATGCTTATTTTTTATACTTCTACAATTTAATTTGTAATTTTTATGACGATTTTTATAGTTGTATTCATTATGTTCATCATTTTTTATTTTCGTACTGAATATCTGTAATTTTAATGCTTAGAACCTTTTTTTAAAGTTACTAAAAACATAAGAAACAAGCGGAGTCAATTGGGAAAGGCAGAAAACAAAAAAAATAGCAAGCCACTAGTTTTAATTATCAATAAATGCCTTAATTTTATAAGAAAAATGGTACGGCCATATTAGGCCCCAAAAAATGCACAAAACTATGTGAAAGTCAGAGGTACCAGAAAAACTCCAAAAAATATCTCTACTGCTAATACTACTAACACTAATTTACGATATAAAAAAACAAAAAATTTAAAATTATAATACTTTACAATGCTTTTATATTTAGTAGTTTTATGACATGCCCTCTATGACGCTCCCTATCAACGTCCAAGGCTAATAGCATTTATTTACTCGAAGAAAACACTAAAGAAAACAACCTTTTAATAACGAGGATTTTATCACTACATTAAATACTAACTGATTTAACAAATTTTTTAAAAATTCCTAAAATTCTTCTAAATCAAACAATTTATCAAAATCAAAAGCGCGAGAAAAGGCAGTCAAGGAAACATGTTTTCTAGATTTTATGGTAATATATGGTTTATAGATAGGATTGAGAGAAAATTGCCAATAAAAAAAATTTAAAACGTTTTCTCAACTGTAGTGACCGTTATTATGAACTGTTTCTGTTATTATGAATTTTATAAAATAAAAAACAAAGTATGAATTTTATAAAATAGAAAAAAAAGTATGAATTTTATAAAATAAAATAAAAAGTATGAATTTTATAAAATAAAAAACAAAGTATGAATTTTATAAAATAAAAAACAGAGTATGAATTTTATAAAATAAAAAACAAAGTATGAATTTTATAAAATAAAAAACAGAGTATGAATTTTATAAAATAAAAAACAAAGTATGAATTTTATAAAATAAAAAACAAATTATTATAATGATAACGATTACATGTTGTAGGTCACATCGATACCAAATACAAGAAGACATTATAGTTCGTCGATGGCTTCCACCAGATTTTGTTGAAAATGCAATTTCATATCAAGCAACTTGTACAGATACATTTATAGTTGGTTATCCACGAGCTGGATCATCTTGGATTTCATATATCATATATCTGCTAAAAAATGAAGGTGAACCAATTCACTCCTCAGAAAGGTAGTTATTAATCATGATTATATTTAAACATTTGTTATGTAACTTTTTTTTTTAATTTAGTTGTTTGTGGAATTCAGTATTTCATAAGATTTTATCACGATAAAGCTTGTTCATTATAACTTTTTAATTGTAACTTATGTTTTGTATAATACTAGATGCAAATCGTTGTAGTCCGGTCAAAATAGTCGTAAAAACAGTGGAAGGTTTACAATAATTTGAACAGCCGTGGCGCAGTGTTTAAAGTTCTGGCTCAGAACCCAGAGTTCCAAGGTTTAACGCCGACTCTATCCTTACAAGTGACATTGGTACGGAAGGAGGCGTTAACCTCTAATTAAATGCCCTACCGTGGTGCTCTGTGATAAGACAGTAAGGAATTCTGGGAGCACCTAAATAACTACAAATAAATAATTTGCATATAGTTGAAAGTTAGAACAGATCTTGGGGACATATTTTAATATTAAAATTAAAATATTTAAATTCCCCACCGATCTCACACCTGCAAAACAAGTTATTCATTATTAAAGGTGAAAAAAAAAAATTTTTTTCCAGTAAACGTACGTTTTATAAAAATAGATTAAAAAAAATTTTAAAAATTAAAAATTTTCTTTGAAAACCAAAATTGTCTTTATACTTTATTTTTTATAAAAAATCATTATAATCCTGGGATATTGCATTTCTAAATCACTTAAAATTAGAATAGAAACGCTAAACTGCTTTGATAGGAGCGCTAAACTGCTTTGATAGGAACGCTAAACTGCTTTGATAGGAACGCTAAACTGCTTATACACATGTTTATTATGAGTAAAAGTGTTGTATTTATATGTATTATAAGTTATGTTACACAATTATTATAAGTATAAATAGTAATTATAAGTATTATATGTTACAAAAACCAATTATAAATACAATTTTATTTATAAATGGTTTGTGTAACATATATATAAATTATCCAATTAAGAGTAGATAGCAAAACAACAACATGTACGTTTAACGTAGCTAAATTTTGTTGTTTTTATTTGCTACTGGTTTTCACGTCATAAATTCGTTTAGACATATAGACATAAATTGAAATACGCACTGTGATAAAATACTTTAAGTATTAAATGTTCCTTTAAAGTGAATACGCGTGGTTATTTTCCAGTGAATACACGTGGTTATTGGAATAATATTTCTTTTTCTATTGTTTCGTACTTTTTTTAAAAAATGTCGCAGCAATTTTTTATTTGTAATAAAATTTAAACAGCAGGTGAAACAGTTGTTGTTGATTGTGGAATGTTTTTGTTTTTTTTTAATTCATTTTAGGTGCCCTAAGAAGTCCTTACGGTCTTATCACAGAGCACCGCGGAAGAGCATTTGAAAGGAAGTTCACGCCGCCTTCCTTACCAATGTTATAAAACTTGCCCAGAGGTAGCGTTGAACCCCAGATCTCTAGCTTCTGAGGCAAGCGCGCTAACCACTGCTCGTAACCTTTGATTGATTTGAGTGTTGAGACAACCGAAGGATTCCTTGAATACCTAAAAGAATAAAAGTTTGTATCAATTTGTGTCCAATGCCGTAAAATATCTGTTCGGAAGAGTGCTATTGCTGTATTTAAAAGACAGAAAAAAATGGATCAGCCCAGCACCTTTAAAACTTGTTTATCTCGTACCAGAGGGCGCCTAAGATAGTCCAACTTTGTTTAAAAAAATTTTGCTTATTTTGCGGCAATAAAGCAAAGGAGGAGGCTGAAAAAAGAATTTGTAAAATGTTCCGCTTAAAAGTTCAAAATTGTTAATATTATAAATTCAAAGAATTAGTTTTGAAGGAAGCTTGGAGTCGTTCTGATGACATAGCAAAAAATTTTACTGCACGCATTGAGCACTAGTGTGATTTAACTGCTGCTCAAGCTTAGTACCATATTAATTGTTATAATTCTGTTATAAAACCAACTACTGGAGATAAAATCGGTCGTCCTTGAAACGCATCTACAAACGGTGCGTTGAAACAAATACTTACATTCATTATAAACAGTGATGATGTTGAAACAAATACTTACATTCATTATAAACAGTGATGATGTTGAAACAAATACTTACATTCATTATAAACAGTGATGATGTTGAAACAAATACTTACATTCATTATAAACAGTGATGATGTTGAAACAAATACTTACATTCATTATAAACAGTGATGATGTTGAAACAAATACTTACATTCATTATAAACAGTGATGATGTTGAAACAAATACTTACATTCATTATAAACAGTGATGATGTTGAAACAAATACTTACATTCATTATAAACAGTGATGATGTTGAAACAAATACTTACATTCATTATAAACAGTGATGATGTTGAAACAAATACTTACATTCATTTTAAACAGTGATGATAAAAAGTATGAAACTCCAGATTCAGATAAAAAAACAAAAACAATTTGAACTCAACAGCTGTGAATCAACATGTTGAAGTATGATAAAATTATTACTTAAAAACCGATTATTCATCTGTTTTACTGACAATCAATACAATATTTCTAACCAAGCTTGGTATGAGCAAAAAAAAAAAAAAAAAAAAAAGAAGAATATGGACTATTATGATGACAAATAAAATTGACTATTACACTTAATTATACGTATATAAACTTGATTATTACACTAAAGTACAAAAAGTTAAAAAATAAAGTTACTTATAAACTTTTTTGACCCCCTCCTTGGCGAGAGGCAAAACCCGTCCTTGACTGCGGAAATCATTTTAGAGGACATTTAAATATTGACACTGTGAGGTAGGAGGCTGCAGCAGTTCTTCGTCATTCACTTTTTATCTTACCACTAAAAACTGAAACATTTATTGAACATGTCGCAGAAAATTCTGATATAAATGTAAATACTTTAGACGATAATAACACGCTTGATTGATTATTCAAATTGTTACCCCCAAAAGTTTAGTTAGTAACAGCAAAAGACCTTCACGGTAAAAACTTATGTGCTAATGTAATTCTATTAAAATAAATGTGTGGTCATTTATAGTGAAATAAATGTGCAAATTTTAGTTTATGAAAGTGAAGTTTTAAAATCTCTACTCCGATGTAAAACTGTAAATTCAAAAATTTATCGCTATCCGGTTGGAATGATTATATCGAACGTTTAACTAGTAATATTATAAATTTTTCTTAATCCAAAATTTTATTCTTACCATTTATTTAACAACCAGCAAATAGCTACAGTCCACGAATTTACTTGTGCTTTAAGAAATGTTTAACAGTATATCCACGAAGTATCTTTATCTCTCTCACCATCTTTTGCAATTGTAAAAGGGTTATAGTGAAAAATATTGCAAAAAAAAGTCGAATTATTTAAATTAGTCGAATTAATTAAATGTTCACGAGTATGTAATTGTTTACTCTATATCTACTGTATTTTGTTCACCAGTATGTGTTGTAATTGTTCACGACATGTAAAAGTAATTGCTGAGGCCAGTCTTGCTCTAATGTTGAATCAACTTCAAAAAGTATTATGCTGTAGTAGCATAGTGGTAGAGCGCTTGCTTTGTAAGCGAGAGGTTTCGAGTTCAATCCCAGCACGTCCCTTGTATATAGTACTCAACTTGTTTCTCCGCGCAGCGGCCTTGTTCTTCAGTGTTCGTGTTTCGGAGTTATAGAGTTGAGAGAGGGTTATAACCACAATTAAGTAATCTCCTCCTCTGTAGTGGCCTTCTCGGTATTGGGGAAGTGGATTAATATTAAAAAGTAAATGATAACATTAAAAAGTTAAATGATATTAATTAGGAGACAACTGATGGATATATTGCACAAATTCAGTTATAAAATGAAGAAGAAGAAAGAGAAGAAGAAGAAGTAGGAAACAAAAAAGATATAACTGTTAAAATGACATTTGAAGATTATCAGTTAGAATAACATCCCTAAAACCAATTTTTGTAGATATTTTCAAAACAACTTTTTTTCAATCTATTTTTATAATAAAACTTACTGTTTACCAGAAAAAATGAAGAAAAAACCCTCTTTTTTTATATATTTGCCCTTGAATAACTTTTTTTGATGTGGGATAGGTGGGGGTATATTTTATTTGTAGTAATGTCTCAAAGGTTCGTACCAACTTTCAGCTCTATGCGAATTATTGTAATCTGAAATGTCTATTTTGGCTTGATTGTAGGAACAGCAATATGAATATTCTTGTATATTTTGGCTTGACTGTAGGAAGAGCAATATGAATATTTCTGTATATATGGAAATTTAGATAAAGAAAAAAGGAAAAGCATTCTGGAATGTTTTTGAGAATATAATTTTTGGAAAAAGTATTTTTTTAACTAAAAAAGTGAATATTTCACATTTTGTGCTTTTTTTTTCTACATCGCTCAAGATTGCTTTACTTTTTCATATTCATATTTTTCATACTTTTCTCATTTCAATTCAACAGTCCAGTACTATCTCATGTTTCGTTTTAATTCAACAAACTAGTACTATCTCACGTTTCATTTCAATTCAACAGACTAGTACTGTCTCACGTTTCATTTCAATTCAACAGACTAGTACTATCTCATGTTTCATTTCAATTCAACAGACTAGTACTATCTCATGTTTTATTTCAATTCAACAGACCATTACTATCTCATGTTTCATTTCAATTCAACAGACCTGTACTATCTCATGTTTCATTTCAATTCAACAAACTAGTACTATCTCGTGTTTTATTTCAATTCAACAGACCAGTACTATCTCATGTTTTATTTCAATTCAACAGACCAGTACTATCTCATGTTTCATTTCAGTTCAACAGACTAGTACTATCTCATGTTTCATTTCAATTCAACAGACCAGTACTATCTCATGTTTTGTTTCAATTCAACAGACCAGTACTATCTCATGTTTCATTTCAATTCAACAGACCTGTACTATCTCATGTTTCATTTCAATTAAACAAACTAGTACTATCTCGTGTTTTATTTCAATTCAACAGACCAGTACTATCTCATGTTTTATTTCAATTCAACAGACCAGTACTATCTCATGTTTTATTTCAATTCAACAGACCAGTACTATCTCATGTTTCATTTCAGTTCAACAGACTAGTACTATCTCATGTTTCATTTCAATTCAACAGACTAGTACTATCTCATGTTTCATTTCAATTCAACAGACTAGTACTATCTCATGTTTCATTTCAATTCAACAGACCTGTACTATCTCATGTTTCATTTCAATTCAACAAACTAGTACTATCTCGTGTTTTATTTCAATTCAACAGACCAGTACTATCTCATGTTTTATTTCAATTCAACAGACCAGTACTATCTCATGTTTCATTTCAGTTCAACAGACTAGTACTATCTCATGTTTCATTTCAGTTCAACAGAACAGTAGTATCTCATGTTTCACTTCAATTCAACAGACTTTTACTATCTCATGTTTCATTTCAACTCAACAGACTAGTACTATCTCATGTTTCATTTCAACAGAACTCAACTGGCTGGTACGAGGAAGTTTCCTAGTTAAAATATTTTATTTTCCCAATCTAGTTAAAGATTGATAAACTATTTAAAATTGTTGGAATTATTTAAAGCTTCAGAGCGTTAAATATTTCCAACAATTTTAAATATTTTTTCCCCAGTTGATGGGCTCAACTTGAAAGAAGCACCGTCGTGTCATTCTGATAACCATTTCTTCAAGTATAACACCTGAAAGATCATTTAAATGTTGAGAAGGATTAAAACATGGTTTCCATAAAAAATGACACAGAAAAGGCTAAGTTCTTTATCTTTTGACAACAACTCTAGATCCGACGACACCGGGGGCACGTTTTTTATAAAGAGCCTTTTTTTTAAAGAAAACTCTATATATAGAAGACTTTTTTTAAAAATTGACAATTGTGCCCCTCCACTTCGAAACCCCTGTTGTTGGCCCTGAGTTTTCTTAACAAAATATCACTAGTTGAGATAAGATAACGAAAAAAAAAATTGACGCTCGTCACCAAGATCGAAAGAACACTTTCGGTAGATTTACGGCAAAAGATCTTCAGATGCAATTATTATATATATACATTTATATATACATATATATATATATATATATATATATATATATATATATATATATATATATATATATATATATATATATATATATATATATATATATATATATATATATATATATATATATATATATATATATATACAGTGGCGTAGGGAGGAAAAAAAAGTTGGGGTAATGAAACGAAAATTAAGGGGGGGAGGCTAAGGCTGCCAGAATAAGAATTTGAGTGGAAAAAATAGAAATTTCCCTAAATTTGGGCGGGCCTAAATAGAACATCCATACACATAAAAAAACCCACTAGTTTCACTGTTAGGGAAGTGAAACTATTAGTGAAACTTCAAATACATAAAAACGATTATAAAGTTAATATTTAAAAAAAGAGTGGTGTCCTTTTTACTTAGCATTCTTGGCAAGTTCAGAAGGATAATCTGCTGTCAAAAAATTTTAATGAGTGGGAAACAAAGTGCATAATAAATAGAACCTACCATTTAAGGCCGACAAGAAGAAGTAATACTCGTAAATACAAGAGAAACTGTTTTCGTATATTTTAGCAGACTTAGCTGATTTGAAAACTCAACTTTTGGGCTTTTGGCTAAAATACATTTATTTTAACATCAGGATCTGATTCAAAAGCAACTATAAACAGTCTTTAAACTAATAAATTCGAACTGATGATATGTTAAATAAATTCGAACTGATGATATGTTAAATAAATTCGAACTGATGATAGGATAAATAAATCTGAATATTATTACCTTTTTGTATCTGTAATTAAAAAATGTTTTTAATTCCAAAAAGTTTCAAAATATTTTAATAGTTCAATTTTTAGAAAACATTATTTTTTTTTGTCCTAAATTAATTTATCTTAACGTAAAGAGAAATACAATTTTACGAATTTGTGTTAATAAACATACTTTATTTAAAGTATTTATGCAGTAATTGTACTTTATTTAAACGCACTTTATTTAAATTATTTATGCAGAAATGCATTAACAATATATACAAGTTAAAAGCATTAAAAACATTTATTTCTTCAATTAATTTGATTCTAATCGCCAAGACAGAGTTATGGTTTAAACATCGTTTATTGGACTTTAGCGTAATGTAGGCTGACGTGTTTTTTTGTAAATCAAATATCAACTTTTAAAAATGAATTTTGCTGGGAAAGTGGTAAAATGTATAGTATATTATGATATATTTACCACATTGTGCCTGTATGGTCTTAGTACCACGCGACAGGCAGCTCACGAAAAACTTTGCTTCAACACTACATAAGTTTGACTTGTCTAAAAAAAAGTTTTTTGGCTTATTTAAGCCTTTTATATATTTTTATATTACATTGGCTTATTTAAAGTATTGCTTATTTAAAGTATTTATATATTGGCTTATTTAAAGTTTTTTGGCTTATTTATTATATATATTTTGGCTTATATTTATGTAAAAATGCCATATTTTTGATACTAATGATTCTTTAGTACAATTTCTGCAGTCAATAAAAATATTAAACATTATTAGGCTGAAAAACTTCATATTGAAAATTTTAACAAAAATTATTACAACAAATTAAGTTTTCACTCGAAAGTTTCATCATGAAACATACTCTAAAACATAATTTAAAACATACTCGAAAGTTTCATCATGAAACATAATCTAAAACATACTTGAAAGTTTTATCATTTTTTTTTTAAAGATTTTATTTTTTAAAAAATTAAAAATACTTCCTAATGCAGTGGGCACCGGATCAAAAAAAGACGTCTTTAGAACGTTCAAAAAGACGTCCAAAACGTTTAAAAGACGTCCAAAACGTGTATAAGACGTTTTAAACGTGTATAAGACGTTTTAAACGTGTATAAGACGTTTTAAACGTGTATAAGACGTTTTTACGTCCGTGCCCACTGGAAATAAGAATATAATGCAAATGTGAATTTGTATTTCTTATTGGTAAGTGTAAAAATCGTGGTAATCTTTCTTTTTTAACTAAAAAATTTCTTTTTTAACGTGAAACTTTCTTTTTTAACGTAAAAAATTCATTTTGTAAAATTATTAATAAATATAATTACAAAATTATTAATATAATTTTATAAACAGGTTTTGTAAGAAAATTTTATAAACAGGTTTTTTAAAAAAGTTTTTTTTGATGATAAAAGTTTTTTTTAAAAAACTTTAAAAAAAAAAAGTTACTGATTTTTATAGGTTATGGGAAGAAATACCTGAAATTGGAATGGGAAGGCACGTTGCACAAAGATTTGGGAAATATTTTGTTCAACTAGCTGAAATGGTTCCACACCCTAGAATTCTTCGAACTCAACTTCCATACGATAAAGTACCTATTCATCCCAAAGCAAAATGTATTTATATATCAAGAAACCCATTTGATACAGCTGTTTCTTTATTTCACGAAGTTAGGTCTATAAACGAATTCTCCGGTTCTTTTAATGACTTTTTTACGTACTTTTTGCATGGGCAAACTGATTATAACGATTATTTTGATCACCATAAAAGCTGGTACCAAAGGAAGTTTGAGCAAACAGTTTTGTGGATAACGTACGAAGATCTTATGACATATCCGAGAGCTATAATTAAACAAATTGCTGATTACATGGGTGGTGTGTATCAGAGAAGTGCTAATGATGAATTTATAATGAAAAAGATCATTAACAATTCCTCTTTTAAGGAAATGAGAGAGAAAGAATCTCTGTTAGTTCAAAAAAATCCAAATAGAATTAACGACTTTTCATTTTTTAGAAAAGGCCAGATTCATGATTTCGAAAACTTTTTTAATGAGGAGCAGATAAAAAAACTCACAGAAAAATTTCTGGCTCAATTTAAGGGTAGCAAGCTGCTCAACAGCTGGGAGAGATATTGTCTTCCTGTTAAATGTATGTAACAACACTACTCAAATTATGTTAAATTATAAATAAAAATGTGTAAAGTAAAAAAATTTGTAAAAAGTACAGAATAAAAACTTTTAAACGTTGTTTATATTTTTCAGAAGTTTATAAGAAATAATCATATTTCTAAAAGCAAAATCCATTGAACCGTAATTCAAAATAATTACTTTTAAAGGTTATCAAATTTAAATAAGGTTCTACCTAATTTTGCTAAACTGGATATATCCTTTGCAGCCCTAGATGTCCATTTTCTCTCCTGCAGGTTATAATTACTTTTAAAATACATCATGTGGAGAACATTTAATTTAATCAATAACTTTATGATTAGTGTTCTGATTAAAAGTTTTTTTAAAGTTGTTAAAGTTTTCTAAAGACTGTTTTGCCTTGATGACTCTTACTTATATTGATGTTAAAACGCGAATTATTTTAAAGCGTAAATTACTTTACATAACTCATGTTATTATAATAATTTACTTACATTTAAAAGTAATTTTTTTTTTTTTTTTACATAAATTATATAACATGTAAAACTTAATTACTTAAGTTTAAATTTTTAAATGAGTAAGTGTTACTTGAAAAAGTAATTTATTTTTACAAATAAAAGTAACTTTACATTAAAAGACTGTTCACTTTTACTTGCAAATAAAAGTAACTACATTAAAAGACTGTTCACTTTTACTTACTTTTAATAGTAAGTTGTGTAATGTAATTTACTTTGAAAATTTAATTTATTTTGGTTATAATTATGTAAGAAATTTACATTTTTATGTAATTTACTTTTTATATGTAAAAAAAAGTTTTTTATAATGTAAACTTATGCAAATTTAATAATTTAAAAAACTTAGGATTTGATTTACTAAGTAAAATAAAACTACATCATAAAACCAAATTACTTTTACGTGTAAAAGAACTAATTAGCAAAAACAGGTTAAATAAAAGTAATTTGAACAAAATTGTTATTTACAATTACAAATGAAAGTAAGTTTTGTCTTTGAAATTTTATACTTTACTTTGTAAGTAAGTAAAATGTAAGTTATATTATTTAAAAAAAGAGCAGTCATTTCATGTTAATTTAACATAAATTTTGATATAGGTAGCGTATTCAAATCTACTGACTGTTTGTAGGCACTTCTGGTTAATACTTCAGGTAACACTCTGGTGTATGTAGGCAGAGTTTGTGGTGGAACATTGTAAAAAAAATTTATTTTACGTATATCATGAAGGGTTATTCTGTGTACGTAATTAGGGGAAAAAATAATCAACATACCCCCATGTTGACCAGTAGATTAGAGACAGCTCCCTCCTGCGTGAGAGCCATAGTGCTAAAAGGGACTCCTAAATAATCATTGATTTTTTACTTCATTTTTTTAAGCAGAAATAGGTTTATGGCCATAATGAAACTTTGGTGGGAGGAAGGGAAAAGGGGGCATAATTTCTTGCTACACTACTGGATGCTACCCATGCATGCAAACATTAACTAAATCATTTGTTAGAGCGCACATTTACTACAGTGTTTTTCTTTTTAGTTGCTTTTATATCAAATATACTGTTTTGGTAATGTGACGCAATATAACATTTTTGGTATCCGCAAGAACATATGGTAAAAGAAGTGTTTATCAGATATAATCTTTTCTTGCGTTTTATCATATATAATCTATTTGAAAAAAGATGGCAAGGAAAGCCAGTCAATCTTCTACTATAGGTTATGAGTACCCTATTAACCTTCTTTTTGTTGCGTTTGTCTCCAACCCACACAAAGAAGATTAGAAAAATGAAATCTTACTCAATTAAAATAGTGCTTGTAAATAAATTTACAATTTTTTTCAAACGTTAGTTTGGCTTCACGAGTTGTTTGTCACGAGTTGTTCAGGAATCTTGCGATTGATTTTTCACTACCTTGCAGATTAGCTAGAGCAGTAAAACTTTCAGCATTTGTGTAAATTTGATAAATGTTCATGTTAAAATTGTTTTTAGAGCAAACCAGGGAACTCCAATTTTTTAAATCTTTTTTTTTTTATTTTACTTTATCTTTCAGACTTGTTAGAACTCTGACAGCGACTCTATGTAGTCTCGTTGAACATGCATGTTTTATTTCAATTTCAATATTTGTTTCCTGGGCTAGTGGGGTCGTATCAAAACTTTTTTTCTTTGAAAAGGCATTTTTTTGATTTATTTGTTTTAATTTTTTTGTCGAGAGGAAATAGGTTAGTTACTCTGATTAAAGTTTAGTGTAAAGGGGCCGGTGTAAAGGGGCCGGGCATAATTGGTGTTATACTGCTGCTTTTCGTTTTTCTTATTCAGCGTGGTCGTTGTTAACAACCACTCTAACAGAAATTAAAATTATTTTTTTTTTTTTTTTTTTTTTGTTTATTTATTAATAGCTTTTCATAAAATTGTTGTCTGGCATGAACTAATATCAGTTAGTCTATTCCAGACAACATTTATTCCAGTTAGTTATTTACAGAAATAACTTTTATTTTTGGTTAGTATGGTTTTTAACAACAACCACGCTGAATTGCAATGAATTGCTTAGTTACGGCTCGTAAAAAAACGACGTCTTTATAACATTTATATATACATCTTTTAAAACATTTTATACTAAATTTAAATTCATTAACAAGTCTCTAATCACTGTGCACCAGAGAGACCGCCAGGTTTTTATATATATATATTGTTTTAGAAAATATATTTTCTGAAATCGAAATGCGTTACTATCATATCTTTTTTGATATAAATATATTATAAAATGGTTATAAAATTTCTTAATTTTTCGTCGGATCTTGACTTAAAAAAATGTTAAAAAAAATGTTTTTATCCTTGGAAACCACTAATAGATATTTTTTTAATGGAGGTAACAAAATTTATTTTGTAAAATATATTATTTAATATAACAGTTCAAAAATAAAATTATAAATGTCAAAAATATATTTTTAACAAATTTTTATATATAGTTAATTAAATATTAGCTATTTATTATATTAATTTTTATATTAGATGGGCTTATAAATTTATTCCCCCTGTACTAACTAATCAAAAAAAATTCCGAGATTGAAAAGATGGTTGTATAAAAATTTTCAAATTGCGGAAGGTCGTGTTATTTAGGAGTTGAATTTCTTTCACTTAAAAATGAATTCTACTTGTTGCTGTTGCTGGGAAATGTATGGCGAAAGATCAAAATCATTGAAAAAAATGAATTAAAGCTTAGAAGAACAAATTCAAATGTTTATCTTTCCTGGATATTCGATGAACAACGATTGCCATCCATCAGTTGTTTGTCCTGGTTGCCAAAGAAATCTTTACAGACTCAAAAAGGGAGACCTCGTGGTGAATGGGGAGCTAAGGTTACCAAGGTAAATTTAATGATTTTTTTCCTTTTTTTTTAATTTTTTTCTTTTTTTTCTTTTGCTTATTTATAAATGTATATTTATTTAGGTAGAGTGGAAAACCCTTTTGAGAAATAGCCCCAGAACCAGCCTAACTCTTCCAGATGAGATAACTAATTTACCGACAACTAAGTCATGTATATGTTCTTTTTGCTATACATTACCTGCACCTGGTTATTCTCATAACTGTACACCCACCAGTGTTGTGGCAAATACCATTACACTGTCATTTCTTCTAGGTTCTCTTCAAGCTGAACAAAATATATATTCTGTTTATAAGTTTTTAGTTTTTTATGCCAATTTCATTTTGTGAAAACTTTACGTAGGTTGCTTCTGGAATTAAAAAAAGTAAAATGGCTACAGAAAGTTTGATTGACGGATCAACGTTTTGTTTATCTACAGGAGGAAATCCGCTCAAAGTCAAAGTTGGCACACCAGAAAACAAATCAAAAAGAACTTCTATTAAGCAGCTTTCCATCGAAATAATAAAGCAATTACAAATTGTGTTAGAACTTTCAAATAGAAAAACAACAGAGATGCTTTCTACTTTACGCAAAGGTTTAGGAAATAAGCTTTCCATTGAGCCTAATATTTTTAGTCGTCTTTCTGAATTAGAAGAATATATTTCTAATTACTACAGTGTGCAGAAGTGCGAGTTTGTTGATAGTAAAGGCCATTTAATTTTACGAGATCTTGTATATGTTTAAAATTCATCAGATTTTGTACTTGACTTATTAAAATTGCGTGGTTTAGACCCTACTTCAGCCTTTTAAGAATTTCATTGGATGGTGAAGGTTCATTTTTTAAATTAATCATCAATGTCTTTGATTGTCAAAAAGATGATGAGTCAGACGAGTACTTAAATAGTGGCGTTCAACGGTCTCAATTTTTAGCTATTGTTGAAGATATTCTTGAATCTAACTATAATTTGAGACTTGTTATAGAAAAATTAAATTTGCAAGATGTCAGTTTTTATGTTGCTTTTGATTTGAAATTTGGAAACGCACTGTTTAGTTTATCAGGACATTCTGGGAAAAAAGCTTGTTTATGGTGTGAAGGAATATCTACATTAAATTTAGGGACAAAACGAACTCTTGGCAGTATTGATTATTGGTACAATAAATATTTATTATATAAATAACTCAGTAAAATCATCCATGCAAGAGTTTATGAACTGCATCAATCCTCAAATTTTATATATTAATTTAGATCCAAATACTTTAATTGAGCAACTCGTTCCTCCACCTGAACTTCATTTGTTAATTGGTTTTGTTTCACTGCTTGGAAATTTTTTGTTAGATGTCGGCCAGGATTTGATGATTGGCTAAAGTCAAAATATATTATTCAGCGAGGGTACCAAGGCAGAGGCTGGGACGGAAACAATTAGAATAAAATATCAGAAAATCTGGATTCTCTTGAAACACAAATTTTAGAAACATTTACTTAGTTTGATTCCAATTGTTGAGTGTTTGAGAGATTTTAGAAATGTAAAAAATTGTTGCTTTTCCAGCAATTTACAAACTGGCTTCAAAGAAGCAATAACAAATTAAAAGAATTCATTTCTTTCCGTACAAGAAGTTGCAACAAATTTAAATAAATAAATACAACATGGAAATTCCACATTCTACTGTGTCATACACAGCCATATGTGGAACACCATAACAAAGTTATAAAAATTGGGTAACTTTGCTGAACAATGTGGAGAAAGTATTCATGCAAAGTTTTAGCCAATATGGACAAGGTTTAAGAGACAAATAGAGCATTCCGAACATGGTGACAGGCTATTATCAACAGTAGTTGATTTTGGAGCAAAAAGAATTTGATTTTGTTTATAAATTTATTTATATAGTTATATGTATATATGTATATTTATATTGTGTATATATATATTGTATATATATATATATATATATATATATATATATATATATATATATATATATATATATATATATATATATATATATATATATTTATAAATATATTTATATATATATATATACATATAATATATGTATATATATAAATATATATATATATAAATATATATATATAAACATATATATATATATAAATATATATATATATAAACATATATATATATATATATATATATATATATATACATATATATATATATATATATATATATATATATATATATATATATATATATATATATATATGTTTATATATATATATATTTATATATATATATATATTTATATATATACATATATTATATTATATATATATATATATATATATATATATATATATATATATATATATATATATATATATATATATATATATATATATATATATACCGTAGCGTGGGGTAATTGAGCACCATTTTTGAAGCGGGGTAAATGCGGGTGCGCATTTACCCCACGATTTGGGGTAAACGAGCATCTTAATATCTTTTTCATAAACATATATATATATATATACATACATTTCCAGATAACCCGAATCATTTACCTTCTCTACTCGACTTATGCCTTGTTTCTGATCCTATTCAGTGCTCAGTTTCTTCACACTCACCCTTAGGTGCGTCTGATCATGGTTTGGTCTCTCTAAAACTATTATCTCATTCTTCTTTACCATCAGAATCCCCCTATCATCGTACATCTTACAACTACCTTGAAGCTGACTGGGGCTCTTTCCGTGATTTTCTTCGTGATGGCCCCTGGGTAGAAATCTTTCGTCTCCCTGTTGACAAATGTACTTCGTACATAACTTCGTGGATTCAAGCTGGCATGGAACCTTTATTCCCTCTCGACGATTCCAGGTCAAGCCTCACTCTTCTCCATGGTTTTCCTCACATTGTGCTGCTGCAATTGCCAATCGAAACCATTACTTCCATATCTATCAGCAAAACAATTCTCCAGAAAACAGACGTCTGTTTATTACTGCTAGGAACCATTGTAAAAAGGTTTTGTCTAACGCCAAAGCCCGCTATTCTCAGATCATGAAATCTCGTATTTCATCACAAAAATTAGGCTCTCGTGACTTCTGGAGAATCTTTAATAGTATCAATAATTAGGGCAAGTCTGTAACTCCACCTCTTTTGTATGGTTCAGACTTTGTCACCTCACCTAAAGACAAAGCTGAATTGTTTGCTAAAAACTTTTCATCAATATCATCTCTTGATTCCACTAGTTGCGTTCTACCTTAAATACCCGTCAAACAGGTTGATCCATTTCGTGACATTCATGTCACTCAAGCTTCTGTATCTAAAGTGATTTCCTGCTTAGGCTCTTCTACAGATTGTGGCCCAGACAACATACCTGTTATAGTCTTGCAGAAGTGTTCTCCGGAGCTGTTGTCTATCCTTTCAAAACTATTCAACAAGTGCTTATCAGAGTCTTGCTTTCCAACCTGGAAAAGCTGGAAAGCTGCATCTGTTATCCCTATTTTTAAAAATTCTGGAGAGCGATCTGATTCATCTAACTACCGTCCCATTAGTCTTCTTCCTATCATAAGCAAGGTTTTTGAATCTTTAATTAACAAACACTTAATCTCTCATCTCGAATCTCATAACCTACTTTCTGATCATCAATATGGATTTCGATCTTCTCGTTAAGGCCATTGCTCTTGACATTTCAGAAGCGTTTGATAAAGTTTAGCATGCTGGTTTTCTCCATAAGCTTTCTTCTTACGGTGTATCTGGAAACATCTTTAAGATAATTGAATCCTTTCTTTCCAATCGTAGTATAAAAGTTGTCCTTGATGGACAGCACTCTTCTTCTTATTCTGTAACCTCAGGGGTTCCCCAAGGTTCAATCCTTGGCCCTATACTCTTTTTAATTTACATTAACGATCTTTCAGATATTCTCACATCTAAGGCGGCATTGGTCGCTGTTGATACTACCATTTATTCTTGTCACGATAAGAAGCGAACTTCCTCTTATTGCTTGCAGGGGGCATCTGAGCTTGAAAAGGATCTCACTTCTGCAACAGCATGGGGCTCACAATGGCTGGTGAACTTTAATTCAGATAAAACTCAATTTTTTTCGGCCAATCGTTATCGCAATAATTTAGACCTTGCTATATTTATGAACGGTAATGTACTCGATGAGTTTCCTACCCTTCATCTTCTAGGATTAACTCTTACTTGTGATCTTTCTTGGAAACTTTATATCAAATCCGTTGCAAAATTAGCATCTGCTAAAGTTGCTTCTCTTTATCAAGCTCGTCACTTTCGTCACTTTTACTCTGGATTCTATTCTTTGTCTCTATAAATCTCAAATCCGGCCTTGTATGGAATACTGTTGCCATATCTGGGGCGGATCTTCTAATGATGCCCTTTCTCTTTTAGACAAGGTGCAAAAATGCATTGTAAATATAGTTGGACCTGCTCTTGCAGCCAACCTTCAACATTTGTCACATTGTCGTAATGTTGCTTCTCTTTCTCTTTTCTACAAATACTATAATGGGCACTGCTCTAAAGAGCTAACGTCTCTTGTGCCATCTACTAAAATTCATTCTCGCGTTACTCGTCATTCAATTAAGTCTTATCCTTTTTCTGTTATTGTTCCTAAGTGCTCCAAAAACGCTTATTCGTCTAGTTTTTTTTTTCGAACATCAGTTCTTTGGAATTCGCTTCCTTCATCTTGCTTTCCTGATTCATATAATTTGCAATCTTTTAAGTCGTCTATCAATCGTTATTTTGCTCTACAATCTTCATCTTTTCTCTTCCAGTAACTTCCAACACTAATTAGTGGTTGCTTGCAGCCTTGTTGGAAGCGAAGATAATTAAAAAACAAACAAACAAAAAAAAACATATATATATATATATATATATATATATATATATATATATATATATATATATATATATATATATATATATATATATATATATATATATATATATATATATATATATATATATGATATATATATATATATATATATATATATATATATATATATATATATATATATATATATATATATATATATATATATATATATATATATATATATATATATATATATATATATATATATATATATATATATATATATTATATATATATATATATATATATATATATATATATATATATATAAATTTGGGAAAGTTTTACGCGGATATAACTTTTTAACGCGGAGATAGATGCAATAAGAAATCTATATTTTATATTGAATATTGATTTAATTTCATTTTATAAAAATTATTGACAGTATTTTATCAAAGCATCATACTTTGTGTGTGTGTGTGTGCGCGCAAAAGATCCTTATCTGATACTCAGTCCCATTTTTGGGTCATCTTGGCCCCCTGCAAAAAATTAAATCCAAAAACAAACAATGCAGCAGACGAATTTTCTTTATCTAATCTAATATTCTTTATGTAGCATACAAATAAATTTAAATATTTTTTATTTGTATGTTGAACATACTTAAATGGAACAATTTTTTAATTTAAATTTTCATAATTTATTTAAAAAAAAAAGGTTTCTTGTGTATTAAAAAAATAAATAATCCAGAAAAACTTACCCGGACTTCCTATCACCCTGACTCATAAGATATACATGGGTGAAGGATGTGGACACTAGTATGAACTTACATAAGTTTGAAGTTGGTTTAAGTCTCAAACATAAAATAAACAAATGAAAAAATAGTCTAACATATTTTGTTCAAACTTTATAACAAAATAAAATAAAAAAACATAAATATATGAAACACAAATATATCAACGCATATATAAGTCACCAATGATTTCTTTTAAAAAAGATATATTCTTTTTTTCATATTAGGGACGAGGAAGCTGTTTAACAATAGATTTGCTTTCTGCTATATAGTAATCAGGAACCTGCGGTTCTTTGAAGGGTATGATTCTTGGGTTTGAAGCATCAAAATCTCGTCTAAAGTATTTAATGTGCCAATTCATCTTCATCTGAATTTACAACTTGGCCTACGAAATGATATGGTATCTTTTTTCCTTCAAACCTTACAATAACATAAGATATGTATTTCTTTATAAAAATTAGGATCTGATTCAAAGCTGTCTTTTAAGCAGTCTTCATTTAAGCAGTCTTCAAGCCTTTTTTGGACATGTGTTTGCTTTTAATGGAAAATGGATCCAGAAAGGGCAGAAACACCAGTTTATAAATTACTTTATTCAGCAAGTAAATCTTTTTTTTTTAACGTTTTACTTTTGACTTTCTGTATACCCTCAGATTTTTTTGCAGAATCTTATTGTAGCTGGAAGGCATATCATAATCGATAACATCTTTAAAACTATCCAAATCTACTAAGGAAGTTATTTTATCTTAGGAGTCGTTCAAAAGGATATTTTTTATTTTGATTCGCTTGCGTTTTGATTGAGATTTTAAAACAGAAGAAACTGCAACATCATCCAGTGAAACACTTTTTCCCGGTGAAACTTTGACTTTTTTCTTACGCAACACTGCCCTAGGCCTTTTAGCAGATGCTTCTCTAAGTTCTTTAAGACGTTCAAGAACTAACGGGGATACTAAGTTTTGAGAGAATGTAGAAATGTCTGCTCTTAAAATCTTATCAATGATTCGTTTTCTGTTTAGCGGGTAGATACCAGATGTTTTAAACCCATTTACAGCAAACTCTTGTATGTGGTCCATATAAGATATAAATTAAGGAGCAATCTCGGGAAAACATTTTTTGGTAGGGATGTATGAAACCTCCCTTCCCCAATTTTTCATGCAGTTAGCACTTTTCTCCATGGGTCCATAAACTGCAAGATCTAGAGGTTGTAGCAAATGTGTACTGTTTGGAGGTAAAAAGACCATCATAATATTATTAGCCTCACAAATTTCTATAACCTCAATAGACAAGTAGCGTGCTAAATTATCACCAATGAGAAGTTTTGGTGCGTAATTGTCAACATGTCTGAAGTAAGGTATTACTAATGTTTGCATCCAGTCTATAAAACAGTGACTATCAAACCAACCAGACTTTGTTCGGTTATATCGTGCACCCATTGGACCTCCAAGTATCCATGTGTCCATTAAACGCTCAGCTTTATACACTGTTTATGGAGGAAGAAATACACCATCAGAACATGCAAACATAATAGACACTGATGACTTTGATGTATTCATAACTCGTTCAGCATGTTTAGTACCCTTTCGGAATATCATTTGTTTTGATTTTGGGTCATCAGAAAGATTTGTTTCATCAAAGTTTATTATATTTTGAGGCAAAATATTTTTTATAGTTTCTTCTAAATTACTAAAAAATCTATTCACAGAATCACATGAAACTGCAGCACATTTTCTACAAATATTTTGACATGCTCGATGAGATAGCAATTTTTTATGTCGTTCTAAAAATGATCTCACCCAATCATTTCCAGAAAAATTTTCTTAAAAACATGGGTAGTCCCTACCAGATTTTTGAAGAAAGCTTTGTATAAACAGCTTTAGGTCTAATATTTCGAATGCATAGCCAAAATCACTAAAAGTTGCAATGTATTGAGCAATTGTTCCCTCCTCTTCAAATGCACTCCTTCGACCAACCACGTTAGTTTTTCTTAAACCACTAACATGAAATCTTAGAGTTCTGTATGGTATGTTTAATAGCCTTGCCACACGTTTACAAGGTTCTCAATCATTAACAAGTTCGACTACTTTTTTAAGTTCATTATCTGTGCAGGTTTAAATATAAATGTTAATGTTATCAGCTATTTATTTTCGACCAAAACAGTTGTAATTAGCAACATACAAAAAAAGGTTTTTTTCTATTTTTATTAAACAAATACTTTTGAATTAAAAACTTTTTTTTTGTAACTTGCAACTAGCATACCTAAATGGGCTTGTGCCCCCCTTGTATTTACCCTTTTGCCCCATTTATGACCCTTTGCAATTTGTTTGGATTTTAAAAATCATTTTTTTTATTGTTATAATACAAATACTCTTGAATAAAAAAGGTTTCATTTGAGTGCCACGACATAAAACCTGGCGGTCTCTCTGGTGCACAGTGTAATGGCATGTAATAATCTCTTAGTGTTCAAAAATTATGACCCATCAAATTTTGAACAACCTCCCGAATTATTTAGGGGATTTAAAATATTATTTTTAATTAAGTTATAAGTTCGTCTGACAATCAAATTTTGTTCCTCATTCAAAAGTTCGGAACAAAAGTTAATTTAACGCTTTAGAAAGAAGAAGACAAAAATAGTCTTATTCCCTAAATATCCGTAAATAATATAGTCATTAAAAACTTGTCATTAAAAATTAATGTTTATGTGACTTTCTGAAGTTTGAGTTTACTAAGTTTATTTTAGTTCACAATCACAGTTTTTTAACTTTTGGAATTATTTCTGAAAAATTAATATTCAAGTAGCTGAAATACCAAATTCTATTGTTTTAGTATGTTATTTTAGAAAAATAGAAATCTTTTTCTAGAATAACAAAACAGGACAAATATTTTATAAATAACAGAAATTTTGAATTATTTTATTTTATTAACGTATAAAAATAATGGCTATAAAAAAATATTATCCATGAAAACATAAATTAAACAAAATACAAGATTTAATTTTAAATTGATTTAAATACGAGTGGTATTGTGTGGTATTATACCACGTCAAAAGCAATCGAAAAAGGTTTTATAATTAAAAAAAAAAATGGAATTCCTTTTATCAATAAACCGATAAAAATTACTTTATCAACAGCATCTTTAACTTATAGTATTATTATATAGTTACTTACAAATGAAGTCTTTTAATGTGTTGTTAAAAACCATATTAAACTCATTTAAAGAATTTAGAAGTAACCAATAATGATGTCTACTTGCGTAAATTTTGAGATGCAATATAAAATTAATTTTGAAAAAGCCATGATTTTGGTTAATAAATATACCTTTGGTAAATAAAACATACTGAAGCCCCAAACTTAAGTATGTTCTTGTTTATATCACATTAGAATGTTTAGGAAAAGATTGAAACAACTATTTCATTTGGTTAGGGTGTATATTTATATAATCATAACTTTTGAGTTTTGAATTTAAAAACCTGTTGACTTAAATTTAGTGTAAGAAAATAAAAAAATAAAAATTACTAATTTATTGCCTTCGCATTTGGGGTAAGGATGGTAAAAGTTTTAGAGTGTTTTTGATTCCAGGTTCCAACGCATTAATCGTTGCTTAGCTACAACTCTGGTTTACGTATATTACACTGTCACGTAGCAAATTATTCTTGGCCAGTAGGCATACGTGGACCAGGTGCCCAATTTTTGTTTCTCTGAAACAATAACTGTTACTAAAAAAACAAAAAAAAACTCTTTAAATATATTTCAAGGCTTCTAAATCTCGTAGCCCTGAGCCTATTTGCTTGAGGGACCTTAAGTTTTGTTTACACTGTCCTTGCTACAGTTAGGCCACTTATACAACACGCAGAAAAAGATATTTACTAAATAATTGTAAATTTTTCATGCCCATATAAAATACCTTAGTTCTTTAAATCAGTGCCTGATTAAGACTTGGATTGTCTAGGGATATTTTTGAGCAGGTGGACATTTTTCTCATTAAAGTAGCGAAAAGACTTTACAAAAATAAAGCATCTTCTAAAAAATTTTGTGGCTGCTAAATCTGCGGGACATACGGTTGTATGCCCTATAACCCTGGACTGGTTTAAACTTTTTCTTCTTAGTTTTTAAGTAATAAAAACTTTTACGCAAAAAACAAGTAAAAAAACTTACAATTATGCCAGTTATGCCTTTCAAATAGTCTACCTTTTCTAAGCCTCTTATGGGTATAAGCGCCTTCTGCTCACCTTCATGTTTCAGCTTTGTCTGAATTCTAGATCTTTCGAATATTTGGTCAGGGATTGTATATTTTTGAGAAGGTTTGATTCAAAGTATGGTTTTTAAAGCTAAAACTATCATGGATCGGAACTACTCAGTGGGCACGGACGTAAAAAAGACGTCTTTTAAATGTCTTATACACGTTTTGGACGTCTTTTGAACGTTCAAAAGACGTTTTATTTTGGTCCGGTGCCCACTGGGTAGAGAGGGTTCATGGGCAGAAACCTATTATTGATATTTTTAAACTTTACAGGGAAGAAATACTTTAAAACGCGCAGACCAAATGTCGCCGCAAACAAAATGTTTTTTCTTAAAACTTTACTTTTTTGCATTGCAGTTGTACAAGATCCTCTCAAAGTTACTGTAGAATATAAGTAAAATTACTTATTTTATATATATTATTTTTAATTTACTTTACAAATTGTATAAAACGTAAGTTTATGTAGGGGAAATTGGGTTACAGTGGATCAAGGAGCACAGTGAATAATTTTCATTTTTTTAAAGATTAGAACTTTGTTCATCTTGATAATGCAATCATTTTATGTGCTCAAATATCAGTCATCTTTATTTGTATTTGTTACCACATAATTTTGGACTACCGGTTTTTGGTAGGAGATCATGGTTGAAATAATTTCAAAAGTTGATTTTTTTCATTCGGATTATTGATATTTATGCTTCCTATTAGTAGTTTAGCTTTTATTTGAATAACATTCATGTCTCAACATATTAAACTTAAACTTAATTTGTTATGGTGGGGGACAGTGAAGTGGGGTACAGTGAGTAGGTTGATTTGCAAAAAAAAAAATTTAAACGACATTTGTTTAAAAAAAAGGTTAAAGGTATTTTAAAGATTTTTTCAAAATATTTTTTTTTTTTTTTGATTTTTCAAAAGAAAATTCTAGATATAGAAGACTTTTATTAAGAATTGACAATTGTGCCTCCTCCCCCTCCTTCAAAACCTGTGTCGTCGACCCTGAAATTGGAGGTAGCACCGGAAACATAATTAACCCATGATTTTACGTCTTTTTTTTTACCTATGTGACACAAATATAAATAATTTTTATTGAGCATTGGAATATTCTCAACACAATTAAAAAGAATTTGCCTTTAAAATTGCCTCTGATATATAAGGAATGGGAATGAAAATGTCATCATTTAGAAAAGAAACATGAGCTAATGAAAATAAACACTTTAAAAACACTTTTTTCAAATCTAAGGTCTTTTTATTATAACAAAATCAATTATAATAATTAAAATAAATCAATACTTCCATACAACAATCGTTTATACATAGTTACAGTTATAAACAATAAATTGACAAGATGTAACAACTATGACATAAAAATAATTATTGTTAAAAATTGTAAAGACATAGTAAATATAATTATTAATCAAAACACATTGCAAAAATAATAAATAAAATAGAAACTGAAACAAGCAAAGCACACACACACACAAAAACACTTAACAAAACAAAAGAAATTACAACAAACAAAAACTTACAAAAAACAACAACATAATAAACAAAACATTTAATGAAATAAAGTAAACTAACAACAATAAATATTAACAAAAAATAGTACCAATAAAAATAATTTTTTTTACTCTTTTTTGAATTGATCTGTTTTTTTTTTATATGCCTTTTTTCATTAATTTCTTTTTTTTTTTTTTTTTTTGTTTTTGTTTTGATTTTGTAAAATGTATGAATTTAATCTTCAAGATCAATAATGGGGCACAGTGAATCAGCCTATTCACTGTATCCTAACTCACTGTGTCCCACCATAACAAATTAAGTTTAAGTCTAATTTCTTGGGGCACGAGTGTTGTTAAAAGTAAAGCTAAACTACTAAAAGGAAGCATAAATATCAATAATCCGAATTAAAAACTTCAAGTTTTAAAATTACTTCAACCATAATCTGCTTAGCAAACATAAGGAATATAAGAAAATTTACTTTAGTTAGCTAAAAACAAAAATTACAAACCGAAAACCGGTAGTTAAAAATTATATGGCAACAATTATAAACAAAGATGGCTGATATATGAGCCCATAAAATAGTTACATTATCAAGATGAACAAAATTCTATTCTTTGAGAAAATGCCTCTTACCCACTGCGCCACTCGACCCACTGTACTCCAACTTTCCCTAACTATCACTATATATGTATCACTTTATAACATTCGAGAAGTTTCATTTAACGAATGCATCAAAGTTTCATGCAACGAATCAGGCAGGAACTGACATTGCAGGGACACAAAAGATTTCTAATTTTTCAATATTGTTTTAACGAAAAAAAGTTTGTAACTAAAACTCTTTTTGATTAAATTCTAGTGAAAAATCTTATTATACATCTTGTTTGTAAAACATTTTTTATATTATTTGCAAAAAAGCATGATTTTTTCTATTTACAAAAAAAGCATTTTTTTTATTTTGGTAAAGTGCTGAGGTGTAACACTATTTTTAGTAGATGTATTTTTAGTAAATAGTGGTTTTGGTGTTGTTCTTGAGCAAATCTTTGATAGTTAGGTGACTGTACTAATCACAACTGTGTAGGTAATTAATCTATTGCATATCGGTTCAAAGATTTTATAGATAAAATTATTATAAAAAATAATACTTTATTACAAACTGTTGTATATTTTATTTCTAAATTTTTTCAATTAATAAGTTGTATACTATACGTATATAGTATGGGTCTTGTAAATACGTGCTCTTTAATTTGTCTATTTATATTTTGTTTTTCTTTTTTTCTTTCCTTTCGATTTTTCTTGTTTACTTGACTATTACTCTCAACATGAATATTGCTTTTGAAGTATTTCTTAAACTAATTGTTATTTACTTTTACATTTATATTTTTCAATAAATAATTTCTAAAGTATAAATATATTATACGGTTATCGTAAATGCGTACGATTATGACTAATAGCTCTGACTGAGCAAAGTCATAAAAAAGTTCAAAAAGAGACTAGATAAAAGTCTTAAATTCTGTTTAACCCCTTAACTGTGAGTGACGGATATATCCGTCACAGCAAGGTATGGCTTTTTTTGTGCCTAAAGCATAATAGCTAGTAAAACTTAATTTTTTTAAATTAAACCTTTTGAATTTTCGGCAAACTAAACGAAAAAAAAGTTAACGACTTGAAATAGTTCTAAACAAATATATTTTGCTTTAATAGAAAATGTAACCTTTAAATCTACGCCACACTTAAGGGGTTAAACAAAAAAGAAAAAGAAAAGAAATTTTTCAAAACACAAAAAGAAGTAGTCGTATCAAATAAAAATTTCATTTTATTTAAAGCCTAAGTTTTAATTTTTAAGAATAAAGTTTTTATAAACATTTTTTATTTAAGTTTTACTAATTACTACGCGTAGTTAAGGTCGGCGCAAAGGAAGGGCGGGGGAGGTGTGGGGTGTAACACCCCCCCCACCCCCATCAATGATTTTTAGTCGGCAAATTTGACCCTTAGTTGGCAAATTTGACCCTTTTCGACTAGTTAGTCGCCAAATGTCGACCCTTTTGATAGTCGGTAGTTTAAACAGTTAGTCGGCAAATGTCGTCATGGCAGTCGGCAAATTTACGAAAACGAGGACCTTTTTTTTTTTTTTTCATTTTTCGTCGCCAAAAGTGATAATGGCACCTCCCCTCCCCCACGTGATACCTACTCGCGCCGGCCCTGCTCGTAGTAGACGCACGTAGTAGACTCTAGGTACGTAGAGTAAAAGATAATTTTTTTTTTATTTCCATACTTTCTTTATCTGTTTGCAGAGCTGTAACCACCAGGGGGCTAGGGTGACCTTGTCCCCTCCCATAAAATATTTTAAAGTTATAATTATTAGGGAAAAATATACATGTAAAATTTTTAACGGATATATTTTCATATACGCAAAAATATGTTTCAAGACATTTGGTATTGTGGTTTATCCTCCTCCAGCTAATTGCCATATAGAGGCCACATTACCAAGGCCCGCAAAGACAAGTTCTGCTCCCCAAGGAGCGTCATAACCCGCTCTACGGTCCAAGAGTAAGGTGAGAAGGAAGAAGTAGCCGAGTTAGAAAGATAACAAAGAAAGCGGACAGAAATTGCACACGATGTGTAAACGGAATAAGCATGAATTTTCATTGCTTATGACGTAGGTTTCAAGAAATTTTTTTATCTTTCATTTCCTTTAGAATTTTATTTGTCTACCAAATCAATATAAGTGATAATGGTTTTGAATGGTGATAATGTTTTGTCGCATTATTTTAATACTGAGTTTTATTGCAAAAAATGCTCTTAACGTGCGGAACATAATGATATTCTGTAACAATCAGACTAGTACCAGCTTACGTTATTAAAAAACAATTCATTTTCACACGATCTGCAAAATAACTATTCATCAAGAACAATGAGTTTGTAACGCGTGCGAATTTTTTTTTTTTTTGTGTTGTGTTGTGTTGTAAAGTTAATATTTGAAATCCCGAAAGTCTCTAATAAAATAAAAGCTAATGTTAAAGGTGGTTGCTTTTTAACTAATCGTGGTGTGGTTTTAGTCAAATAATTGTTATATTTATATTTTTAAAAATCCCGAAGCAGCGAAATTTAAGAACTGTTTTAGAAACGTGCTATGAAATGGAAAATCTAGCTTTGTGTCGCTGACCTTAAACTTTAAAAAAAAAGGAAAATGCCAGCTTATTTAAAAACAACTCTTAACCCACAAAAAACCTATAATTTCCATGATTCAACAAAATAACATTATCGCCAACTGTATTTTGAAGCTTTCGGTCTTATAATCAGTTTTATAAAACAGAGGTTGGATCAACCTGATCATAAGGTATATATTGATCTTCAGGAAGTTCTTCTCAAGTCAATAAAAAGGGAATTTGGGAAAACCATCTGCAATCAGTTTGTCACTTTTACTGTCAAGATATTATCCAATTTTTAGCTAAAACACAAATTGCCCTTCTACCAAGCATTGTAACATCATTAGATCACGACATCAAAAAATTCACTATTAAAGATCTCATCATGTTTTTTAAAAGTTTGGATCACTCTAAAAGAGCTTTACTTACCAAAGTTGTAAAGATTTCATGTGATGCCAGCTTTTAATGCTTATAGTGAAAGATCTTTCTTCACTTTAAAGAGTTAAAACCTACCTTAGATTGTAAACAACAGATTCCCGTCTTAACAACTTGCTAGTTCTTCATACTCGCGTGGAAAGCAGTGGACAAAATTGATTTGGTTGAGGTTGCAAATGATTTTATTAATAAATGTCAAACACGAATAAACATTTTTGTAAATTTCAGCTAGCATTTTTGTAGAGATATTACATTTTTTATTTGCTTCATAGAGTTTGATGATCATTAAATATACATTATAAATGAAAATCAAAACTTTTTGTTACCCCATCCTCCTTTATAAGAACCATAGACCCTCTTAATATCAAAATTGTGGTTATGGCTCTGGTTTGTTAAAGGAAAAGCAAAAATTTACAATTAAAATTGTTAATAAAACAATTACAGTTAAATAGTTAAGTTACGTTTTCAATGATTAGTTCATTCTATGTATTATTTCAATGACTGATTAATTCAATGTATTATAAATCTTTTTAAAGCAATTTACAAAAACAATATATTTTTCAATTCTAAACAAATTTCTGCGCTTTAGATAAACCACGTGCTTACAAAAAAATAAAAAAAATAGTAAAAAAATAAACCATCGAAAAAGAAAAAAAGTAAAAAAGAAAAAAGGTAAAAAAATTAACCATTCAAAAAGAGCTATTATCAGGGCCGCCGAGCCCTGAACTGTCTCGCTTCCTGGGACAGCAATCCTGATTGGCGCCCTTATCAAATTTTCCCTATATTATATATGAAGGACCTTTTTTTTTTTTTTTACGTACCTTCATTTTATTTGGCGTCCCTTGGATATCTGCCGCCCGGGACAAACTGTCCCAAGCGACCCCCCCCTCCTCTCGGCGGCACTGACTATTATAGATAAAAAAATATACAATTCATTTTTTAGTATAGTGAATTATGTAGCGCTTTGTAAAGTCTTGAAAAAGAGCTACTTTTGTAAAATTTGTCAAAAATAAAATAAAATGAAGTTTTTTGCGCCGATTGTTTAATAATGTCCTTAAAAGCGCTACACAATTTAAAAGCGCTACACAATTTAAAAGCTCTACACAATTTAAAAGCGCTACACAATTTAAAAGCGCTACACAATTTAAAAGTGCTACACAATTTATTATTAACGAATTATTAATTGAAAAAGTATAAAATCGGGTACAGTATTTTTAGTTAAAGGTCTATATGCAAATTATTATGATTTATCTTAAATTAACAAAAATTTAGCATAAGTATAAAATTATCATGGAAAATAAATATATATCATATATATAATTTATTGCATTAATATTTTAACCAATGTTGTTCATTTTAATGAACTTTGCACACACGAAAATATTTTCGCTTTTAAAAGTTTGTGCAATCAATTGGGTATGACTTTCTAAAGGTTTTTTGGTGTTAATATTTATTTTGTTGGTAATAATTACTGGATTATAATAACAAACCAATTGATTATTTGCTAATAATTACTGGATTATAATTACATACCAATTGATTATTTGGTAATAACTACTGGATTATAATTACATACCAATTGATTATTTGGTAATAATTACTGGATTACCATGAAAGTTTGTGTTTATTTTGTAAAAACAAAATTTGTTTTCGTATTCTTCCGAATAATGATTTAAAGATGACAATGGCGATTTTCCGTAACCACTATCATTTGAGTGAAATGTTTTTAAACTCGAGTTAATGTTTCTTTTGTTAATTTCTTCTGCTCCAGTGAGGTAATTATTTAAAGAAACGTTTATTATTTTCACCGCTGAAGTTTTTTTTGGAGGATTCCGATATTGCATGATTGCTAGTATATAATTTTGTTGGAAGCTTGCTCCTAAAATTGATGCAATTACTGACAAAATAACTATTCCAACTAATGTGCTCATTATACCAATTATTTTCCCTGCAAAGGAACTGGGCACCATATCACCATAGCCAATAGTGGTCATTGTAATAATGCTCCACCATAGAACGTTTGGAACGTCTTTAAATGTATGTTTTTGTGTTTTTTCGCCCCAAGTTTGTTCTGCAAAGTAAGCAATACTCGAAAATATAATAGCTGGAATGCACAGAATAAAAACTAAGGTAAAAAGTTGATTTAAACTTGACTGAAGCGTTTTGCCTAATATTTCCAAGTCGTAAAGTAATTTAAAAAAACGAATCACGCTTGCATATCGAAGAACATTAATTGTCATAACTGAGCTTGAAGATGGTTCTGTAATTAAAAACAAGTAAATAGGAACAACGGCAAAAATGTAAAACCAGTTCCAAACATTTTTTACGTAATGAATCTTGTTTGGGGTAAAATAAATTCTTAAAACTATTTCAAGTGTAAACCAAACTGTTAAAACAATTTCAATATTTCGCGATGTGCTAGTAACATCTATGCAATTAGGAACTAAAGTAATTTTTATTAAATTATTTAAATTAATTTTATATAAAAAAATTTGTTATATATTTAAATAAAAAATTTTGTTGTCAATTGAATAAATATCTCTTACTTGTTTTGTTAAATCTATTTATTGTCAGGCATTTGGATTTTTTCCAATCAGTTGTCATTTCACTAAAAGCCACTATTGAAATTACTATGAAACCAAGTGATATATAGGAAAAAATCTAAATTAAAAACATAAATAAATTATGGTGATTTAGTTCCCATAAAAACTTTATAAAAAAAATTTTACGGCAAAGATCTTAATAATCTTGAAAAATTCAGATTTTGCGTGGCAACATGTTTTTTTTTAACCCATTGAACTGTATTATGTCTATAATTTTTTGGTTTCTAGTTTTTTTGCTTTGATTTTATTTTTTTTTTTCTCTGCATACTTTTCTCTTATTACTTTATTGACCTGTAAAAAATACTTTCTGAATTGTAAATAAAAAATACTTTTATTTACAATTCAAAAAGTAATGATGATGACGTAGAAAAAGTTCATGTAGTAGAAGTAATGATTTAACTGTTAAAACTCGTAGAGATAATGTAAAATGAACTATTATGTCAAAAGTTGGGGTAACTGGCAGACTTTAAACTTAGAATGTGTTCACTGCCAATAGCGGAACAACTCCTTATTGTGGCAATTTTTTGACACCTATCGATGCATTTAGACTAATTATGGACGAAGAGTTTAAACGCTTTATCAAAAGTTGTATTATTTCATCAGCCAGTTTATCAATTAAAACATATAAGTGATATTGAACTTAATGCTCTCATAGGCCTAATATATCTAAAATATCTATCTTATATAATATATCTTCGCGGTTGCATAAACCTAAGAAATTTTCCAAACTAACTCCGATGGTCTAAAAAAAATGGCAATAAAGTTTTTATAGGAACCGCGTTCTGGATTTAAAGACATCATGAAAAACATTAGATACGTTTAAAACATAGAGAACTCTTTTAAAGAAACAAATTTGCTCTTATGTCACGGGTTATTACAAGATTCGTAAAAAACAGTAAAAAATGCTATATACCTGAGAGATGTTTAACAATTAATTAGCAGTTGTTCCCAACGAAAGCTCGGAGTCGCTTTACGCCCAATAAATCGGACAAGTTTAGAATAAAATTCCAGATCAGCTAAAAAGCTGATCTCGATAAAGATGAAAGTTGTTTAAAAATTTGGGTACTCGTGTGGCCATGTCATTAATGGAACCCTAATTAGGCCGCGGGTATTACTACAGATAATTTTTTAACAAGTGTCGATTTTGCCACAAAGCTTTTGCAAAAGAATATGTCAATCATTGGAACAGGTATCCATAGTAGAAATTCCAGCATTCACTTTACAATTCGACTTTCTTCATAAATGGACCAATGAAAATAAACTATTGAACTTTATTATATACCAGGAAGAAGAAAACTTTAATATTTTAATCAACACTTCATAAAGGAGTGGTTTAGCAAAGTGAGAAAAAAAATTCAGAGGGAGACTTTTATTACAATGCAAATAAATCTGCCCAGAGATAAAAGAAACTAATTCTCTTTAATTCGGTTTAACAAAAAACAGCTCAAACTTACATGCCGAATAATATAAGTAAATATAAGTGAAACAATAAAACATTACAACAACCACAACTCACCTGTCTATCTCTGTTCCCTAGATGCTAAAAAGGCATTTGACAGATGTAGCTGGGACATTATATTTGAGAAACTATACGACAATAAACAATTACCGCTTTATATTATTAATACTATATCGTCATTGTACCATGAAAGCAGTGTTTCTGTCACTTATCTAGGATGCAAATTATATTCATTTTATCTAACAAAAGAAATGAGATAAGGATTGATTCTATCTCCTCACCTGTATAATATATATACTCAAAGCTTACTTGAAACCATACAAAATGAAAGCATCGTAGAGACTATATATATATATATATATATATATATATATATATATATATATATATATATATATATATATATATATATATATATATATATATATCCATAAATTGATGTCTTTGTATATGCTTATTATATATACACTAACGCAAATTATATAAAGTTGAATGATAATAAGACCGAGTACTTGTTCACCGGAATAAAATAAATTGCAAACTGCACGATAACAGTCAACCACTAATACATAAAACTGGATGATAAACTTAATCATCTTATTTTTTTATTTCGGTTTTATTTCGGATACTAAAAGCTCTTTTTTAGCCTCACTTAATCGTTCAAATATCGATAATAGAATATCAAAATTCAGGGCAATAATCCAAACTCTTATTCAGTCAGGAATCCGCTTTGCTCATCCAAGCTCTATTGTCCAGCTATATAAAACATCGGAAGTTCCAGTACTTACTTATGGTCTTGAACTTTGCAATTATAATAATGTATTAATACTTGATATAGTAGGAAGAAATTCACTTAAGTCACTCTTCAATGTTTCTAAACACAGCAAAATTTATATTCATTCTTTGTTTTACATCCAAGATGTATCAACAATTGTACAGCAAAATAAGTTAAACTTATTTATTTGCATATTGAGCAATAAAACGACATTTGGTATTGTAAATTCGCAGTTTAAAACCCAAACCGCTAAGCACCCTTTTTTAGATGATGTCATAAGTTTATGCAATCGAAATGAACTAAATCTAGAGAACTTAATGCAAAACAAAAAAAATGGAAATACTATTGTATTAAAAAATATAATCCCTAAAAAAGATCTTCAAAGGTTAAGCTATGCAATTGAGTTCTGGAACTTGTTGGAGCAAAGGAAAATCTTCAAAGATATTCTTGAAGTAAATATTCCAAGATAAACTTATTTCTTTTCAAAAATGTAACTTTATAATAATTTACGTTGTATTATATACAGTGGGTGATTAATAAATATAAATAAAATTATGTGTCGAAAATCTCAACAAAATCTGAGTGCAGACGCTGGCCGCTAGCTGTTTTCTTTAATGTTTTGGACTTCACTGGCGTAAATTCGTGGATCATTTTTGAAAAGATTTTACAACAAAAAACTGCAAGACGAAAGTTACTTTACACTTTATCTGAACAGTTAAGAGAAGCAAATATTTCTCACCGAAAATCCTTTGTTGCTACCAACAGTAGTACCACACTAGCTACCAACAGTAATACACAATATCAACACGTTTGAGATGTCAGATAAAAACAGGGTGTAAACGTAATCTGACATCAACATAATGTGTAAATTTTAAGAAACCTATTCGTGGAAAGTGTTTGTCAAATATATGCAAACTTTGCAAACAACTTTAATTATTTAGATCAATAGCTTTTAGTTCAAGGTTTTTAGGTATAAGTAAATAAAGTCGCATCTTTAAATGTGTTTTTTATGTAACTTTTCCGCTTTTCAGTAAATAATATCGAATAATAAAATTCATAACATTTTTTTAATATTAAAAGTTTTACTTCAGCAAAATGTCAAAGTAATGTTTGGATCAATAGATCTATTTTGTGATCCACCTTGCAACCCACCCTAATATGTAAATATAGTTAAACAAAATTACGCAAGTAAATGTAAATAGTAAATTAAGTGCAACTAACTTTGGCTGCATTTGAAGATTTTGGATCATTCAATAAACTCCATATAACTTTTTGATAATGCTTCCATCCAGAAATTGGGTATTTTTCACTTAAACCAAACTTCAATTTTTTATCTTTTGCATCATTTAGTTCTTGTAAATCTTTTTTGATTTCTTGAAACTTTGTATAGGCTGGCCAACAGCAAGCTAAAAAAATGTATTTATAAAACTTTGTATTTGCTGGCCAGCAGCATGCTAAAATTTTATAAAACTTCAGGGGAAAGCGGGGCAACATGGCGAATGGGGCAAGATGGGTTTTCATATAACAACTCAACAAAAAATCTTAAAGTTAGGTGAAAACTAAACTGTATTTGCATCTTGTATTTTAAAACACCAATTGGTTTTTATAAATATTATTAACGAAATTTTATACGCATAAGTTTACTTTTTGCGCATAAAAAAAAACTCCGCACTTTCGGTTTCTCAAAATGGATGTTTTTTTTTTTATTATTATTATTAAGTTGATTAAGGTGCCCCAAGAAGTCCTAACGGTCTTATCAGAGAGCACCGCGGAAAAGCATTTAATAGGAAGTTTACGCCTCCTTCCTAACCGATGTCGCAAAACTTGCCCAGAGGTGGGGTTTGAACCACGGATCTTACGTGTCTGAAGAAAGGGCGCTACCACTGCGCCACGGCTGCTTCACGGTTTCCTTCAAGTTTAACTTCTTTAGAAGTAGTTTTTTGCGACTTGGTTTTATTTTTGGTTACTTTAGTTAGTGTTAATAGTAGTTTTTAAAAGTTTATAAAATTGGAGGCAAAAATTGCATAATAAGTCATCTTGCCCCGGTCACGTGACCAGACGACAAGTTCATGAAGTTTTTATTTTAATATTTATTTAAAACTACTGAAGCAAACTGAAAATTCAAGTAGGCAATGAATCGTTTTAATAACATAAACATATCGAGAAAGCATTATTGCTTCACGACTGATAGTTTTGCAATAACTCAGAGCTTTCAAAACGTTCGCCATGCTGCCCCGCTTTCCCCTATTAAATTATAAAATTTATTATTTTATAGACTTATTCATAAAACTAGCATTTTTATAAAGTTATTTATTATAAAGAAAAATTAAAATATTTCCTTTCAAAATAAAAGGTTTCATCAAAAAAGTTTTAGAATTCATTATAAACACAGATAATTCGTTTGTTCCAACGGAAGATAGTACAGCTCAATACAGATAAATCAGTAATCCACACAGTCGGCAAATGTCGTCAAAGCAGTCGGCAAATTTTGGAAAACGAGGACCTTTTTTTTTTTTTACCTTTTTGTTTTTAATCGGCAAAAGTTGTAATAGCAACCCCCTCTCCACGTGACACCTACTCGCGCATGCCCTGTATATTAGAAATAAGATTTTTTTCAAGAAACCAATTCCAAGAAAATTGTGCAATACTTCATGTTTCCACGATAATAAAAACCAAATTTTGAAACTTTCGTTCGAAAGTCACGGGTATAAAGTACGAAAGTTAATATAAAAATACGAAAGTTAATAATAACACGGGTGTAAAGTGCGAAAGTTAATAATAAAAATAAAGTTCGAAAGTACTCGGGTATAAAGACTTAAGACTTCAAAGGTATCTATTCTTAAAATGTTAAGCTTTCGCTAAAAATATAATATTTCCTGAAAACAATCCATTATTGTTTCCAATATTCATCCAGCATGAAAGCAAAGCAGATTTTTTATTTTTGAAAAATCAAATAAGAAAGAGAATTAAATAAACTGGATCCGACTATGATAACGTTTTTATCTGTGAAAAGATTAGATAGAAAAAAGAAAAAAAGTGAGAGATTTTCTGATTTTTATGTAGATTTAATTTCATCTAGTGTGATTTTAGTACAATTTTAAAACATTTAAAATATTGACTTTAAAGTTAAGAATAATTTTTCTCTTTAGGTGCGATTTTTCTAAGAACATTTTTTCTCAAGCTGCTTCTACGATATGTATGTATGTACTACCATTATTATTCTTATACTTATGTATGTATATATTTATGTATGTATGCAAGGCCGGTGCGAAGGAGGGGTGTGGGGGGTAACAACCCCCCCTACCCCCATCAATGATTTTTAGTCGGCAAATTTGACCCTTTTCGACTAGTTAGTCGGCAAATGTCGACCCTTTCGATATAGGGTAGTTGGTAGTTTAAACAGTTAGTGGGCAAATGTCGTCATGCAGTCGGCAAATTTTCGAAAACGAGGACACCTTTTTTTTTTTTTTTTTTTTTTTTTTTGATCGGCAAAAGTGAAAATGATCCCCCCCCCCCCATGTGACACCTACTCGCGCCGGCCCTATATGTATGTATGTATTTATGTATGTATGTATGTATGTATGTGTGTATGCTTATGTGTGCATGTATATATTTTAAGACAAAGAATTAAATTTAATTATCTCAAACATCAAAAAATACTGCATCCGGCTTGGTACAGTATAGTAAAATTATTGAATTAGTCACTGTTTTTAGTTTCTATTTATCAAAAGTCTCCTAATAAAAAGAAAACGGCAAAATTTTCTACTAACTGTGCAACTATTTTTCCTAATAATCCTTCAAATCATGAGAATCTTAATGATTCATTAATCAACTAATTAACTCATCAATCGTTAATCAATAATCAATTCATTAATCAATTGATCAATTCATCAACCATTAATTAAAGGTCTTGAAAAATTTTTTAAATGGACTTAAAATATTTGGCATAAAATTTGAACTGTAAGCAAAAATATTTACTAAAAAAATTTTAAATTTTGTTTTATACATTTTGAAAAAGTTTACATTATTTAAATTAAAACTAATTATGAAATACTAACTTATCATTACCCACCGAGAATAAAAAACTCTTACCTTCCATTTGTGTTTCATCAACTCCCCAAAAGTTCAATTCTGATTGAAACATAGTTCCACAAACATCGCGAGGGCAATGAAGTTTACCTGTCTGAAAATAATTTAAAATTTGAACAAAAATTCCAGGATGCCGATCAAAGAAATATTCTCCAGTAATTGGATCGTAATCAAGCTCAAACTTTAAATCTCCTTTTAGAATTTTAGTAAGTGGAGAATCTGGCAGGTTTTGCAGAGTACTTACGTACGGAGAGTAATGCTTTCCACCAACATTAATTTTAATTCTTCTGCCAGGCTCAGAAGTTGAAATCAATGTGTTTCTCAGCACTGAAGAATCCATTTTTCCAATATGTGTTTAATGAATAATAATCAAAATGATTTTACTACCAATAGAAATTTGTGTTCACATGAAAAACTTAACAATAAGGATTTCATTTTGGAATTTTTTCTCAAAACCAATTGAAAACTGTACAAAAAGTTTCAAAAATACTTTTTGCTACTTTCAAAATTTCTTTTACAATTTGCTGTTGAGATGTGAAAAAACAAATAGATTTAAAAAAAAAAAACAAACGCATTAAACAAAACGAAAAATGACAGGTGCACTTTCAAGAGTGAATCAAGTTTCTTTATCTTTATTTATTTCATAGAATTAAAATAACTCCAGATGTGTTTATTTAAAATAGAAATTGAAAAAAATATTTTTGGGTTTTATTACTTTCAAAAAAGTTTGTGTGTTCTCCTCTCACCTAAAGTAACTCTAAAACTTTTTAAAAATGAAATACGACTGCGGAGTTTTATCATTTTTTACTTCTGGTTAAATTTTATTAAAACATGCAAAATCAAAAATAAGTTATGTACACGAAAAGAATAATATACAGCACTCGAAAAGATTGACATACAGCACACAAAAGATTAACATACAACACACGAAAAGGTAAAAGCGAAGGAACTGACACTAATAAACTGTTTTATTGCGTGTCACAAAGTTTAACCTACAAAATTCTGCACCTACAAACTTGATCTACAAAATAAAACATCTACTAAAAAGTGGAAATAATTTTTATATGTTCTACTGAGGACTAAAATGTTTTCAACCGATTATAAATATAACTCTGTGAATGTTGAAAAATAACTGTGAAATAGGCCGATTTTTTTCTCAACTTATTTCACAGACTTTTAATTTCAACCGATTTGCCATAATTTGATTTTCGACCGAATATAGTGGAAATTCATTTCAACCTAGTCTGTGTTTTTACCTTTATTTTCTTGCGCTTTTAAGGATTTTTCTTTAAAAACATTAACAATAAATCAAAAATAGGCAAGTTTTTGTTTCAAGAATTTAATTAACAAGAAGCCTGTGTTATATCAGCCTATGAAAGTTACTGACCTTTTATTTTATTATTTTTATGTATTATTTCTACTATTAACTGCCATTTTTATTTAATCTAGATGCATGCTAAAATAAAACAACACAAGTTTTTTTTATGTATTTCTATTATTATATTCTATATATATATATATATATATATATATATATATATATATATATATATATATATATATATATATATATATATATATATATATATATATTCTATTATTAGCTTACAATACTTTTTTAAGTACATTTTTGGAGTACTTTAATAAAACTTGTCCTCAAGAGATTAAGTCAAAAGCAATTGCTAATCCGTGGATGGATAAATCGTTATTAAAGTGCTCAAAAAAAAAAGCAAAAACTTTACAATAAATTTCTGAATAATAAAAACAATGATAATGAAAAAAAAATTACAAAAATTATAAATATTTTTACCAAGATCTTATTAGAAATGCAAAAAAATAAATATTACAGTAATCAAATTAACAAATGCAAATTTGATTGGAAAAAAACATGGTCCACCATCAATATCATAATGGGAAGAGAAAAACTAAATTCATCTTGTCTACCTAAACAAATTTTTATTGAAAACAACGATATATTTAGTCAAAAACAAATTTTGGAAGAATTAAATAAATATTTTACAAGCATTGGTCCAAATCTTGTAAAAAAAATAGTACCAACAACAGTATCATTTAAAACCTTTCTTAAATTAACAAATAATGTTATCATGCTTAATTAACCTATGAGGAATTTGAGGCAGCTTTTTCCTCGTTAAAAAAAAAAAGGCTCCAGGATTTGATGAGATATTTAGTAATATATTTATTGAAAACAAACACAGTCTTAAAAGACCTCTAATACATATACTAAAGCTTTCGTTAAATTCTGGGATATTCCGGATGTACTTAAATTAGCAAAAGTAACTCCGTTGTACACATGTAATCATCATTCTGACATTACAAACTACAGGCCTATATCAGTACTTTCTGTATTTTCAAAACTATTTGTACGTGTAGTAGTTTATAATAGAATCTATGATTACTTCATTAAAAACAATTTTTTTACCCAAATCAGTTTGGTTTTCAAAAAAATCTCTCTACTGAGCATGAAATCATTGAAATAGTAAATAAAATAACTAGTTGTTTTGAAAATAATAAATTTACTTTTGGAGTATTTCTCGATTTATCAAAAGCACTTGATATAGTGGACCACTGTATTCTCTTAGATAAATTAAGTCATACGGAATAATTAATAAAACTTAGTATTTGATTAAAAGCTATCTTACAAACAGAAAACAATATGTAAATAATGCCCAATCTGGAGTGTTAAATGTCATATGTGGAGTTCCGCAAGGATCGATTCTTGGTCCACTTCTTTTTTTAATATATATAAATGACTTCTGTAATGCATCCTTAAAACTTAATTCAGTCATGTTTGCAGATGACACGAATTTATTTCATACCAACAACAATATTAAGAAATTATATGCGGTCATGAACATTGAGCTAAGTAAAGTAAACAACTGTTTTAAGGCTAACAAACTCTCACTTAATGCCGAGAAAACAAACTATATACTTTTTCATAAAAAAACAAAAAATCTTCCTCTCAAGTTGCCGAACCTATTTATAAATGATAAATTAATTAAAAAGCAATCCAATATAAGATTCTTGGGAATTGTTGTTGATGAAAAATTATCCTGGCTTCCTCATATAATATATATCCAGTCAAAAATTACAAAAATCATAGGTTTAATATATCGAGTTCGCTCGTACATCAATACAAATAGTCTTAAATTAATCTACCATGGGCTAATTCACAGCCTCATCAGCTATGCAAACACTTCATGAGCAAGTACTCAAACAGCAAAGCTTAAGAAACTTTATAGTTTTCAGAAACATGCCTGTAGAATCATTTACTTTAAAAATAGGCGGGAACACGCTAATCCCTTGATGAAAATGATAAATGTATTTGAAATAAATATCTACCAGCATTTAATTTTCATGTATCGTTACAATCACAATATCTCTCATATAAGCTTTAATAACAAGTTTGAGTTAAATAAAAGTGATAACTATAATCTTAGAGCGAATATGTTGAACACATATAAACTGCCTAGGATAATAAATAAATATTCAGAATACAGCATTTTATATCGAAGTCCAAAAATATGGATAATTTTTCAAAAAGGGTTCAAAGGTACGGTGAGTTCGTTAAGTTCATTCAAGTTTTTAACAAAAAAAGAAATCTTTAAAACCATATATTTTTATTTTTATAAATTATAAATAAATGAAAACTTTAAAAAAAAGGTTTCAAATTGAACTTTCTAAAAGCCCTTTAAATCAAATTTGCTTTATGCAAATTATGTTCTGTTTTTATTTTTTGGCTTAAAAATTATAACAAAACAAGAAATGTTTTTAAACAACCTGCTCAGAATTATAATTTAAATTTGCTTTATGCAAATTATGTTCTGTTTTTATTTTTTGGTTTAAAAATTATAACAAAACAAGAAATGTTTTTAAACAACCTGCTCAGAATTATAGTTTCATATTTATTACAAACAGTTTATTTGGTGGCCTACTTAACCTAATTTTGAATCTTTGTAAGTTGTGATTTTGATGTTTTTGATTTTCAACTGACAGTTTTGATTTTTATACTTACACATAACTAAGACATTCACTACTAGTTTTACAACCTACTAAATCATTGACCTATTGTATTTTTGACCTACTGAATTTTCAACCTAATTAATATTCAACCTAGTTTATTTTCAATTTTATAATTATTTCTATCAAGTATATATTTTGTATACTTTGTTGTTAATTTGAATACAAGCCAAATTTGATGAGCCTTGGTGTAGTGGTTGAAACTCTGTCTTCATAATCAGGAGGTATAAGGTATTATTTTCAATTTATAAGATTCAATACTTGCAAAACTTATTAATTGCTAACTTAACTTTTGTACTTTAAAAAAAGTTTTTGTAATTTAAAAAAACAACGTTAAATTTATAATTAGATAATCAATTAGAAAATCAATTAAAAATTAATTTATCTCAAATTGAATAAAAACAAAAATCTATGAAAGAGGTCAAAAAATAAATTTAGTGCGTTCAATTTTTTTGTAGGTCTAACTATATGACACAGTTTATTTGTGTTTACATGTTTTAACTCGTGTTTCTCGAGCATATTAAGTTCAAGTGTGTTATTTTGTATAAGTGTGCCATTACAGAAATGTGCAAATATTTTTTGAAATAACTCTTTTTTTATTAGCCATTATACCACTATGTGAAACTAAGAAGCCAGTTCCACTTGTCAAGCGCATATGCGTTAATCATACTTTATCGCCACAAAAACTGTGTTATCTACTTACCTACTTACCATACCTTTTTGAAATACCAATCATAATAAACTATCAGTTAGAAATAATTAACCGCAGAATGTAATAACATATTGCCTTATTTTGCCATTTTACATGCATAGTTTTTTACTATCTTTTTAATATAAGTTTATTTTACCTTTTTATATCTGAAAATTGTTAAGAATATTTGCTTTGAAAAATAGAATTTTTATTCTGAAACGAAATTCATCGCTGAAAGATGGAGCCTTGTGGAACCCCACATGATATTTTAAGTTTGTTTGTCTGAAAGCCATCATTTAGAGAAATAAACTGCTTTTGATCAGTTAAGTGACTGGTAAAGCATTTATAGTATTTGTGGCTTATTCCATAATATTTTATTTTTTCTAATAAATTCTGATAGTGTCATATGACCATGTAACAATATTTAGCAATCTAGATCATTTAACAATATTATGAAATTCAATGTCTTTATCTTTGTTCATTAAAAATATATACTCTTGAAGTTGCCTACAATTTTCTTGATATATTTTATGATATTGTAACAGATATTTTATTTGAATTATTTTGAAAGAAAATAATATATGCAATATATATATCGAATCACATTCAGATTATAATTATAAAAGACAATTTTAAGACGTTAAGAAATAAAATTAAAAAAAAAAGTAATAAAGTAATTGAAAAAAAAAAAAAAAAGAAATAAATAAAGTAATAAAAATGACAAAAAATTGGTTATATAACCAAAAACAGAACATTTTTTTTCATTTTTATTACTTTATTCATTTCTTTTTTTTTTTTTTTTTTTTTCCAATTACTTTATTACTTTTTTTTTTAATTTTATTTCTTAACGTCTTAAAATTGTCTTTTTTTAAATGCTGTTGCTTATTTATAACGGATTATTATATATTACGGATATTTATTTGCGTTACTATTGGGGCTCGGTGATATGGCTAATTTATGCCTTCTTCTTGCTCCAGCCAATTATATTGTTATACTTTGTGAATATTTTTAACGGCGAAATAAACTAACAAACTAAAAAAAAAAAAAATGTTTTTGACAAGTCAAGGAATATACCTAAGGTAAATTTGTTATGAGAAGATGCTCCACTGATAACTTCAACAAGTTGCATAAGTGCATGTTCCGTAGAGTAATTTTATTAAAAACCATATTGGTTATAATAAAATATTTAAAGTGACACAAATGGATGATGTTTCTCCATTACTGTGCAAGGGCTAGAGCTACTCCAAGGAGGGGATTCATTTTTTTTTTTTTTTTTTTAATTTTTTTAGATGCCCCAAGAAGTCCGTACGGTCTTATCACAGTGCACTTGGGATGAGCATTTTATAGGAAGTTCACGCCTCTTATAAAAATATTTATAAACGTGAGTTTTAACCATGTTAATTTAAAAAGAACACAGTTGGCGTCACTTATTTTTTTACTAATAAAAAATACATTTTTACATATAAAAAACAGTTACATTTTTACAAATAAAAAATCTTGATGCGTCGAAAATTTTGGTTTATTTTTCACCTAAGTTTAAAACTTACAACATTATATTAAATCCTATTGAAATTTTGATAAAACAGCTGTTAGAAAATGCGCATTTGACCTTATGCCACGCAAGAATTGAATAATTTTATGCGTGTTTTGTAAAAATTAAAGATTTATGAACAGAAATTAAAAAAAAAATACTCATTTTGTAACATGGCGTCCGATCTAAAGTTTTCACGAACTGACTGAGAAATAGTTTAAAAAAAAAAAAAATTCACGCCGCCTTATATTCCTTGACCAGACATCAAACCTAGGATCTCTCAATTATAAGCCAGCACTTCACGGCTGATTAAATTTAGCTCTGATTCAAATTAACAACAAATAAAATACTTACCGAAAAAAACGGAGTTATAAAGTCGATCGAAAAAACAGTAGGTCGAAAATACAGTAGGTTGAAAATTCAGTAGGTTGAAAATTGAGTAGATTGAAAATTCAGTAGATTGAAAACGCAGTAGGATTAAAAATTAGTAGTTTATGTTTTAACTAGTAGTAAGTATGAAAAATCAAATGTTGTAGGTTGAAATTCAAAATTGTAATATTCTATCAATTTAAAAATTTCTAAATTAGGTCCAGTTATAGGCCATTTTTTTTTTGCTTCTCATCAAATGTCGAACTCATCTTTCTGTAATGTTTACATGAAATATATAAAATAAACTAAATGTAACAAAAACTTTTTATCTAGCATTATGTATTTGGTTTATTAAAAATAAATCCTAATAAAACTTATAATAAAAAAACAAATGCAATAGCTGGCATATAATAATAATAAAAAAACAAAAAAAATTTTTTGGTAGACAAAAACTTGTTGACAAAACGTTAAAAACTAATAGTCGTAGTCAGCGAATGAACTGCTGAACTAAATTTTTTAGTTTAAGCTAACTTAATTTTCTTAGGAATTCTTTTTGATGAAAGTTGATCCTGGATTCCTAAAATAAAATATAATTAGTTGAAAATCACCAGAATTGTTGGTATAATCATATATCATACAGCGATTTTATAAGTTAATAGAGAAAGTCTCAAAGTATATTTTGGGCTAATTAATTTCTTTATTAGCTATGCAAACATACTATGGGAAAGTACACCACTACAAAAACTAAATAATATTTGTTGGTTGCAATAACATGCTAGCAGAATTATTTAGTATACAATGAAAGTTTTCTGTAGTGAATGATATGAAAATGATGGATTTACTTCAAATAATCTATTAGCATTAAAATTTTAAAGATCGATTCAACAATAACAACCTCTCTCCTGCAAATGTTAATAGTAAGTTTGAAATATTTGTATATAAAAACTGTTATCTGAAAGCAAATATAAGATACAAAAATAAACTGCTTCGGAAATTTAATAAATAAATGTAGCATTGCATATTGCACAAAACTCCCTAGTTTTGTCACGTGATATATTTTCAAGGAAAAAAATAGTTCGTTTGTTTTTAAAAATCTTTGTTCAAAAAACGCAAGAAATGATTTTAAGTAGGTGTCGAAGAATAAAAATCCACCGGTGAGAATTAATAGTTTATACGTATATATAGATGTTATTTTTTTTAGAAAAGGATGTACTACAATAATTTGTTTGGGGATGACGTTTTGCTTTAAAATTTATAAAGTTATTTAATTTTAAATGTTTCAGTTTTGTTGAAATACGGGTAAATTAAGATAATTCTTTCGTCCCACATAAAAATAGATTCTACAATACAATACATCATATACTTGTAATTAAATATAGAGAGTTAATTAAATAATACTTACTTTATGAAACTTTTGATTTTTATAATTATGACCAAACTGTTAAAATATATTATACCTGATGACGCTGATCACAATAGATCAGCGAAAAATCGAAATAATTATATATTAAAGAAAAAATATATATATATATTTAAAAAAGTTTATACGCAATCGTATTTCTTGAATTATACCCATATTTTAACATATAACAAGAAAATTTCAAAGATTATTTATGTTAAGTAAAAGACTTTGAAATTAATTTAATCTAGTTAATTAATTTAATTAAGTTAAATATTTTATTGATGATTAAATGAATACTTTAAACTTATATAAATTTATATATTTATTTGAAATGATGAATCTATATTTATTTAGATAAAATGATAAATAAAAGTATTTATAATTGTTATTTGACATTAAAAGATACATCTTACGATACAATATGATGACCAATGCCAAAAGTTTAAAGGTCAATGCCAAGAGTAGAAGTTTCAAGGTCAAGGTCTATGGAAACATTTTCAAGACCAAAGACTTGAAATTTTGCCTTACGTTAAGGCCAATTATTAACAAAACTGTAGGTAGCAAATGCTGTGACAATAAAACCACATGTTGTTAAAATAGACCAAGGTTATGCGCAGAATTCAACGAAGTCAATAATAAAATATACTTTAGATATATATGAAAGCCGAAAACAAAAATACATAAAATAAAGAATGAAAACTTTTAATTCTTTAATTTTATGTATATTTTTTGAAGGCCAAGGCCAAAATTTTCAAAACCAAGACCAAGGCTAAAGTGTTAATTTCTGGCCTTAAAGCAAGGCAAAGGTCAAGGACTAACAACTCTTAATTAACCTGATTAAGTATGGTCATTTCCTTTGTTAATTGATTTTGAAAAAAGCGATTTGGTTACAAGGATCGCTAGCATTTTTAAGTTAGCGAAATAATATCGATATTAGTAAAGATAAAGACAGCGATTTGGTTACGAGGATAGCTAGCTTAATAAGATAAAGACCCGCTGGCTATTGTAGCTAGCAACATATCGTAATAAAATCGTTGTCTAAAAAATTTTGATAGTAGCTATCAACCAGCAATAGATTTGTAGATATTTTGTAGCTAGCTATAAAGCTACGATATGTAGCTAGCGACACATTGCTACAAAATCACAATGTTTAAAGTTCAATTATCCTCATAATTATATTAGACTAAACACTAAAAATTGAATTTTTAAAGATGTTTAAGATATTAGGAAAAAATAAAATAGAAAAAAAAAATCGTTCGAAAATTGCTATAAAGCTAGCTATTCGCTTGCTTGTCGCTAGCTCATTTCCCACCGAGAATAATTTGTTTTTACTGCATTTGAGTACAGTTGTTTTTATCTTCATAATTGGTATGAATCATATCTGATTTGTTTATATGTACCAGTTTTGTTTAATTTAAAGATATTTTCATATTATATATTTTCATATTATATAAAAAATAGTTTCTCCACCGTAGATGAATAATTTTGCCGGTTTACGGTAAGTGTTGACTTAATACATTGCTAAGATTGGGCAAGTTATCTGTGAAACAGAACGGTTTAGGCAGTTAAACGCGTTCCTAGCATCGATTAACAAAACACCATCTGTATCTTCCTGATGAAAAATATTTTGCATAGCATGTATTGCAGCTTCTGCTCCTACACCGTGTCCTGCGCAAGTTTGTAGTTGTCCAGCTGCCTCTTTGATTTCTTTTTGACAATGGTGGCTAATGGTTTTACCTACAATCCTACGTAACACTTCCCCAATTCCTATGGGGCGAATCCCGGGATTTTTGTCTAAGGGAATTAGTCGACATGCAATGTAGGGTTGAACTATATCCGGTTGGTAGCATTTTGTTGCAATATTTTTTGTAGATGTTGCTATTTCTTCTCGTAGAGTCTTACAAGAGGGTCCAAAACATTTTGAGCATAAGACTCGACGGTAAAGATCTGCATCCATTCCAGAAGGACCTGCAGATCCTTTAGTCTGTAAAGCTGAGTTAAATATACTTATCTCATCAATTGAATCGAATAAACATTCTGGGGTGTTTTGTAACGGGCCGTATAGTAAACAATTATCTTGTACAGGAGTTTCGTCTGGGTGTTTACTTTTCAATTCTTTCAATACACTTTCAGAGCATTGCAAGATGCCAGATGACTCTCTATCTAAAACCTTCAGTGCGGCAGCAACTTTACCTTCCATCATTAGTTTTGCGAATGTCCTTGAGATATCCTCAAATGTCCTTTTCTTTTTTGAGGTGTTAATTTTGCTCTGAATATATCTAATTTCCCGCATTAATTTACTAAAGTTCCCGTTTCTCCATAATGTAATTCGTCTTACTAAACATTCTGCATGTTCTTTGGCTTTGGACCGTATTGAGGGCTTCTGTAACATTAGGGAAGGGACTATTATAAAACATTTCATGACTATTCCATTCAATTTGGTTCGATTATTAAATTGTTTTAGCCAAAAGGTCAGTTCTTCTATAAACATTTTACCACCTTTTCCTGATGGCACTTTAAAAAGGTTTTTATGGTAAAATACTATTTCATCGTATATTGTGTTGACATGGTTGAGATGGAAGCTAAACGGCATATGACCCCATAGATAGTCGTTGGGATCTATAATAGATTCACAAATATTTATTTTGGGTAAGAAAGGTGTGTTGGTTGAATAGTGTTCTACAGATATCTCATCGCAGTTTAATATCGTATTAATTTCCACCTTGTTTTTATTCGGTGTTGTTAATTCATTGTTAACTACATTGTTTATTTGTTTATTTGTATTGGAAACAAAGATCTTACATTGACCTTTATGAATATTTAGTCCCTTAAGGGTAGTAAAGCTACGATCACATCTTTTGCATATAGAAACTATGTTCATTGAAGATTTAATTATTAGCTGCATATATTTAAATAAAGTTAAATAAAAAATTAAAACAACGCGTAAGTATAATGAAAATTGCCGTGTAAAAGAGATAAAGATCTCCGTTTTAAATAAATTTAGTATTGTGTTATTTATGGACGATCCCTAATTAAAAACATGTGTGTAAAAAAACAAACAAAAAAAAACTCTACTTTCTATCAACTTTAATGGATTATTAGTATATAAAAGAATTTCTATCAGTTAGTATAAAAATGACATAGATTAAAGCACTTCTTGTGTCATTAAACACATGATTTGGTAGAAAAATAAGTATTCCTACATATAAAATTATTCAGTTTTTTTTTTCTCCAGAATAATTTGCGAAAATAAAGTTACATCGTTTTTGCACCCAAGTCTTTAGTTGTTTGACAACTTCATTTTATTTCCTTATGCTTAAATTTTTACCCCACAGTATTTCTTAAAAATACCAGCAACAACAAAAATCAAATCAAATAAACGTTTTAAAATATATATTTTTGATGATTTTGAAAGAATTTTTTATAAATTAAATTTCTTGTTCCTCCTCTTGTTCATTTTAAAGAAACT
>NC_061163.1:20248556-20266056 GCF_022113875.1 Hydra vulgaris | reverse complement strand
ACGTATGATGGACCCGGACTATGCTACTTGTACACTGGTAGAATGGATCAATACAGATACATTGAGACGCTTGAAAATAATTTGATTCCAACAAGAGACTTATTTTTTGGAGATGAGCCAGAATGGAAATTTCAGCAAGATAATGCCCCCTTGTCACAAAGCAAAAACAGTAACAGCTTGGTTTAAAGAAAATAAAATCAATTTACTCCAGTAGCCAGCTAGATCGCCAGATTTAAATCCAATGGAAAATGTATGGTCTGTGCTTGATCGAAAACTGACCAAAGCTCCTGTAACTTCAGCTGAAGAACTACGAAAAAGTTTAAAAGAGTTGTTTGATGGCTTTTCCTTTGAATATTGTCGAAATCTTTTTGAATCATTAAAAGAAGATGTAGACTTTGCATAGCTAACAAAGGCCGGGTCACATACCTTATTAACTTGACTTACAGTTTTAAAGTGAAAAGTCCTGAGTCTAAACTTATGAACAAGATTTTTATAGATATCTTTTTACATGATTTTGCTATTTTCAAAATAAAATACTTTAAACTTGTTTTTCTTTTCAAGTCTTTTATATATATTAAAGAGAATTTCATAAATAATAAACTGGATTAAAAATAAAATTAAAAACAAAACAAAAAAGGCATTTTTTTAAATCACAAATCACTAAGAAACTATAAGTTTTATTCTGAGTCTAAACTTTTGATCACTAGTGTATATATATATATATATATATAAATATATATATATATATAATATATATATTTAATATATATATATGTATATATATAGGTATATAGGTATATATATATATATATATATATATATATATATATATATATATATATATATATATATTAAAGATATATATACATATATATATACATATATATATATATATATATATATATATATATATATATATATATATATATATATATATATATATATATATATATATATATATATATATATATATATATATATATATATATATATATATATATATATATTTATATATTTATATATATATGTATATAGGTATATATATATATATATATATATATATATATATATATATATATATATATATATATATATATATATATATATATATATATATATATATATATATATATATATATATATATATATATATATATATATTATATATATATATATATATATATATATATATATATATATACATATATATATATATATATACATATATATATATATACATATATATATATATACATATATATATATATATATATATATATATATATATATATATATATATATATATATATATATATATATATATATATATATATATATATATATATATATATATATATATATATATATATATATATATATATACCTATATATATATATATATATATATATATATATATATATATATATATATATATATATATATATATATATATATATATATATATATATATATATATATATATATATATATATATAGATAGATATATAGGGTTATTTTTCTCTCTGTATACTTTTAAAACTTTTAACAGCATCTTTTCGTACAGTAGCATTGATTAAGTTCTGCTTATTGTTAAAAAAAACATTAATTATGATTTTAGAAGCAAAATTAAAACCCCATTTTTTGTGTATATCACAGGTAAAACAAACTGTAGGAAAGTATTTTGATAAAACAAAGCTTGATACGTCTTTGACATTAGCACCTTGTTTAGTTATTAAATCTGAAAGGTTATCTAACACTGCAAAACATCCACATGTAAAATCTTTAAGTGAAAGTGATGGTACTGTAAGACCACCTCTGGAAAGTATTTGTAGATATGGACAAATAATTATATTGCTTGTATCTGTAGCTAGCAAAGGTTTGCAATAATTACATTTGCTTCTTTGATTAATTTTTTAGCAATGTAACCTGCTATTGTTGTTGCAACTTCTTCTGTTTCAGGTGAGAGAGTTGATTTAGATATCTCGTTTGAGTTTAAATCTAATATTGCCAGTAATTCATTATTAATTAGGTTATTGTGGTTGTTTTTTAGATCTTCATCCCAAAAATTTATATTCTCCTTAATTAAAGACCGACATGCTAAAATAATTTGAGAATGTTGAACTTCTAGTAAGCTAACTAGAAAACTTCCACCACTCATCTGTCGATATTGCGAAAATCAACGCTCTATTGGGTCACTTTGAAGCCGTGAAGTAAGTACATATAAATATCCTTCTTCAATAAGGTCATCTATAAGCATTGCTTGAGAACGCAGAGTTGTGATGAGAGCCGATGATGTTTGTTGTGATAAGGTAAAATATGGAGATTTCTGCCAAAGTTCAATCCAATTAGCTAATTGTCGAAAAAAAAGTTGTTTTACCATCATTAAGAATAATCGCATTACCAAGTTTATTTGGGCTAAATCGCTCTTTAGAATTTGAAATAGTCCACCATTTGTGAAAAATTGTAAGAAAACCAGAAATGTCTTTACATTCTGGAAAATAACTCTTGAAACCTGCAATTGTTGTTTCATCAAAAATTGATAGTGCAAGAGAAACGTTTTGCTTTTTGTTACCAGGGTGAAGACTCTGATATGAAATTTTTGGAGCTTTTTGTAAATTGCCTTGAAGTTTCTCATCTTTAGAATGTAGATGATGAAAATCTCCCCAAGTAATATAACCAGCTGGACAATTATTAGAATCATCTTTTATATTAAATGTAAAGGATGGAAAGACAAATTTTTTACAATGTAATAAATTATTTCTGATATTTTTAACAAGATGAACACTATCATAAAATAAGTATATTTTAGAATTTGGACTATCAGGATGATTAATAGAGAAATTTGATTGCTTACCAAATTTGGAACGAAGCAAACTAAATGCACTTACATTCGATTTATGATTATCGGTAACAACACCTCGAATTTTAAAACCAGATAGCGAAAGAGAACTAATAGAATCGGATATTTGATCTGAAAGCCATTTACCACTTATGTTAACTTCAGGTATCGCTTTAATAATGAAAGGAATCGATTTTTTTAAACTATCATAAATGCAACAACTCCTTTGTACAAAGTACCTGTATCATCTGCACCCACATAAATACCACTACAATATTGTGCTTGTTTCTGAAGATAAAATTCATCTACAATTAATATTACATCTTCATGTATTGAACCTTTCTTACGAAGTGTTTTAACAGCCTTAATTGCATCAACTCCACCTTGTTTTATTAAAGAAATTGAAGGTAATGGAAATGATTCTAGTAAAATTTCATATGCTTGTTTAGATGTATATCTTAATAATAAAGCATGTCTAATCATATCAGCAGAATATTGTGGTTGACCCTTGGCTTTATAGTATGTTCGACTATTTATTTCATCAAGAAGTATATTTCTATTAGAAGAAGCGGTATTTTTTATGTACGCTGCAAGATTTTCTAACATACTCAAACTAGTTAATTTAGAATTACGACCTTTACATAACCATGGAGGAAGTGGAACATTATTACCTTTATATTGCAAAGCTACACATAAGCAATAATCAATTTTTATTGATTCAAGAATTGATGGAAAAAATGTTATAGGATCAAATATTAAATTATAATAAACTACACAATTGAGATGTTTTTTAAATTGGAAACCTTCTGGTGAATGTTTAATACTTAGCATGGTCCATTCAGTAACTTTATCATTTTCAGAAAAAGAACTTAGTTCATCTTCTTGAAAAATACGACTTTTAGGAGGTCTTCTCAAAGCAATAAGCTATGGTAATGTGGAAGGACGTTTTAAGCAATCACTGGAGAAAATTTCAGGAATAGGATCTAGATTCCAATTTAACTTGCATTTTTTACCACGGATGATAAACTTTTCATTAAAATGCTTTTCACACAAAACGGAGTTTGGTGAAGGCACCCAATCAGTACGATTAACAAAATGAACCCAATAATTCAGTAACTGATGATTTTTTAACGGAAAATGAAAAGAAGCAATTTTTTTATCTTCTAAAGAACTGTTGTATCCAGTTTTACAACCATATGCAACACACTTGTTAACCATGATATGATTCAGCTTTTTTAGTATTTATTAATTTTCTAAAACAGTTATTATTATTATTATATATATATATATATAATATATATATATATATATATATATATATATATATATATATATATATATATATATATATATATATATATATATATATATATATATAATTGCAAGTTCTACTTATTATGCAAGTTGCTTTTTATTTTGCATAATATGCAAGTTTAAAATTAATAGTTTTATCATTCAACTTGTTGCCTTTTTTTGTGCGAAAATAGGCCTCTTAGAATCGGCCTCTAAAATGTAACATATACGGTCGTATAATATAGTAGGCCATGACTGGAAATTTCAAGACATTTCACAACAATGGATCGAAGAAATACATAGGCAGTATTGATTGAAGAAAGCTTAAAAAACTTTTAAAAAAGAAACTTTTTTATCTGAAAAATGTTTTAACAGGTAGTGGAAACATTTTAGAGATTATTTCGAAACTATTTGAAATAATCTCTGTAAATTACAGAGATTACATTACAGTGTAATAAAATTATTTCTGAAATGTTTTAAATAAATTTTTTCTGAAATGCTATTATCAATATAGGTCTTTATAAAGAATTATCAATGTTTTAAAATTATATTTTTTTGACATAAAAATAAATAAATACTTAACTTTGTAAAAGTGTTAGAACAAATATATATATGTATATATATATATATAATATATATATATATATATATATATATATATATATATATATATATATATATATATATATATATATATATATTATATATATATACATACATATATATTATATATATATATATATATATATAGTATATATATATATATATATATATATATATATATATATATATATATATATATATATATATATATATTATATACTCACACATATTATAGTCTGTTAGGTCAGGTTATAAAGATCACCCTGCTACTGGTAAAATCTAGTCCAGTACAACCATGCCTCATGGTTTTACTACCAAGAGGCATGGTTATATTGATATTGCACATCCTGCTGCTTTGTAGAGTTTGCTTTTATAAGTAAAGGTAGGGGAAGTTAACTCTGATATGAAATACCTGCCTTAGGGCTCTAGAGAAGTTAGAGATGGTATCTCAAAAAAATATAGACTCATATTGAGCATGTTTTAATTACATCTGGATACTGTCTTTTAGAAGTACTTCTTTTGCAAAAACTTTACTAAGACTCTTCTTTATTTATTTGGCTGTCATAGATGTATACTTGTGTTACCAATGTAACACAAGTTTCCTGCTAATGATAATGAACACTGGATTAATAGTAACAGTGCCATAATGAGCATAGATGATGTCTCTACTGGTGCTTTTTTGTATGCAGTTTGGTGAAAGATTACATTAAAGATGAGGCAGGTTTGAATGTCACCTCTCTTCTGTGACAGCTTTTGGCTCAATGTGACTGGTGATTTTTAATCCTCACAGTTGTTTACTACTAATAACTATCACAATGTTGTAGATATTCTTTTGTTGATGAATGGAAACACTTTTACTGAGTATCTAATTTTCATCTTCCTGATTTAATGAGTAGTAAATCTTATTTACAACTTATTGCAAAGTATCTGCTATGGTTGACTCTAAATTGTGCTCACCATTTTAGTTGTGTTTAATAGATAGGATAAAATTTTTATGATATCTATTAAACACAAAGAACTTAAAATATTACTTCGTTTGGTTAATCTTTAAGCAAACAAAGTTTTTATTTCGCAAAAATTTTAATTCCTAATTGTGAGATTTTAGCATGCCAAATTTAAAACTCTTAATTGTGCTCATCATTTTTTACACTTTATTCCATTCTCTACCTTTATAAATCTCTTATTCATCCATCTATGGAAGACAATTGTCACATTTGGACTGGTTCTTCTAATTATTCTCTTTCTCTTCTAGACAAGGTTCAAAAATGTTTGTAAATATCTTCACCAGCTTCCGAGGTTTAGCTCTTGTCCCACCATCATATGATAGCATCTATTTTTCTTTTTTATAGATACTAATATCTTTTTTTATTCCACTAACTGTAACTCAATCTGACAATAGTCGTCATTCAGCAAATTTGTATCCACCTACTGTATCTGTTCCTTCACGCTCTAAAAATCTTTATTCATTTATTATTATTTCTTGTACATTAAAGGAATTCTCTCCTGTTCTCATGTTTTTCTAAATCGTATGATTTGCAATTTTTTAATTTTGTCAACTTTTTTCTTAACTTTTCTTGCTCTTTTACTTTATCTTTTCTTGCTTAGAATTTAATTTTTTAGTTTGTTTTTGTCACTACCAACATTGCAAGCAACACTATTTAATTTAGGAATTTTTTACTTTTTGACCTTTGCCTTTTTTTTTATATTAAGAAACAAAATCTTTTGCAATGTCTTTTTTACACTATTTAATTCCTAAATTAAATAGTGTAAAGACATTGCAAAAGGTTTTATATATATTGCAAAAGGTTTCATTCAAGAACAATCTAAAAAAAAAAATTTTTTTCTTTAAATTGTTCTTTTTAAAAAAAATGAAACAAACGATTACAAATAAAAATTGCATCTCCTTTAGAAGGTCAAAACCTCGAGATACAGTGAGACAAGATTAGAAACTTCTACAAAACAGTTGCTTGATGCAGTTTATGCCTGCCCAAGATGAATACTTTTATAGATATACCATCTCTAGCTTTTACTCAACAAGAGGCCCTTCAGGTTTTAAATCCGTTTTAAATCTGAGTAACATTTCTAACATTCATTTCTTACTTTCATTTCTTACATTCTTCTGAGTAACATTTCTAACATTCATTTCTTACGTTCATTTCTTACATTCTTCTGAGTAACATTTCTAACATTCATTTCTTATTTTCATTTCTTACATTCTTCTGAGTAACATTTCTAACATTCATTTCTTACTTTCATTTCTTACATTCTTCTGAGTAACATTTCTAACATTCATTTCTTACGTTCATTTCTTACATTCTTCTGAATAACATTTCTAACATTCATTTTTTACTTTCATTTCTTACATTCTTCTGAGTAACATTTCTAACATTCATTTCTTACGTTCATTTCTTACATTCTTCTGAATAACATTTCTAACATTCATTTTTTACTTTCATTTCTTACATTCTTCTGAGTAACATTTCTAACATTCATTTCTTACTTTCATTTCTTACATTCTTCTGAGTAACATTTCTAACATTCATTTCTTACTTTCATTTCTTACATTCTTCTGAGTAACATTTCTAACATTCATTTCTTACGTTCATTTTTTACATTCTTCTGAATAACATTTCTAACATTCATTTCTTGCGTTCATTTTTTACATTCTTCTGAGTAACATTTTTAACATTCATTTCTTACTTTCATTTCTTACATTCTTCTGAGTAACATTTCTAACATTCAATTCTTATGTTCATTTCTTACATTCTTCTGAATAACATTTCTAACATTCATTTTTTACTTTCATTTCTTACATTCTTCTGAGTAACATTTCTAACATTCATTTCTTACTTTCATTTCTTAAATTCTTCTGAGTAACATTTCTAACATTCATTTCTTACGTTCATTTTTTACATTCTTCTGAGTAACATTTCTAACATTCATTTCTTACTTTCATTTTTTACATTCTTCTGAGTAACATTTCTAACATTCATTTCTTACGTTCATTTCTTACATTCTTCTGATTAACATTTCTAACATTCATTTTTTACTTTCATTTCTTACATTCTTCTGAGTAACATTTCTAACATTCATTTCTTACGTTCATTTCTTACATTCTTCTGAATAACATTTCTAACATTCATTTCTTACGTTCATTTTTTACATTCTTCTGAATAACATTTCTAACATTCATTTCTTACGTTCATTTCTTACATTCTTCTGAATAACATTTCTAACATTCATTTCTTACGTTCATTTTTTACATTCTTCTGAGTAACATTTCTAACATTCATTTCTTACGTTCATTATGAAATTTCTAACATTCATTTCTTACTTTCATTTCTTACATTCTTCTGAGTAACATTTCTAACATTTATTTCTTACGTTCATTTCTTACATTCTTCTGAGTAACATTTCTAACATTCATTTCTTATTTTCATTACTTACATTCTTCTGAGTAACATTTCTAACATTCATTTCTTACTTTCATTTCTTACATTCTTCTGAGTAACATTTCTAACATTCATTTCTTACGTTCATTTCTTACATTCTTCTGAATAACATTTCTAACATTCATTTTTTACTTTCATTTCTTACATTCTTCTGAGTAACATTTCTAACATTCATTTCTTACGTTCATTTCTTACATTCTTCTGAATAACATTTCTAACATTCATTTTTTACTTTCATTTCTTACATTCTTCTGAGTAACATTTCTAACATTCATTTCTTACTTTCATTTCTTACAATCTTCTGAGTAACATTTCTAACATTCATTTCTTACTTTCATTTCTTACATTCTTCTGAGTAACATTTCTAACATTCATTTCTTACGTTCATTTCTTACATTCTTCTGAATAACATTTCTAACTTTCATTTCTTACGTTCATTTTTTACATTCTTCTGAGTAACATTTCTAACATTCATTTCTTACGTTCATTATGAAATTTTTAACATTCATTTCTTACTTTCATTTCTTACATTCTTCTGAGTAACATTTCTAACATTTATTTCTTACGTTCATTTCTTACATTCTTTTGAGTAACATTTCTAACATTCATTTTTTACTTTCATTTCTTACATTCTTCTGAGTAACATTTCTAACATTCATTTCTTACGTTCATTTCTTACATTCTTTTGAGTAACATTTCTAACATTCATTTCTTACGTTCATTATGAAATTTTTAACAATCATTTCTTACTTTCATTTTTTACATTCTTCTGAGTAACATTTCTAACATTCATTTCTTACGTTCATTTCTTACATTCTTCTGAATAACATTTCTAACATTCATTTTTTACTTTCATTTCTTACATTCTTCTGAGTAACATTTCTAACATTCATTTCTTACTTTCATTTCTTACATTCTTCTGAGTAACATTTCTAACATTCATTTCTTACGTTTATTTCTTACATTCTTCTGAGTAACATTTCTAACATTCATTTCTTACGTTCATTTTTTACATTCTTCTGAGTAACATTTCTAACATTTATTTCTTACGTTTATTATGAAAGCAAATTGAACAAGGCAGCTTGATATGGATCAGATCTTGCCTCTCTTAGTTCTTTAACTTCAAAACTTGAACTTTGATGTTTGCTATGGAGAGATGAGCTGAGCTCTGTACCACCAGGAGTCTGTAATCATTCAGTAATCACTTAGATTCACTTAAAAACAAGTCAACTTCAGCAATATGATATATGTATATATTATTTGTGTATAAGTGTCATTTTATTCACTTTTTTTTTATTATTGGTGTTTTTAAATTTAATCACAGTTTACAAACAGCTTAATTTTATTGTTTTTTAAAATTAATACACAGTTTACAAATCACAGTTTAATTTTATTGGTATTTTAAATTTAATCACAGTTTACAAACAATTTTAAATCGTGTTTCACTGATGTTTGTTAAACAGATATATATTCAAAATTTATATCTATAAAAAAGTATAATTTTGTATGAGGTTAGTTGTTTATATTTCAAACTGGACAACTACAATTGAACACAATTAATGATTTTGTTATGTGTTTATCAAGAGTTTTTTAGAAGATTTTTTAATATTTTTCTTTTAGATTTTTGAAGACTATATTTAAAAATATTTTTAACAATGCAAGATATTCTAAATGAAAAATTTTGCTATTTTAATGCTGCAGAAAAGGCTGTTATACATTACTGCAATACACATTTTCATCTATTTAGAGTTGATTACAAGGAAAAATTTGAAAGTTACAATAAGAAAGTGAAGCAAGAATCATAAATTAAAAATCAACCTTTAGATTCAATATATGCATGCAGGTTTACATTTACATTTATGTTTTTTTACTATTTTTGTTTACAAACTTTGTGGTGTATTTATATCTATTTATTACTATATATGGATTTCCTTTTAAAAAAAGACTTAAAAATAATCATAAAAGAATGTTTTTATTTACAATTACAATTAATACCTTTTAAAAAATAGTGTTATTCATGTATTTTTCATGTTTACAGATGGACATGCAAACATTTTGGCCACCGAAAACCTTATCTTATGAAGAAAAAACAAGGTAAGCGCAATAATAAGGCAATACTTCCATGTGGCTGCAAAATGTTTATTTATGTTTCATATGACAACTAACGACAATGTTATTGTGTTAAAAGATTGTTTCTTGAACACAACCATCCATATGGTATAGAAGAATTTTCTATGTATAGTTCACAGCGTCAACCAAAAGGATTGTTAGAACAACAGACATTGATGTTGATTGAACATGGGGCAAATACAGCACTTGTGACAGATAGTCTTAATAGAAGCGGTTTGAAAACTAAACCTAGAGATATTTACAAAATAAAACAAAAGCTTAAATTCAAAGGTTAGTTGTTTTTGTATATACAGTGGTGAGAAAGATATTAGAATCACATGTTTTTTGTCTGTTTTAGCAATTGTCATGATATATTTACTTTATTCAACAGAGTAAATCTGGTTTGAGTTCCTTTTTAGTTTAATAAAACTATTTTAAAAATGCTGGTGGAAAACAATTTGATTATTCTTTGAGTTAGAAAATAATTTCATGTAAAGTTGATGAGTATCGTATTGTTGTTACAATTATACATATAATATATAATCTCATGCTTCCGTTATTGTTGTTTTATGAAAAAAATAAAAATGGGCACTTCTGATTTTATAATATTAAGTAATGTAGCATGTCTAACCCTTTTTTATTTTATTTTAATTTTTTTAGTATTTAATATAAATTTTTATGTACTTTTGCAGGGAAAAGGTGGAGATCCGAGTCCATGAAAGAAAGAGAAAGTGGAAGCTTTTTTAAAACTGGGGATTTTGACACAGAGGGAACTCAGTGAATAATTAGGCTTGATTCAAAAGGCACTCTAAACTGTAAAGCAGAGGCTAGAATTAAGAGGCCCGGCTAATTTTAAAACTTTCCACATCTGAGAAAAAATTATCACACATGCCAAAAGAACAACAATTCAAAAAAGTTTCTGTGAGCTATTTTGTTGTCACCTCATCCAGGCTGGCTACATTATTTTTTAATGGAGTAAAACACTTCTAAATATAATTTTTGCTTATAGACATATAATAAATTTAAAATGAATCAAAATCTAACAAAAAATTATGTAGATAATTAAGGTGACCAACTATTCTCATTTACTGAGTTTTGTACTCTTTTTTTACAAACTGTACTTTTTTCAAATCCTTTACTCTGAAAGTACTCATTTGTATAATTTGTACTCATTTGTATTTCTAAAACATTTTAAATTATTTCATTTCAATTTTATTAATTAAATATTTAAAATTATTTTGACAGTGATTTGAATTTCATGCGCGCATACTGCTTGCCGTTTCCGGCACGTCAGAGAACAGGGCAAACACCAGACACAAGTTTGACAGTGATTTAAATTTTACACGCACATATGGCTGTCTTTTTCAGCACAATTGAGAGGTCGTATTACGCACCTGGAGAGATAGATAGATACTACAGACCTCTTTTTTCACCAACGTCAAAATTACATTTGTGAAAAAGATGGATCCAACATTTGTGTATGTAATCCCCAGGCTGATCTTTGATGTGCAGTATGTACGGCATGCTTGACAGTCTTGACGCATGCGTAGTATGTACAGCAAAGTTTTTTTATCTATTTATTTAATTAAATAAAAGGATAAAAAAAACCTTACTGTAAATACTACGCATGCGCTTATGGTTAATTAACCATAAAATCAAAAATTACAAACTTTATTACAATTTACAAATTTATGTTTGGTGTCTCATATTAAAAACTAGTCAATGGAGCGACACCTTAATAAAATAAACAAACAAAATAAAAAAATATTAAAACAAAGAAATAATAAAGAAAGTAAACTACATTAAGACAAGTAATAAAAAAAGAAGTATAAGCAACAATAATATTAAAACTATATACAATATTAAAAGCTATATTAAAGCCTATAAACTGACCGCTTTGGAAGATTCCAATCCCGGAATAAAAAATGAATTTTTAAAAGAAGTTAAAAATTTTTATAAAATTTGCTATGAATATATCGAAGAATGGATAACGAACTTTAGAGCATTGAATTGTTTCAAATGGACCTTTATAATTAGTAAAATTGAATGAAAAGAAGTTTCTTCAGCAGTGAAATTTGTAACGAAGGAAGTAAAAGATATTGTTATTAATGACAATTTTCTCTTTGAAGAAACTCAGAGTAAATTTATATTTAAACGAAGAAAAATTGAAGAAATGGAACAATGAGAAAATAGAACTTGACAAAAGATGGGTAGAAATCTTTTGGCATTTTAGAGTAGAACATATCCCACATAAAAATTTAAAAGCTTTAATAGAAATTTCTTTATGTTATCCAGGCGCTAATGCTGCTGTTGAAAAGGTATTTTCACTAAGGAATGATTATTGGAGCAGTGAGAAGTTGCAACTTTCTGTAAAAACATTATCTGCCGTCTTAACAGTCAAATTTAATCATAGTCAATAGAATATAACTATGGTCTGGAAGTCCATTGTTTTATGTTATTGTTCGCGTTTATTTGTGTCACGTGATCTAAGAGTGTGCAAAACAAAGTTCAAATAAACATACCAAGTTCAAACAAACCAACAAATTTCATATAAATAAAGTTAACACAGTTTTATTTAAAGCTACAATCAAGTTATGCCTGGCAGGAATTGTGCTTTTCCAACTTGTACAGTTTCTTATACAAGTAAGCACAGCTTTATGAGCAGCTTCCGAATTCCAACAAGAAAGTGTGAGTCTGACTGGAAAAATGATATCGTTAAAGTTTTAAATAAATACCGTCAAATAGATAAGTCATTACAGGAGAGGATTGATGCTGGTCGTGTTTATATATGTGAACGTCATTTTAAACCTGAAGATATTGAGTTGACAAGTAATTTTATTTTTAATTCGAATGTTGGTTATCGCAATATAATGTTGCTTTTACAAAACGTTAGTATTGGGCTATATATATATATATATATATATACATATATATATATATATATATATATATATATATATATACATATATATATATTTATATATATATATATATATATATATATATATATATATATATATATATGTATATATATATATGTATATATATATATGTATATATATATATATGTATATATATATATGTATGTATGTATGGTATGTATATATGTATTTAAGTAATTAAGTATGCACCTTTTGATTCTTAATTACCCTCTGCAAAATGCCTGAGGCTTGTAATATATTTGCAAGGTAAACAGCTAAATGTTTCTAGTTACTGTATGAATCATTAGTTGGGCTATGTGAGAATAACACAACCCAAAGGTTCCTTAGGCAATATATATATATAAATATATGTATATATATATATATATATATATATATATATATATATATATATATATATATATATATATATATATATATATATATATATATATATATATATATATATATATATAACTGTTTGTATATGTATATATATATTTATAACTGTTTGTAAATGTCCCTCACTATTGTATATATATATGTGTGTGTGTGTGCGTGCAGCTTTTAAAGACAAAATATATTGATTAATATACATTTATAGAATCTGGTCGCAAAACATTGAAACTTGGTTCAGTTCCAACATTGAATTTACCTGTGAAATCACATGAAACATTCACAGCTGAGCGAAGAAAACTTGAAAAAGTTTGTATTAATAAACCGAAAACCAAAAAAGCTGTTTGTTACAAGCACTGGGAAGACTTTGTGTCTCGTGCAACAAAATTAAAGAATGTATATAACTGGCAGGTTACAATTGACGATAACAAGCAAATTGCTCAGTTTAAAAATTTTGAGATACCATTTTCTCTACCGAAGTGCAAAGTGATTGTAAATGATTCTTTGGAATTTACATGTTTGGTGTTTGGTTGGAAACTTCCAGATGATCATATAATTTACAAAGTTTTTAAACGAAGTATGACAAATGTATTGATACAGAACTTACTGCAAAAAATATCATTGCTCAATGTTTGCGAAGGAATTGATCAAGAAATAATAAATTCCAGCGTATTGAATCATGTTATACCTTTTGATTACGACCTTGATACAATATCTCCTATGCAATATAAAGAGTTAAAAAGACATAAAGATTGTAGGGTTTTACATGAAGAAAGTGAATGTGATATTTGTAAAAAAGTTAAAATATTAATAAAAAAACAATTTAAATCTAAAATAAAGATTGATAACACTGCAGCAAAGTTAAAAGCTCCTCTTACAAAAACATCAAAGAAAAGAATTGTTCTTGCATTACAACAAGAACGAGTTAAAACCAAAAAATTAAAAGAAAAAATTTATCGAATGAGAAAAGAAATTGATGCAAAGGGTGTGGAACTCAACAAAGATTTTATTAATGATATAAATCACATTATGGATTCCAACAACCAGAATATGACTCCATTTATGAAATTATTCTGGGAAGAGCAAAAAAAAGCTTCTACTAATCAGAAGAGTTTAAAATATCATCCTATGATTATCAGATTCTGCTTATCCCTTTTCATGAAATCAGCATCAGCATATGATGAACTTAGGAATTCCATGATACTCACTCTGCCAAGTCGGAAGACTCTTAGTGATTATAAAAATGCAATACGTCCATCAGTCGGGTTCAATCCTAATGTAATTGAAGAACTCAAACTGATCACTAACAACTTAAATGATGTTCAAAGATTTATAGTACTCTCTTTTGATGAAATCAAAATTAGTGAAAATTTAGTGTATGACAAGCACTCAAATGAGCTTATTGGCTTTGTTGATCTTGGAGATCCGCATCTAAATTATAGCACTTTCAAAGACATTGATGACCTTGCTTCTCACTGCTTAGTTTACTATATTAGAGGTGTTGCTTCCGATTTAAAGTTTGCTTTGGCATATTTTGCTAGTAAAGGTGTTACTGCAAGTCAAATTATGTCTACTTTTTGGAAAGCAGTGTCTGTGTTGGAATTAGAGTGTGCTCTTAAAGTAATTGCTGCTGTGTCTGATGGTGCTTCTCCAAATCGACTGTTCTACAAAATGCACAAAGGGATGGATAACATTGAATCATTTGTTGTGTACCGTTCAAAAAATATATTTGCAGACCGCTACATATATATTTTTTTCTGATGCACCACATCTTATAAAAACATTTAGAAATTCATTGCATCATTCTGGAGATAGTGAAAATCATACACGTAATTTATGGAATGAACAAAAAGTTATATGGAGTTATTTCGTGAAATTAGTGAATGATGATATTTTCAGAGATTTAAAGTTGCTGCCTAAATTGACCTTAGAGCATGTTCAATTAAATTCTTTTTCTGTTATGAATGTTCGATTAGCAGCTCAAATTCTTAGCAAAAGCGTTTCAAATGTCTTACGCTTAAAGTATCCCACAGAAACCCATGTAACAGCACAGATATGTGAATTAATGGATAAATTTTTTGATTGTACGATTACTCGAAATCAAAAGGAAGGCATTCTGAAAAGAAAAGAATTTTTGTTGCCCTACCGCAATGTTAACGATGCTCGCTTTGATTGGCTCAAGAACACTTTTCTAAAATACTTTGAAACTTGGCAAGAAAATATTAAAAATAGAACTGGGAATTTCCATCGGGGTGAACGTGAAAAAATGTTTATTTCATTACAAACATACGAAGGTCTCCATATAACTGTGAATTCTTTAATTGAAGTTACCAAGTTTTTATTAACTAGCGGAATACCTTTCGTATTGACTGAACGTTTTACCCAAGATGTCCTGGAGGAATACTTTGGGAGGCATCGCAGCCTTGGTCGCCGAAATGATAACCCTACCCTCATTCAGTTGGGATACCAATCAAATGCTATCAGAATGCAACGATCTGTAGCACCTGTTACTGGAAATACCATAGGAGCTCATATACAAAAGCGTAAAGTATCGTGGAAAATCGCTTCTGATGAACCATTAGGAAAAAGGTGTAAGTGCAAGAAAAAAAAAACAACAGAATCTGAGAACATATTAAAATAATTGATGATATATTTTTAAATACATAATTTTATTAATAAATAAATACATAACAAGTGGCATATACCATGCTTGTTACTTATTGGATTGTTTTTTAAGAGTTTTACGAAGACCACCCTTATTATTTTTTTGTTTCAATTTTAGTTTATATTTGGTGGTAATGTCTTTAGCCAAAGAAAATGCTCGCACTCGAAAATAAAGTTTGACCATATTTTCTAAAAGGTTTTTACTAACATCATTATCAATGTCAACTCCGCATCCTGTTAAGATAGAGTTATAAAAGGTCACTACTTCTGTATCTTTCAGTAGTTCCATAGTCATCCTGTTAATATCAATTTCTTGCAAATGATTAATATTTGTTTCATTTTGAAATTGAATTTCAGCTTTTACAAATATTTGCTGGCATTCATTATTAACAGCTGTTAGTCCACCACGATTTTGTGCCTCAATCAATTCCTGATCTGTAGAATTTTTGCTAATAGCGTTATTTAATATTTTTATTATATCTTGATTTTCATTGGATTTATAATTCAGGCTATTTTTCGATTTCTTAATGAACTTTCTGACAACATACCCAGCCAGATATTGCAAGGCACCAATTTCATCATTTGTTATATTTTTTATTTGTTTTGCTTCCTTGTTGGGCATTCTTTTGAAGTATGCAAGCACCTTGTCAGCCAGTTGTGTTGCTAAAAGAGTACTATTGGGTTTTCCTAATTCAGGAAAGTAAACATCTGCATTGATTACTATTTTATTATAAAAGCTGGAATAATAACTCTCTGCATTGTTTGTATTAATCAAAATGTCATAAATCTTTTTTACATCTGCGTAAAGTGCTTCTGTTAATATGAAGTTATAACACTTGAAACATTCTCGTCGAGTTAAGTTGTAATAGTTATCCTCAGATAGATTTTTTTGTGACTCCAGAACTAAATCACTTAGTATTATGCTACTCATTGTATTTCTACTTGTATCAAAGGTCTCTTTTAGTTGTAAATGTTTACAGTTTCGGTGACGAGTAAGTCCCCCTTTTGATTTACAAATGTTCCCACAGTCGTCGCACTTAAAACTGCCTGGTGTTGACTCCTATAAGAAAAGAAATCTATAGTAATGTATATTTACATAGCTTATTTTTTTAATTAAATATAGTTCTTGCATAAATTTGCTTACCTCTCCAACATCTACAATATTTGCAATAATAAATTCTTCATCTAAAAGACCTTCATCCTGAATATCTATCAATAAATC
>NC_061163.1:20226056-20243556 GCF_022113875.1 Hydra vulgaris | reverse complement strand
CATGTTTATAATAAGAGATTTTATGTTTTTTTTTGAGATAAAAACAGATTTTTATCTCAAACAGCCTATTTTATAATAATCTAATAATAATCTCTTTTTTTTTTTAAAGGTTATTAAAGTGATCCGAGAAGTTCTTACAGTTTTACTGCAGAGCACTGCGGAACTAGGAAAACGGTCTTATCACAGTACACAGCATTTAACTATGAATTTTTATGAATTGTTCAGGCCTCCTTCCTTACCAATGTCGTTTATTGGGTTGGAGACGGTGTCGAACCTCGGACCTCTTGGTTCTGAGCCAAAACTCTAAACACTGCGTCACGCAGCGGTGGCGCAGTGGTTATCTCATATATCGAGTACGCAATACCTATCTAATAACAATCTCACGTAATCCAAGCATGGTTACCATACCAACAGAGAGACAGATACTCTAGCTAAAAAATACATAGATGCTCCGAATCCGAACTGCAAAAACCATTTACCATTGAAGAGACGAGCAGCGAAGAGTCGATTTAGGCCTCAGGACACTTAAAGAAAAAGAAAATGTGATTTAATTTAGATATTCAAATTTATGCACGAAATTGACTAAATAAACTTGTACGTACTATTGAGCCGTCCGACAGCATTAACAATATGCGAGATCATAATCAACAACTAGCGCAGGAAAGAGTAAATAATTACATGCATAGAGAGAATTTTTTTATGAATTGTATTGGGTCCTATTAGAATACCGTGTTGCAAACAAATAACGATGCAACTTCGGTTAATGCATTAAAAAATTTTTTATTCAGTTGAACAATCGATAACATAATCAACTCCTTATAATATGTTCTTAAGGTCCCCCTAGTCAAAAAATCCTATAGAATCCTATAAAACAAAACCTCAGATTTAAACCCCATTAAATTAAAACACAAGTTAAAAATTGTTTATAATTATTAAAATTGAATTTTTTTTTTGTTTGAAAATCCTTTAGGTCCTATAGGACTTTTTTAGCTAGAGTGGTATTTGTGTAACAGATATGCACAATTATCGATGACTGTCAGTATAGATGTATGTATTTATATGTATATATATACATACATGTATATATATATATATATATATATATATATATATATATATATATATATATATATATATATATTATATATATATATGTATATATATATATATATGTATATATATGTATATATATATATATATATATATATATATATATATATATATATATATATATATATATGTATATATATATATATGTATATATATGTATACATATATATATATATATATTTGTATATATATATATATATATATATATATATATATATATATATATATATATATATGTATATATATATATATATATATATATATATATATATATATATATGTATATATATATGTATATATATATGTATACATATATATATATATATATATATATATATATATATATATATATATATATATATATATATATATATATATATATATATATATATGTATATATATATATATATATATATATATATATATATATATATATATATATATATATATATATATATATATATATATATATATATATATATATATATATATGCAGGCTGTATGAGAGGGGGTGCAGTCGATGCGCCCCACCAGGGCCCATAAGATTCAGCCCATGAATAATATATATGTATATATATATATATATTTTTTAAATTTTAACAAAGTTTTTTTTGAATGTGATTTACGTAAAGGGTTTTGATGGTTTGAACTCTGATTAGTTTAAATCGTCTTTTGACGTAATTTTTTTTTCCTTCTAAATATTTCGGTTTTATAAATGCGATTTAATCGTAAGTTACTAATAGAAAGAAAGAAATTACACCGCTTATACCACCAAATATAAAACTTGTCATTGGTTAGTCTTCGCTAACGCTATTTATTCTAACTTAAAAGCAAAGTTAAATCGTATTAAATTTAAAAAATAATTTTACAAAATGTGGGAATGTAAAATGAATTAAGTAAATATAAATTTTTACTTTTTTTCTTTAAGATTTTAAATAATGTTATTATTATAAAATTTTATTATTATCATTAATAATGGTTTATCGATTTAATACGCAATATTAAATTACCGTAAACCGGGGTAACTTTGTATCAATTTTGATGATGAAGATAACTTTAAGAAAAAAAATAACATTTTCCCAAAACTATTTTGATGCTCAAAGTTATGTCATTTAATTAGTAAAATGGTGTATTTATTGTATTCCCAAGATTTTATGGAATTAATGAGGTGGTCAATGTTACCCGGCAATGGGGTAACTTTGACATAGTAAATTGTTTTTTAGCACCGGATGTAAATGAAGTGTTATTAACAAGATTTAATGTAATTTAAACTTACAGTTCGCAATTATTTCAAAAAGGGGTACTTAAAATATATCAAGAAATTAAAAAGGAGACAATAAAAACAAATATAAACAGTATTAAAGAAACATATTAGCTAAAATAATTTGATTTTCTTTTATTATTTTTTAAACAAATGATTAAAAAAAGTTACTGATTTTTTTTTATTAAATGTCAGAAAAAGCAAAAAATAAGAGAGTACTAAAGAATAAACAAACAATTTGTAACATAAACTCTGTTTTTTTTTTTTTTTTTTTAATTTAGACATCTCTTCAGTAGCTGTTTCTGATTCACTATCGTTTTCTACAGAAATAGATTTTCATGGTTCAATTTTAAGTCTTTTTTTGGATATATATATTTTTTGTTTATTTTTACTTTGTGTAACATCTTTCTTATCACTACCTTTTTTTTCCCATTTAATATGTCTAAAAGGCTTTGGTCTAAAGCTTTACGAGGACTCAAGACGTTTTCACTTGGTAATTTGATATACACAGCATTAGGATTAAACGGCACCAAACCACAAGCTTTAAAACCGAGTATATTTTTTCTCGAGCATGTATTAATGAATGTCATTAAATCATTCAGCAACTTAGAGAAATCTTCTTTTGGTAACATTGCAAATTTTTTACCACGTGAAGTAAGTTTCCAATTCAGAAGTATAGTTCTCCATGCTTTTTTTAATGGTGCAAAGAATGCAACATCAAGAGATTGAAGCAAGTGGGTTGAATTAGGCAGAAGGCATATGAATCTAATGTTATGTTTTTCACAAGAATGAATAATTTTATGACTTAAATGGGAAGAGGGATTGTCACCTATTAATATTAATTTTTCCCAGTTTGTTTCTTAATGCATGGCAATAATGTTCTAAAAAACCAATCCTCAAAAGTAACTTCATCAAACCAGCCAGATTGGGTTCTATTAAAACGAGAATTTTTGGGACCGTGTTTTATCCATAAATCGTATAAATGTGTGCTTTTAAAAACTGTGCATGGTGGAAGAATTTCTCCAACACCATTTCCACAATACATTACAGAGAAACAAGCCTTACTGCTATTCATTATCCTCTCAGGGTACTTAGTTCCACGTTTCATTACAACTTTTTTATTTCCAGGATCATCACGTAAATTTGCTTCATCATAATTCCAAATGTTACAAGGTGGAATCCCTTCAAGCTCAAGTCTAATATTGTCAAAATAAATTTTTAATTGTTCTTTGTTTATAGCTGCACGTTTTCTTTTAATATTTGATGCAATTTTATGGGTTAACTGTGAACGTTTCATAAAACTTGAAACCCAATCATCACCAGGAAGATTGTTTTTAAATATTTTTACAGTACGTTTTTGCGATTTTAAATAACCAGCTACTAACATTTTAACATCAAGTTTATTTAATGGAAATCCCCAATCGCACATAACTTTGATTCTAGATGAAAACAACTGCTCCTCATCATAAGTAAATATGGTTGGTGCACCAATGCATTTTTATGCTTTGACTTCATCTTATTATGTATAGTACTTCTTGGTATACTAAACCTTTTTGAGGCTTGACGAATAGACATACCTTCATTAATTGCACCCATACACTCTTTCAAAAGAATGGTATTAGAACAAGTATTGTATGCACATTTACCAACACTATGCTTGTTATATTTACGAGGCATTATGCTTTAAACAAAAGTAAATATAAACAACACAAGCAAACTGCAATGTAGTAATTTATTAAACTATTATATAATTTTATTAAATTGCAATATTGATTTAGCAACAACAACAACAAATAGTTTAACAAGAAAACATACTTTTTTTAAAATCCAAAATACATTCATGCAAAATCTGTTTTTTAAAAAAAATCATTTGGATAACATGCTTCAAAATAATATTTTAGTTATAATAAATAACGATCAGACTACTTTAAAATGAATATTATTTACTTGGCAAAAGTTACCCCAAAAGATTATAAACCTACGGGATAACTTTGACCACCCAGTAAAAAAAACCAGAATGTTGTTACTTGAGCCAAAAACTTTCTGCTTAATTTTATCTGAACGTTTGTCTTTAAAAAAGAAAAAAAATGAATTGTTTGCTATCATTTTTATCTTCGCCCAGACAACATACTGTTTTACAGTTTTTGATTGTGTTTGACCAAGATATAGTTTTCATTTTTTTTTACTTATAGTAAAGAGCATTTGCAACAAACCTCAGATCAAAATTTAAGCAAGATAGATTGCATTTACAAATAAAACAAAAATTGTAAAACTATCTTAACTGTTTAAAAGCTAGAGATGTTTAATTAAAATTTTTTAAAATGGCCAAAGTTACCCCGCTGGCCAAAGTTACCCCAAAGTTAAGGTTTACGGTATTTTATTTTCAATCTTTTGAATTGTTTTTTTTTTTTTGAACTATTTCTTACTTTGTTGATTTCTATGTTTTTAATCCTTTAATGGTTGATGCAAATTTAAAAAAAAAAATATTTTTTATAATTTATTAGAGAAAAATAATTTTTTCATATTTTTTTTTGGTTTATCAATTTGATATTTTTAGGATTCTGCGAACAAGAAATATCCAAAGCATAAATCGGGAGCACAAAAATGAAAAGAAAAAAAGAAACGCATATACAATGAAAGAAAAGGAATACAGCTTGCTTGTATGGAGCAAGCATAAAGTTTCTTTATATTGTTTTCCTTGCCAGTTATTTTGGAACAGTGTCTTTTCCAAGCTAAGTATTGCTTAAAAATCTGCATTAACTACAGCTGAAGGCTTGGCAGCGAGTTCGAACTGACGAAAGTTATTTAACAGGACTCTAGATCATGAAAAAAGTAATTGGCATAGATAATTCTATCTAACATGACGTGAACGTTGAAAAACGTGATCAACTTTTTCAATACAACAAGATATTTATAATTTTATTAAATCATCATTTAAAGTGAAATCAGAAAAATAATATTAAATTTTGAAAAGAATTATTGATGATATTCTTTTCTTAGGAAAACGTAGCCTTGCTTAGTCTTGCTTAGCCTTGCTTAGCCTTGCTTATCCTTGCTTAGCCTTGCTTATCCTTGCTTAGCCTTGCTTATCCTTGCTTAGCCTTGCTTAGCCTTGCTTAGCCTTGCTCAGCCTTGCTTAGCCTTGCTTTTTAGGAATCTTTGCAACGCTTTGGTGACTCAAATAATGGAAACTTTTTAGGTCTGATAGAGTTACTTTCTATCTGACACACTATTCAAAAGGAAAACGCTCTAAAAGCAGCTGAGTCACGAAAAAAGGGGGAAAGATTGCAAGTATATTGCAAGTACTTCTCACCTGATTCCATTTACTTTACGTTACCTAGTTCGCCTCGAATATGAAATTGTGGAAAGATTTTAGAAATTTGTAGATTGTAGTGACAAAAATGGTTCTGAAATTGCTTAAATGATTACAAAAGCGAAAGTAATATTCCACTTGCTGATTGTTTGGCTCAAAACTATGACAATGCACCAAATATATCAAGCAAGTACAAGGAAACAAAAGCTATAATAAAAGAACAGTGTCCTACTGCTGTGTTTTCCTCTTGTGGCAGCCGCATATTTAACTTATGTGGTAATGATGCTGCAAACGATGTACACCTTATTCAGTTGAAGTCCAAAAAGGTGGGAAATATTATCTAGGCTTTTTTTTTGTTTTTTTTGTTTTTGTTTTTTTTTATTACATTTTAAATAAGCATTTCTTTACAATATGTAAAATACAAATATGTAATAATAAAAAAAATATATATAATGATCGTTATTAAATAAATAAAAGAACGCGGGGACTCGCAGATACGGTCTTGTCGAGTACCGCTAAGAAATATTCGTGTTAAAATTGTTAAGATATTTACAAGATAAAAAAAAAAGTTAACGAAGTAAGAAACTTAAAATATTCCGTTACAAATACAAGATACATAATTACATATTACAGTTGTCAATGATACATATATGATTTTTATAAATTCATGTTTTAATAGAGAGCAAACATGCCTCCAACCACTTTTTAGTTTTGCAATTTGACCCAAAAATTGTCATAGATCATTGGATTCGTTAGATTTAGTAGATTTAGGTTTGATATTTCACCAAAATCATAAAATTCCTATTAGCAAAATATTTACGTTTTAGGGGCCAAATGGGCCCAATTCCGGATTTTTTTCCAAAACTTTTAGAACTTTTTTTTAATAAATTTATTTTTAATAAATTTATATAACAAATTTATCAATTCTGCAAAAGTTTTAGGCATTTAAAGTGTGAAAATGAGACATAAATAGAATATATCGTTTGGATATGGCTGTCATGAATATGTCATTTGTAAAATACAAACCCATGTATATTACATATATGTATATAAGCACATATCTAATGTTTTATATTATTAAGATTCTGTTTATTAATAAACTTAACTTTTGTGATATAAAAAAGTTATAGTTAAGTAAAGTTAAAACATAAAGATATTTTCTGGAGCATTTGTAATACTACAAGGTTTTTTCCGTTAAAACTGAAAACAGCTCTTTTTTAAATGTCCCGAAAAGAAGCTGTTGCTTTTGGAAAATTTGAATCTACTCCAAGATTCATTAACATGTTAATATGTTAACAAAGCTGTCATGAATTGCTTCAACAGCTTGTTCAGAGTAGCAGCCTAATCCACGCCCTCTTACTGCACAAAGAGTACCTATATGTTTTAAAATAAAATAAAATCTTTATATTTTGAACTCTGAGGTTATTTATATGTGGTGATTGTAGTTTTTTCTTCATGATTATTTTTCTCAAGTTCTAAACCTTCGCTCTCACAATCTGACAGTAGGTTCAAACAGATTTAAAATAGGAATTTTTATAAAATGTTGTACCATTTTTTTTTTTTTTTTCATTAAATCATAACTCTCATAAACTTATTTAGGATGAAATTATTTACTTTCCTTCATCAATACCAAGTTTAACTGTTTGATTGCTTAAGTTCTCACAATAAGCAGCTTTACAAACTCCTCAATATTGGCGCACTTAATAAAAGGGACATTTTCCTTTACTTTTAAATTACCTTTTTTAACATCAAATTCTTGATAATCCATTATAAAGAAGTTCTTTTTGTAGGTTTGCTTTTATGCAAGTTTTCCCTTTAATTAATGTTTTATTGAAAACTAGCTGTATACCCGTGCTGCGCACGTGATACAGCTAGTATTCAATAAAATCAAAATTTTTACTATAAAATTTCTAAGCAATTATTTCTAATTTTTTTGGTTTAGTGGTTTTTGTTTTAAATTTTGCGTCAAATTATCTCATTTTAATATACTCGGTGTATCAACCATACTGCAGCCGTTTTTCAAAACGCCCTAAGGTTAAAAATATCATTTTTGACTTTTTTACAAAATAAGCTAATTTATATGTCTACAAACCATGGCCCTCTATACTGAAGGCCTATTCATCGCGCAACCGTAAACCGTGACTGGGGGCTTATTATTTTTACGGATTATCAACAACTCAGCTATAAAATTATATTTAGGAGTCAAAAGTGTGTGTGTGTATATATATATATATATATATATATATATATATATATATATATATATATATATATATATATATATATATATATATATATATATATATATATATACACAGGCTTCAGCAGGAAGCGAGAGCTTTAGCTATTGCTGACACTCCCCTGAAACGGTTTAATTTTAATTTGCAAAAGTATATATATATATATATATATATATATATATATAATATATATATATATATATATATATATATATATATATATATATATATTACATGGTTTAATCCTCCTTACAGTAAAAATGTGGTAACAAAAATTGCACACCTTTTCTTAAATTTAATTGACTTGCATTTTCCATTAGATCATAAGCTCCGCAAAATATTCAACAGAAACACAATAAAAATTAGTAACAGCTGCATCCCAAATATTCGATCAATTATTAATTCACACAATGAACAAATTTTGCGCAATAAACCCACCGCTATTGATATAAATTGCAACTGCATTAAAAAAACCATATGCCCATTTTTTGATAGACATTAACCAATATCTATCAAAAAACGTTGTATTTAAAGCCACTTTACAATCACTTAATCTCAGTCTTACAGAAAAATCCTAGATCAGAATTTGTGAAAATACAATCATTTAATGCAACCAGGTATAGGATGATACGGAACTTTCCAAGGAAATCTGGAAACATAAAGATGCAGGTAACATGCCTATAGTTAAGTGGAATATAATTAAAAGATGCCAATCTTATAATCCATCTGCAAAAAAGTGTAACCTTTGCATCAGTGAAAAATATTTTATTACGACTTTTGATAGTCGATTGCTACTTAACAAAAAAAGTAAACTAGTTTCTGCTTTTAGGCATAGCCAACCTTGAATACTTTCAGGTCGACATTGCGGAATGCCGACCCTTATTCTGAGGGTTGTATTTAAGTTATGGGACATTTAAATTTTTACTAATTTGTTTTTTAACTTTTTGCCTCACTCTACGTCATTTTTTCAACTGGAGATTTTCTTCAAAAATTTTTCTAAAATTATAAGGCTGGGCATGGCTATGCCTAAACTTTTTTTTACGGTGTATCAGGTAACATCTTTATTATTGAATAAAGATTATTGAATCCTTCCTTTCCACTTGTAGTATAAAGTTTGCCCTCGATGGACAGCACTCTTCTTATTCTGTAACCTCGGGGGTTCCTCAAGGTTTAATCCTATATAATTCATTATTTTATTAAGTAGATATCTTTAAATTCTGTTTTTGCTATTTTTTCTGATCTGTTTAAACTGTTATTAATTCTTTTATATTTTTATTAAAAGAATAATATATTTAATTCAAGTTTTATTTTTTTATATTTTTTTTTAGTTTGACATTTAAGTTCTGCCCTACTTCATTATTTATGATTAGTTTGACTACTGCTGAAGTATGATTTTAATTTAGTAAATTTTTATGAACTGAAATTTACTTTATTGATCATTAGCCAGCAGTTTTGGTAATAAAATTGAATTCAATACCGTCAAGGTAAGAGTAACTTTGTTTTTTTGTAACACCATGAAACAGTTTTTTATGATTATTATCATGTCATTTGCAAATTTGTGTATGTTGTATTTGCAAAGTATGTTGTATTTGCAAAGTATGTTGTATTTGTCTTGGTATCAATAGATTTTGTTATACTTACAGCAAAATTTAGGTCATAATAATTTTTTTTTAGGATTTTAAATGTCATCTTTTAATAACACTACTCTCAGTAAGAATGGAATATTAAACTAAAACCAAGATGTCCATAAGAGTTAGGTAAAGTAAACAAAACAGCGTCAAGTGTAATTAGGGATTGCAATCCCGGGCATTAATTACGATCCCGGGATTTCGGGATTGAAGTAAATAAAATCTCGGGATCCCGGGATTTTATATAATGTGAGTTATTTGCTAAAAAACAGAACTTAATACTGCATATATGAATATACTTTTTGATGTTATCAATTCTTTATTTAATTTCATTATGTTTTAATGACTTACATTAATTTTCTACGGCGCCTTAAATTGTTTTAATTGTGTAACAGGCAGCAGGTGTATATAAAGATCTTAAAATAATGCAGAAATATATATACGGTACCTTCCATATTATGTTTTAAGATTACAGACTTTACAGAATAACCTTCATCAAATAATTGGATATGTAAATAACATTTGAACATTTAAAGTGTATTTGACTAAAGTAACTAAACAATCAAAATTTCAAAATAAATTTTGTAAGCATAAATTTTCTTAAATTTGGGTACCGATGTAGCTGCTGTAGCAACAAGCTACTTTGTAAAAAATAACATAATAAGTTGTTTGTTAATATTGAGAGACAAAAAGTAAAGAAAATCTTTATTTTATATTTATAAATAAATAGTAGCTAAATAATAAATGTAAAACAAAAAAACAATCCATATTAAATGCATATTTTATTTACAAACTTTCTTTTTTTGTCTGAAAATATGCCCAGAGCAATAGTAGAGCATTTAAGGTTTTTTAGCCTACTCCTTATTTTACTTCCCAAATACCCAGCTGCAGAAAATGCCCGCTCAGGTTCGATGCTCGTCGGTGGAATAGATAACAAATATAAGACCCAAATTCCAGTGCTTATTTGGGATATGTACATTAATATTTATGTATCTTTTATTTGTTGTAGAGGTCCATTCATCAAAGCTCAGAAAAAATCGTGTTCGCAAAGCTTTATATTGATAAATTTCTTTGGAAATTAACTCTCTAATATTTAAGCTGTAACTCACCACTATCCTTTTAATTGAGTTTGCTGACTTGGGCAAATTTTCGAAACCACTGGTAATCAGTAATTGTCTTAAATCTTTTGATGTTATAAATACATTAAATGTTAGCCCATCTAAAGCTGTCATTCGAGCCAGTGTTTCGTCTAAGGTTTTTTTTTTTCGGATGCAAAGTAACTCGTTATTCTTCGTTTCGTAGGAGGCTTCTCGTCGGTTCTGGCATCATTCAACTGTTGACTCGAACTAGGTAAATTTTTGTCGGCTGAAGTTACTTTCAAATTATGCTTAGTTGATTAGTGCGTATGAAGGCCTTTTGTAGAACCACCCAATGTTTTCAAAATTACACCACATTTATTACATTTTGCTGCGCAGATTTCAAATAATGTGACCACACTTAAGTTGGGTCTTTATCTTTTTTGTGTAGAAAAAATGATGTTCCCTTTTCACTGTTTTCATTCATGTTTAGAAGGATATTTTTTTAAGGTGCATTAATAAACAACTTATTATTGCGGTAAACAACAAAAGCATTAAAAAGGTTATCAGTTCAAAACGTTCAAAACGATTCATTCCACAGTCAAATTTTGTATGTATTCACACTAGAATTCCTTCAAGCGGAATTAATTGTCAAGGGCATTATAATGTTGCAATAACTAATAATTGTACAAATATAGTTATACAAATCGCTAGAAATATCCCAAAGGGAATTGTTATGTAGTAATAATTAAATTTTTTTAGATATAATTTTTTTTTATTACTTGTTCATTTTTATTTTTTTCATTCTCTAAAAATATTTTTTGAAATGAACAAAACGACTTAATAAACTCAAGCTAATCACTTAACCACAAATTCGCTCAACAATTTTAAAGTTTATCTTTTTAACGCGAGAAGTCTTGCCAACAAACTTAACGATTGTTTTTTATACAATAGTCAAACAAACCTGCCTTAATTTGTGTTTGTGAAACTTTTTTCAATGATAAAATCCCGAACTCCATGGTCTATTCAAAAATGTGTTCCATTTATCGTAAGGATAAAGCATAAACAGGATAAACCTGCAAAGCAGCATTACATAACTCGTTATAATTCAGTATAGTTACCAACTTTGAACATTTTGTTTTACAAAATAATTTAATTAGTTCAATCCTGCTATAATCCCGAATATCCCGGGATTTTGTGATTAGAATCCCGGGATTTTTGGGACCCAAAAACGTCCGGGATCTCGGAATCCGGGATCCCGGGATTGCAATCCCTAAGTGCAATACAAATAAAATTGACACTTTATTTATTACAATTTGGCTTCACAAAAAAAATATATATATACAATTTAGTTACTACTTATTTGTAATTTATTTTTTCTTTAAAAAAACTTTTCTTCTAATAAAATTTAATTATTATTTAGAATAACAACAAAACAACCTCAAGGGCATAATACAAATTTTCATGCTTGAGTGGAAAATCCTAAAGAGGCACTTGTATTTTTTTAGTCAGCTCAGAATTCAAGTGTCAATTGTTTGAATTCAAGGGCAATTGTTTGATGCTGAAAATTACTTCATAGAATTTCAAATATTGATTAAATTTTTAAAAATTTATGGAGTAATTTTTCCCAAGTCTATCAAGTGTAACAATTTTGTTTTACACTTGATAAATTTTGATTTGATTTGACTTGGGAGTTATAAGTACTACTTTGTTTTTATATTGTTAGCTTTTTTTAAACAAAAGTTTCATAGTGTACTTTTTTTAAACAAAAGAATTAAGCTAGATTTTGGGTTCTACAAGAATAAAGGTCAGTCCTACCCTAAAAAAAAACACATGGATAGGTCGACCAGAGACATTATCACTAAAAAATATTTTTTGTCTCACTGTGTGGCATATTAAAATTTATTAAAGTTTTATACCCTGTAGTACCAATTGAAGTGTGAAGTTTGTTTAAACTTGTCATGTTAACAGGCATGTACTTTTTTTATAGTTCCCGCATTTATTTGTGTTGTTTGAATAGATTCCTGGAATTTATTAATTTATTTGTGTGTTTATTTGTAGATTTTTTTTTTGTAGATTTGTAGATTTCATAATGGATAGTATGGAAGGAAAGGGGTGTGCAGTTATAGCATTATTAGGCAGGAAGAGAAAACCGTATCAGATTTTCAAAGTGCTGCAGCATAAAGGAATATCAAAGGATTTTGTCTATCGTACTATTAAGCGATATAATGATAGTGGTTCTGTCAAAAAATATTATGCCCTCAAGCGATCACTTCTCAGAGTATGGGATGCTTTATCCATGGATACCGTGCGTAAATCAATTGAGGAATGGCGTCCAAGACTGGGGGCGTGCATACGGGCAAAAGGGGGTTATTTCGAGGACTCTCTTTATTAATGTGTACTTTAGCATTTTAACTAAAACATAACATGCATATAATATGTATATATTACATTTGTTCTTGCATTAAAAACATGTTCTCTTAAATTTTTTTACTAAATTAAAATTTCGCACTTCAATTGGTACCACTAGGTATAAATACGTAACTATCTAATTTTCAACATTTACATAAATTAGATTACTTATTCATTACATATCTACTACATATATACTACATTATTTTACATTAACATAAAATGTGACATTATCATGTGAATTATCATAATTAACATAAATTGTGATATCATATTAATTTGCGAATGACATAATTTCATTTGCAAAATAACATGCAATGTAAAATAAATTTACATTACATTTATTATACCTTTACATTAATTTGATTACTTATATAAAATTTTGATAAATTGTCAATACTTGTATTGCAAAATATAAAATTTTGCTTGCTTACAAGCAAAACAAATTTTAGAAATAGTTGGATGTTCAAAAAGGACTATATTTAGAATCATTTAACAATTAATACATAAAATAGAAAGTGTGCAAGTGGACAACTATATGAAAATCAATAAAAAAGGGGATTATTGCTTTGGTCAAAGTCATAGCAAATCCTCACACGGCTGAGCCAGTTTTGGTACAAGTCGCTTCATAGTCAAGTCGCAATGCTGAAAAAAATTTATTACACAAAATTTATTTTACGACAAATATGCAGGAAAGTATTACAACTTATTGTGTAAAAAGAAACCAAGTATAATTATGGACAATGAAACTTGTGTGAACTTAAATTTCAAATAATACCAGGACATTTATATATAGAGAGGTCTGCAGGTAAATGGTTAACACTATTTTTAAAACAATAAAACTGAAGAAATTCCTAAAAAAAAAATTATGGTTTGGCGAGCCATTTGTCAACATGAGTTGAAACTCACAAGGTTTTGTTAATTAATTAGCAGAAGTATATCTAAAGTATTTAGAGTACCTAGAAAAAAGCTTATTGCCACTATAATACTAAAATTATAATACCAAATTACCTAAAGCAAGTGCCTAAATTATTCTTAGTACACAAACTATTAAATTTTAAAAATTATATAAGCTGTTTAGCCTACTCAGGTATTGTTACACAAATTAGCAATGACATGATAATAATCATAAAAGACTGATTGATGGTGTTAAAAAAAATAAAGTTACTCTTACCTTGACAGTGTTAAATTCTATTTTATTACCAAAACTGTTGGCTAATGATCAATAAAGTAAATTTCAGTTCATGAAAAATTACTAAATTAAAATCATATTTCAGCAGTAGTCAAACTAATCATAAATAATGAAGTAGGGCAGAACTTTAACGTCAAACTAAAAAAAAAAATGATTATAAGTTTAATGTAATAAAAAAAACATATAATTAAACTTGCATTAAATATAACTCGTTTAATAAAAATATAAAAGAATCAATAAAGTTTATGTAGATTAAAAGAAATGACAAAAATAGAACTTAGAAACATAAACATAATAAAAAATTGAAATCAATCAAGCTTGGCAAAAACAGGTTTTCGGTTTTTTCGAATTGTAAAACCGGATAACCGCTTTTACACCAACTTTTTCTTATGAAAAATGGGGTGCACAATTTTGAAATCGTTATCTTAACAATCTCAAATTAAAACAATTAAACAACAATAACAATAGTTAGGCAACAAACAAAATGTAACAGCGAACGAAAATATCTAAAAGTTGACTAAGTATTTCAAGTTAGTGTTTCTAGTCTTTAGTTGGTTGTTTTGATTATTATAAGTATTTCAAAATTTGAAAATTGTTGAAAGATTCTGTCAGTATGTAATCTAAAAATAACTAGTAAAAAAATAAAATACCAATGAGGTATAACAGAATGGAGGGAGAACGAAGCCAAAAATCATTTAAAGTTGTAGTAGTGTCTTCGTTGTATAATTATTCCAGCGGAAAATCAAAATGGTGCCTTTGCGTTGAAAGTGGAAAATTATCAAATGTAGTTTGTAAACTTTGTAAGCTGTAATCAAAATGGATTACTTTCTCAAAAGTTGACTGGATATGTTTTGAACATCTGCTCCAACTATCACTTCGTAATCGAAACAAAAATCATGATCTATGTAAAGTAATTGTTTTTGAATACCTCAATACAAGGCATAAATATGTCAAACTTTAAACAATCTCAACTTCTCCGTTTAGCTATAGGTTTTTTACAATTTTAAAAAACATTTTTTCGGCAAGGAACTTATCTCTCTAGGAGTTTATTTTGTGTGGTAGTATTTTCAGGGTTCCTACAGGGTCATTGGTAAAAAACAGGAAATAATAATAAAAAAAAAACAGGTCTGTTGAGGCCCAAAAAACAGGACTTTTCTTAGAAAAACAAGCTATTTTGTGACACAATTTAAAAAATATTATTTAAAAAAAACGATAAATGAACAAGTAAAAACATTTTTTAAACAGTAAAAACTATGTATATATATATATATATATATATATATATATATATATATATATATATATATATATATATATATATATATATATACCCATATAGTGTAGTCGAAAGAGCGTTTTAATGTAAAAAAAGTCTCTTACGACTACAATTTTAATTACCTCGTCTCTTAAGCTGTTTTTGATTGTCATCGAAATGTCAAAGCAATTAATTTATGCGGAAGTACATTAAATTTAATTGTTTTTTAAAAAAATTTTAAAAAACCGCAATTATAACGACTAGAAAGTTTTTTTTAATTAGTGGTGTTTTTGTTATTGATTTAATAAAAAACATTTTTAAAACATGCGAAAATGTTGCTACATCGACTATCTTATAGCCTGACTCGCAACGGAGTGCTGCTACATCGACTGACAAATAGCCTGACTCGCAAGGGAATGCTGCTACATCGACTGACAAATAGCCTGACTCGCAAGGGAGTGCTGCTACAACGACTGACAAATAGCCTGACTCGCAAGAGAGTGCTGCTACATCGACTGAGGTTTGGTTTGGCCAGGCAGTCTATCAATTAAAAAAAAAATTTAATTTTTCAAACATTTTCTGGTCTGGTTTATTAACGCGCTCTTTAAAACTACAATTTATGGAAAACTTTTTTTGATGCTATGCAAGAGACATGCAAGAGTATATATATATGTATATATATATATATATATATTATATATATATATATATATATATATATATATATATATATATATATATATATATATATATATATCGGGTGATTCATAAATAATGATACCATTTATTTTTCAGTTTTTTTTTACTAATATATTAAATTACTAACATTCAAAATAGATTCAAAAGATAGAGAAAATTTTTTTCTATAAGATAATGTCTTTTTATTTTGAATAATAGCTTCCACCATTCTCACAAACATGATTTAATCGAATTGAAAAAGAATTACAACTTTCTAAGATTATTTCAAATCTAATTCTCTTTACTGCATGTTTTAACTCACTAACTAATTAACGTTTTTTTTGAGCTTACTAGACTCCAATCAACAGCATGGTTAAATTCCTCCTAGATAGAAAAGTCTAATGGGTTCAAATCTGGGCTATTTGGAGGGCAACGTTCTTTAGGAATAAAATCAGGAAAATTGCCCTGACACCATTATTGTGTCAATCGGTGTGTATGTGCTCGTGCACCATCCTGCTGAAATATCCAGTTTTCACCAAATACTTTATTGACATATTTTTTGGCAACTGATAAAACTTCTTCAATATACATTTCATGGTTAACGGTACCCTTTTCAAAAATAACTAATGGTGATACACCTTTTGAACAAACTCCTAACCAAACCATAACACGTTCAGGAAATTTTCTTCGCTGCATGATTCCTCCGATGCTATCAGCTTCAACACGATTTGAAGCCCATATTCTGTCATTTTGAGAGTTATAAATACAATCAATATCAAAAAAATTTTCGTCAGAAAAAAGGATTTGCATCGCATCAGCTTTTCGATAATTGTTACGAATCCAATTTGCAAATTTAACTCTCTTTTCTTTGTGGTCATCGGATAATAGTGGTTGGACAACTTTTTTGTAGGATCGAAGCTGAAGATCATCTTTAAGAACACGATAAACACTTGGCTGAGAAATATCGAGTTCGTTTGCCAATTTTCGTGTATAAATTGACTTTTTCTTCTGTTTCAGCCAGTTTTTTACTTTTTGGATAGTTGCTTTTCGAGCTGTGCGAGGACAACCAGGTAGTTTTGAAAGTTTGATTGTATCATCTTTGGCAATCATTTTGCACCATCTTTTGATTGTTGGTAAGCTAAGAGTGCCACTCAAATCACGAAAAATTTTAGTTGGACCATCACCATTTTTATACTTAGAAATTACAACATTTTGCCAGTCTTGACTTTTCATTGTTACTGATTCATTTGCGTGCGCGCAGAAAAAAAATGAGAATGGTACGTTATTCAGCACAAAATTCTCTATCTTTTAAGACCATGTGCGGTTCATACTTTG
>NC_061163.1:20218643-20222556 GCF_022113875.1 Hydra vulgaris | reverse complement strand
GATGTTATTCCTTATCAACCGCTAAACTTGCTGGAGGCACAGGATTTGACTGTGCCACTCATATTGTCAGTGTAATAAAAGAACTTGCCAATACATATGCAGAGTTTAAAAATATGCCAGCAGTAGAAGTTTTAGATGTTTTCACTCAAAAAATCAAAAGTTGTCTGTCAGACAGAGCACCTGTTAATAGTTGTGTGAAAAACATGCTTCAGGAAGAGGTGGACATTTAATTAATGCAACTGTACTGCAATGTTCATCCATTGGAAACTATTGCCTTAAAAGCATTATTAGCTCTTAAAACAATAGATAATGAGTTGAATATAAAACCAGCTAAAGGAACTGATGGGGTTGCAGTAACAGTCCTCAAAAATATTTCTAAGCTAAGGTAATCTTTTATATGTATATCTTTCATTATTTAAATTTTTTTTTAGTTTTATTTTCTTGTGAGCAATTATTTCTTTATTATTTCCACGTTTTGAAAATTTGAAATTTTAATTTTTTTGCTCTTTAAAAATCAGGTATAGTTTTAAAGGCGATCCTGCAGCATTCAAAAGCTATCTTAAAAAAAACAATGTTGCTCCAGGGCTATTCCTTAGATATGTTGGTAGTAGATTTCATGTTTTGTTCCATATGGCAGGGATTGTTGTTACATACGAAAGACTTATAAAAACCTTTCTTGAAAAGTAAGTTTTTTTTTAGATGAATATTTGTTTTAATAGAATTCTATGTATTAACATTTTCTCGTTATTCTAGCAACACCAAAAATAAAATTTGCCAACTCTTACTTTAAGATATGAGTAATGATATAACGCTTGTGCAACTGCAAGGGTTGGGCCTAATAGGAAAAATAATAACTGGGCCATGGATGAGTCTGGTTTATAAAAATGCAACAGGAAAGAGTAATCTTGAGTTTGTAAGTTTTTAAGGTTTTCTAATAAACAAATAAAGTAGTTTAAAAAATGTACAAAAATTATTTTTTTAATAGGGTGACATTTTCCAGAAAGCAATAAGGAAATTAGCTTACTTCAAAAGTAATCCAGAATCAATTCTTTATACAGATGTGGATATTTTTAGTCAAGTATTAAATATCAAAAAAGATAAGGTACACCAATCCCTTCGTGTAATAAAAAATAAAAATATTTTGGTAAAGATTTTATCAGCTTTGATAAGCTACACAGAGACAGTTCTCAAAAGACAGATGGCCAGGTATTTGACTGGCAATCTTCCAAATCCATCTAAAGAAATGATAAAAACCACACTATCTGCTCCACCTCATACAATGGAGGCTGAAAGGATCTTGGGCATGCTTGATTTTTTTTTGCGTCGTGCTCCTAATGCTACTTTTGGTTTTCTGGATTCTAAAATAAAAGCCAGGGTAAACAAAACATTAACATGGCTTGATGAGAAAACATTGCCAGAACAAAAAGATCTTATTCAATTTGTAATTCGCAGAGGAGCTTTAATGTGTCAAGCCTCTAAAAATTTTAACAATCTTTTGTATGAAGAAATAGGAAAAAGATGCGCCAAAGCTAATTTAAAAAAAGAGTGTCTGGAAAGAAAGCAACTAGAGAAGGATATTAAAAGAGCAATAGCTGAAAATGCCAAAACCACAAATCCTCTTTTTGTTAATATTGATAAAAAACAAAAACGAATTTTAGGAGTAATTTTGAAAAATGGAAACTTGATAGGGCAGCTCTTAAGCCATAAATGGGAGCTAGATGATGGTAATATACATTTATTTTTTGGTAGAATTGTTGATCAAAAGGTAGCAACAAAAAAAAAATCTATTACATACACAATAGGATATTGGAAAGTCAATGAAAATGAAGTTGAAGATATTGACATAAGCCAGGAAGGAGTTATAGCAGATCTAATACTTAAAGATTTGGAGTTCATTTAAAAATTACTATAATATATTAGGCATTATTATCTTTTATTTTGTTTATGTTGATTATTTTGTATACATTTTTATTTATTCCTTTTAGTTTTTAAATATTTTTGTATTAACCAAGAGCAGGCACAGGGTTATTTTACATTTCAGATACTGTACTTGGCATTGTGAAAACTCTAAGTATAAGTATGTTCAATCATGTGTCAAATAAGAATGATTTGCTAGAAAATTGTGGTAAATAAAACTTTGGAACAAAACTATCTAAAAAAGATAGAACCCCCCTGTCTCAAATGTTAATTTAATGAGTAAATAAGTTTTTAAGTTTATTATTCAAAACTAAATTTAAATTCACATTTTTTAATGCTCAAAGGTTATGACCATGTGAAATAACTTAAAAAAATAACTTTAAACATATCTAGAATTATTGGGTCTGTTGATAGATTTAAATGTAGTATAAAATAATAAGTAAATGTATTTTAATAACTTGGTCCCCTCACATTTTTATGTGGGGCACAAACTTTTTAATTATTTTTGTTCCCAGGCTCCAATCACTTCAATTTTTTAAACAATTTTTTTTCACATTCTCATTAGATTTAAGCATGAACAAACTTAAATTTAGATTAGTTATGGTAATTTTTTTTAATAAAATGACTAGAATCGAATTTGACCCCCTTTTAGAATGGGCTTAAACACCCCCCCCCTTTTTTTTTTTTTTTTAATTTAATTTATATAAGTGGGATATAATAAACAGTTTTTATCATATATGTGACAGTAAATTGTTAATATTTTATGAACTACGTTATAAAGTAAATTGTTAATATTTTATGAACTACGTTATAAAGTCCACTTTTTGAAGTCATTTTCTTGTGTATCTTTGTTAAGATGTCCACTTTATTTTCTCTACCTTCAAAATTGAATATCTTTTTTTATAGTTGACCCCAGATAATAAATTTGGTATAAAAATTTGTCATTTAATAATCTCTATATTATATAGAGATTATTAAATTAACATTACTCCCATGGGAACGGGCACAATTTGAATTTGACCGTTTTAGATAGATTTGAATTTGACCGTTTTAGATAGCTTGTATGCCATTTTGACATAGTAGTAACATGCATACAAAATTTCACTGAAATCCGTCTACCCGTGCAGAAATCAATTTTTGGAACTCCCATGGGAAGGGGCGTAAGGAGCAAAGCCCCCAGATGCTCACTAACTAATTTGGTATCAAGGTAATCCATAGATTTGTACCGACACCATTTTAGCCACAAAAATTCATTATGTGCATATATACAAACTTTCATATATATACTCATATACTAGCTCCTTATAAAAAACTACTGCCGCTAATATTTCCGCCCCTAGGCCGAATTTTCAAATTTAAACTTTACTTTGTATAAGCACATCATAAGCTACCCCTGGTAAAAATTTCAGCTTTCTAGCTACACGGCAAGTTGGAGAATTTTTTTTTTTTTTTTTTTTTTTTTTTTATTTTAATTCACCTCCTCAAGGCCGAGAAGGCCACTACAGACGAGGAGGCTACTTATTTGTGGCTATAACCCTCTCTCAACTCTATAACTCCGAAACACGAACCTTGACGAACAAGGCCGCTGCGCGGAGAAACGAGTTGAGCGCGGTACTACCAGGGACGTGGTGGGGATCGAACTCGGAACCACTCGTTTATGAAGCGAGCGCTCTACCACTACACCACTACCGCATAGTGATGAGTGAATGAATCAGTGAATCAGTGAGTGAGGGTTTTTCCTTTTATATTATAGATAACTTTTTTTTTGAATTAAGATTAACTATAATACTTTAAAAGAGTAAGAAATACTTCAAAAAATCGTTCTTACTTGAATTCTTTTGCTAGCTGTATCAGTTTCTTGGGGCCAAACGGGCCCAATATAGGAATTTTTTAGGACAGCTTAAGTCTTGATTGAATACTTAATAAATCAATCAAAATGATCTGTCTAGGTTTATTTTTTAAGGGTCCTACTAATATTTGTAAAGCTTTTGCACCT
>NC_061163.1:20156143-20213643 GCF_022113875.1 Hydra vulgaris | reverse complement strand
GAACTTATTCAACTGTTAGGAAATGCTATTAAGAAAGAAATCATACAAACAGCAAATGCAATGAAATATTTTTCAATAGTTCTCGATGGTACTCCTGACTGTAGCCATGTTGAGCAAATGACAATAATTATTCGTTTTGTTAAAGTTGATTCATTGAAAAAGGAGTTTAGTATCAAAGAACATTTTTTAGGCTTTGTACCTTTAAAGAAAACAACTGGAGCCTATATGGCAGAAACGATAATACAACAACTAGAAGAAATGGAGTTACCTATTGATAATTTACGTGGCCAAGGCTACGATAATGGCGCAAATATGATAGGCAAAAATAATGGTGTTCAAAAGAAAATATTAAACATTAATCCTCGAGCATTGTTTGTTCCTTGCAGCGCGCATACTCTTAATTTGGTTGTCAATAATGCTGCAAATTGTTGTCTAATGGCTACAAGTTTTTTTGATATTGTCCAACGTGTGTATGTATATTTTTCGTCTTCAACACATCGGTGGGTAGTTTTCACTTGTCATCAACCTACGTTAACTGTTAAACCTCTAAGTGAAACAAGATGGGAAAGCAGAATAGATGCTATAAACCTTTGCGATATGAACTTGGTAAAATATATGATGCACTGCTAGAAATAGCTGATGATACTTCTCTAACTGGATCCTCAGGAAGTACTGCACGCAGTGATGCTAAAGCACTTGCGAATAGTGTTGCAAAGTTTAAGTTCGTCGTTTCAATTGTTGTATGGTACAACATACTTTTTGAAATCAATATAACAAGTAAGCAGCTCCAAGCTAAAAATTTGGATATTCATGCTGCTGTACAACAGTTACAACACACACAAGCCTATTTGGTTGACTGTAGGAGTGACATAGGTTTTGCAAGAATGCTAGTGGATGCTGCTGAAATTGCTAAGGATTTGGAGATACCACCAACCTTTGAGGCAGAACCAGGATTACGGCGGAGAAAAAAGCAATTTGCATATGAAGCTGAAGATGAGCCTGTGCAAGATCCAAAACAAAATTTCAAAGTGAATTTTTTCTTTGCTATACTTGACACAGCAATAAGGTCGGTTAAAGAAAGGTTTGAACAAATGAGAACAATTGAATCTGTATTTGGTTTCTTATATCATATTCATGGTCTACAGAGTAAAACTTCACAAGAAATATTGGAATGTTGCATGAAACTAGAATCTGCTTTACAACATGGTGATAACAGAGATTTAGTTGCATCAGATTTGTGTGGCGAACTACAGTCTATTGCACGACGACTTTCTGAAGAAACAAAGTCTCCTCAAGATGTTTTTTGATTTATTCTTTGCCAAAACTTGGAAGACAGTCTACCCAACCTTTGTACTGCTCTTCGTATTTTGCTGACATTACCTGTTTCTGTCGCTAGTGGAGAGCGTAGTTTTTCCAAACTAAAATTGATAAAGACATACATTCGATCATCCATGTGCCAAGACAGGTTGGTTGGGTTGGCAACTCTTTCCATTGAGCACGAACTTGCAGACAAGCTGGACCTGAAGGACCTTGTGATCGATTTTGCCCAGAAAAAGGCACGCAAAGTACAGTTTTGATATTTTTAAATAAATAAATTCTTACCTGGTGTTTTCACTTTATTTTGCATTTTATTTTGATTTTTTTACGTAAAAGGGGTGCGACCTTTGAAGTTTTGCCTAGGGTGTCATAACCCCTTTGCACCGGCCCTGGGTATATATAATATATATATATATATATATATATATATATATATATATATATATATATATTATATATGTATATATATATATATATACATATATATATATATATTGGTATATATATACATATATACCAATATATATATATACATTGGTATATATATATCTATATTGGTACATATAATATATATATATATATATATATATATATATATATATATACATATATATATATATATATATATATATATATATATATATATATATATATATATATATATATATATATATATATATATATATATATATATATATATATATATATATATATATATATAATATATATATGTTCATCAGGAAGCCTCATCAAGGCTTCCTGATGAATCTACTAATGGTAAAACAAGTTGTTGAAGACTGAAATTAGATGAGTGTTTTTACTAATTTATTATTGCTCTGTTTTTTGAAAAACACTTTTATATATAAACATCATAACTTTTAAAAAAATCACCAGTAAACGTGTGATCACTCATATAGAAAAAAACAAAGCTTCTGCTGTGGCAATCCATCTGTTGCGGCAAGTTATCTGCTATGGCAAATATATTTACACTTTACTTTAGAAAGATTTATGTCAATTTGGTCTGTAGATAAATGTTTTACCAACTTATAACAAAGCATTGCATCTGTCAACATTATTTTGGGATTTTTTTCAGGATATTCAATCAAAGGTTCCAGCTTTTATATAGGTTCAAAGTTTTACAATTCTTTTTATGTTATTAACTTTAAATAGAGCCTTTGTAATAGAAACAGTAAAACAATCCTTTGAATTAGTTAGAACAAGTAGTTTGAGAGTTATGAGCCTAAATGGTAATTTATTACAAAGCAGCATACAAATAGACCAGAATAATTGCATCCTGGTTAATTATTACAGGTTTGATAGAAAATCTCCATCTTTTCCTGAACCTGTTATGGCGTTTATACAATTCCCCTCCAATTTCTAAGGACTCATGGGTTGCCCTTAAACCGTTTAATTATAAATAATTATTGTAATTATATTGCCTGAACTTTAAATGACGTCATTCAAACAATGAAAGTCTGATTGTTTTAAATTTGTATGTATTGTTTTTTTTTTAAATTTAAAGACTGGAAAAACATTTTTTTTAATATTATTTGATAGACTGCCTGCCCCAATCAAATCCTCAGTTAATGTAGCAGCACTCCATTGCGAGTCAGGCTATTTGTCAGTCGATGTAGCAGCACTCCATTAGGAGTCAGGCTATAAGATAGTCGATGTAGCAATACTCCACGCATGTTTTACATTTAAAAATAAAAATAAAAACATTCAGAATGTTTTTTTTTTTTTAAATATAATAAAAACATTTAGTCTTTTTTTGTTTTTAAAAACATTCTAGTCTTTTTATTTACGTTTTTGTGGTTTAATTACTTCCTGCAGTTAAATTAATGCGTTTTGACATAATCTAACCTTATTTTTGTCAGCTTTAATACCACAAACAAACAAAGAGCCATTTTTTACCACAAACATGTTTTCTTAGCCACGAACTATAGGAATATATATATATATGTATATATATATATATATATATATATATATATATATATATATATATATATATATGTATATATATATATATATAAACATAATTATATATATATACATACAGGGCCGTACTGAGCCAACTTTGCACTTCGGGCAAGCAAGGAAAATGCGTCCTACACACCCCCTCCCCCTAAAAAAAATTAAAATTAAAAAATAATTTATTGATCACAAAATTTATCACATCAAGTGTAAAGTACAATTTATCATGAATATTGCACAAAGTTCAGTTCAAATTCACTTTTAAGGCTTTTTAATTGATTTTGATGACATCATTAATAAATACGTTCTTTTTAATTTGAGGTAAATTCACTAATGATGTCAACAAAAATCAAGGGTGTCGACCACTTCATGTTTAATTAAAATTATAGCCAGACTAGACAAACGTTCTTGGCCCATAGTTGATCTTGTATAGTTTTTTATGAGCCTAGTTTACTGAAATTTCTTTCACACATAGCAAATTTGACTGGTATAGTCAAGATGACTGGCATAGTGAGGAAGATGCGTATAGTAATTGCCATGTTAGGAAAAGCATCAATGAATATTTATAAATGAGCTGCAAAATATTTGTTTGGCTAAATTTTTAAAAGTTTTTCATTATTACAGCAGTTTGATATTTAAAACTTGTTTTTAACTAAAAATGAGAACAATCTAAATCTGTCTATTTTAGAGAACTTTTTGGCTTTTGTCTTAAGTTCATCCATTGAATGTTTAGAGAATGAATGCTCACAGAGGAAGTCAAAATTGGTGGATACAACTGATATTTTTTGACTTTAAACTGCCACCTAATTTATGCAATAATGCTGTCAAATAAAAGTTCAACTGGGATCCGAATTCTGTTTTTGCTGTGAGGAAGCAAAAGTTGTCTTTAACCTCATAAAGTGCCATCCTTTTTATTTTGCGCTTCTTTTTGATTGGAAATCTCCATTCAATTCTATTCTGGTTAGTTATTTCTGTAATATCTATGATGATATTGTCCACTCCAACATCTCTCAAATTCTGAATGAAAAATCTGAAATCCTTTGATTACGTTTTTGCTGTCAATGTCTATTGAAATGTTTTTGAAGCAGTTTATTTTCCCAGTAAATTAAAGAAAGAAACTCAACAAAAACAAAAAACGGAAATGGATTCGAAAATTTTATGAACTTCTTTGAGTTGTCTGTGCAATGGTGTGATTAGCTATTTTTTGGCAGACCACTATGTGGCACTGTTTCCCTTTAATAAGAATGTGAATGTTTTCATCAGTTTTTTCTATCTTGATGTTTTCATCTTGAGCAGCCATGGCACAGCGGTTAGAGTTCTGGCTCAGAACTTAGAGATCCAAGGTTCAACACTGGCTCTAGCCCAAAAAGCGCCATTAGTACAGAAGGTGTGAACATATAGTTAAATGTTATCCCGTGGTGCTCTGTAATAAAACTGTAAGAACGTCTGGGAGCATATAACTAATTATAAAAAAAAAATGTAGAACTTTAAAAAAAGATAAAATAAAGAATGTTTGAACTTTTCCAAAAAATTTAATCATGAATGGGGAGACCTCAGCAGCACGGTCACCAACAAAATTCAAAGTGTGAGCTGCACATGGAACAAATCTTGCTTAGTCACAAAGGGAATGGATGTAAGATTGGGCACCATTGTATTTTCCAGACATATTGACTCCATTGTTGTAAACTTTAGATGTCGACTAATTTTTCAGTGGTCTTTGTTGCAAGACATCCGATTTTATGGTAAGATTTAATGAAGTCCACAAAGCTTTCCTTATTTGTACAGGTTTCATTGATGAGAGCATATCTGTTTGTTTGGGCCATCTGCTCCTTGTGGAAGGCATCTGTAGTGCAGTCAAACAGAACAAAGTAGTATTTAGCTTCTTTGTTAATTGATAATATGATTTTTCGTACAGAAAAAGGATGAATTGAGTAACTCAAATTGCTTATATTGAATTTTTGGAGAAAAGTAGGGCGTTGTGGTTTTCTTTGCTTTAGCAGATGCAATGTATTTAGTCACTAAAGGATAATAATGGCTTATCAAATCAATCAAGTTCAGAAAAATTCTTCTGTTTTGTTGACCAATGACCTCTGTTGTACCCCGAAAGGCAAGTTTTTTGCACAGAGCAAAATTGCATCAACAATCACTTTCAAGATGTCTCTCTACTGTTTTTCTACCACTTTTTCATCACTCCATTGATAACTCTCTGCAAATCAGAATCCATGGTCTTTCCTTCTTTAATATCTTTTTTTTAGAGTTTTTCAATCAGATTAGCATTTTTGGTGTTCATTATTGTTTTCATGTTCAGAAACTCTTGGGATTAGTTTTCAGTTTTGTTGATTTTCTGTTGAAGTAACAAAGAGCAAAAACAAATTATTGTACAGCAACCAATAACAAACAAATATAATCACCATCTTAATGAACTTTTTCATACAAATTTGTGTTAAAGTGTCGCATTGTCAAAATCACACAGTGTGTTTAAAAAACATTCTCTCCTTTCTTGCTGTAGCCATGCTAAATCAAAGAACAACTTATTTTATCTGTTACTTTAGGCCATGTTGCTGGATCTCTGTGTTGGAAGTTTTCTACTGAGATTAGTGGAAAATCTGAGATTTCTGAACAAAATTCATTTTGATCAGAAATATTAGATTTTCTGAAATATCAGGAATTTTGTACCCTTCTAAGTTTGGTGCATGTGGATGTGGCCTGGCTGGCCCTGCCTTTAATTCAGTCCTGTATACATATATTTTAGGGTACAATGAAATGCTAAAAAAAGATCTCAATTCTTAAAACTTTTTATTAGTTTGCTGAAGTGTGAAATTCTCTCTGCTAAGATTTAATAACATTGCATTTAGGGGGGCTACCTTAAGTCTGATATTTGTGTGACCTTCTCGCCAAAAAAAATATTTTTTTTAAGTATATCATGTTGGACTCAAAAGAAGCAAAATTAAACATAAATTAAAAAAAAATTATATATAAAAATCTTGTAAAAAATGCACTTTTTTATTTTTAAATTAAAAATGTTATTTTCTATGTAGTAAAATTCTAAATAATTAATTTTTGCACAACTTGGTTGGCGATCTTTGAGATTACGCTTATCATACTTACACATCAAAAATCATAAATTGCTCACAAAGTTATCTCTGTAACCATGTAACAAGTCCCTTCTTACCTCAGTATTACCTTCTGACCTCATCAGTGCTAATTTATGACCTCATCAGAAATACTTTCTGACCTCATCAGTACTACTTTCTGGCCTCATCAGTACTACTTTCTGAACTCATCAGTACTACTTTCTGACCTCATCAGTCCTACTTTCTGACCTTTTTTGTTGTAGAATAATTATGTAATTATACTTATAAAATTTGTATTAAAAATCAATATTTATTAGGCATTTTAAGAATTTCTGGTAATATTAGCCAAGTAATTTTTCTGGTAATATTGGAAAGAAAGTAGAGGAAATAACTTTTATAATACAATTTTTAAAATCCAGTTATTCTGTTAAAAAAACTAAAAGAAAAAGAGAATGGACATCTGATGAGTTATTTAGTTATAAAAAAACTAAAAGAAAAAGAGAATGGACATCTGATATTGAAGGCAACTAAACTACAACTGATAATGACTTCTATAACAAAAAAATGAAGTCAAAAACATTTTAATATTATATTAAAATATTACAATAATAATAATATTTTGTGAGTGGAAAACATTTTTTAGACATCAAGATCTTTTTTATTACTAAAATCAAGAGAGGATGAATTACAATTGAAATTCTAGTTGTTCCAACCAACTATACCTTTAACTCTACTACATAAAACAACAGGAAAAAAAAATTCTCACTTTTAAGAAGCTTTTGATGTTGATCAAGTTCATTAATTCTGCAATGATTAACAAGCTAAATATAAAAAAATTCTGATTAACAAGCTATTAATAAATATTTAAAAAATTTTTAAAACTATTAATGTTAATAAATATATAATTTGTATTATAGATATTTTAAATAAAGTTTAATAATATTTTTGACAAAAAAATACTACACTTACCTCTCCTCCTTGTGACTTCCAGCGTCTTTTATTTATTTTCTGAGGGTCATCAATTTCATACACTTTAATCTGCATACCTTCATCATCTGATTGACAATGCCTATTCGGAAGCCACAGTGGCTTCTTAATTCGAACATTTGAACTGTTAACTGATCTTCGACGAAATCCCAAAAACCTTTTTTTTTTTTTAGCCCCATTACCTTCATTGTCAGTTAGATCTTCTGCACAACTAGTTGTTCCCCCATCAGTTATGGATGTATCATAACCACTGCTATGACCTCCATCTCCGCTTTCATTGTGGCTTACTTCTAGTAGAAAAAAAAACTATAAAATGTGTCGCTGCAAAACCTGGAAATTGTTTTGAAATTATTTTTCAGTTATTTTAAATAAGTTATTAACAAATTCTACTATCACCATGATTGGTTCAGATAATTTTAAATTTAAATTCAGATAATTTTAAATTTAATTTTCTCAAAAACTACTCAATTTAAAAAAAAATGTGCTTAGTTAATGTGTGTATAGCTGTGTAACAAAATTTGTTTTTGCAATGCTAAGTAAAGAATAAATTAAAAAAACAAAAAAACATTGACATTTTACATACAAAAAGTTCCAAAATCAAATCAAAATCTCAAAAATCCAAAATCAACTGCTGAAATTGTCATAAAATGTTATGAATGAAACTACAAACAAAAATGTTATAAGGAGAATGAAACTACAAACAAAAAAACAAAAAAACAGAAGAGGTGAAAAACCAAAACTTCGACAAAAAGAACACTAATAGTCAACTCAATTCATCAGTCACCAGATTTAGCATCAAAGTTTAAATGCAGTACATCTTTCGTTTTTCATTTTTTAGCAAACACATCTTGTGAGAAATCAAGGAAGTTAGACCAAGATAAAATCACCAAGATAAAAATTTACTTGAACTTGACAGGTAAATTCAAGTTGAAATCTTTCAAGTTCTTTGTGTGGCCAGCTATTTCTAGTTTTGGTTTTAAATATTTCCCTTTATAACAAATCAAACTTTGACACCAGATCTATGAGACTGAATTTAAAAAAAAACAATTTCTTCCTTTATTTTAAAAAATACTAGCAACTAACTTTATTTTATTTTATGCCAGATCTGGCATCAATTTCAGAAAATTGATGTTGTATAAAAGAATACTAAACTACCAAACTGCCCTGAGCAGCAAGTTATTGAATCTTACTTTAAAATTGAGAAGAAAATACTGAAGATAAAAGACAAATGTGAAAGAAGTGCTAAAATATTCCAAAATTATTAATAAATGCAACAACAAAAAAGTGACATAAAATAAAATTACAGAGATGATAAAGGAGATCAAATAGTTTTTGAGAAAAATTTAAAATTGTCTAAATTTCAACCAATCATAGCGACAAAAAATATTAACAATTTTACAAATTAATAATTGATTAACTAAAAAATACAACTAATAATTCATAAACTAAAAAATATATATACTCTTTGTAAATAAATAAGTTACAGAAAAACTTAACAAATTGAATTTTAAAAACAGTATAAAAAATTTCAATGATTGCTGATCTCAAAGATTTATTATAGTTACATGAAATTAATTTGTTATTTTAATATGTTTAAAATAAACTTACTTGATCTTGATCCAAAAAACCTTTTGCTTCGTGAAGAAAAATAAGATGAATATGTAACATTACCATCACTTGAATATCCAGAAACTTTAGCAGTTTTTTTGAATGAGCGACTAAATAAATAAAATAATAAAATAAAAAAAATTGATTAAAAAAAAGAATATTATCATTTTTTATTAATTCATTTAGTTAAGTGTTAAGATTATTTAAATTATTACTATTTATGTAATTTTTAAAAAATACATCAAAATAATTATCTAGAAACAAAAAAATTACCTAAATAGCCAAAACTTTGATTTTGATGATACTTGTGGTATATTTTTTTCATCATTTAGAACTTTTATTTCTTCTCTGCTTTTTAGTGATGATGATTGACTATTTAATGAACCAATTCCACTGCTTGAATCGCTGTAAGCAGACATACGATTTTCTGATTTTGATTTTAATATTTTTCTATCAGATTTTGGTGATAATAATGAAAACTTTTTACTTGATTTAGGAGTTTTAAAAATATGTTGTTCTGAAAGTGGAGTAGAAAATGAACTAGTTAATAAAAAGGATGATGCTTGATCTGTAACAACTGCATTACTTTTCTGCAAAAGTGACTGACCAGATCGAGGTTCACTTTCTAAAGTAACTATAACTTCTTGATTATTATTTTTTATATACTGTTTATCTTGTTTTTTTATCTCCTCTTCCTCAAAGACAGTTGACCAGCGATACCTTAGTCTTGCAGGATGTTGCTTCCTGTTAGATGCAGGACTTAAGCACAAAGAAGCAACATCACTATCATCACTATCATTAATTGAGGACAAGCTAATTGTGTCTTCCTTCGAGTAAGATCTAGCATAAAAATGTTTTGGTGGAAACTTTTGTTGATTATTATTTTCATTAGAAAAAGTATTTACAGTTTTAAGCATTCTATTCCTATCAAATTTTGGAGAAGCAATACTACTTAAAGGTTTTTTGGTTACACTAAAATTAGGAACAGTTGAAATGGATATTATGTGATCTAAATTTTCAATTTTATATGTTTGATTTTTTATATCATTGTTTTTGTTATGAGAAATTTTAAATTGTTTTTCTTTTTTTTCAATAACTTCATTTTCACAAGTTCTACAAGAAGTAAGCAAAGAGGTTTCAGTTGCCTTAATTGGAGAATCAACAGACAATTCCTTTAAATTGTTTATGGAACTTTGTTGTTCTTGCAAATCATCAAGCAACTCATCAAGGTTCGTTTCAGGAATAAGTTTGTTAAGAACATTACTAACATTCAAATTTTTGCATGATACAAAATCGCATGGCTTATCAATTTTACATGATATATTTTTTTCTAAATTAGATGATACAAAAATATCCTTACTTTGCCTTACAGTACCTTTTACTACTTGAACAGGCTTGTATTTATAGTTTTCAGGGGCAGATATATAACCATCAACTATTTTACATCTAAGATCTACAACTTTATTTTCCGTATCAGATTTATAACCATTGCTTCTTTGAGTTGGAACTTCATTATCAAATGTGTGCTTTAAAAGTTTAGCTATTCTTTTTTCTTGTTTACGTATTTCTTTAAATGATGAAAGTTTAATTGCTTCATCATTAGATAATTTATTTTCGTTTTTTACAATTAATGGTGCAACAACATTAACCACTTTTTCAACATTCTCTCGCGGTTGGCAACCTATTTTTATATTTAATTTACCCAGAGTTTCAGTTTCACTTCTCATATCTGATGTCTTTTTAGTTTGTTCTGGAATTGACCGACAGGTAACTTTTGAATGGTTTGTTAACATTGTATTTGATTCCATGTTTTCATCTTCTGAGCTAGAGGGTAACTTTAACTTCATTGCTAAATATGACGACCTAGATGGGGGGTGCTCATTGTCGGATAAATCTCTATCACTTATGTGACCATTTCCCATATAAATGACAGTATCACAAGAATCTTCACCTGCACTTGAAGTATTGTAATCTGAATTAACACAGGTTGAGTCATCTATGCCATAAGTCTTAATCATAGCTGGATTGGGATATCTACTATTTGATTCCTCACATGAACCTGGGTCTGAACTTGTGCAGCAATTCTATGATAAATATTTACTAGATAGATAAAATAAATTATAATAAAGATAGAATTATAATAAATTAAAACTGTCAGTATATTTTTAAGAAAAAAGCTAGTTTTAAATGTTTTTAAAAATTTAATAGTTCAGTAAACTAAAGTTTACTGAACTATTAAATTTAATAGTTCAGTAAACTAAAGTTTACTGAACTACTAAATTTAAATTAAAAAGTTTATTTTCTACTTTTTAGTACAAAAAAAAATATATTTTTGAGCAAATGTGTTATTTTTTTCAATTTTCTTTTCGTAATTACTACAATTATCATCAGCACTCTTTGTTTATTTTTTCTATTCTTATTATTATTAAAACCTGCAAATTGATTTCTACATGTTTGTTTTTATGTATAGTTTATGTGCTTTGGTCTGTGTGATTATAGCCCATGTGTTTCATTGTGTGTCTTTGCTTATTATTACTTATATTATATTAAAAATTGATGTCACTCCTTTGATCAGATTTCTGTATGAGTGATACCATTCTAATAAATCATTAACTTATTATTTTATTAATATTAGTTATTATTATTTTTTCATTGTAGTTATTGTAAACATACTTATTATTATATTATATTATTGTTATCATTACTATTATTATTATTATTATTATTATTATTATTATTATTATTATTATTATTATTATTATTATTATTATTATTATTATTGTTATTATCATTATTATCAAAACTATTGTAAAAATGATTTATGGAAAATAAATAGTTTGTTGTTGTTGTTGTTGTTGTTGTTGTTGTTGTTGTTGTATAACAGATATAAAAGTGTAAGTAATAGAGGTTTATTAAAAAATAAAATTGAAATTGAAATTGAAAATTAAAAAATAAAATAAAAACAAATATTAACTGAATATACTATTAAAACGCTTACTAAATATTTTTTCTGTCTAGATTAAAATGCTTACTAAATTTTTTTTCCGCCTAGATTTGCTTATTTTTGAAGTCAGCTGTAACGTGTAACAAGTTTTAGTAAAGTTTTTTTCATGATCTGATATATGAGCAACCAATGTTGAGCGACAAGTTGGACTTCCAATAGAATCTTTTAACAATCTTGTAATTTTACTATCTCTGTATGGAACTTGCTTAAATCCATTTAACATAGCAACAATAATCTGACCAAGCCCTGCATGACTTGGTGCAGCCCCATGTGTATCAGTATCAAAATTTGAATTAATAGAACTTAGATCAATCATGTGTAAGCGTGATCTTCCTCCAGAATATGGAACAGAACCTAAAAAATTTTAACTATAATAATTATAATTGTAATTTAATTATATTATTAATGGGTTTTTAACCCATGTAAACATTAGGTACCTATTAATAATGATTTTTAACCAATGTAATCATTAGGTACCTATTAATAATGGTTTTTAACCAATGTAATTATAGGTGTTTATTAGTAATGATTTTTAACCAATGCAATCATTAGGTGTCTATCAATAATGGTATTTAACCAATGTAATCATTAGGTGTCTATTAGTAATGGATTTTAACCAATCTAATCACTAGGTGTCTATTAGTAATGAATTTTAACCAATCTAATCACTAGGTGTCTATTAGTAATGGCTTTTAACCAATGTAATTGTAACTAATGTAATTGTAACCAATGTATTTAATTAGGTGTCTATTAGTAATTGAACTATTTGTATACAACTATGAAATGTAAAATTTTAAAATATATTGATTGCTGATTTTCTTATTGAAAAAGTTTTTCCAAATCATATTTATATAATTTTTTGAATAAAACAACTGAAAGAAACTTACTGCAACAAAAACAATAAATATCACTAGGACAGTAATACTGTTTCATAGCTTACTTATTTACCATATTACTTGTATGTTTCATAGCTTACTTGTTTAACAACTTGTATGAATAGAAGTTAATAATAAAAAATGTTTTTTAGTTACCTCAAATTGATTCTAAGAGGCTGTTTATATGAATCTGGCTGGCCCGGTTAATCAGGCTGACTGAAAAGATAAATGTTTACATTATAAGTTTAATTTAAATTTGAACTACACATTTTTATTTTTAATTAATTGGTGGTTCTAAAAACAATTGGGAATGGATAAAAGAAATGACCTGATTTATTGTATTCAATTAGTTACATTCAAGAGCAGGACTGACTCTCTTGTTTGTGTTTTTACAGAAATAAATCGTCTCACCTGAGTGGGAACCCACTAAAATCAAGGGAAATCTCAGTAATCCAGGCTAGCTGGTTTGTCATGTAAACAAGTTTAATTTTTATAATTGAATAATAAACATGGCAAGATCTCATTTAAATGAGCTAAGCTAACTAGTCTAGTCCAATTCATACAAACAGCTCCTAAATAGAAACATCATTTTACAACTTGAGACTAAGTTATATAACAACAATTATATTTTGTATAACAACAATTAATTTTATTTTTTAAATAATACTAACTTTAAATAATACTGTCAGATTTTAGGATTTAAAAACCCTAACCATTATGTATAAAACTATATTGGAACTTTGAAATTAAAAAAATTACTTAAAGAAATTCTTAAACCAATAGAAGGAATGTTTTATTTAAAGAACTTATTTAACTTTAGGAGAAACATTATTTTACCATAAAAACTTAGACCCGTAAAAAACTTAGACCAATATATTAAAATGATAGCTATTTCTTTAAACAATAAAATTTTAAGATTGCTGATTTTTTTCAATGGTTTCAACTTTAAAAACTGCAAACAACAAAAAAATTAAAAATTGGAATCTAAAACAAAACAAAAAAATTAATAAAAAGTCAAAAAATTTACCAATTTTTGACAGCTTATAAAAGCTTATTCAAACAACATGGAAGTTAAAGAGGTTCTACTAGTACTTCTATAGAAATTGATTTAGAAAATAGAAACATTTACAAAAATTAAGCATAAAATCATGTAAATGAATCAGTTTCAAGTTAAGTATGTTGAAAATCTTGCTATTGTATTTTGAAATTCTAAAAATACAACTTCAATATAATAAAACATTTTGCAGTTTTCATTTGCTTTTTTAATAAAGCATTTAAATCAAACATTTAAAATACTTTTCCGATTAATATTTTTTTTAGTTTGTTTGCCTTTTTATTTTGTGTTTTTTTTTTTTGTTTTTTAATAGCAAAGCAGCCAAATAATAATTTTTTTGTAAAATTGGAAAAATTTTAATTTATCTGCTTTAAAAATAATTTTCTTCTATTTCAACTAAATGCAATTAAACTAATTTTAAAACACTTTTATTAGTATTTTATTAGAAGTAAGACTTTTTTCACTTTTTAAATAAGTAAAAAAAATAATTAAAATCTAAATGTCTTACCACCAGGACCACATTTTAGGCCTTTATCCACTCGATATTGGTAAACATGAATAGTAAAAATCATATGGCTAAAATTACCACCACCTTCAACAGCATTTTTAGTACGTGCTTCGAGTGCAGCATCCAATAGAAATGCAGCTTTCTCAGCATTAACAGCTTGAGGTTCACTAACATTGCCTAATTGTACTGTTCCACCAATTGGATCCTCACATAGATATATTCCAGGGGATCCCCCACTACTATCAGTACTATCACATCCTAAAACAAGATCACAATTATAAAACTACAACTGAAAAAAAAATAAGAGAAAAATTAAATAAAACTAAAAGCTAAAAACTCAAAAATTTTAAAAGTTTTAAGAGAATAAACATTAAAAGTTTGTATAAACATTAAAAGTTTGTATAAGCATTAAAATTTTGAATAAACATTAAAAGTTTGAATAAACATTAAAAGTTTGTATAAACATTAAAATATTTGAGCATTATAAATTGATTGCATCTGTTCAGAAAAACTAATAAAGTTTGAAATAATGATAATAATTTTTTTTAATACATTTTTTTTTTGATTTAATGTAAAAAAAAAAAAAAAAAAATAAAATTCAAAGAATAAAGACAATCTAGAAATAAGGAAACCTAACAATAATGTTCCAAAAAAATATTAAAAATAGAATTTTATTAGATACAAGAGAGAGATAAATAGCTCTAAATGTGAGAACCTCTTAATTAATATAGGAGAAATGACAATTTAATTGCGGGAAGTAATTAAACCACAAAAACGCAAATTAAAAGACTAGAATGTTTTTATTAGTAATAACTAACTTACTAACTTAGCATTTACAATATCTGCTTGCAGCCTTATTCTTTTTTACCAATCTTGCATGTGAGCAGAGATTCATAAATATCAGTACTCAAATTATTCAGTTTCATTATAGTTTTAGCATCGGTGTTAATTTTAAGAGTTATTCTTGATCTAAAAGCGGTACTTCCAAGAAACTTACTAAAATTAAACTTTTAACAACATTTCTTGTTGTAAGTATTGTCACTGCAAACATCCTATCGTTTTTATCTTTGTAATATTACAAGAAAACTTGTAGTTACTTAAAAACTCTGAATGTTTTTGTTTTTATTTTTTAACTGTAAAAAATGTCCAGACTGTTGCTACATTGACTATCTTATATCCTGATTAGAACAGAGTACTGCTACATTGACTGACAAATAGCATGACTTGCAACATAGTGCTGCTACATCGACTGACAAATAGCATGACTTGCAACATAGTGCTGCTACATCGACTGAGGGTATGATTGGGGTAGACAGTATTGGGGCAGGCAGAGGGTATGATTGGGGCAGAAATAATTAAAAAAAGTAAAAAAAGTTTTTTTAGTTTTTAAAATTAAAAAACAACCTAAAACTGACATTTTATGGTACAAATTTAAAGACGACCATGCAAATATATATATATATATCAGGGAAAATAAGATATATATATATATATATAGATATATATATCACTACAGACCTAGAAAAAATAGAGATATAAAGCCGGAGTCCCAAAAAGACTCCGGCTTTATATCTCTATTTTTTCTAGGTCTGTAGTGTCCAAAAACTCTAAATATGTTTGTTGACTTATGATCTGCTATAAGAAAAAAATTTATGTGATTTAATGACTTGGAACTTATTGTTTTTAAGCCCGGAGTCCTGGAGTCCTGGAGTCCTTGCTGCCATTATACTTAAGGACTCTGGGTTCAAAAAGTGATTGTTCCTCTTACCTAAAAGTCTTATTTTTTTTTCTATAAGTAGTCCATAAACTTTTTTATATTTTTAGAGCTCCTGGATACCAAAAACTATGAAGAAGCAATTTTTTTGTGACTATCTGGAGTCTTTTTTGGGACTCCGCATCCCTGATATATATACATATTGTAATATGTTGGTTATAAAAGGATATTTTGCTGATAATAAAGCAACACTATACCATAATGCAATCTAATTACAATGCAATCTATTAAAATTATAATTATAGTGAGGTTTTTCATCTTGTATGTTCACACATGAGTATTTTATTTTAAATAACTTAGTATGGCCATATGCAAGTTTTTTTATATGAAGTATTGCAGAAAAAACTAAGTTTCAAAATCAAAGAAAGAAAAAACTAACAAAATAGGAAATTAAAATAAAATTAAATAGAAAAAATAATAATAATAATAATAATAATAACTTAAACAACTTGTGTACTATTTTTATTTTTGTTTCTCTAGAGTGGTTGTTATTTTTAGCAACAAAATTGGATAAGACAAAGCAAAAAAAAAAGTCGACATTAAAAAGAATGATATCCCTTTATTTTATTTGTTGTTGTTTTTTTGAAAGAAAAGCAAAAATATGAACTGCTATCTGTTTGTAAAATATATTTGTATAATTTTAATGTAACAAATATATGTTATCTCTATATGAATATGTCTATGTAATGCAAGCATATTAGTCAGGCTATTTGTCAGTCGATGTAGCAGCACTTCGTTGCGAGTCAGGCTATAAGATAGTCGATGTAGCAACACTCCCTTGTAGCAGCAGGCAATAAGAAAGTCGATGTAGCAACACTTACGTATGTTTTAAAAATGTTTTTTAATAAAACAAAAACAAAAACACCACTAATTAAAAAAAACTTTCTAGTCATTATTATTGCAGTTTTTTAAAAAAACAATAAAATTTAGTGTACTTCCGCATTTATTTAATTGCTTTGACATTTTGACAACAATAAAATGCAGCTTAAGAGACAAGGTAAAAAAATTGTAGTCGAAAGAGACTTTTTTTACCATAAAAGTCACTTTCGACTACACTATAAGGATATATATATATATATATATATATAAATATATATATCAGGAGCTATTGTTTTCGACAGTGTCGACCGGTACTGTTTTCGACAGCGTCGACCGTATTTGGGCGCTGCCCAAACTAAAATTTGAGGACTTTCTTTTTTTTTTTTTACTTTTTTGTTTATGTTTTTATGCCAAATATTGTTTTTTTGCGAAAATAACTCCGATATTCCGCTAAAGTCTGCCGAAATGAGGGGGTACTGCCGCCCAAATTTTTTTCCTAGAATAGGCCCAACATATATATATATATATATATATATATATATATATATATATATATATATATATATATATATATATATATATATATATATATATATATATACATATATATATATATACATATATATATATATACATATATATATATACATATATATATATATACATACATATATATATATATATATATATATATATATATATATATATATATATATATATATATATATATATATACATAATGCATACAATAAAATAATATAGTTATAATTATAATAGCAACTATAACCCTTTATGTAAACATCTAAAAGTTTATTCACCAGAACACTGCTCAGCTAATAAATCTTTTAAAACTTCAGACTTTCCAACAACTTCTACAGCAGATATTCTAACAGAAATTCTTGATCCAACTCTTTGTTTGCTATCTTCAATTAAATTATACAACCATGTAATTGCACACGGAATAATTCCTAAATTTAGATTATCTGTGTCTATGCCAATCATTGTTTTTGTCTTCCCAACATTTGCAGCTCCATAAGATATCAAACACCCATCACCTCCATTGATAACAGCATGTAAAACATCCAAAAGAGCAGTTGCAGAAACTTTACTCTGTTAAATAAAAATAAAATATATAGTTATAGTTTTTTAATTTTATGAACCCAGTCTGTTTGTAATTTTAATTTAAAAAAATGAAAAGTATTCACATGCTTTTCTATATTTAACATTTCAAAATAAAAATCAATCCAATATCAATTACACTTTTTCCTTTCTTTTGCCATAGTTTTTATCTTTTAAATAGTGATGTGTTTGTTTTTTACAGAACATTCATAGAATGTGTTTGAATGTTTGCAACATTTGCTGAAGATGCTTGAATGATTTGCTTGGTAGGTCTCTTAACTTTTTAATTTCTATTGAATTTTTTGTAAAAATACTTTTATTCTTTTCAAAAGTATTTACTAAATTTTAAATAAATAATATTAAAATTGAAATATTACCAGAACACTATTTAGGACTCGAGTTAATGCCAAAAAAAATCCATTAGTGAAAGAAAAAAAATTCAACATAACTGAAAAGATGTAACTACATCTGTAGAATTCACAGCAGTAGTTGTACAGATGTAGTTATTCTTAATATAATTGAAAAGATGAAACTACATATGTAGAATTCATAGATGTAATTATACAAATGTAGTTTTGCAGATGTTGTTATACTTAGATAATTGAAAAGAAGTAACTACATCTGTAGTAATCATATACTTTGTACACTGATGTTATAAGACATCAATGAAATTTCAGATGTTGTTGGACAGATATTATTTTACCTCAGTGTATTTAAACATGTTTTTAAACCACTTTAATTAGTTACAGAAAACTAGTCAATATGTTTATGCCAATAATAAAACATGAGTTATTTTTAAAGAGTATTGAATTGTTATTGTAAAAAACTATAAAACAACAAAAAAAAGAAACTGCAAAGTTTTGATAAAATAAAGAGCCTATATAAATAAAACAAAGTAAATGAACAGTATTGTCCCAATTAACAAATTATTGTCATAAAACTTTAATTGTATATATGCACATAAATTTATTGTTTCTTGATCTAGCGTACTATTACAGATAAAAGTATAATTAAGTGTGAGAGTAATAATTTAGCTAATCTTGGTCGCCGCCAATATTATGAGTCGTCCATTATTATAAAAAAAAAGTTTTATTTATGTCTTAAACAAGTTTTTTGAAGTGTGTGTTTTCACTTGGAATAAAATCATATTTTCATATTTGATAAATATATAATTATAAAAAAGGTTATTTTTATTAACGATTGTTATTTTATCTTCATCGGTTATTCTTCATTACATTTATTGTAAGAAAACTATTGATGCATTTATAAACTAGCGTAAAAAACTTTTGGTATTTTTATAATTAAAAACATCAATATCCATGTAAGGGTGTTTATAAATGCAACCGATAATAATATTAGACCTTTTAAAAAAATAATTTCAGCAAAGGTAGATTCTAAACAATTAGGTGTGTAAAAGTTTAAAACTTTAAAAATTTGTAAAACGTCAGAGACTTTTCAATCTAGGATTTTTTTGTTTAGCTCTTTTAATTTTAGGTTTTATTTTTTATTTAGTTTTTTTGTTGACTGAGGGGAAATTTTTTCTTATATCTTATTATTTATTATTTTACCTGTATCTTACTAAAATTACAAAATATTACCTGAGATAAATTATGTTCAAAAATAGCATCAAAGGCATATAATTTTGGAGATGCATTAGTAAGTTGCAAATGTTGAGGTATACCAGACAACTGAGTTGGTTGCTTAATTGAAATATGTTTTTTTCTTTGATCTACTTGTATAATTGAATCACAAAGGTCTTCTGAATGAATTCGAAGCATAACATTAACCTACAAAAGTATAACATTACATTACAAAAACATAATGTTAACCTTCAAAAGCATGATGTTAACATAATAAATAAAAAACAATATAAAATCATTACAAGTCAAACATTAACCTACAATACCATAACATTAACCTACAAAAGCATAATGTTAACTCACAAATGTCTAACATTTACCTATAATAGTATAACATCAACATACAAAATCATGACATTAACCAACAAAAATATAATGTTAATTTACAAAAGCCTAACAATAACCTACAAAAACATAATGTTAACTTACATTTCAAATATTCCATATCTAACTTTTTAATATTTATTATATTTTAAATACTTTTAGAAAAATTTATTCTCAAAAAAAACTTTCAACATTTTTTTTTTTTTAGAAACATTTTATTTTTAAAAAAATTTTGTACAATTACCATAACTTTTTGAATGTGCTATCCTTACCTTTCCATCTACTCTCCTTCCTATGTACTTAAATAGACCTGGTGGATTATCAGGTGGCATGTTTTTGATTATACCTTGAAAATTTGTCAGAAATGTGACATCTTTAGATTCTGAACTTTTATTTGAAACTTTTCTGTTTTGTTTATTAGGAATGTTAAACATCTTTGCAGCTCTAAATATAAACAAAATATGTATTAAATAAAGATTACCATAAATATTCAAATGTATTCAAAAATTTAAAAATTATTAAAAAATTAATATTCGAAAATTTTTAATAATACTATTATTAAAAAGTTTTTTAAAAAACATAAAAATCAGTATACTTCAAAAATTTTATAAAGAAAACTTAAAAAGTAAAATTTACTAACTCAGTAAAAAAATGTGCAGCAGATGGAGATGCAGTAGATCGAGATAAGTTCAACTTTAAATCACCGCTTGTATTATCTAGTAAAAATTTCTAAATGAATTTGCAACTTTTACGACCATGAGAAGTTGTAATCATATGAGAAGTTGTAATCATGAGTTGCAATCATGCTGGTGATAAATATAAACAATTTGAATTTTTTAAAAAGCATGCAACAAACGTGCAACAAACATGCACTATTACCTGTGTTTTTACTTTTACTTTCTGATTCATTTGGTACATTATTGGTTAAAGATACTTGCTTTTCTTCTTTGTGGCATTTACTTACATTAGATGGAATATTTGTTGAGCCCAAAAATTTTAACGCTTGTTTCTTTAAAAACTCAACATGTAAACCACAATCAATGCATATTCCATTTGATGTTCCTGATAAAAGATCATATTCAAGTCGAAAATTTTTGTATACTAGAGGTAGCAAGTTATCCAACTAAAAAGATGAGAAAATTTTGATAATTGAACAATATAAGGATAATAAGTTGACTTACATATTTAGTTCTATAGTTGTGGTTAACTATAAAGTGTAAACCACAGTGTTTATTATGTAAAAATAACAACTTTTTTTTGCATATTTCAAATTTTTTTTATTAATTTCCAAGTTTATATTTTACCAGACTATGATATTTTATGACAGATTTTAAACAGGGTTAAAATCTAGGTGGGCTGTAAAGATTAAAGCAAAAAAAGCCCACTCAAACATGCAGCAGGGAACTTTGTTTTAACATTTTTTGAAGAAAATTGCTTTTTGCTTTATACTATGAACTAAGTTATAACTATACTTTTTAATCCAGGCATTAATTAGTTGTTTAGTGAAAAAAAAACCTTTTTGCAGTATGCTTTTGTATTTATTCTTTTAGATAAAATCCAATTTTATATTTGAAACAATAAAATAAATATTGCCAACTTTATTTTCTTTTAGTTTTTAGTTAGTGCAAAGTTAGATAGATCCTATAATACAAAACAAATTTCATGTATCTAATATCTTTTGAATTTTAAGTTCATAGAAAAAAGTCATTTAATTTTTTTGTTAGCGCAAAATAATTCATAAAAGCGTTTAATAATGAATTGGTTTAAATCAGTCAAATTAGTATATTTTACATATTTTTATAATTAAAAAAAAAAGGGTTAAAATTCAAATAAACAAAAAATTAGTTTTTCCGAGCCATTTTGCGAAATATGCAAACTAATTGGAACGGTTGTTAATTTATAAATAAAATAGTTAGAAATTTCAAAGAAACTAACAAACAAAAAAAACATATTTCTCCGAAAATTGAAAAATAAAATTAACATTTTTCTCCGAAAATGGGTTTTCTTATTGATAACGAATAGTTTTTATAATGGATAATAAAAAAATAAACATGTGTCGTATGGCATGCGTACTAAATGAGAGCAACCTTTGCTAGGTTCACAAATGTCACTATCACGTTCAATAAATTATCACACAAGTTATGACAAAACTATTGCTTAGGACCAGCGGTTCAAAATGTTTCTTTGAAAAAAAATTCTACATGTCTATTTGTGAAAATTTTTACGTTTTTTTTTTTTTTGTAATTAAATCTTTTTCTGAATCACATCTTAATTTAAGATGGCACACAACCAAAAAAAAGTAAGTTTTTTGAAAAAAATCAATTTTAGGACTTTTTTGGTGTTTTGATTCTATAATCATTCCTCCAACATATAATAAAAAAATTAGTCTCAAAAATAATATAAAAGTTAATCTAACAGCATTTTAGTAAATAGCGATTTTAAAAAATTATCTAACAACGCCTTAGCAACCACCAAACATTTGAGTTTTTATGAATTCAAAACAGAAAAATACCATCTCAAACTTGATTTTAATGTGTTATATGCAGACTCTTGTTCAGTTTTAAAAGTTATACTTCAAAACTTAATTTAAGAACAGGAGTGTTTTTTGACTGGTAATGTTGATTATGTTGAAGCTTTTTACTCATTTTATATGAAATTATATGAAAATTGATTTTAATTTAGTTGAAGTAAAATTGTTTTTAAATGAATAAACTAGGGCATACACGTAAAAGAAATTTATCAAGAAGAATAAAACGAAAATGGAACAATGTTGCTACAAATAAAAAATGTAGCATTTCATCATCTTGCACAAGTAAAACAGCTAATAGCTGTTCTAGTGAAAGAAAAATTAAATTATTCGAATACTCTGAAAAAGATTTTTTTTATTTATTAACTTTTCAATTCTCAAAGAAATAACTGAAACTGCATGCAATAACTGCTTTCTCAAAGAAATGATAACTGAAACTGCATGCAATAACTGCTTTCTCAAAGAAATGATAACTGAAACTGCATGCAATAACTGCTTTCTCAAAGAAATGATAACTGAAACTGCATGCAATAACTGCTTTCAGTCATTAACTTTATCAGATGTTGATTTCAGTAAAAAAGGGTGCACATTTATTGCAGTTAAAATGTGAACACTAAAACTTCTTAATAGAAAAATGTATAAATTCTATGCAAAATTATTTTGGCATGGCTATTCATCAAAATGTCAACAACTTGTGTGCTATGAAAAAAGCAGTTTATACTAATTATTTCATTTCACCAATTTTTAAAACATGCAATTCGCATTTCTGCATCAGTTTTGCCCAAGAGAATTGAAAAGTTGGGGCAAATATTGGGCTCTCAATCTTAAAAATTACAAACCAAAGTCGCGTAAACCAATCTGGATTAAGAATCTTCTTTTTTCAATCATCAAAGATCTTCAAGCCGATGATCTTCTAATAGAATGTTTGCATGGTACAACACAACATGCCAATGAAGTTTTAAAATCAATTATATGGTCTTGCGTACCAAAGCACACATTTGTTAGTAAGTCTACAATCGAAATGGGAACACACTCCATAGTTCTACATTATAATGATGGTGCTAATGATATACTAGAAGTTTTAAAGTACTTTTACCTAAATGTAACATTAGCTTCATCATGTAAAATTGACAAAACCAGGATTCTACGTATGAAGTCTAAGTCAACGGTTAAAATTAAAATACAAAGAAAAAAACTGAGAGCATTTGAAAAAGGTTTCATGGATGGTTCACAAGTAAAAGACACAAGTAATAGTTACATTCCAGGTGGATTTTGATAATTTTTATGTTCTTTTTTAAATTTTTCTTCTTATTTATGCTTTTTTAGCGATATGTCTTTTTTGAAACTTTGGAACACTTTTTCTTATTAACCGAACTCTGCCTAGTTATATAATTTTCAGAACTTGTTTAATACAGTTTACTTATTTTGAACCTCAGATTTTTAATGCAAAGCTATAAAAGATGAAATATTGTAGTTTAAAGTGTTAAAATTATTGATATTTTATATAAATGTGTAGTGACTTTGTTAAAAATGCAATATTTTTTGAAATAATTTGAATAACAAAAATTCCCACGGTCAAGCAGGATAAAATACGCGTAGCAAACTATGTACAAAATTTTATTTTGAATCATAAAGGCAAAATCAAGTTATCAGGTTTTAAAAAGACTATTTTGCTCGATGAAGCATGTAGAGATCTTTTATTAAAGCGATTTTTAATGCCTGATTGTGTTACCATTGGGGTATTTGTTATTATGATATTTGCGAACTTGACTATTTTTCTAAAGAAATTTATTTTTTGAAATTAAAAATTCAACTGGTTTTGATTCAATTTGTTGATTTATTGATAACTTCTGATTTATTTATAGTAAGTACATAGAGTACTTACTATTATTATGTACTAAGTAACAAAGCGAGTCAGCATACGTAGTTTGTAGTAAAAAAGTGATTTTGTGGTAGTAACAAAGCGAGCCAACGTATGTTGTTTGTGGTGGTAACAAAGCGAGCCAGTGTACGTAGTTTGTGGTAGTAAAAAGTAACAGTAGTACAGAAATCTTATAAATTGTTTTGTAAGATTAGATTTATACCACATGTGTATATTAGTGACGAATCCAGGAATTTTTTGTTTATTTTCGATCACATTTGCTTTAACTAATAATAAAAAAATGTCCTCTATTTCAAAGATATTTTAGTACTTTCAGATTCTTGTGGTGGGGGAGGGGGGTAGAAATGCACACCCTTCCCCCGTGGATCCTTCACTGATTTGTATCTTTACAAATTATTACTATTTTGTATTATATATGTAATTAAAATTGTGTTTGTATAGATAATTTATTAATTCTTATATACTTCGAGCTGTTAAATCTTATTAATGTTATATATTTCGTTAAAACGTATTTTCCTATTGTTTTATATATATATATATATATATATATATATATATATATATATATATATATATATATATATATATATATATATATATATATATATATATATATATATATATATATATATATATATATATATATATATATATATATATATATATATACACATATATATATATATATATATATATATATATATATATATATATATATATATATATATATATATACATATATATATATATATATATATATATATATATATATATATATATATATATATATATATATATATATATATATATGTATATATCGTTAAAACTTAGTTTCCTATTGTTTTATATATATATATATATATAAAGACAAAGGCGTTACAACTTACTGATAGTTTTCCTTTGCCATTGACTATTTTACGATATTCTACTAGCATGTATCTTAACGATTGTCTTTTCAATTCTGTAAGACGGTTATTACATCCAATGCAGTTTAATTCAATTAAAGACTTTGCGGTATTTTGAGCAACATTGTTGGTCATCATATATAAAGAGGTCTCTGAGTTCATCTATAAATGTATTTTTAAATAATATTTAAAAATTAAGCATTGATAATAATTAATTACTGACATCAATTTATTATCGAAATAAATTTTATTATTGTTAATAGTTTATTGTTAGCAGAATATTACATTTTAAGTATTTACAACAAATAGCAAGTATTTGTGCAGTCTTAAATATGACGTTCAGACGCGATTAACATTATTAGTTACATCTTTTAAAGAGTACACAGCTAACTAATATATAAATTTTATTTTGACATATATCTTGAATATTTGGCTCCATCTTTAAAAATGTCAACAACTCATTCATTTAAGAAGATCGAAATGGTATACTCATTTTATAAAAAAAAGAAATTCAATGAAATCACTTAAGTATGTTATCATAACGAATACTGCTGAGCAAGTTAATTTATTTAGTTATCCAATTTACAGTCTTGTTTGAACAAGCTCATTGTGTATAACTGTGTCGTTATTAGTTTAGCGCATTTACTAGTTATTTGCCGCACTTTTTTTACTTTTCTCCTAATTTATAGTCGTATAGTAGCAGAAAAATTCGCATTTAGAAATTTTTAGAGACTCTAAACAAGTTTCAAAAGAACGTTTCCGTCCGATGTATTCTGATCCGCCCGTCGTGTAATTGAGATTTTTAGACTAAAATGAGCAATCTATTGATTAAATAGTTATATAATTCTTTATAAAATTTAACGGAATTTCTAGAAAAGGCTCAAAATTCTTAAAAAGCTTAACGGAAACGGAAATTACAAAACGAAATCTATTGTTTTTTCTTTCAAACTAAAGTTAACTTCCTTTAATAATAAAGAACGATTTTAACAAAGAAAAAAAAAACGACCATATTGTTATTATTATTATTATTAATTATTATTATAGTTATTTTTATAGTAGTAATAATAATAATGATAATAACAATAAAAAAAATACAATTTTAAAATCATTTTGACTTAATAAATTCAAATAAAATACAAGTATTAAGAGAGAAAATGGGAGGAAACTTATTTCAGTTGATAGGAAGTTCACACTTGGCAAATTAAACAAGTGTAAATCTGACACACAAATACACAAGCATATATGCATATATATTGTTTTTTTCTTTTTAATCCTAAAGGTAGAAGTTCGTTTATTTAAGTTCTTTGAAAATTTAGATTTATTTCTAATAATAATATGTAAATTAAAGATTAAAACTTAAGGAAATAAGCTTCATTGATTTTAAATCCGAAAAGAAACTATTTCATTGTTCATACAAGAGTACAATTTTCTTTTAATACAATCAAAATGAGATACTAAGAGTTGTTAATTGGTACTTAGCAACTGAACGGGTTCATTAATGACGTTGGATCAGTTTAGTTCATAGCACAGCAGCACTGTTTTTCCTTACGTTAAATGTTTTTTGGATGTCGATAAAGCAGCGGGTTTGAGCTAAATTTTCCGAAAAAGCTTCGAATTGCGTTAACACTATAATTTTGTTAAAAACATATAATTTCTTTAAAAAAATGTTTTACAAAGATTTGTTTTAAAAATTTATCATAAAATTAATTTCTCAAATAGTTAATTGATAAAGTAATGGATAATATAATAACGAAACGAATAACAGATAAAGTAATGGATAACATAATAACGAAACGAATAACAGATAAATTTTTTTTGTGGAGTTGGGTATTGTCATAAAAGTCAAAAAATTAAAAAATAAGTTTAAAGTATGTACCTGACATTTAAAAGACCGATATTTTAATAAGTACAATAAATATATAAATACTTTTTAAATATGAATTAGCAATAAATTATATATAAATGATAATAATAAAGCAAAATGATAAAATAAGTTAAAAATAAGTTAAAATAGTTTAATATAAATGAAATTATTTTAATTTATTAAGACAAATTAATTAATATTAAGTTAATTAATTAATTAAATTAAGTTTTAATTAAAAATAGTAATTATTTATAAAATTAAATATAAAATTAATAGGTTTGAATTTTGATATATTAGTTTTACATATTAGTTTAAAACGTTTTAAAACTAAATGTCACTTTTCATCAAAATAAAAAAGATTAATTTGAAATAATAAATTTGTTGAAAGTTTAAAAGTGCAACAATAAAATCTTTACTGCCATCTGAAAATATTAATCTTTGAAACGATAGAGATCACTAAATGATCAAACAAATTATTTTAAGGCTTAAGTTGTTGTGGTTGCTTTAATCGGCAATAAAATCATTTAAAAACATCAAAGGTACTATTTTTAGCTTATCATAACTTTTTAAAAATTTTAACTTCACAAATACCGCTTAAAAGTAATACTCAGTAAATGAACTGTTGCATGGTATTAACCTGTAAGATAAAAAGTTTATTACTCTATTTATTCAGCGTTCAATATAATGAGAGTAATATAAAGATAATTTAATTTTTTAACTTTTTATGATATTTTACATTACCTATTCATTAACAAAAACATTTAAAAGTTTGCAAATTCAACTTACATTTGAATAGTTTGACTTGGTTAATAAATTAATCTCAATAAAGCCTAAAAAAACTTATGTTAGAAATTGCAGAATTAAAAAAATGACACCAATAAATATCAACAAATACAAATGTTTAACAGATTATTGTCGTATTTATGTTATTAATCGTTTTTATTATAGCGTAACGTCATAATAAACAAACTATTTTGTACTATTTTTCCGCTTCTTTTTTCTATTGGATAGCATCCACTAAACACTGATCAAGTTTTTCATGTGATATAAATGAACCAATTACAAAATTTCTCTTGTAAGAACTCGTAAAGTTTTGTTTGAAATACAAATATCTACACCATGCTGCTCCGGAGACATATCAACAATTGAATTCACTAACAAACAAGCCGACAAGATAAAAAAAGCGAACAATAAAAAATGTTACTCGTCATAATGTTTGATAAATTTTTTATAAAGATTTAAGTTATCGCAACAAAGATATAATAAAAGATAGCATAAAAAATGAACTTTTCAAACATGTTTGAGGGTTTTAGTTTTTGCAAATTAGGAACTATTCTGATTAATGCATTTGCTAATACAGTGGTAAGATTTTACATAACAATCTGAACCAAATTTAAAAAGCATTTTTCTTCTAAATGAAACTTGATTTTTGTAATTCACATTGCATTACTTGCATTACAATATAAATGCTTAGTAATATTGTATAAATATATTACTAAGTATTTACATTGTATACATATATTAGGTTCATAATAAAAAAGCAAATTCTTTAACACTCAAAGTAACAAAAAGTTACTCAAGAAAATTATAAAGAATATTTTTTAAATATTATTACCATATGGTAGTATTAGTTTTTTTTTTTAAAAATAAGCCAAGAAATAAGCTATTAAAAAAAAAAAAAGTATAAATTGACATAAGAATCTACAAAAAGTTGGTTTAATAGTGGACGCCTTTGTCAAAACATTTAAATAGTGCTAAAAAATATTTGCGGAAAAGTTTAATATTTTGTTAAATTTACCGCCAATGCAAGGATTAAGGTCTAAAACTACTTCTTCACTCATAGAAGTCCCCTATCTAAATTTACGACAATGATGTGATTATATACAGATGTATATAAGTTTTTACTTATTAAGCAATGTCTCGACACTATAAATATTAGGTCTACTTTAAAAGCAAAAAGCTGTTATAAAATACATGCAATATCCTACCTAAAAAAGAGTTGAAAAGAAATTTTGTTTACTTTGTTACTTATATTTGTGAAATGTAGATACTTCCTGCATTAAAGCAATATTTACTTGATTATTGTATATTCATTTCTTTAAGTTATTCGTATTTGAGCGTAGAACCTTGTGCTAATTGCATGTTAAACAATAAGACGACATATTTACGATGAATTTTTTTAAATAACAAAAAAAAACGCCGAATTTTTGAATTCAACCGTGAAAATGATTCATATTTACCATACTAATGAATTTTGAACTCATCCGTGAAAATGATTCGTATTAATTTGAATTTTAAATTTTATGCTACGCTTATTTATTTAAATTTATTTATATTTCTAATAATCTTATTAAATATCAATCTTATTTATCAATATTGTTTTATTATTATTAGTTCAAAGAAATATGTTGACATTTAAAACCTATAGTCACATTTTTAGAAACTCTTATGCATGTTTATTTAAATGGGCGGAGAACTTATCTATCGAAGTGATGAGGATTAACTTTTTAATGCAGATATAAAAACGTTATGGCATTATAGAGTAACTTGGGGTATAGATTAACAAATGCATTACAATTTCCTCAATTGTACAAAGTTTTTGTTCTATTGCTGTATCTCAATAAAATTTGGATTTTTATTTCAGAATTTCTGCTTTATTAACAAAGTTTTTTATGATAAAAATAGTTCAAATGATTTGAACTATTTTTGCTAGTGCGAATTTCTTTTCTGGACGAAAATAGTTAATAAAATATACCTAATACCCATAGTATTACACAAGTTCCTCCACCACTTCCGTATGAGCCTGCTTTTAAACAAAACTCACCAATGTTTTATTGTTTCTTGATGTTAGCAAAATTTAATTAGCATGCGAGTTTACAAATCTTATTCAAGATATAAACTACAACTTTTGTTTCAGTTCATAGATGGTTTAGCTTTATTATATGTCCACTCCACTTTGAAAGTGTCTTTGATTAATATGGAGTAGGGATCCGCATTGTTTTTATCACTTTTAAGAATGGGTAAGAAGTAGTGTGTTTAGATTTTTCCTATTAAGGAAGTTAAACACGTCACAAAATAAATTTGTTTGATTCAACATTTTTCTTTTCGAGTAACAAACATTGGAACTAGTTGCTTTTTAAAATAAAAGGATGAAAAAAGTAGGCTTAAATGTAAAACTAAAAAAGTTAAGCTAAAATGTAGTACTGAGAATGGCTGGATAGCTCAGTTGGTTAGAACGTCAAACGATAAGCTAAAACCCGAAGTGTAAAACGATACAAGTTCTAATCCTGCCAGCGCTTGAGTATTCGGTGTAGTTAGGGCAATTTTAAAATATCTGTATGATATTTTGTTGACTACGACATCTGTATGATATTTTGTTGACTACGACACATTTCCGTTAAATGATTAGGTCTGTTAATTATGAAAAGACGAAAAAAATAAAATTTATAAATTTTGCGGTATCTTAAAGTATAAATGTTTATAGCGATAAACCCATACCAAAGATTCTTTTTTTTTTTTTTTAATCTTTTTAAAATCACAATCGCTTATTCAAATTTTAACAAGTTTTCAAATAATTAGGTTTTTTAGGTGAAATAAACATTATAGTTTAACAATATGATCTGTTCTGATTGTTTATTAGCAATTTTTCTTAATTATAAGCTCTTTCTTGGTCGGAATTCTAGTATTTTTAGTGAAAATCGATAGAAATATTGCGTTTTGACAACTATATATAGTTAATATATGTCAGAACCAATTAGAACTAGGATCAATAGTAAATTAAGGAACTTTTTCAAAAGATTTTTACTAAATTCATGTTAACGCCGATGAGCGGAGTTCATCTAAAGACTTCTTAAAATGGTGTTCTTTAGATTCACTATTACGGGTTGTAAAAAGTCTTTGAAAATTAGATTAAAAAAAAAAGTTTCTTCTAAATATTAAAAAAACCTAAAGCAAAAAAATTACACCATCTAAAGCTTTTGTTTGGACATAATACGCAGATAAAGCCATTCCTAATAAAAGAATTCGAATAATTTGTAAATCATCTTAACTACACCGAGTAGTACTTCGATACGCAAAAATGTTGGTCAATAACGGAAGCTACTTTGGATTAGTCTTAATGACATTTGAGGCTGTTCCTATGCTAAGCCAACAATATCTTCGGATATAAGAACATTGTATACAAAAATATAGCATGAAAATTCAAAAAAAAAATAATAATAATAATAAAAAGTAAACTAAAATGTAGAACTGAAAAAAGTAAACTAAAATGTAGAACTGAAAAAAAAATAAACTAAAATGTAGAACTGAAAAAAGTAAACTAAAATGTAGAACTGAAAAAAAAAATAAACTAAAATGTAGAACTGAAAAGGAAGTATAGGAAAAAAATTATATTTTGTTGATAAGTTTATAAAACATATAAGTTTAATTTTGTTTATTACTTAAAGATTTAGTATATGTCTAAACTAAAGTAAAATAAAATAGAAACTGAAATAAAGTTGAACTATTTAGGCTTTCTTTGACCGAGCAAAATGAACACAATAAGTATGACAACAATGCTACTGAAATAATGAAAGTTAATTGCGAGCTTTACTAATGTTGTTTGTTTTATTTTGTTTTAAATTTTATATGGTTTTTTAAGTTCTTAATTTTATACAAATAAAATATTTGTTATAAATTGTTATTTGTAATGTTGCCTTTTTTCTCAAACAAAAGTTTATTGGGAAAATTAAAAAAAAAAATTTTTTTTCAGTTTGATTTGAGTAAAAAAAGACATTAAATGTTCCCTAGATAATAGTTTGTTGTTTTTTTTTTAAAAAAAAAAATTAATAAATAATCTTTTTATTATTTTGAGTTGTGCACACTTTATACTGTGGATCACAGGTAGTGTTAAGAATTGAAATTTTTTTTTTTGTTTTATTTAAATTGAAAAACCAAAAACTAAATAAAGCTAAGTATAGGTGAGTATAGCGGGTGGCAGATTTTTGTGGTTCTAGCTCAAAGGCAATCTGTGTTTGAGTAACAGAGTCAAGCGTTATCTAGAAGAAACTTGTCTTGTCTGTTACAGACTTTTATTTATTTGAGTAAAATATTAGATTAACTAATAGTTATCAAATGATTTCTTACATATTGACTAGTAATGTTGCCTCCCTTTTTTAAAATAACCAAATAAATAAAAAATCTGATGTTTTGAAAATGTGGAACTTCTTTTTTTTGGGATAAAATTGTCTAGTCTTATCACAGTTTTTGGATTTTTAATAATGTAAAACTTCAATGAAGTTGATAGTTAGAAAGTCGGTTTATAACTTTCCACGACTAGCTAAACTTGCTCCTGGAAAATTGTCCATTTAAAAGCATGTCCATTTTTTTAGGCATGTCCATCAATAAAAAAAAATATTGAAAATCTAGTATAATCTTGACCAAATAATTGCATAGCAAAGGGGAAAGTCGGGTAGTCCCGGACTCTTAAAGAAAAAATAGATTGTACACATGTACTAACAGAAAACAAAGTGTCAAAACTCTTATTTTAAAGTATAAACATTCATCTATCGAATTAGAAACAAAAAAATAATTATTGATTACCTTAATAATATGCAAAACATAAAAGAAAAGATGTTAGGAAAAAGACATGTTTCAAATATTGAAGGGTAGCCCCGGACACATAGTTTAACCATGAATTTACCTCTTTTTTTAGAAGTGTGACACAAATATAATATATGATTTTTATTGAGCATTGGACTATTCTCAACACAATTAAAAAAAATTCGCCTTTAAAATTTATCTCTGATATATAAGGAATGAGAATGAAAATGTCATCATTTAGAAACATAAACATTGGCTTTTTGAATGAAAATAAACACTTTAAAAACACTTTTTTTTAAATCTAAGGTCTTTTTATTGGAATTAAATGAATTAGTATTATAGGTTTGTGCATTATATTAAATGTATTAATATTTATATGAAAAAAGTTGCTCATTTTTAGTATGTAAACGGATTAAGTTATCCGGAACCAGCCTCAAAACATGTGTCTGATACCACCCAATTATACCTCATTCGCAAATATTAGTTTTAAAACCAGTGAATTAAAGTACTAAACGAATTTTTTTTAATAATAAAAATGTCTTTAATCAATAAAAAATTATTAGTTTACATAAAATTTAGGTTTAACAATATGCGAATCAAATATGATGATACATTGCTCTTCTGTTGGTGGGAAACAATATCTTACACTCCCAGCCAATCGCTTCAACATATTATGGTATTTTGCATATGCCATTTTTCACCAAAATAATGTTTTTATAGCATTTAAAATCACTTAGCTTCTTTAGTTAAAGCTGTACTTCAAGTGTCCTGAGTTACCCGCCGCCCGGGGCTACCCGACTTTACCCTATACTGTCCTAATATGAATATCAATTTCTTTTTTTTGTTAAATATCGATGCGTAAAATTTTTTTGAATATTCGAATAATCGATGCGTAAAATTTTTTTGAATATTCGAATAATCGATGCGTAAAATTTTTTTGAATATTCGAATAATCGATGCGTAAAATTTTTTTGAATATTCGAATAATCGATGCGTAAAATTTTTTTGAATATTCGAATAATCGATGCGTAAAATTTTTTTGAATATTCATACAAAACTTATCTTAAACTAGCTATTTTGTATCAACATCATTTGTAACATTTATGTTCATATCTAAAGTTCTTTATTCCATAATAACATTGCTTATATTTACATACATGTTAACACTATTTACGAAAAAGCTTTTCTTTACATAAAATTTTAGCTTCCGTTTATTTGTTTAACTCTACTAGTCTCAGCTATTTTAGAAGGTTTACAACTAGTATTCCAGTGATTGTTTTTATTCTAATGTTGTCTTGAATAATAGAAAATACAATTACTTGATAAGTGGTTTTTTCAGTACATTTTTCTTATGAAAAGCTAAAATTTTGGGAGAGTTTTAAAACGAAGGTGAAAAATAGTGTTATTGCTATGGCGGTTGTTAAGGAAGTTAAAACTACTAGCTCTTGTTTTAAAAAGATCTGTAGCAATTTGTTTTGAGATTATGAATCATTCGTTTCAATTTCAATAAAAAAAAAATTATAGTAATGAAACTTAATAATAAAATATGTATAAATAAATAAAAAAGGGAATATTTATCATTTATTTTATATAAACTTTGTATTTTACTTTACTCAACTATTTTGCTTGAAAATGAAAAAAATGTATGTATGTACAAGACCGTCCCGAACGAGGGTGTCCCCCCCCCCCCCTAAAGATGCTATATATGCATTTGAGTTTGCACATTTGTACAAAACTTTTTTTTTGTGTGTCTTTAGTTGTCAAAAAGCATATACGACACCCCCACCTTCCAATGAGAAACCTTTTCGGGACGATCCTGTGTATGTCTGTATGAAGCATAAATAGAAGTTTCAAAACTTGTTTTCAAATGAAATATTGTTAGATTTAAAGGAAGTTAGTGTATTGTAAGAAAGCTAGAAAATTTTAGTTCCTGTGCAAACATTTTTATACAAATAAATATGATATTTCAGACATGTCAAGCTATAAAATTAAATTAAGTGAAAAAGTTGCATGGTAAATTATTTATTAAAAAATTTCCTAGTTGCATTAAATCTAATTTATTTTTTTACATTACATACTAAAAGCTTCTTTATCTGCATTTGAATGTAACAAAAGAAGAACTAATCTTTTCAATATTAACTATGAAAAATATCAACAAAATTTTCCAAAAATAATTTAAGAATTTTCTTGTTTTCAATCAAAAAAAAATAATGCAAGTTTTATGTTGTTTAATTTTTATTCAACTGAATTCTAAACATTTAAACAAAAAAATTTTACCTTGGTGAAACAATTTTTTACCAGTTAATAAAACTTTCACTTATTAAAAATTCAAATAGTTTCGTTATCAATGGAAAGTATTTTTAGAATTTATGCAACAGACTGTTAAAAACTGTATCAGCAGCCTCAACACAAAGTCTCTAAACAAATTCAAAATCTATAAAAGTGTAAGAGAAAATGTTTGCAAATCCATTTAGAACTTTATGTATCCATTAAAAACCTATTTAAATTGAAACTCTGAGATACCCCGGTGGGAAATCGGCTAGCGAATAGCTAGCTATAATTGCTACGATAAAGACAGCGATTTGTCCACGAGGATCGCTAGCTTTTTTAAGTTAGCGAAAAGCTATCGATACTTGTAAAGATAAAGAGAGTGATTTGGCTACGAGGACAGCTAGCTTAATAAGCTAAAGACTCACAGGCTATTGTAACTACCGTCATATCGTAATAAAATCGCTATCAAAAAAATTTTGGTATGTAGCTATCAACCAGCTATAGATTTGTAGATATTTTGTAGCTAGCTACAAAGCTACAATATGTAGCGACACATTACTACAAAATTGCAATGCTTAAAGTTCAATTATTCTCATAATTATAATAGACTCATTACTAAAAATCCAATTTTTTAAGATCTTAGAGACATTCGTAAAGAATAAAATAAAATAAAAAAAATTGCATTTAATTATAATATACTTGCTAAGTATATTAGAATTAGAAATTATTGTTTTAATAAATATTTTCACAAAAATACGATGTGTTTAAGAACTATGTGTATTTTGAGAGTTCCAGATCTGTACCCTGGAACATTGTCTTCAAAACTTGCTGGTATTAAGATAAATCCAAAGCAACCTTAGACTACTTTCCTCGTTGCTTTTAACAATTATACTAAAGCAATGAAAGTGGGCTAATTTTATCAAGTATATTAGCTTCAAGATAGTTTGTTGAAGTAGTTTGCGATATTTTCTTTAAAAACTTAAATAAAGTATGACTTAACTTAATTTACTGTGTTTTTTTGTGAAAACTTAAATTATTACAAAGTTCCAATCTAAATATTTTTCAAAAGTCCAGTTAACGGCTATAGCATTGCTTTCTCTCTGCTAAAGTTCGTAAAACTTTCTTATTTGACAAATATTTGTACAACTATACTTTTCCGGTATGTATTTTGTATTTTTTGTTGTTGATTTGAATACGAGTCAAATCACCCTTCTCGCAAACTCTTGTTGCATCTTGTCTATTTAATGTTTCAAACTTTAATGTTTACTTTGAAGTATTCAACCATGCAAAAGCAACAAGAAATAACAGCCAACAGCTAATTAAAACTAGAATCTTTGTGATTATCTGCTTTGGTTTTCTGTTATGAATGAATTATATGATTATTTTTTATTTTTATTTTTCTGTGTTATATATATAAGTATATATATAAACTAAGTATATATAAAAGTTACTAACGTTAATTGACGACATATTTAAAAGTAACAATACTATTTTTTTATGGACTGTTTATTTAAAAAATTTTCTTCTAACGTTAATGGAAGGCATATATAAAAATGGAAATACTATGAGATCGTTATACCAATCACTGTGCAAGACATAACTTTAGGTAATCAACAACAAGCTAAAATTTCAAACCTAAAATTATCAAATTTATACTAGTAAAAAAAATTTATCAACAAAATGAAATTTGCATAAAAAAAAATTAAATTTAAGCAAGGCTAACGTGATTTATAATATGCAAGACTTAAGATGTATATATTTATAATGCAAGACTTAAGATGTATAAATAGATAATATTTCAAGGGAATATTAACACCCTCATAATTAATATATAAAAAGTTGAAACCTAAAATCAAAACCGTTATAATTTGTAAAACTGAAAATGAAATTGTTTTTTGATAAAATAAAACTAAATTTACAAAACTCAAAATAAAATTGTTTTTTAATAAAACAAAACTGAATTTACAAAACCGTTATAATCTATGAAATAAAATTCTTTGTATGTGCCTTGAATAGAGTTCCATAAAGTTGTATTGTTATAAGAATTTTTATATATATAAACAAACTAACAAAATATATGCATACTTATTATTATTTTTATTTTCGTTGTTTGTTCAAGAACTATGTTATCATATATTGGAATGAAATTTTTTGTTTTATTGTAAAACGTTTGAACTTTTTTTGGTTGTTACTCGGTCGGTAACGATTCGGCAATTTTATAGCACTTTTTTTCCACATCATTTCATTTTGTCTATTACGTCTTAAAAAAATCAATTTTTTGTATTAGATTTAATATATTTATGATAATAAATATATTAATAGATAAATAAATCGCTATCTAGATATCGTAGCATAGTAGCTTGCTACATCAAAACGAAATAAATTAAATACAAAAAAAAATTGAAATATGTTTATAACCAATAAGTAAAAAAATTAGTCAACAAGATAAACAATAAACGAAATATTTTCTGCTTTTAATTTTACAAAAATTACTCTAATTATAAATTTTAGCACTAGAGGCCTTTCAAAAAATCATCAGTAGTGCTGTTTTTGTTATTATAACAACAAAATATAATTTTTTCAAAAAAACAGGAAATGATAATTATTTAATGTTGCTCTTAGCAACTATTGTAATCTATATTGTAATGTCAATTTAAAATGTATCATGTTTTTGGTTGTGAAAATGTTTCTCATAAGAAATAAGGTTTTTTTTTTTCATTTTTTAGCTCCACAAACACAAAAAGCTAGAAAAAAGGTTCTATAATGGAGTTATGCGCACGTTGACAATTGTATGCATGGTTATCAAACCTATCTGTTGATTGCCCAGTTCTACAACTAGAAATGTGCCCATTAGTGCGAAGTCGTAGGTTATTTGTTTTTCCGGTGTATGTAGCTTTCTTGTTACATGACAAACATTTTAAATAATGTATTACATTCTTACTATTACAAGTAATATGGCTTTTTATGTTCCATCTAGTACCATTTGATGTCGTAAATGATTTGACTTCTTGAAGGTAGAATTTACATATTTTGTAACAATTATCATTGCATTTAAATAATCCTACTTCTTTAGTGGTTGAATGAATTTTTGAAGAAGTAAGTGTTCTCAGTAGATTGGGTGGTTGTTTATACGCAAGTACTGGTTGGACATTAGAAAAAAACTTCTTTCACTCTTCTTTCATTTGAAAATAGATTAAGCAAAAGATTTGTTTCAGTAATAAAAGGTTGGCAGTTCAGATTGCTGTAAAAAGTTGTAACTAAAGGAAAAATTTCTTTTGATTGATTTTGGGGAGCTGGTCCTTGGAGTTTTGCGTTGTGAAATGCTTTTTAAATAATATTATTAGGATATTTGCATTCTTTTAGCCACGTTTTTAGTTCTGCTAAACGTTGTTTTTCTTTATTGTAATTAGATATGAAAACAATTATTCTTTTAGCAAGGCCATAAGAGATGTTCTTTTTTATATGATAAGGATGATGGCTGTTGTAGTCTAAGTAGTCGTGAGTATTGGTTTCTTTATAATAAATATCCGTTTTTATTTTTCTGTTGTTTTCAAGAATAATAGATATGTCTAAGAAATTAATAAAATTATATGTATTTCCATCTATTATAAATTCTTTGCCCATGTCTGTTGTAAAACTGATTAAATTATCTATTTCGATTAAAACTTAACGATATCTAAATGTTTTGGCCAGATTAAGAAACCATCATCAATATACCTATAATAAAATTCTTGTATGTCATTTACATCTTTACTGGAAAAGTATTTAGGCAAAATCTTAGGAAAAAGTCTTGTTTCTTCTAAATATCCAATTGTTAGGCATGCATAATCTGGAGCGAAATTCGTACCCATGGCTGTTCCAATAATTTGCCGAAACATTTGGTCGTTGAATAGAAAGTTGTTGTTTTTTAAAATAAAGTATGTTGATTCAATGATAAATTCAGGAGTAAATCTTTTATCTATTAAACTTTTATGTTTTTCAATCCAGTACTTTAATGGTTCTATACCTAGATTGTGTGGAATACTAGTATATAGATTAACAATGTCACAAGTCAAAATACAACTATCCGAATTTAACGCTCTTGGTATCTTTGGTATAAGAAGAATTGGATTCTTGATCTAACTAATGCACGAAAGTCATGTATTTCGCGAGGGATGAAACACTGCATCCTGATTTTATGTTTATGACCTCGTTGAAGAACATGACCCATCTAATTCAACACTTAATTTAAAGGCTGGGTTGACAATTTAGAGATTGACAAACGCTAAATTATTTTATATCTTGTATAAATGAGTCAAGTTTGCTCGTCTTCTTTTGAGATTTAAATTCATTAAACCCAATTTATCTTTTTTTAATTTAAACCACTTTTCATATCTAAGCATTCAATTTGAGTATGATATTTTTGTAGCCATGTGTTGAACTCTTTCAAACATTTAATTTCTTTACTTTCAAATGCATTTTTTTATAAACCAAGCACTTTTGAAGCTTTGCTTACACATTTAACTAGGAAGTTCATGCCTCCTTCCTTACCGTGATGCAAAAATATGTCGAGAGTTCGTTTCGAACCTAGATCTCCTACTTCTAAGGCAAGCACTCTAACCACTGCGCCCCGGCCGCAACAGACCAATGGTAAGGGGCACATCCAGTGTCAAAACTCAACTTAAAAATATGCATAATTGGATCAACAAAACCTTCTGCGGCGTGTTTTAAAACAAACGGACTAGTATCATTAAAACCCATCAACTCATCTATGCTTTCTAACTTTTTAGTATTTTTTCATTAATGAAAAAATATTAGACAAATTGCTGCAATCACGCTGGTTTTCACATCTTTTCAAGATTTCCGGTATTGCTTGATCATTAACATTAACCAAGACTTATTTAAATTGGTTATTTAATATATTTGAAATGTCTGATATTTCAGTTGCAATGTGAACATGGTTATGTTTTTTAGCAAGCGTTTTTACAAAAGCTTTTTAGCTTGAATATTATATGTTTTTTAGCAAGCTTTTTTACAAAAGCTTTTTACCTTGAATATTATACATATTGCGAAATGCATAATATACATTTCGCAGGACTTTAATTAGCAACTTTAAAATAATATTTTGATACACTATGTAACATTGTAGTTTGCTACAAAATAACTTTAACTGTATAAATAGTCAACATCGCTATTCCGATATTATCATTTTTATTATTATGTTATAGCTAATAATCAACAAGTCTGTATCTATTAGGCAGTAACTTATTGGAACTCTGCAGCAAGAATATGTAGCTATAAAGTATAATAGTTAATGGTCCTCTGTGATGTGTTGCTTTAGCATATTCGATGATCATTGAAATCTTTAAAAAAATGGTTTAGTTTATTAAAGTGTGAAGTGCTAAGATGCTTTTAGTACTTTTCTGGAAAAACACAAACTTCATTGTTTACAGAGGTGATTCTACGAATAAAATAAGGGGGAGGGGTGAATCTTTAAAAAGGACCAACAGTCCTCAAAACCAAAATTCACACGACTGAATTTTGTCAAATACCCCACTACCCGATTATATACGCGTCAAAAAAACAATTATAACTTGAAAATCGTTTTCTTTTAGGGGAAAGAGGGGATATAGGGGGAGAAACCCCTACCCCCCCCCCCCCCCCACACACACACACACATACACCCGTCTCTGTTTGTTTATCCGAACGTTTAACTTAAAATAAAAAAAAAATCTTTGTCTATGCTGTTTCTGACACTAAGTTATTATTTACAACTATGGGATCAATCAGTGGTATGGAACTCAGCTTACGTTACTAGGTTTGTAATCATTAAGGTGAGTTTCCACTCATCCGTTTTTCGACTGAAACGGGAAAAATAATCTCGTGAGCATGCGTTGTTTTACTTTGGACAAATTAAAGCCTATACTACGCATGCCCGCGTGATTGTTTTTACCTTCACGAATGAGAGGAAACTTACCTTTAGTTCTTTTCTGTCTGAAACCAATAGCTTAATTTTTTTTTTTTTTTTGTAAACAAAGTTACGTCATCTCCGTATTTTAACGTTATGTACTAGGTTAATACGTTAATACAAATTACCTATGACGCCCATCTGAACAGTAAAAAAACACAACGTGCAAAATGGGTTATTGTTTTATTATCTCTGCAAAATGTTCAATATAATAATGGAAAAAAAGTTTGTAATTGTACGCATTTTAGTGTTTAAAATTTAACTACGTGTGTATTCGCTTTTACTTCCAGACATAGAAAAAAACTCTCCGTAATTAAAAAAAAAAATTTTTGTTAAAAAAATTTTTTTAAAAAAATTTTTAGTCGACAATGCCTGATCTTTTTTTTTTGTTTGTTTTTAATTATTTTACTAGTTTTCCTGAGTTTTAACGTTTTTAAAAGCTACTTGAGTTTCCTTACGGAAAATATAGTATGAAGTGAAATATCCGAATTCAACAACGCAGAAATAATAGCTTTATAAAAAAATTTTATCACTAACATTATTTTGAATAATTTTAGAAATATTATTTCAAATATTTTTTGAATTATTATTTTTAAATTGTAAAACTATATTAATCATAAAAGATTAGAGAAAAAAGGTAAAACTTTCAAAAAAAACTTTTTTTACGTTAAAGTAATTAGCTACATATTCTTGTCACATCGTTAACAAAAAAAAAAACCAATTATATTAAAGTACTGATAATAAAAATAGCTTTTATCTTTAAATATAAATAAATTTAGAATTAAAAGCTATTTACTTTAGCTAATAACTTTAACGTAAAAAGGTTTTTTGGAAGGTTCACCTTTTTTTTTGTCTAATCTTTTATGATTAAATATATATATATATTTTTTTAATTATCTTCGCTTCGAACAAGGCTGCAAGCAACCACTACTTAGTGTTGGAAGTTACTGGAAGAGAAAATATGTAAATTGTAGAGCAAGATAACGGTTGACAGACGACTTAAAAGGTTGCAAATTATATGAATCAGGAAAGCAAGATAAAGGAAGCGAATTTCAAAGAACTGATGTTCGAGGAAAAAAACTAGACGAATAAGAGTTTTTGGAGCACTTAGGAACAGTAACAGAAAAAAGGATGAGACTTAATTGAATGACGAGTAATACGAGAATGAATTTTAGAAGATGGCACAAGAGACGCTAGCTTTTTCGAGCAGTGCCCATTATAGTATTTGTAGAAAAGAGAAAGAGAAGCAACATTACGACGATGTGACAGAGGTTGAAGGTTGGCTGCAAGAGCAGGTCCAACTATGTTTACAATGTGTTTTTACACCTTGTCTAAAAGAGAAAGGGCATCATTAGAAGATCCGCCCAAATATGGCAACACTATTCCATACAAGGCCGGATTTGAGATTTATAGAGATAGAGATTAGAATCCAGAGTAAGAAAGTAACGAGCTCGATAGAGAAAAGCAACTTTAGCAGATGCTAATTTTGCAACGGATTTGATATAAGGTTTCCAATAAAGATCAGAAGTAAGAGTTAATCCTAGAAGATGAAGGGTAGGAGACTCATCGAGTTCATTACCGTTCATAAATATATAGGAAGGTCTAAACTATTGCGATAAGGATTGGCCAAAAAAAGTTGAGTTTTATCTGAATTAAAGTTCACCAGCCACTGTGAGTCCCATGCTGTAGCAGAAGTGAGATCTTTTTCAAGCTCAGATACCCCCTACAAGCAATCAGAGGGAGTTGACTTCTTGTCGTGACAAGAATAAATGGTAGTATCATCAGCGAACAATGCCACCTTAGATGTGAGAATATCTGGAAGAACGTTAATGTAAATTAAAAAGAGTATAGGGCCAAGGATTGAACCTTGGGGAACCCCTGAGGTTACAGAATAAGAAGAAGAGTGCTGTCCATCAAGGACAACTTTTATACAACGATTGGAAAGAAAGGATTTAATAATCTTAAAGATGTTTCCAGATACACCGTAAGAAGAAAGCTTATGGGCGAAAACCAGCATGCCAAACTTTATCAAACGCTTCAGAAATGTCAAGAGCAATGGCCTTAACCTCTCCACCTTTATCTAATGCGCGATAAAACCTATTGGTTATTACTGATAGCAAATCAGCCGTAGAACGAGAAGATCGAAATCCATATTGATGATCAGAAAGTAGGTTATGAGATTCAAGATGAGAGATTAAGTGTTTGTTAATTAAAGATTCAAAAACCTTGCTTATGATAGGAAGAAAACTAATGGGACGGTAGTTAGACGAATCGGATCGCTCTCCAGAATTTTTAAAAATAGGGATAACAGGTGCTGCTTTCCAGCAGGCTGGAAAACAAAACTCTGATAAGCACTTGTTAAATAGTTTCGAAAGGATAGACGACAGCTCCGGAGAACACTTCTGCAAGACTATAAGAGGTATGTTGTCCGGGCCGCAAGCTGTAGAAGAGTCTAAGCGGGAAATCACTTTAGATACAGAAGCTGGAGTGATAAGAATGTCGAGCAATGGATCAACCTGTTTGACGGCTATATCAGGAAGAATGCAACAAGTGGCATCAAGAGATGCTATTGATGAAAAGTTCTTGGCAAACAATTCAGCTTTGTCTTTAGGTGAGGTGACAAAGTCTGAACCATACAAAAGAGGTGGAATTACAGACTTGCCTTTATTATTGATACTATTAAAGATTCTCCACGAGAGCCTAATTTTTGTGATGAAATACGAGATTTCATGATCTGAGAATAGCGGGCTTTGGCATTAGACAAAACCTTTTTACAATGGTTCTTAACAGTAATAAACAGACGTCTGTTTTCTGGAGAATTGTTTTGCTGATAGATATGGAAGTAATGGTTTCAATTCGCAATTGCAGCAGCACAATGTGAGGAAAACCATGGAGAAGAGTGAGGCTTGACCTGGAATTGTCGAGAGGGAATAAAGGATTCCATGCCAGCCTGAATCCACGAAGTTATGTAAGAGTTATGTAAGTTAAAGAAGAATGAGATAATAGTTTGAGAGAGACCAAACCATAATCAGAAGCACATAAGGGTGAGTGTGAAGAAACTGAGCACTGACTAGGATCAGTAACAAGACATAAGTCGAATAGAGAAGGTAAATGATTCGGGTCATCTGGAAAGCGAGTTGGAAAGTTGACTATTTTAGTTAGGGATTGAGAAAGACAAAAGTTGTGGGCCTTAATGCCTGCAGAGTCACTGACACTAGAGCCAAACCATTCAGTGTGATGAACATTAAAGTCACCGACAACAACAATATTGGCTGATGGATAAAGAATGAGGGCTTGGTCAATATAATCAGAAATAACATTGAGAAGAGTGCAGTCTTGAGATGAGGGAGAGCGATATTGAGCAAAGAGAAAGGTGATAGAGTGAAGTGGTGCTAAACGAAAGCACATAAAAGAGTAGTCTGTGGATTCAAACCTAATTTCCCGACAAATGGGTGAATTCTTACAAATGTAAATGCCTAGGCCAAGCATGTGACTATTGAAGTCTTTACGAATTAAAGGAAGATAATCATCAACACTAAGATCACAAGATGAGACAGCTGAACTCAAATTAGTCTCACAAAGAGCAAGTAGGCTTGGTGAACTTTGCAAGAGATAAGACTCAACAGAAGAAAAGTTACTTTGAAGACCACAAATATTGGTGAATGATAGGTTTAGCGAACTTGGTGATGACTGTGGTTTTTTGTGTTTTATAGATTTTGTTACTTTATTCATTTTTAAATTTGTTGAAGAACTTGACTCGAAACATAGGTAGTACTCAATGTCTTATAGCCCAAGCAATTGCCTCATTTCCACTAATAAACCCTAAGCCGTAACAAAGGGCTCCAATGTGGCCTTGGCAATCCACACCAAAAGTACAAACAGGGACACCATCCATGCGCAACATGGCACTGTTAGTACTCTGATATTTTTCAGCTGTTGATGGAATCAGCCTCTCTGAGAGCTACCACAGAGTTCGGGAAACCTGACTACCAGCCGGCCTCACAACCATAAAACTGAGTTTTAGAGCTGTACCCTCATTTGGAGATAATAGAATGAGTTGCCTAGTCATAAAAACAGAGACAAAAGCAAACCCATAAATCGAGTTAAGAAGATCCAGCGTTCAACATCCTAAACTGGAAACAATGTATCAAAAATACATCTGCGCCAACCTAATAGATGAAGAAGGGGTGCGAGGCTGGTCAACAGATAGAATCTGTTTACCCCTTAAAGTTTTACAAGATTATATAATCTTGTAAACTCAGATTATATAATCTTGTAAACAAGGTTTAGATTATATAATCTTGTAAACAAGGGGTATTTACAAGATTATATAATCTTGAAATACCCCTTATAGTTTTACGAGATTATATAATCTTGTAATTTTGGCAAAATATTTTAGCATTTAATAAAGTAATTTTCTGTTGCTTAAAACCAACGAAAAAGAAAGAAAAATGGACAAAAAATAACCTCATTATCCTAAACGTAGATAATTAAAAAAACAAAAAACATTTTGTTTATAGCTTGAAAAACAATCAATTACCACAAAAAATGATATGTTAAAAATTTATGTGCTTATGTACTTTGGAAAAATCGAAACTTAAAACGTCCTTATTTTTATATACGAAACATAATTTTTTACAAAACATTTTAGTTGCAATTTTAAACATAAATAAATTTTCATTACAATTGCTTTGAGTTTTTTATAATTAACCGGCTTTTTTGCAATTTTCAGAAAAACATTCTTACTTTTGACCTCATTCATGGAATGTACAGTTTCAAATCTATCTAATATGTTTTCTCTTTAAACCTTCTTTTTGAAAAAAAAAAAAAAATTTGAAGTAAAATTTGCGCTATCAATATTAAGTATTATTAGTCAAGTATTCGCTGCAAGAGGTAATTCTTGTTAAATTTTCCTATTTTTGACTCATTTTTTTAGTTTTCATAAAACTAAAAAAATGAGTCAAACCAATTGTAATATTTTTTAAAAAAAAGCAATTTCACTTTACCCTAATGCACAGTTTCACATATTTAGTTATGTTAAACAAAATACAAAAGGAATTATGCAATGTTTTTAGTTTTTTCTTTTTTCTAATAATTTAAAAAAAATCCTAGTAGGCACGCGTCGTTCAAGGTACGTCCTTACGGTCGTCCGAAAGACGTCTGGAGAACGTTCCGCAGACGACGCATGCCCACTGGGTTGCTTTCATATGTATGTATGTTTTAGTCATAAAAAAGAAGAGAGAAAGAAGGCTCATACAAAAGGAGCGAGGTTATTAAACCAAATTCATACAAAAAGAATGGGGAGGAAGTTGCATAAAAAAGAAGATAGAAGGAAGGATCATAAAAAAAGGAGAAGAAGAAGGGTCAAAAAAAATATGAGGAGGTGCAAACCCCATTTCTACATTAAAAAAACTCTTAAAGTCTGTTTAACTACAAAAAATAAGACATACCTTTTCGTTCATTAGGTAAAACATCTCATACGTATTTATTATACAAGCATCTAAAAGCAAAATGTTTATGTTATACATGATCCTGTACAATTTTATTTTATTTATTTCCTTATTTTTAAACTCATATTTTAATTAAATTTTTCTATTTAATTAAAAAAAAATGCTTTCCAATTAAAAACAAGTTTCACCAAATAAATTTGTTATTAAAAAAAACAACTTAGAAGATGCAATTAAAGAGAAATAGAAAAACTGGAATTAAAATATTATTATATACTGCACATTTTGTAATGAAGTCTTTGCTCCTCATTTAACAGATAAGCGATTATGTTTTACTGTTTGAAATATTTTCATTATTTAATAATCTCAAGTTTTTTAAAACTCATTTTTTTAATCTGTTTCTCATAGATTAAACTGGTAGACTATCAATAAAATGAAATAAAGTAAATTTTTAAATACATTTTAATAAAAAGAATGTTATTTAAAAATATATTAAAAAAAAATTGTAAATATACATCCTTAAAAAATTCTTTGTACTCTTAGTCATTACCACGTAACACGTTTATTCGAGGGAATGACCACAACTCAAAATTTCAATTATTTTAGTTATTCATAATAAAAGTACACGTACTGGTCACGTGAGATGTACACCTAGTATTTCTATTACTCATCCCTTTTAAACGTATCAGCTACTTAAACATCATTATTCGTCTCTTTTATTTTATACTTCGTCATTCTTTTATTTTCTCTCCAGTATTAGCCTGATAACTTCATAGAAAATTAGTTTACAATAAAATGTTACCTTTATAAAACTTACAACGAAAATTGGTAAATTTAAGTAGGTACTTAAAAATACAAATAATAAAATAAATATATTTTAACGTCTAAAGTCCGAATTGATCGTTTTTTTTTTAAATAACGTGTTTTAAATAACTTGTATTTAATTATAAGTAAACTTTTGGCGATCTTTCAAAAAATTGATTGAATATATTAGCAACTACTTTTGCATATCATTACAGTTCAAGTATTAATCTTTAACAATTTTTAATATTGACTGCGATTCTTGCGTTTTACAAAGATATATTTTATTTTCTTCGACATTCAATTGTAGAAAAATAAAGTCCTTTAAAAAAAGTTCTTTACTTTTGCAAATAGCAGGGATATTTTGCAAATGGATCTAGGATATTTTGGTGTATGGGTTAAATAACTTTCAGATAAGTTTTAAACTTTAAACTTTTGTATGATCATACTTATGTTAACAAAGGATGTTTTGCCAAAAATTGCTAATCTAATCTGTGCAAAAAATGCCTTAAAAAGTTTGTATTGCATGCTCAAATGTGAGGAGAATTGATTTTTCCTGAATAAAATTATTTTAATAAGACTGAAATATATATTTGGGAAAACACTTTGACATAAGTATGAACATACAAAAGCTTGGAACTTAGTACTTACCTGGAAGTTCTTAACTCAAATATAAAAAATCCTGAATCCGCCCCCGAATAGTCACCTATATAACACTGTTTTTAAGGTGAAAATATATTGATTTTAAAAAAATTCAATATACTTAGGGGTTAGGAGAAAACTTAAAATTCGATTTTTTTTTCCTTTTTAAATTATGATTTTAGACAGCTTTTTTTGCATTTTAGAACATTATGCGTCATTTTAAACAGAAGAAAAATCAGCAAATAGAAATTAATAAAAAGTTTCTTACATATAACAAAAGAAAAACAGAACCGGCTTAATTATATAATTTTTCTATCAGCTTTTTTAAAGCTTGAGATTAGTAACTCTCAAACTCAGAGCAAACTTTTAATATGGGCTAGTTTATGAAAAAAGAGTACTTAGCCAAAAAAAATACAGTCATGGGAGCCTGAGCACAACAACAACAACAACAACAAAAAACTTGACTCGTCAAACATCCCCCTCGTCCCTAACTTTTTATGAGAGACCTATAAATTACAAATTATTTTATTTTTACTATTCTAAACTAAAAATTTTTTCATTGAAAGATTTTAAATTTGATCTAATATTATTTTTGTGTTTAAAAAGTTATGTTCATTCGAACCCTTTAAAATTGGGGTATGAGAGCTTGAAACGGTGAGCTCAGCCCAGTCTCCTGATAGTTATAAGAGCTCTGAACAGTCATGTCTCTTGACAGTTTTTATTAATTACAAAACAATTAAATAAATAACTTATAAATAAAAAAACATTTATTACGTTTTCACATGTTGCTGTTTTTTCATTAAAACTGTCATAATACACTGTCAATTAATTCTGCCTTTTAAATTGTGACATGTGCCATTTTTTAATTAAATCTGAAAACTCATAAATAATCAATGTTAATGTTACATTTTTATTATACCATTGTGCCAGATTTATTTAAAAAAATGCAATATGTAATTAAAATGACAAATGTCATTTCGATGATTTCAAAATGACATATTCCATTTCGATGATTTCGAAATGACATATGTCATTTCAATGACATATGTCATTTTAATAACATTATTTTTTTGTGATATTTTTAATGAGTTTTCAGGCATTAAAAAAATGCTATTTTTTTAATAAATCTAAAAACTCGTTAATAATATTATTGAAATCAATGTGGGTCAGCACATCAAATTAAATTCATCATTGTCAGTTCAGATTTATATTGAAACAGCATAACCTGTTACTATAGTTGCAAGATTCGAGAAACTATTTAATTGTTTTTGAAAAAATCTTACAATATGAAAAATTTAAACAAATACTCAAAGTTCAGTTTCAACATTTCGAAAAGTAATTTCTATTTTATGTTGAATGTAAATTACACTAAAGTTTATATAGCTAATTTTTAGCAAAAACTCTTTTGTTCAAAGTTTTCACTAGAAATTTGATAGTTTTCTAAAGTTATCTTCGTATATATATATATATATATATATATATATATATATATATATATATATATATATATATATATATATATATATATATATATATATATATATATATATATATATATATATATATATATATATATATATATATATGCAGAAGCGACTTTAGGGGATTGGGAAACGGTCTTGGCACCCTTTCCTCCTCCAAAGAAGGTGATTTTCAAGTTATATTCGGTTTTTTGAGGAACATTACCGGCTAGCCGAGTATTTGACACATTTCAATCAGAATTTTAGTTTTGAGGACCTTTTTTTTTATATTATTCTAAGGACCACATAGTACATTTTAAGGATTCACACCCCGTCCCTTATTTTATTCGTAGAATCGCCTCTGTATATATATTTTATATATTTATGTATATATATTTTTCAAAAATAAATTTAGAGTCTTACTTAAACTTGTTGGATTAAAGTCAAAAGTCAAAAGTCAAAATAGGTTAAAACACTTTTTAAGTTAGAGCTCAAGCCTTGCTCTGAACAATGCCGTAATTACGGTACTTATTAAAACATTACTTTAACTGTTTATAAATTAAAATTTAAAGATCAAAATTTATAGATATTAATTATAAAAAATCAAAGAGTTGAAGATTTAATTTTTTTATTTATTATAAAATGTATTAATAGAACTGCAAATTTTGAAAAATTAAGTTTTTTTTTTTTCCTAACCTGCAGTTCCATGAATTCCATAAACTCAAGCTTTTAACTATTTTCGCACAAAAGTTCGCAAGTTAAAAAACTTCACAAAAGCATAACACACACATAAACTCAAAAGTTGAAATACTTCAAAAAAATCCACAAAAGCTACAACCAATAAAAAAACTTTAATGGTTTTTAACGTAGGCTATCTGTTTTGATCAATTGAACCTGTCATTTCGAAGTCCATTTATTGAAAACTTTTCAAAATCAACAAAAACATGATTTTTATTAAAATAATGTCTACGCTGGTAAAGAAACTAAACATAGAAGTAGATAAATAAAGAATGTATATAACTTATGTAACTTTTATTTTTTATAAAAAAACATAAATCATATATAAATTTTTAATTTAAATTTATAAATTAACTGTTAAAAGTTTTGGACTTGTGTCCTTTTCGAAATGACAGGTTCAATTGAAAAAAAAAATGTTTCTCATCATTGAAAAAATGTTTCTTATCATTGTTATCATTATTATCAAACCATAATATGAATTAGTGTTCTGTCGTGAATAACACTGGATTCACAACAATTGCATCGTTGAATGAATTGAATGGTTCTTTACATATATGTTGCATATTTAGCCAGTGCCAACTTCGAACCTTGGTCCTCCAGTTCTGAAGCTAGAACTCTAGCCACTACACCACGGCAGCACCTTGAGTTTATTTAGTCACTAATGTTCACTAATTGTTGGCAGAGCAAACTAGTTTCAATAAATGCAGACCAATATTTTTAATATATTATTGTTCAACTGCATTGCCAAAATGGTTTGATTTCAGGGGTGGCGTCATTTTTTGGTCTTCAAGATATCTTACTTCCAGACATGGAGCAAACTCCAAACATTTATATGTTTATAATTATTTCAAATAAGGATGCTTATTTTTTGCAAAAAATTGCGATGATTGGAGCCTGGGAAGAAAAAAGCACCTAAAATATTTTTTTTTTTATATTTCCAACTAGACTTATATTCATCAATAAATTCTAAATTTCATAGTAAAATATTTTAGCGTTCAAAAAATATGACCATATAAAGTTTAAACCCCCCTCAATTGGAGGGGGTTGCAAATTTTATACAACCATAATTTTTTAACGCTAAGAATTTGTACTGTAAAACTTAAAATTTCTTGATGAATATAAGTCTAGTTAAAAATAGTAAAAAAAATATTTCATTAACTTGTTACATAACATATAAATGTTTGCAATCATAGTAGTCAAATCGCTGTCTTTATCAGAACGAATGTAACAGGCTTTTAACTACCAAATTTTCTACCGAGTGTCGTGATATAAACTTTTTATTGTTTGCAAGAAGTTTAAACCCAGTTACTTAGATAACACTAGATTTTAATTTTTTCAGTATTTCGTCATAAATTTTAGTTAATTTAATTACTAATTAGTTTTAATTAACAGACTATTCAAAGTTTTTTTTTTTTTTTCATTTTCAAATAAATTTTTTTTTATATGCATTCATATACGTTAACCATATAAGCATGAGAGGTTTGCATATTATTACAATTTGACACAGCTTTATAACAAACATTGTTTTTATTTCCGATTTATTTGTTTATATGTATAAACATATAAATCTATAGGCGGATCAAGGGGTTTTTTTAACGTTGAAGATTTTTTTTTTAATTTTTATTTAGGTGCCTCAAGAAGTCCTTACGGTCTTTTCACAGAGCACCGCGGATGAGCATTTAATTGGAAGTTCATGCCTCCTTCCTAACCGATGTCGCAAAACTTGCCCAGAGGTGGGGTTTGAACCAAAGATTTTATGTTTCTGAGGCAAGTTCGCTACCACTGTGCCACGGCTGCTCAAAAGAAGATAAATTCAAACACTTGATAAAACTGGTGTCAAAAAATAATCACAGTATTTGAAAGTTAGGACAAAAATTTCCAAACATTTTTTTACCACCAAACTTAGGGGCGAATGCAGCATTTCTTTATATTTGAGATAATGCTAAACTTTTTTTTCAGCTTTGCTAAAAATTGCGATAATTAAAGCCTGGGAGCAAAACTGCCTTAACGTGAGAGCAACAAGTTGATAAAATATTTTACTATTCTCTAGTAAATTTATATTCATCAATAAATGTTAAGTTTCATATTATAATCTCTTAGCGTTAAAAAAATATGACTATGTAAAGTTTGAATCTCCCTTTTGATCGAGAGCGGTTACAAATTTTATGTCTCAAACATAAAAATATGCTGCATTCGCTCCTTAAACCTATATGATGAGAATAATAATTTTGGCGTTAATTTAAATTAAATTACCCTCATGAAAGTTGAGTTAAAACAATCATAGCAAGTTTTAAAGCAAATTTTTTAAAGAATTTTTGTAATACAACTTTTATTATTTATTAAACCTCGTTAGGTTTAATAAATAATAAAAATGGGCATTTCTGACCGCTATGTAGACAGACAGATGGCTAAGTAGAACTATAAATTATTAAAATAATTGAACAAACAAAAAAACCGCAACGCTTTCATGTTCCACTATATCAAAAAAAAAAATGGATTGGTAACTTCGTTCCACTGCCTTATACAGAGCACTGAATGTACACTATCAGTGTTAATTTTTGGCTTGTAGTGGTTGACTCATCAATCATTAACTAAATCTTACTCTTTGATTTTATGTAATTACTTCCACATTTTTTTACCTGTAGGATTGTCTATAAATTATGCAACGCTAAACTAAAAAAATAAACAAAAAAAGATCGAAAGTGTCTCCTCGCAGAGTTTTAAATCAAATTTAAAATATATATTATAACCCATGAAATTTGAAAAAAAAGATAGAAAGTGTTCTCTCGCAGAATTTTAAAATAAATTTAAAATATATATAATAACCCATAAATTTGAAAAGTCTTACTTCTATACTTTAAATAAATTTAGCGTTGGATGATATATTAAAATTCCTATATTAAGATCCCTATATTAAGATCCCTATATTAAGATCCCTATTTGATAGACAATATTAATGCATTCATTTGTAAAATGAAAAATACAACCCATTTTAGCTCAGTTAGTTACTTGTAAATCAATTTCCATTTTAAAGTTATTAAAGGACTTATTTTCATTTGCAACTTTTTATGCAGTTTGAAAAACATTTTTTGTAAAAAAACTTTCTCACTTTAAAACGTTTTAAAAAACCGAATGATATTTTAAATGCAAGCTATGAAGGGGAGAGTGGGGCACCATTATATATAGGGCACCATGAAACATTGTAATTGTGGAGTCATCTTAAGAGTTTTGACAACCATTTTCATATAGTGAAATAATTACTACTAGAGCTATGTTTTTGAAAAAAATTATATCATTTGGCATCATTAGGCCTGCAAGGGATCGAATCGTGTCTATCGGTAAGTAACATTTTTACGTAAACTAAAATCCATCTTTACTTAATTAAACAAAATCATTACAAAAACAAGTTGATACTAAAAATAAAGCGATTATTTTATATTAGCAAGTATGAGATAATTTGATACAGCATTTGTGGGAGCCCTAAAACTGTAGAATAGTCCGTGTGTCATAAACAGTTCTAAAAATCATTTCTTTTAATATTTAAAGTCAATTTTTAAAAGATTTATGTAAATATAATACAAGAAAATCCAATTTCGATACAAAGCCATTATTTATTGACGCTTAAGAATGACACTTGAAACGATATATTATCTGATCTTCTGAAATGTGATTTGGACCATTGTATGCATTATTTGGGTTATAATTATTAATTTGTTTAACTTTTTTTTTTTTAATTTCGCTTGCATTAAAATGTCACAATACAATAATATATGCCGTATATATGGTGTTGCATTTAAAAAAATTCCAATATCAGTATAATTAAAATAAGAAAAGCACTTATATGCATACATATATACAAACATATATGCATACATATATACAAACATATATGCATACATATATACAAACATATATGCATACATATATACAAACATATATGCATACATATATACAAACATATATGCATACATATATACAAATAAAATGAGAGGATGGGGGTAAATACCTAAAATGTACCGACTAGCTACAAAAAAATAAATAAATAAATAAAAAGGTCTTCCAACGAAAATTCAACCGACTAGCCGACTATAACTTGAAAACCGACTATAACTTGAAAATCACCATCTGGGGGAGGGGGGGCTAACAATTAAACATTAGCTAGAATCTGAAAGAAGATTACAAGTTCTTGTCGTCAGAACCTTATAAAATAAAGCAAAATAAAAACGAGTATAACATACTAAAAAATAAAGTAAAAACTAAAATAAAAAAGTAATAAAATCCAAGTTGAATTACAATTTTCAAAATATTAGAAGTATCTGAGTATATTATCAAGTGAAAAAGTACATTTTTTTAGATTGAGCTTAAAAAGTTAAAAGTTGGTAGATCGAAATTCCGCAAAACAATATTATTATTTAAGTTTTTGTAGTAAAATATAATGATCTACGGTGTTAAAAGCTTTTAATAGGTCAATGAAGATACTTTTTAAGTACTGTGATTTTTCAAAAGATTTCGAGACTTCATGCTCGAACTGGATTATTGCATGCTTTGTTGAGTTACCTTTTTAAAGTCGAATTGTTTGTTGTATAGTGAGTTATTTTAGTTGAGATGTTTGTATAGGCATTATTCTAAAATTTTTAAAAATACCGAAAGAACAGAGATAGAACGATAGTTGCTAATATTTAAGCTGTCATCTTCTTTAAAGATAGAAGTAACTTTAGCAACTTTTAATTGTTTTGGAAATATTCCTTGATATATAAAGACTATAAAAAATGAATATATATATATATATATATATATATATATATATATATAATATATATATATATATATATATATATATATATATATATGTTTAAATATATATATATATATATATATATATTTAAATATATATATATATATATATATATATATATATATATATATATATATATATATATATATATATATATATATATATATATATATATATATATATATATATATATATGTGTATGTGTGTATGTATGTATGTATGTATGTATGTAAGAGAGGCATATTGTGTGTATAATAAATACATGTTTTTTTTTTTTTTTTTAATTACAAAATATTGTCATGTCTAGTCATTTTTATTCAAAAATATAAAAGTTGGTATAATAGTTTGGAAATTTTGTAAAAGAATTATTATCAATATTTAAAAGTTTAATATTTTATGAGGAATTTAATATTTATATAGTTTAACATTTATTTATTACTTTATAAAGAGTTTGCATACTAGTTTTATTAAGTATCTGAATACAGACCTATGAAGTCTCTCCCATTTGGCAGGAGTTTTCTGAATTTTGAAGAGAAATTTATCTCTAACCTGCATTTAAAAATAATTTAAAAACTTTCTTTTCCTCATTAGTAACTTAAAATACACCAAGCTTCTAACTTTTTAAATAGTTTTCATTTTATAAGTAAAGAAAAATGGTTAAAGATTGTTAAAAATTGCTTAACACAAACATAAATATATAAAAGTATATTTATACTTTTATATATTTAGCTCAGTCAGTGGCCAAATTTGGACATTTTTAAGTTAGTTGTCAGAGTAATAAATCATTAAAAAACTTTTTTAGTCAATAAAGGTATTTTAGTAGACAAATATCCAGTACCCAGCCGGCACAACTCAGAAAATAGTTACGCTTGGTTTCTGTTGCGTTTTTAAAACCTTCTAAAACAAAAAGAATAACACGTATCCTAAATGGTTTTTATTCCGTGAAATTAACTATTACTATTTACCATAAATACCAGTTAAAGTATTAATGGTTTCGCCGTTATGGAAACGTAGTATTGTATTTTAATAACTTTCCGTAAGGAATGTGAAACCACTGATAAAAACATGCAATATTTAAATTTGACTTTAAAACCTCAAAAAACACGTGTTAAACTCTAGTAAAACTGCCCGTAATAAACACGTGCTTTTGGTTTACGCCTGGATCGTGAAAAACACGTGCCTATATAGGTTTTATTTCCGAAAAAGAAACTAGATGTGCCGATAGGGTAGTATAAAATTTTTTCCAAGTCTCCCTTGTAAACATTTTCAAAACATGACAGTTATGTGTATACACATAAAAACTATGTATTCATATATATATATATATATATATATATATATATATATATATATATATATATATATATATATATATATATATATATATATATATATATATATATATATATATATATATATATATATATATATATATATATATATATATATATATATATATATATATGTATATTTGTGTGTGTGTGTGTGTGTGTGTGTGTGTAAATAATGTATATATAAAGATTTATATATACATAATTTACATATACATTAGGTTTGAAGCAGAGGCAGTTGTTCCAAATTGTTCGAAAAAAGATGGATGGTTATTTTGGTCAACTTGTGTTCATGCAATGAAAGCTACCTATAATAATTGTTCAATCATTGACTCCTGCAACAAACTTAGACTTAAAAGAGTTAAAGTAACTGGAGGTCATTAAATTTTACAGTAATTATTGCTATTTTAATTGTTTTATATGAATAAAAAAACTATTATAGCTTTATTTTAACGGTGAAGTATTATATCAAATAAACTATTTTATTTTTATTTCCGAATAAGTAACATTTTGAATCTGGTTATGGTATTATTACTGCCTAGATATATATTGTAATCTGTTTACACTTATTCTACTTTTTTGTTTTTACATAATTTTATTTATATTTAATTTACTAAATAGTTACTAATAGATAGAGAAGTATGTGCAGGATTTAATTTCACAACTAAAGAGGACTCCAAATAAGAATGTAAGTAAATTATGTTATGTTATATATATATATATATATATATATATATATATATATATATATATATATATATATATATATATATATATATATATATATATATATATATATATATATATATATATATATATATATATATATATATATATATATATATATATATATATATATATATATATATATATATATATATATATATATATATATATATATATATATATATATATATATATATATATATATATATATATATATATATATATATATATATACAGGCCTTGTTTTAAATAAAAAAGTGCTTAACGCATTAGCTTAACGCGATTTTGACGTCATAAAATTATCTTTATTTTTTTTTATAGACGTTAAGTGTTTTAACTACCGCAATAAATAAATAACCGCAAACTATTTCAATTTAACAATTAACTTAAATATAAACTATAAACGTTTTAAATATAAATTTATTATGAAAATTTTGTAATGTTTTCAATAGTTATTTTATTATTAATTTTAGATCATTATTATTTAGTAAAATATATATATAT
>NC_061163.1:19963643-20151143 GCF_022113875.1 Hydra vulgaris | reverse complement strand
TAAATTTTACTCACACACGTAAATCCTGTAAATTCACTCACACACATAAATCTTAAAAAAGATGTTTATATTTTTATCTATAAATTGTAAATTTTATATAAATAAATTGTATATTTTTTATGTTTTTCATTGTATATTACTATTTCTATTAAAAATCGACTTTGGAAATATTGCAAGTGCAGAGTTCAACATACAATTTTGTTTTATTTGCAAATTCAATATACATTATAACCAAGTTTAATCACGTTTAATAATATTTTGCGATATTTTCTCCAGCGCATTTGAGCGTTGATTTAACGTTATATTTCAACCTTTACTCGACGTCTTTGAGTCACGTTAAATCGACATTTTACTACCAACGTTACAAATCCATGCAAAATCGACTGCTTTAACAACGTTAAAGTAACGCTCTCCAAGTAACGTTTTTTCAACGTTAAGTTGCGGCGCCTATGCAACGCTTTTTAAATTACGCTTTTTCAACGTTTAGTTGAGACATTTTTGTAACGTCTTTTAGTAACGTTTTTTCAACGTTACGCTACAACGATTAATCAACGTCTCTTTAACAACGTGACATTGCTTTGCAAAATCGATTACTTTGTCAACGTTTCCGCAACACCTTTTGCGACCGGTTTTCAACGTTGATTCAACGCTGACATGTTTGCTGGGACATTAGAAGTAATTCCATGGAAATTGGTTAAACGTTTTAATTACACCAAAACTCTACAGCATAATGAAAATTTACTCGCACGCGAAGACTTAAAAAAAGACTTAAAAAATTGAAAAAGCTGAGCTAAAGAAATTGAGAAAAACTGAGAAAAACACAACTTTTAAACCTTAAACAATGATTTTTGACCAGAAAATCAACAAAGCTCAAGTTACATGATTTTTCTTTTAGTAATATTCTTTAAACATTGATAAAACGCAAACACTAAACCTAATTATTACAGACCGTGATTTCCTTTTTCTTCGTAATTTTTACTTGAAAAAACTGATTAACATGCATTGCAACAATTTAAAAGTTAATAGCATTAAAAAAAAAATTTGTATTAAAAGCTTATTAAAAAAAATAACCATAACCCATTTACGTATATTAGTATACTCCGCTTAATGGTACGTCTCGGGTATATTAGTATGTTTCGTTTATTGGCACATTTCGGGGGGTAGTTAAGAACTTTTTTGTTGACTTACATTGGCTGGTGACGCTGCTCGCACAATTAAAATAAATTAAAAGTTCACAAAACGTTGTGTGTTCATAGTATTTGGTATAGTATTTTTTATATTTTCCCTAACTATTAACACTTTAATCCACGCCAAACTTCGCTCTGCATAACTAAAACATTCATGTTTAAAGTAATAATAAACCATTATTATTTTTTATTATGCAATCAACTCGGAAAAATAAGAGGCTGTTACGCAACCACTTAAGTTTCAAAAACAGAAAATCTTTTCAGGCGCCTTAAGAAGTGGAATAATAACGTAACAAAGAAAGTGCTTGATCTAACTTTACGTCACTTTCTCCGATTGGTAATTCAAACTCGCCATTTTTAGAACTCTAATTAATTTTTTATTTAGTTATATAATAAAAATAGTGCAAAACTAGACAAAATCTCTGACATATATGAATAAAAGTTCTAGTTAGGGATGGGGAAAAAAAAAGAGCCTCGCTATAAAGTGTTTATTGATATGACTGTTAATTTGTCTTTTTCTACGTAGCAATTTCAATTGACAGTTTTAATAATAAAAAAATGGACGTGGAAAAATAAAAGTATGCAAAAATTTGAAAGATTTGATGGAAAATTCTCTTTATAACTTATATTAGTAAAAATGTGATTAACATACCGATTATAAAAAACAAATAAAATGTGTCAAATTAGTTTGAAATTTTTTTTATTTGTCTCATAAGGTTGAGGCACCCTTAAGTTACGGCACTCTTACGCTATAGCCCAAACAGCCCATTTAAAGGTTAAAATTACTATTTAACCTTTAAAAAAAAGCAAATTTTTTTTTATTAAGCACCACACATTAAGTCTCTCAATATCATGATAAACTTTATTACACACACTTAAGTGCGTGTGCGCCTGTACACAAAATACACGAACAAAAGAAAAGTATTATTTAAAAAAAATAAGTAATCGAGTTGTCAAAAATATCTCCAACAAATAGCAAAAAAATACTTACAACAAATTCTCTTGGCGAAACAATGTAAAATGTATTCAAATTTGGCAGTAGAAATGTTAAAAAAACTTGTGCGCAAATAAAAATATTTGCTGTCCATAATTCTACTTGAGCTCAATTATATTTGCTGTACACAAATTTTCTTAAGTCAATTAGAATTATGTTAATTGAATCAAGTTGTCTTTAAACCAGTTTTTAAAGTTTTTTAAAGCCGAATTATTGTTTTGGAATTTTGTTATCTAAAATGCCTTAATCACAAAATAGTTTTGGTTTTAAACTTCCGCTCGTCATACATTTACATACAATTAATTTTTAGCCCGCTAAATAAAAATGACTTGGGAAAAATATGAAATTATTTATCAACAACCGATCCTACCGGCTCATATCGACAGTAAAACAGGTTTTATTTTAAACGCGTTTTATATTTCTAACATGATCACAAACTTTTTATACTCGCGATAGTATTTTTTATACAGGCTTTTGAAAGAATGCGTTTAAAATAAAACGTGTTTTGTTGTAAGTACGAACGGGATATATATTCGTTTTTGACTATTTTAATCTAATTTAATGTTCTTTTTTTTTTTGTTTTTGTTTCTGTTTTGATTTTTTGATATTTATTTTAAATAAACAGTCGCCAAAATTACTCGAGATCTATTGGCAACAGGTCATAAACATTTAACAACTCGCGTGCATCATCAAAAGATTCAGCTATCAATTAAACATGGATGAAATAAATGACCACAAATAAATTGAAATTTTTCATTCTCAATTTTTTTTCAATTGCTTTCATTTGCTCTTTCTGTTTCTTGGGGTTTCAACAGAAAAAAATTTATTCTTTAAGAAATGCGTGTTTAATCAAAAGCGTGTTTCAAAATATTTTATTTTACGCTGTAAAAAGCCCAATTTGCGCGTAACCTATATTAGGTTTAATGTGGGAAAGCATAATTGTTTTAATAACCATTTTGATATGTGAATGTGTTTTTTCAATCGAACTTACTTCAAGTAGTAATTAATTAACGTTTGTTATGTTATAAATTTTGTTTTTTTTCATCTTTATGCTTGTAGTTTTATGGTATTTTTTTGTAAAAATTTCTCCTTTCAGTTCATATTCATTCTGAATATAGTTCAACCTGTAGATAAGCAATTTATTTTATTGTGTAGGCGTGTCTTTTTATATACTCTATCATTATATTTTCTTAGCTCGGATTGTACAAAAATTGATCCGGATGTTAAATTAGTATAGACTCTATTGAGTTAGGGCTTGTTGCAGATTACCAGAAGCAATAGGTGCCATCAATTTATATTTAAAAAATAAGCTTTAAAATAAATTTTAGATTTGTCGAGATCAAGACTAAGAAATTGAAGAAAAAATGTCTTTATAAGATGACATGACTAAAGTTTATCTTTCATGAGATAACATAAGTAAAATTTATATTTCATGAGATAACATGACTAAAATATTTTTTTAGATAGATTTTCCATGATTTGCTTCTTCGCCAAGTACTATAACATCATAGAGAACACTTAAAAGATATTTAACAAAGTATTATTTAATCTTCTTAAAATCGCGTTTACTTTTTTGTTTCACTTCTGTTTATATATTTATTTAAAAAAAATTTTTTTAAAATTTTTTATTTTTTTTTACATAAATATAAAAATTTAAAAGCGGAGCAATATTGCTCCGCTTTTAAATTATTCAGCATCGATAGACATGGTTTATCTTAAACTTGTTAAAACATCGTTTTTTCTAATTTAACGTCATCGTTGTAACCCATCATGTTAAATTAGAAAACTTAATCGTAAGTTTATTTTCGAGATCAGTTTATATAATTTTTTTTACTAATTTTTTTTGCTAATCTTTTATACCAAAAAAGCTGCACTGATGAACTTCAGAAGATAAAATAACATTAAGAAGATAAAATAACATTTAGAAGATAAAATAACATTTAGAAGATACAATAACATTTGTAAGATAAAATAACATTTAAAAGATAAAAAACATAAAATGGAATTACACATTTTAACACACAAATTACATTTCATATTTGTACACACAATTATATATAAAATAGAAAAATACAAAATACTTATTTTTTTTAGCATTAGTAACAAAATAAAATGTGGTGATGTTTCCAAAAACTCACTATTAAATGTAAAAGAATATAATATTACTTTTTCTTTTATATATAAATATATAAAAGAAAAAGTAACGTTACAATTTAACATTACTAATTACCTTTGTAACTTGTATCCTTGGTATCCTATATGAAAAGATAAAAATTTTACCTAATATAAATATGATTAGTTTTAAAAATCTCAAAATGTCTATGTTATTTTTTTAAGTCAAACGTTAGGTTTCACGCACGTTTAACTTTTAATAGGTTTGGAACACTAGAAAGACTAATGATTACACGTGACTTAAATTGTGAGCGTTATAAATAGACATACTTATATTTGGAGTAATAAGATAAATGCACACCCAATTTGTTTCTTTGCTAACACCCAAGTTTAGTAATTATTTTATAGGTACACACCGTATGTGTACTAACGTACACATATGATGTGTACCTATATAGTGCTTTGGTAATATTTTTTTATTTTTCGTATTTTGTTCATGTCAGTTGAAAAAATTAATATTTTATGTAGATAAAATCTTTAGGCGGTGCTTGAGACATTTAAAATTCGGACTTACTAATCAAGTACCTAAATGAAATCAAATTATCAATCAGTAAAAAAATTCTAAGTAGAATTATGATTAAAAATTTCTAAGTAAAAATATCAATAAAAAAATCATTCAAAGTTTAAATAAGTGTAAAAATAGATTTTCTTTTTTAAAAATGTGGGCTAGTTACATGGCCATACTAAAGCTATGGGCTGTTTGGGCTATAGCGTAAGAGTGCCGTAACTTAAGGGTGCCTCAAACGTAAAGATGAGGAATTTTATAAATCTAATAAAGTTTTGAAAAGATGAATGCACACCCCGAGTCGGACTTTTGACTAGGCGAGGTAGTGTTCGTGCCTCGCGCTCGCACTTTTCATGCATATAGCAACACTGGAATTTTATATCAAACATACAAATGTAATAAACGAGCAAGACCTAGTTAAACTTTCATTTAAACACTCATTAATTTAAATATCGAATAAACAATTCCTAACTTGAATTTTTTTATTATTATAAATTCTTTTTATTCTATTTTGATATGTTTTATATTGTAGTGCAAATAAAATTGAATTTATTGACCTAAGAATATATATATATATATATATATATATATATATATATATATATATATATATATATATATATATATATTATATATATATATATATATATATATATATATATATATATATATTGATGGTTTGTTTTACTTCTTATCATAAAAAAATATTAGGGATTGCCATCACTATTATTGTTAATCTTAAACTCCATGTATTTTGACTAAAAATGAAATATAGGTTAACGAAAACTTCATTTTGCAAAATAATTTTATTTGCAACTGCAACACGTATTAAAAAATATTATTAAAGTGTTTTAATGTCTTAAAAAATATTATTAAAGTGTTTTAATGTCAATTTTGGCGCCCTGAGCTATTAATCAATGAACGCCCTTAGGGCGTTAATTGATTAATAGCCCAGGGCGCCAAAATTGATAAGACAAAGGGCCAGTCTTGTCAATTTTGAATAATTTTATTTTTTGATAAACTGTTATCTAAATAACCGTATAAATTTTATTTTTATTTCTTAAAGAAAAAAGTAGTTATCATATTTTAAAGAAATAAGTGAAGTTATCATATTCTAGAGGAAAATATGTGGCTTCAATATCTTAGAGAAAAATTTAAATAACGTTTCTTAGAAGAGAAGGTGTCACTATTGAATTATGTAGAGAGGAAAACTAGCTTATTCAGGAGTTTTTTTATTGCCTTCATTATAGAGATAAAATCCTTTTAGCACCTTTAAAACATTTTTCAATGAAATTCTTAGTTGTAATTTTCAATGAAAAATATCACCCGGAAAGATCACATAAGTATTTTTAGGTGGTTATTAAGATCTCCAACTCCAAGAATCAATCTTAACACAAAGCACCACGGAGGAGCATTGAACCTCCTCCCCTTCCAATGTCGCTTATTGGGCTAAAGCCGGTATCGAACCATGATTCTCTTGGTTCTGAGCCAGAACTCTAACCACTGCGTCACCGCTGGCAAATGCTGTCACTGCAGCTGATTGAAAAAAATAATTCAAAAAAAATTGATTTTATTTATAAAGCAAAACCTTTCTCAGGTCATCAACAAGAAATGTAAAATATATATTTAAAAAAATATATATTTTATATTTCTTGTTAACTCATTCCTATTTTAATTATGCTAGACTTAAAGCTCGTGCTAACTAAATTAGCTAAGGAGATTAGGAAATAGCATTTTTATGCTTGGCGCAGCACCAATATAGTATATAATAAAGACAAAAAATCTATTTAACAAATAAAAACATGCAATTAGGTTATTATCAAACGTACAAAATTCACATTTAAAACCATTGTTTAAAAAACTATTTACTAAGCAAACTTATATCAAGATATAAATTTTATGTATAAAATTAATAAAAATACATTACTAAAAGTTTTTAAACCATTATCTAATAAAATTCAACACAAATACCTTACCAAATATTCGAGTTATAAATATGTTCAACCGAAAACAATAGGGTTTAGCAAAATTATAAATAACTATTATGTATCGAATGTATAAAGATGATCAGGTATCAAAATAATTTTTGGTCATTTAAAAAAAACCTCTAAAACTTTTAAATAATGAGAAAATTAAGGATTAGTTCTAAAATAATTTATGAAGTGATAATTCTTAAGAAATTATGACATAAAGTATATTTTATTTTGTTAGCCTTACCTACATCATAGTAAGTATTACAATTATAAGGAAGTAAATTAATAATAATAAGTTATAAGATTTGAAAATTATAATCTCTATAATTATATATACTTTATTTTTACTGTAAAAAAATGAAAATAAAAAAATGAATTTAAATTTTATTTTTAATTTTAAATTCTTATCATTTTTTAATTATAGGTTTTATTAATTTTTAAAATTTAATTCTTGCTAATTTTTTAATACTGAACTCTTATAACTTTTCGAATTTTGAATTCTTATAATTTTTTGAATTTTTGAAATCTTTTCAATTTTAAACTATTATTATTATTATTATTATAACTTTTACATATTTGATAAAATTGCTTTAGATATTATAAAAACATATTTTGTGTGAGACACTATACAAGGTGTTTCATAAGTTATGTGCGTGCTTTTGATTTAAAATTGCTCCAAACTATCATAATAAACTAATAATTATCATAATGTGTTTATTAAAAATTTATTTAATATATAAATATTAAATTAGATATAGATATAGACTTGACGAATTTGGATTGAAGAGAGAATTCATTAATTGTTTTTTTCTTTGCAAAGTTTAAAAATTTTCAAGAAAAAAAAATTATTTTACTACTTTACCACCACATTAGAAAACAATTTAAAATTTAATTAAAAAGTTTAGGAGGACAGGCAGTATTCACGAAATTTAATTAATAAGTTTAGGAGGACGGGCAGTGGACATGCAGTATTTACGATCAAGAAAGATTCGTCTGCTCTCATTCTATTATCACAGAGGTTCAAAAAGTTAGAGAAATGATCAAAGAAACCGATAATTTGTCAATTTGAATGGGTGTTATCAAGATGGGGATGAGTACGAGCAGTAATTGTAATGCTATTCAAGAAATAAGCTTTTAACCATTAAGTCAAGTAAAATGATAATTCAAAGCTATGTGAAAATAATTTCGTCAAAAGAATGAAGTTTTGTGATATCATGTTTTCAAAATTCGAAGAAAACTCCAATTTGCTTAACAAAATTATTTCGTCAAACAAAAGCCAATTCACGCTAAACTGCCATAAGCTCTTTCTCCCAACGTTTCTTATTCGGACTTCTTCCTTTGGAAATGCCTAAAGAATATTGTATACAAGGACAAACTATCTATAATTCGATGTACTTCGTAAGCGGATTAAAAAAGCGGATGCATTGATAGACATTTTATAAGTGCCTGAGAACGCGTAGTGGTTTGTTTAAAACGCTGCCAAGAGCTAGATGGATATCTAGAATAGAAAAAAAAATGTATTCTTAAATATAGTTCTTAAAAATATTTTTTTTATTTGTTTAAATATTTTAAATCAAAACTAAAACATAATGTATATACATAATGTATATATAAATAATTTTATATACAACCCACGATGGAACAATCATTAAATTAAATGAAACAACACAGAAACAAGACCTCAGTATCAACATAAGTAATAAACTGAATAATTATATATATAACCCATAATGGAACAACCATCAAATTAAATAAAACAACACAGGATCAAGACTCGGTATCAACATAAGTAATAATTTGTAATGGAAAAACAACACCACAACAATAACCAATAAAAATATCATTATTATTTTATAAAGTACAAAATAAAATGTCATGTTGCAACAATTCACTTTGTATCTTTTATCAAAATTACTTCACCATACAGGCAACTTATTTACACTTATTAACTAACCTCATTTTTCTTTTATTTAAAAATTGTATAGTAATTTGGAAAATAACCTTAAACAATAAATAACCAACCAAAATTAATAATCAATCAAAACAAGCAGACATTTTTAATTAATCGATTTAGCGCATAAAGGTGAGTTTCCATTCATCCGTTTTTCTATGGGAACGGGATAGGAAAGGGAAAAATAATCACGTAAGCATGCGTAGTTTTACTTCGGACAAATTAAAACTTATAATACGCATGCTTACGTCATTATTTTTCCCTTCCCTTTCCCGTTCCCGTGAAAAAACGAATGAGTGAAAACTCACCTTAATATTTTATGCGCTAAGTTTATCTACTCAATAGAGTAAAACCGGGTCAAACCGCACACCATATCGTTTCGCATACTTATCGAAATTATCAAATAAAAACTAAACGGATATGACTATTAAAAAAATAAAAAATAGATTCAAATACAGAACTATCTCCTCTATTCGAATTGATAAAATTATATACCAATTTAACTCCATTTTTTTTCTTTTTTATACAACTTTAACGGGGAGTCAAAGTTTTTTATATATTTTTTATCGTTGCTAACAAAATAGTGCTTGAACCGAAACTGATATAAAAAATAATTTAAGCAAAAAAAAATAATTTTAGAACTTGTTGGAAAAAAACTATCTTGTTAGAACTTGTTGGAAGAAAACTATCTTGTTGGAAATTTAATTTTAATTCTGATAGTATAATTTTTATGCAGCTAGAACAAAAAGTTAAATAAAAAATAAAAAAAGTAAATAAAACTCTTTTTTCTGATAAAACCGCACACTCGAATAATTACTTAGTTTAGTTTTTCGCAAGTGACTAAGCACCTATCTTTATCTAATTAACTTAGTGCTAATGTTCTACACGTTTGCATGCAATCGCTGGTTTCCAGTACACTGGCTTATTTCCACTTAATAAAAACAACATAAATCATAAGACATTAGTAATCACACAATTCAATTCACCTTCATCAACTTTAGCAGCCTCCGCAGCACCTACACCATCTTGCTCAGACACAGCTTAAACATCTTCAACAGCCGCCGCAGCACCCACTCTAATTACACACCGATTACCATCTTTCTCAACTGCACTAGCTTCAAGTTTTGATAGGCATCAAGCATGTGTTGAGCGTTGCAAAAACAGTATCGAGATTTAAAGCAATTTTTTCAAGCCAGAATCAATTGCATGTTAAGAAATCAAAGTAGTGCAACACGTCAAAACCTGGCGGAAAATTTATTACCAAAGAAAATATACAAGCCAAAAATTAATCGATTTTTTCAAACAAAATGATGAAGAAAAAGTAACGAAGGCAGCCGTGAAAGTTGCTAAACTTAACGCAAAACGTAAACTCTCTATGTCAAGTACTCAAATGCCTGCAAGCGAGTTGCAAAGCGAGAATTCGATGTGTCGGGAACGGTTGTGCAAAGAAACATGTTTACCAAAGAAATGTGTAGTTGTAACTAAATTTTTTGTTGCAAAAAATGTAAAAACTTTAATATAGTTTATTAAATAAAGTTTGTGCTAAAAAAAATGATAAAAAAAATTAAAATTTAAAAAATTCAATGTTTTCTCAAGAGTGCAGTTTTATTAGAATGTCGCCTAAAACCGCACAATTTTTTTTTCTTTACATTTAATATTTTCGATAATTTTATTATTATTTTTTTAACATATATATTTATATTTTCTTATGTAGTTTTATTACCTATCTAATAAAAGAAAAAAGAAAAAAAAAAAAGAAAAATAAAAAACTTAAAAAAACTGGTTTTACTCTATTAAATTTGTTTGAAGACGTCCTTAAAACGTCGACTTTTGGACGACTTATTTCTAAATTAAGACGTTATTAGGACGTCTAAATATGGAAGTCCTAATAACGGTTTAATGTAGACATCATTAGGACATCCTAATAAAGACGTCTTCACCGGACGTCTTTAGGAAGTCTTATTTTGGTCTGAGACGTCGCGACCTAATCAAGACGTCCTTAAGACGTCTGTGCCCGCTGCGACGTTGTTAAAACAAAGTAAAAAAACCTATTAAACCAGTAATAGACTTAAAAAAATCACTCACAAAATTTTGTGAAACTTTAATGATTGAAAATAAACTATTAACGGGATAGTTATTATAACTAGCATAATCCAGTAACTTATGCATATGTTACTTTAACCATTTTGTAAATTGTTTAAAACAATTGCATTTAGATATAATTTTAAACATAAAACTGCTATTTCCTAATCTCCTTAGCTAGTTTAGAATGACGAGCTTTAGGTCTGTAAAATGTTTGAGCGTTGACGAATGAGCGTGGCTTGTAAAATACTTAAAGCGTTTTAATATAGCTCTTATTTTTTAAAGTTATTTCCAGATGTTTCAACCAATTTTGAAACTTCTGGAAATGTCTTGTTATAAGATTTATAATGTCAATCAGTCCATATTTGGTACAAAAGGTTCATTGAAACCTGATTCACAGAGTGGATCGATAGTAATGACTAGTTAAACAATCTTTGTGTTTTCTGTTTTGTTTTAACTGATTTTTGCTTATTATTTTGATTTTAACTCCTAATGTTAATAATTAGAAACTGTTTTTTAATAGTATATAAACTAATTTTTCATATATATATATAGTTATGAATATCTTCAATATACATACATTTTCTTGAAAATTGAATAATAAAATTTAATTTTTATAGGAGCACAGTAGAGTTAAATTTCTTAAATTTTTTAAACTTTGAATCCAATTGAGGCTGCTATTTCTCCTAAAGTACACAATCAATGAGCTTCCAATAAACGAGCTGGCAACCATCAAAAATATTCTAAAAGAATATTTTTGATGGTTGCCAGCTCAAAAAGACACTAGATCTAGTTTCTAAAATCTTCCAGGTAGAACAAATAGTTAAAAAAAAATTATTATTTGTTCTAAAAAATAAATAAGGGGCGTTTTTTTGTTCTGAGAATGCCAAAATTCTATATTGCCTCAAAAGCAAGAGATCCGTGGTTCAACGCCACCTCTGTTCTAAAAAATAAATCAGGGGCGTTTTTGTTCTGAGAATGCCAAAATTCTATATTGCCTCAAAAGCAAGCAATTCGTGGTTCAACGCCACCTCTGGGCAAATTTTATAACATAGGTAAAGAACGAGGTATGAACTTTTTTTAAATGCTTATCCGCGGTGCTCTGTGTTAAGACCGTAGGAACTTCTTGGGGCACCTAAACTAAAATAATTAAAAAGTATTACAAAATTTAGTTAAAAATAAAAATATTCGGCTAAAGAGGATAGAGGAGGCTAGAGGTAAACAGTTTATCTTCTAATGCAGTAAAATCCAATAAATTCGAGGTTTCTTTTTATTCATATACTGCTGCAGTTTCTGCCAATACAGAGTAGGTATATGCCCACAAACTTCATTAGTAGCTGCCATTTGCAATAAACCTGGTATGAATCTTGAAGATATTAATCTATCAAGATTCATGAATTTGTATGTGGATATAAATGTATAAAATTTTGGCTCCTAACAAAAAATGTAATTTTGCATATTGCGGAAATTGAGGTCCGAAAATACTTTTTTATTTAAATTTGCAATCAGGGGACACTAAAGAATGGGGAAAAACTGTGTGCATATAAAAATTTATAAAAAGTGTAAATTTGGGAAACCCTACTACACACACTGCATTAACTTCTTGTTTTTTTGATTTCTTTATGACTTTTTTAAAACCAAATTTACCGGAAAAGTGTTGATACATTCCTCAAACTTTTAATATTTGCCATCTTTAATAAAAAGACAATAATAACAAAAAAAGATTTTAGACATTTGACTTGTGATTGTAAACAATATTAGGATATTTTATGTTTGTTCTAAAAAACCCAGTATGGCCATCAAAGAACTTGGAACTTTATTTTGTTGAACTTTTAGTCAAAGTATAAAATTTTTGTAACTCTGTTCTTTTAAAAAAAAAAAAAATAATAAATAAAAAAAAAAATCTGCTATTATTTTTTTGACGTTTTAAATTAACCAAAGCTATCTATTAAGTTACGTCTATTTTCGTTAATAAGCTTAAGCTTGCACGATTAGTCAATAAAGTCAATAAACATAGTAAGAAATTCACGTTTAAAGTCAATAAACGTAATAAGAAATTCACGTTTAAAGTCAATAAACGTAATAATCTTAATTAACTTGATGAAGATAAATATACCAGGAACGACCACTTTTTAGTGTTTAAGAGCAAACTCTAAATTACTTTAACGTGAATCTTTTTTTGTCACTTGGTAATATGTTCAAAGTAAGCAATATGTTGTTGCATTTATTTAAATTTTTAGTGGCTTTCCTGTTTTGTGTGTGTCGGAAAAAACTTAGGTTCCTTTGCCTAAAAGCCTAACAAAACTAATCAAAGGAAAGTGGTATAAACAAAAATTTTATTTAGCTGAACTTTTATTTATAAAATAAATAACTTAAAATATTAATTGAAAGAAGACTTGCAGTCTTGATAGAAGTATAGTTGTTAAAAAAAAAGAAGCTTTTTTTTATTGTTGTTGCATTTGATATTTTGATTGACTCCCAACAAGGCTGCAAGCAACCATTATTAAGTTGGGAGTTACCAGAAAAAAAGAATGGAGCTATAGAGCAAAGAAACGACAGAAGACTTAAAGAGTTGACGGTTGTATGAGTCAGAAAAACATGAAGATGGGAAAGAGTTCCAAAGGGTTATGCAGTATAAGAATGAGACTTTTATGAATGACGAGTCAAGCGAGAATGAGTCTTAGTTGGTGGAACTAGAGTTGAAAGCTCCTTTGAGCAGCATCCATGGTAGTATTTGTAAAAAAGAAAAAGAGATGCAACTTTACGACGAAGAGAAAAAGGCTCAAACTTAGCAGATAGACAGCGTCCAACTACGTTTACAATGCATTTTTGGACCTTGTCTAGAAGAGAAAGAACACCATTAGAAGAACCACCCCAAATATGACAACAACATTCCATACAGGACAAATAAGAGATTTTTAAAGGTAGAGAATAGAATCAAGTGAGAGAAAATGCCGAGCACAATAAAGAGAAATAGGCTTAGCAGATGCTAATTTATCAATCGAATGTATGTATGGTTTCCATGAAAGGTTAGCAGTAAACGATAATCTAAGAAGATATAAAGAAGAGGACTCAAAAGGAAGTGTTGGAGTTAAAATTTACAAGCCACTGTAAGCTACAATCTGTTGTAATTTACAAGCCACTGTAAGCTACAATCTGTTGTAATTTACAAGCCACTGTAAGCTACAATCTGTTGTAATTTACAAGCCACTGCATTGCTACAAGCAATCTGTTACAGAAGTGAGATCAGATTTAAGATCGGCTACTTGTTCGAAATCAATCAATCAAGCAATCGAAAAGAGAAGAGTTTTTGTCAAGATAGGAGTATTAAGTTGAGTCATCAGTAAAAAGAGCTATCGAGGATAACTTTAATAAAGCGGTTAGAAAGAAACAATTTGATAATCTCAAAAACTTTCACAAATACACCATATGAAATAAGCTTATGAAGAAGACCAGCATGCCAAACTTTGTAAAAAGCCTTAGATTTGTCAAGAGCAATAGCTCTAGCTTCTCCGCCTCTATTTAATGGACAATAAAATTTTTCAGTCGCAGCAGTTAGCAAGTAAGCTACAGAGCGAGAGGTTCAAAAACTGTATTGATTGTCTGACACCAAGTTATTTGAAGATGGGATGTGAGAAATTTGTTTATCAAAGACTCAAAGACCTTACTAATAATAGAAAGAAGACTGATTAGACAATAATTAGAGAGATCAGAATGTTCACCAGAGTTTTTGAAAATTGGAACAATAGATGTCATTTTCCAACTGGCAGAAAAACAAGACTCAGTCAAGCACTTATTAAATTGTTTAGAGAAAATTGAAGAGAGCTTTAGAGAACAATTTTGTAAGACAGTGACAAAAATATTGTCTGGACCACAAGCCGTAGAAGAGTTTAATCAAAACATGACTTCAGCAATGGAAGCTGGAGTGATTTGAATATCTAATAATGAGTTAACCCGTTTAATTGGAATGGAAGGAAGAGAATGGCCATAAGATTCAAGAGTCGAATTAGAAGAGAAGTTATTTTTAAATAGTTCAGTCTAATCCTTGGGAAAGATAATAAGATCAATCCCATGAATGAGAAATGGAATGTTAGACCTTCCTTTGTTAACAACGCTGTTGAAGATTTTCCAAAAGAGCCAACGAAAAGGAGTAAAAGCATCCATTCCAGCCTGAATCTAGGAACTTACTTAGGAGGCGCATTTTTCAGAGCGAAAAGACATCAGCCCAAGGACTATCACAAGGAAAATTACGAAAAGAGTCCCAATCAGCTTTAAGGTAGTAGTAAGTAGTGTGATGATAGGATGTGTTTGAAAAGGAAGTATGAGATAAAAGATTTAAACAGATCATGCCAGTAGGGTCAGTAGCGTTAGAGCAAAGCCATTCAGCATGACGAGGATTAAAGTCATTAAAATTCAACAGTATTGGCAGAGTGATAAAGAGAGAGAGCATGGTCAATTTGATCAGAAATTATATATCTAAAAGAGTGCAGTCTTAGGAAGAAGGAGAACGATAAAAAACAAAGAGAAAGGTGATAGAGTAAAGAGGTGATAAGAAAAAGCACAAAAAGGAATGCTCAAAGGATTTGAATCTGATTTCATAACGGGTAGGTGAAATGATGCGTTTGTATACCTCGAAGCCGAGCATGTGGCTTCTGGAGTTTTTGAAATCAAATGAAAGTACCCATCAGGATTGAGATCAGAAGAAGGAATGGCAGAATTAAAATTAGTCTCACTAAGAGCAAGCAAGCTTAGTGAATTTTTTGAGAGGTAAGATTCAATTGATGGAAGGTTGCTTCGCAGACCACGAATAATAGTAAAAGATATATTAAAACAGTAAGGTGATGAGAATGGTTTTTTATGTTTAATATTTTGATTTACATTTGGCATATTTAAGTTAGATAGAGCATGGCCTCCCAAGCAATTAGTTATGCAATTTTCTCAGTCCTGTTAACTAACCCTAAGTTTTAACATAGGACTCCTTATGAGGTCTCAACAATGCGCACCAAAAACATTAACAGCGACACCATCCATGAGCAACATGGTACTGTTAATACTCTGATATTTTGCAGCTGTTGATGGAATCAACCTCTCTGAGAGCTACCACTTTACCCTCATCAGGAGATAACAGGAAGAGTTAAATAGCCACAATCAATGAGGCACAAGCAAAAAGATATGAGAAAAGTCAAGAAAATCCAGCATTCATTATCCTAAGCAGAAAACAATGTAACACAGGTTTACATCTACGCTAGTCTAGTAGATGAAGAAGAGGTTTGAGGATGTTGAACATAATTATTCTGCTTACCCCTAAAGTCTTTGCCTGGGAGGCCTTATACAAGACAGTAGCTGGATGCAGTTAACATCTGCCTAAGATGATTATTATTTTTATTATCAGTGATACAAATAAATATTTTAGTATAAATTTTGTTGTTGAGTTTAATACATGTCGATACCACTTTTTTTTTCAAAAGTATTTTTTTTTTTCAAAAAGTTCTTACCGTGCACGTTCACGGTAAGCTCTTCAAGAGTAATAATAAAAAATGGAAATAACGATCAAAAATATCGAAAAAATTATTACAAGTTTGAAGAACAAAAAAGAACTTTGCTTAAAGAAACAGAAAGGTTATTAAAAGACCAAGAAAAAAACTTTACACAAATAGTGAGTGGAAATATAAAAACAAATACTAGTAATTATTTTTATATTTCCACACTCAATTTTTTCACTATTTTCGTTTTTCGAGTCTATCAGCTGATAGAAAATGAAAATAAATTAAATATTAACAAAGTAAATATGCGAAATATTGAAAAAGATGTGAAAGAAAGTCTCAACTTTCAAGAAAAAAAAATAAAAGAAGAATTAACACAAATAAGTAAGAAATATGATCTTGAAATTAAAAACATAAAAAAAATAATAAAAATACTGACTTAGATAACCGCTCTCGTCGTAACAACATTAGAGTTGATAGTCTGAAAAATTCACCAGGAGAAAGTTGGATGTGAGAAAGTGAACACGAGAAAGTGAATGAAAGTGAATGTGAGAAATGTGAGAAAATGTGAGAACGTAAGAAAGTGAAAAAGTGAATGTGAGAAATCAGTGAAAGAAATATTTACAAACAACCTTAAAATTTCAAGCAAAACTATTGTGGAGCGAGCGCATCGAATTGGTTTATAAAGAAAACAAAACACCAAGAACTATCGTAGTGAAACTATTAAACTACCCAGGCCCGTGGCAACCGGGCGGAGGGGGAATGAACATTTGCCTTCCTCTCCCCCCCCCCCCAATACCTGAGATTTAAAAACTGGTAGTTTTTAAATCTCCAGATTTAAAAACTACCAGTTTTTAAATCTGGAGATGATACTAATATTTCTAACTATAGACCTATTTCCATACTTCCTTGCTTTCTCGAAAATACTAGAACGCATTGTGTATAACTAATTATACTCACTTTTAGAAAAAAATAATATTATTTATAACAAACAATTTGGCTTTAAAACAGGGCACTCTACTGATCATGCCATACTTCATCTCATTCAGATTATTATTCAAGGTTATGATAAAAACAAGTTTACTTTAGGTGTTTTCATAGATCTTAGTAAGACATTCGACACTGTTGATCATAGTATTTTAATCAAAAAATTAGAAAACTACGGAATCAAAAATATAAACATAGCTTGGTCCAAAAGCTACTTATCTAATAGAAAACAATATATTTCATTCGGCAATGAAAAAACTAACAATATGATAATTACTTGCGGCGTTCTTCAAGGATCAATATTAGGACCACTTTTATTTTTAATCTATATTTATGATATAAGCAAAGCTTCTAATATATCTTACTTCCTGATGACATAAATTCATTTTATTATCATAGTGATATAACAACATTATTTAAAACGGTCAACATTGAACTTCTAAAACTAACTGAATGGTTAAACATGAATAACTTTTAATTTAACTAAAACTAAGTACACTATTTTTCATCGCCTCCATAAAAAAGATAAAATCCTTCTTGCACCTCCAAAAACTTATTATTAGAGAATACATCGTAAAAAGAGAATGTTTAATGAAGTTTCTAGGTGTAATTTTAGATAAAAACATAAATTAAAATTACCATATAAACATACTTAGATCAATTTGATCAGTTTGAAATACATGTATTACTCATATATTCATTCCTACCTTAATTATGCAAACATTGTTTGGTGCAGCACCAATAAAACAAAGACAAAAAAAATATTTTGCAAATAAAAACATGCAATTAGATTATTATCAAATGCCTTGCACATTTTAGACCATTGTTTAACAATCTAGAAATATTAAACTTGTACCAAATAAATATATATCATCTGCTAATTTTAAGTATAAAACTAATAATAATGCAATATCAAATATCTTCAAACCATTATTTAATAAAATTCAACACAAATACATGACTAAATATTTAAGTAACAGCTTTGTTCAACCCAAAACTATATATATAATCCAACAAGTTCTCAATAACTATTAGAGGACCTAATGTATGAAATAAGATAATTAGTAATGATATTAAAACAATTACAACTCTTGAACATAACGAACAAACAGAGAATATTTTTAAATCTATCTATAAAAATATTATATTTAAAAATTATCTATTAGTGCATACTTTATTTGTCTGGAAAGGGATCGTCCATAAATTACGTAACGCGAAATTTAACTAATAGACAAAAGAAAAAGTGTTAAAATTTTTCCCTCGCAGAGTCTTTAATTAAACCATGTATAAATAACCCTTTAAGTCCAGCGAAAGCCACCGCTCAAAAGAGCATAATGTTCTCCTATTTATACTTTTAAAATTAGTTTTGCGTTGCGTAATTTATGAACGATCCCAAAGGTCTTAAGTCTTTAATTATATACATGATAGTCAACTATATTATGAAAAAATAATTATATAGATTTACTGCATTTATGCATGTGTGCGTATATATATATATATATATATATATATATATATATATATATATATATATATATATATATATATATATATATATATATATATATATATATAGTATCTTTTGATTGTAAATTAACTTTTATGTTTTCATTTTTTCATGTTTTTTTTTTTTTTGTTGCTGTTTGTTTTTGTTTTCATGAATGAGTTTTAAAAATTTTCTTTTAATGAAACTTTTTTCTTTTATCTCTCATTTTTAATTTTTTTAGGCAAACCTGTCTTTTTCTCGTCCTTGCCATTTTTATATATATTATATAACTAATCATATATTTTCATTATATAATATACAACTAATCATGTATTAATATTATTAACTCTACTCATCTATTTGATAACTAATTAGTAATACTTTTCTTCTTCATAACTTTAAAGTTTAAACTTTAAAAGCTAATGTCACAATATTAAGTTCAAAAGATTCAACTTTTAAACATTAAGTTAAAATTGAAATACTCAATAAATGAAAGTTATTATTTACATTAACTCATATTTTAAATTTTTGTAATATATTAAATTTATTCAACATAGAATATACTGAGTTTCAGTAAGTATCTAAGTGAATTATTCATTCTGCACTGTGGAGTCAAACGAGAATTTCTTTATCTTATATTTAATACTATTTACTTTAGGTAGATCACCACTTATTAAAAAAAAATATTTTAAAAATAGTGGAAAAGGTTTGGATTCATACGGCTCTTGTTTTAAATGAAACCAATCAACCAGGCCTAGCAACAAGCACCGAGAGGTCATCAATTTTTTAAATATAAAAACGCTAAAATTAGTAGAGTCCGCGTATGTAAATGATCGCGTATAGTTCAACATATATTAATAGTCATCATTGTAAATCATATTTTGAATATCTTTTCTATTAAGGAACAAGCGCTAACAATACATGCAAAAATGAATTTCTTTGGGGAAAAGGTAAGCGTATTATCATTTTCACTTTTTACCACACCCTTATTTCGCACCAATATTTATTATCCATACTGTTTATTGTATTTTTTTCCTCTGGCTTTCTTTTAAAATTAAGCAAAAATCAGAATAGGATTATCGTAAAAACACCCAATTCAAAAAAAAAATTGCATTTATGCCATAAAGAAAAACATGTTTTCTTTTTCTTAAATTGTGAAGTTCAGAATTTCCTTGGCATTTCTGAGGAACTCCTAAGGTTATTAAAAAAGAAAGAAAAGATTGCCTAACAAGAACAACTACCAAGATTGATTCAAATTGAGGTACATAACTTATGTACCTCGATTTGAATCAACCTTGGTAGTTGTTCTTGTTAGGCAATCCTTTCTTTCTTTTTTAATAACCTTAGGAGTTCTTATGTCATAAGATTTGTTGATTTGTTGAAATAACGCCAATAACAATTTATTTTCCAGAAAAATACAAGAACATAAATGAGAGCACTGGATGTATACACTGGAGAGTTTATTCTTATATAACGTCATAAAAACATAGAAAACAACTGTGAAAATAGCAAAACAAACAAAATACAAATCTTATTTAACCCTGTTTAAGAGTGGATGGGATTTGACCTCTAGATTTAGTATAGATAAATGTTAGGTGAGACTTGAATAAAGCAAAAAAAAAAAAAAAAAATTCAAAGTTTTTTAAAAACATAATACTAGGTATATAAATTGAAATTAATCAAGTTTTAGGTTCTTATATATTATTAGAAAGAGCTTTAATTCTATATTTAAAAAGTGAAAATGATCAAAATCAAACAATTCCACAAAAAATTATGATGTTTTGAGCATTAATTTTTTGAAATGTTGATTGTTGCAGAAACTTGCAGAAGCTGTAGTCAAATACAAGTTTTTAAAAAATTTAAGTTAATATAACTTGTTAATTCTCATCTTAATGTTCATAAATTGCTATCAAAAGATAGATGTAAGAATAACCTATAAATTTATATGGGGTTCTAGCTATCAGGCATTTTTGTTGGGGTTAAATGGGGTACCCAGTCACTATTTCTAACATCAGTTCAGATAGTGGTTAATTTTTTTTTAAAAAAAATTTTTTTCAAAAATTTTTTTTTCAATGAAACAAATCACTTTTTCATCTCTAATCACTGCCAAATATGAGAGCTTCTGTGGAGGTTATGATAGGTGTCTGACTTGTTATACCCACATCCACCATAATGGTTTAATGTACCCTACTATTCAAAATGGTTAGTTCTTATAAGTATTTTTATCTTTATTTAAAAAAAGTAGATATAGTATCAAAAATAAATTTTATTATTCTATAAATAAAAACATTTAAATAATAAGTTTTAATATTAAAAAAAAAAAACATTGCAAAATGCATAAGAGTGTCCATTTTTAAAAGATAGTAGTCTCTCCACTCTAATCTAAAAAAATTTAAGAATAAAAAATGCTTTGAAATAATATTCAATTTAAATTTTAGTTATTGGGTAAGATATTAAGCTCCATCAAAAGGACTTTATAACAACCATTGTTAATGAACCAAGACCCAGAGCCATCTATCAAAAAGTGCAAGCTTCACTACTTTCAGTTTCATTTCATGCCAAATCAGTACACTTACCAGCACATATCACCCATTATTTTTGAATTTATAAACTTTTAAATAAAAATTATTTTTGTCCTTTATATTATGAAAATTAACTTAAACTTAATGCATTAGCAAGCATTTCAAAGTGTTTAGAATTTTAGTGTTCAATCTCCTTTTTAAGTAAATGAATTTATTCTTTATATTTTATATAAATAATTATCAAATAATAAAAAACTTTTTATCAAAATAACTTTTTGACTGCTTTTGTGAAGACAGGAGCAAATCCAGTTCTTTTAAATAATATAAATATTAACGAAAATAAAACCAAATTGTTAATAATTTGTTTTTAGTATACTATTGTTAATGTTTTTGTTATGGTATGCAGGCCTTGGCATGAATCGGGAGCAATCGCCCCCTTCACGTTTAACGAGCGTTTCAAAAAAAACGCTCGCTAATCAAGTTTTTTTTAAAAAAAAGTAGACATTTAAAAAAAAAGTTGTTGTAAAGACCACCCCAGTCCTAGTCAAAAGTGTCACCCTAATCATTGTTAAAAGAAGTTTATGGTAAAAAAAAGGCTTTTTCATCAATATTTAAATGATATCAACAATTAAGTGACATTTTAATGTTGTCTAAAAGTTAAAACAATTAAAATAATGCAGAAGTGAATTAAGTTTTATAGTTTTTTAAAAAACAGCAATAATAATAACTAGAAATTTTTTTTTTATTGTTTTATTATATTTTTAAAAGATGCAAGGAGTGTTATATTGACTGAAAAAAAGGTAAATTATGTGAGGAGTGTTACTTTTTTATTGTAAAACATGTGCGTAGTGTTGCTACATAGACTATGTTATAGCCTACTGCTACAAGGGAGTGCAGCTACATCGACTATGTTATAGCCTATTGCTACAAGGAAGTGCTTCTACATTGAGTGAGGGTTTGGTTTGGGCAAGCAATCTATCATTTAAAAAAAAACTTTATTTAAGTTTTTAAACCTTTTCTGGTCTGGTTTATTAGGATTGTCTTTGATGTTATATGTTATAAAAATGGAAAAAAACTTTTCAACGAAAATATATATATATATATATATATATATATATATATATATATATATATATATATATATATATATATATCCTTATAGTGTAGTCGAAAGAGACTTTTATGGTAAAAAAAGTATTTTATAAAAAAAGTATTTTTACCATAAAAAAATTTTTTTTAAATATTATAATTATATTATATATATAATTATATTATAATTATATTATATATTATATAATATATATATATATATATATATATATATATATATTTATTAATATAATATATATATATATTTTATATATATTTAATATAATATATATATATATATATAATTTATTAATATAATATATATATATATATATATATATATATATATATATATATATATATATAATTTATAAAAAATTTTTTTTTTAAATATTTTTACCATAAAAAAATTTTATGGTAAAAAAAGTATTTTTCCATAAAAGTCTCTTTCGACTACAATTTTTTTACCTTGTCTCTTAAGCTGCATTTTATTGTCATCGAAATTAATGCGGAAGTACATTAAATTTTATTGTTTTATAAAAAAAACGCAATAATAATGACTAGAAAGTTTTTTATAATTAGTGGTTTTTGTTTTATTAAAAAACATTTTTAAAACATTTGTAAGTGTTGCTACATCGACTATCTTATAGCCTGCTGCTACAAGGGAGTGTTGCTACATCGACTGATAAATAGCCTGACTCGCAAGGGAGTGCTGCAACATCGACTGAGGGTTTGGTTTGGGCAGGCAGTCTATCATTTTAAAAAAAAAAGTTTTTCAACATTTTCTGGTCAGGTTTATTAACAGGCTCTTTAAAACAACAGTTTATAGGAAAAACATTGTGACTACCATGCAAGACTATATATATATATATATATATATATATATATATATATATATATATATATATATATATATATATATATATATATATATATATATATATATATATATATATATATATATATATATATATATATATTAGGGTGGTCCATAAAACAACTTTTTTGAGAAAAACCTGCTGACACCCCCTAAATGTGTTTTATCTAATGCAAAAACACTAGGTTTAAAATTTTTTTGAACAAAAATTATTTTTAGGGGTAGCTCAAGGCCCTCAAAAATTTGACGGGTCCCTAATATTTTGAAAAAAAAAACTTTTTCTAAAGTATGTCAACCTGGTACTCAAAAGAAGCGATATTGTATAAAAACTTCAAAAATAATAATCATTTTACATAAAAAACATGCCTAAAAAAAATTATTTTCAAAAAACCTGAAAATATTGACTTTTTTTATTTTCAGCTTAAAAACAATAGTTTTTATGCATTTATACCTAAAAAAATTATTTTTATAAAAAATGATTATCATTTTTAAATTTTTTATATAATTTTGCTTATTTTGAGTACCAGGTTGACATACTTTAGAAAAAGTTTTTTTTTCAAAATATTAGGGACCCGTCAAATTTTTGAGGGCCTTGAGCTACCCCTAAAAATAATTTTTGTTCAAAAAATTTTAAACCTAGTGTTTTTGCATTAGATAAAACACATTTAGGGGGTGTCAGCAGGTTTTTCTCAAAAAAGTTGTTTTATGGACCACCCTAATATATATATATATATATATATATATATATATATATATATATATATATATATATATATATATATATATATATATATATATATATATATATATATATATATATATATATATATATATATGTATTTTATATATATATATATATGTATTATATATATATATATATATATATATATATATATATATATATATATATATATATATATATATATATATATATATATATATAATACATATATACACTAAACAAAAATATCTCTGATCTATTTAAGCAAGAGTAATCTAAGAGATAGCAATTGCTAGGAACATATATTTTTATTTAAAAATATGTTAAAAGAAATAATTTTAACATGTGTTATTAAAATGATACTGCGTTGAAGGCTTACATACCAAAGAAATAAATGAGAAAGTTTTATGGTTTCTTTATAGCATTTTTTTTATGTTTTAAAATAAAAAAAGTTAATTTCTTAGTAGAATTTATTTAGCACTTATTTGTTTTATTAACTAATTGTTTAGAATTTATTAGATTTAAAAATGTTTATTGAGCTAATCTAGTTTATTTAGTTCAATTTTATTTTATTAAAAAATAAACTAAATATACAAGCTTTAAAGATTCTTAAGTCGCAGATTAAACCAATGTTTTTGAATATTTTAAAATATAATTGTTTGTTGAAATTTATTGTTTTATTTTTTCGATATAAGGGAAATAAGGATTTTTCACCACAAAAATTGCCAAAATCAAGGGACTCCTAATAAATACTAATCTTTCTCAACAAGAAATTGTAAAAAGATTCTCTTGTTGAGAAAAATGTACAAAAGACTAATAGAGAGAACTTGACATAAAAGAGGATTGGTGAAACAAAGAAAATCTTAATACCCTGTGGTGAAAAGATACTAAGATTGTCTTAGAAAATAGTGTGTTAACAAGAAAATTGTTAAAAGTGTTAAAGAGATTAATAGTTTAAACTATTAAATATCTTACCTCTGTGTTGATCTGATCAGCACTATGTAAGACCTCTGTGTTGATCTGATGAAAGTCAGTCTCTGTGTTGTCAGATAAAAGGGAAAATCTTCATGCAGGGTGGGGAACTTTACTTATTTTTATTCCAAAAACAGTTCTAGCTATTATAAAGGCAAAAGCGAGAGTTCCCAAATATTGATATAAAAAATATTTGTAATAATTTGAATATATTAAAATTTATTATTAATTTGTGAAATGCTTTTTATTTGTCTATAAAATTTTTGTTATAAAAATAAATTTTTTGAGTACTTAAATCACAAAAAAAAAAATCATTGACTTTAAAACTTATGTATGAAAAAAATTGATTGAATATATATATATATATATATATATATATATATATATATATATATATATATATATATATATATATATATATATATATACACACACACACACACAAACTGTTTTAAAAAAAGAAAGATTACAATAGTATATTACAAACTTTTTGTGACGCTGTTGTACAAATTACTGTTATTCAAGCTGACAAAATTTATTGCATAAATAAATAAAAAATGGTATCTTGTTTTGTGGTGGCTATTTGTTATTAGACTAATGATTTTCTTTACAGGTGATGAAAATAATTTTAAATGAGAGTATATATGTGACACTTTATGAATCCCTCTAATAAATGCTCTTAAAAAGAGTCTCTTAGCCAATGAAGTATTTCTTTTTCCATTAGGTTTTATTAATCATCTATAAGTAGAAAGTTATTGTCTATGACACATATTAAGGTTAAAATATCACTATAATATTTTTTTTATATTTTAAAAGTTATTTACTATTTATAATTAGTCTATAGTTGCAATTATTTACTTTTTTTATTTTCTAATTACAATTGATTATTTTAATTATTTGATTAAGATTTTACTTAATTACAGAAAAAATGTCCTTATTTTACCTGGGGATGTGCTGATGAATTTACATATCGACTTCAAAAAAGCTTGTATTGTGGTAAAGAAAATGACTTTTGTGATTCTTCATCTTTGCCATTGACTGGTTTGTGAATTTTTATAATAAATATTTTAATTAAAATTTTATAATTAACATTTTTAATTACAATATATAAAATAAACCAATTTTTATTTCAACTTTAAACAATGCCAATTTTTATTTCAACTTTGAACAATGCTGAATGGCATAAAAAACCTGAGTTATTTCTATGCACTTAATCCGCAACAGAAAAAACTGTGAAACAGAGAGTAATCTGGTATGGTAAATTCAAGGTAAGAAATGTTAAGAAAACCTGTTGTTTAACAAATCGAAAAGAATTTGCCAAGTTTATTTCTGAAAGTGTTTATGTTAGCACTTGCTCATTTTCATTTGATAAAATCAGGTGCATGATGCACTTCAGTCACCTGCCACACAGAAAAATTTATGCAAATTTATAACTCTGTGACTACAGCAACCCTCGGAATTAAGGTCGGCATTCCGCAATGCCGACCTAACTGCTGACCTAATATTGTTTGAGGTTGGCAAAAAATTGCCAACCTCATTTCTATGTTATACGGTATGACCTTTGTCAAATTTTTTTTGCCGACCTGATGCTGACCTCTAAGAGATTGAGGATGGCAAATTATTGCCGACCTCATTTTTCCTAATTCCGAGGGTTGCTACAGTGATCTGAAATCATCAAAGTTCATGACTTGATTGATAATCTTAAATTTATTGATAGTTTTATTTTTAGCTATTATAATGATAGTCTAATTCCAACTAATAAAAATAAATTATATGTTTTTAACTGATGTTCTTTAAACTTTAAATTTATTTTTAAAATATATAGCAATCACCATATTTGTGGATAGAAATGTGATGTTGTTAATCAGAGGCATTGACTTAGTTTCTAAAAGTTATAAAGTTATAGAAAATATACTTGGTCTTATAAAGTTATATCTGTTTCAATAAGTTCATCTTGAAGAAATATATATTTATATTTTTCTTTTATTTCAACTTTTTTATTGACTTTTTTTGTAAACTAAAGTTCATAAAATCATTAATTTGATTATTTAGATGTTGCAGTGTCAATGGTTTTAGATATTTCAACATGCCCTCGAAGAAAATTAACTCACAGATATGCTAGTTCTCTGACAAGGTAAATTTCTATAAGAATATTCCTACTAAATGTTATTTTTAGAGGGTTGTTTTTTATTAGTTTTACTTTATTTATCAAGTTTTATTTTTACTGTTATTTTATATTTAAATGATATTAAATTTATATTATATATTATTTCAATATTGTTTATTGATACACAATTTGATTAAAAACTAAAATTAAAAAAGCTAGCTTTTGTTACAGAAAAGCATCTATGACATAAATGTAACTTAACTCACCTTTTATATTTAAAAATAAAAAATAAGTTATGTCATTAGGGCTTATATCAAGACCAGCTTGGTTAAAGACACTGAACAGTCTCTCTCCAGACTTTTCAGCATATTATCCTAGAGAACAAGAATTAAATTGCACAAATGGGAGGATATGGCAAGTAGTATTGTTATCGACTTCAACTAAAAGTTGACTTTTCGAAAGTTGAAATCAGTCAACTTTAGTAAAAATTAAGTAGTAGATTTAATCGACTATGGACGTCCTATTAATTGACTAAAAGTCGAATTGATTAAAAACTGTAAAATTTTTATTTAACTTTTTGGTCTTTAATTTTTATTTGTTCATATAACAATAGTATGTATTAATATAACTATTATCTATTTTTTTGTTTACTCTTCTAAAGTTTTATCTAATTCATAGCATGTTAGCATTATTTATACCTAAATAAACTTTCAATTATGTATTTCATTAATTTTTTCTTTTGTTTACTCAATGCTTGTGATTTTCATAAAAACTTTGATACAGGGACGCTCCAAGCTGGCTCAGGGCCCAGGGAAAAATTAATTTTTGAAGCTCCAAAATCTAAATGTCATTAATTTATACTATCACATTTTATGACTTTTTGTTATATAGTAAGTATTATTATTTATTATTTAATATAAGGCAATCCCTAAATCATTGGGGTCTGGGAATAGATTGTGTCGCTGTTGGAGCAGCCCTTCTCTCATATTCTTTTGCTCATTGGTACAAGTAATTTGATGAAAATGGGGCTGCAGATGAAAAGTTTTTGTGATTAGTCCTCGTCTTGTTTTTTTTGGATAAAAATCCTGAAATCAAAATTAATCACTTCCACCACTAGAATTACATCTTCTTATGGGGATTGTTACACTACTTGGTAGACTACTTTTAGATCATTGGCTTCTGTTTATGAATTGGCTCAAAGAATATTATACTTTACTTCGAGGTTATTATGGGATAGGCTTTGATAGCAATAATGACACAAAACCTTTAGAAAAAGTAGATATTTTAGAAAGAGATGTTTTAGCATCTTAAACTAATTTAAAACCAATTGTTGATTAAACTAATTTATTACCAATTGTTGATTTTTGTCTTGGTTTAATTATTATTATTTTTTTTAATATTTTACTTATGTGTTGCTGAGAACAGTTAAACCTTTTAGCTGCCTGTCTTTGATGCTCTTTTTAGTTGCCTTTCTTTACGATCAAACATAAGTTTGATCCTTTTTAATGTTTGTCTTGGTAATTTTTTTAGTCTTTCGTCCAATTTCTAGACTTCTTTGGTAACCAGGTTCACTTTCAGCATATTTAATTGTTTTGTAGATAGTACTTTAAGGTATATTCTCAGTTTTAAAGTGGTCATAAGTGAACTTTTTACCAACATTTCTGTAATTTAAATAAAATTCATGCACACTTTTTTTTAATCTCTCCTTCTTTTGAATTTATTTTTTTATTCATTTGTTATAAAAAATAAAAACACAAAATATTTGAAAACTAAAATGAAAATACTTTCTAAAACATTTTTCCTTTTTGTTTTACCTTATACCTTTAAGAAGTTATGTGTTTTTTAATCCAGTCTTGTTTTTCAGTTGTCACCCATTAGAAGTTTTTTTTTTAATTTTATTTTATGTGGCATAATTTGCATAATTCATAATTAAATTTGTTGTTGTTCATTAACTATTTAAAAAATTTTCTTATTTTTTTATCTTATTTTTTTTATTTTTATTTTTTTTAAATAAATAAAATAATAAAAATCAGAACTTTTACTGAATTGAAACTGAAATTTTAATGTATCTTATTGCCATAAAATCTGGGCAATTTTATCAGTTGTTTGATAAAAATGTTTTTTGTTTTTTTTTACATATTAAATATGATTTTTATTCCAGTTTTTATTTAAATATTATTATATATAATGCTCGAAGTGAGGCCGGATGCCATCCTGTCACCTTTTTATAAAGTATAAACCATCCCACCACCTTTTTATAAATCTCTCTATATAACAATGATTAGGTGGGATGGTATTTTTAATTTACCGAATACTGTCCTGCCAAAAATAGTCCATAAGCTTCTTTACATTTCTGATGCTTGTGGATACCAAAAACCAGGAAGAAGTAATCTTTTTATGACTTTTAAATCTAGAGTCCTCCTTATCCTTGATTATTATATATAGTTATATATATCATTATTCTGTTTATTCTAGTGTTGTATTATCCTATGCTATGTTTGCATTATCCTAGTGTTTACATAATCATCCTAGCTTTCGTGTTATTCTGCATAAAAATTACATTTTAATTTAGACAACTAGTGATTTCTCCGTGTGCACTTATGATGGGAATATTATACACAGAAAAGTTGAGGCAGTCAAATCCATGCTATTTGGTTAGAGTTTCATCTGCTGATCTATATGTTGTTGCCATGGTATTTATATCCAGTTTTTTTTTTTTGCTTTTGATACTATCCTAATCCTAATATTCTTTGTTTTTTGTATTATTGACTTTTTTATGTGCTATTAATTTTTGTGTAAATTTTTTTGATACTACTTTATCATGTTTATTATATTCTAATTAGTTAATATAAATCGTTAATACATGTAATAATTTGATATAAATGATTTTGAATTCATTCTTCATGTTTTCATTCTTCATATTTTCTGAAACATACAATTTGCAATTTTTTAAGTCTTTTTTTCAACAAAACATTTTGTCTTTTTTTTTTTTTTTTTTGCTTTCTTGTTCTTTAACTCTCTCCTTTATTTTCTTTGGGAGTTATCAAAATTTTATTTTGTGATTGATTGCAATCTTGTTGGGAGTGAATTTGTTTGAAAAAAAAAAAGGTTTTAAAACAATTATCCAAGTTGAACTATAAGAACCTCTGGACCATGCAGGTCCACAGGTTTTTCGCAGGACCTTGAAAATTTTGCAATATTTAGATAAGATTAAAAAAGACTTTAAATTAATATTAACAAGTAGTTGGTGTATGGATGGAGCATGATCATCATAAGAGCATCACTTACATCTACATTTTAATATTTCTTATCCAGATAACTTTCAAGATTCTGATCATTTAGCCAAAGCAACATCACCTCATTGACCATATGTGTATTCAAACAATATTTTATGAAATAAAATTGTCTCAGAATATTAGATTCTCTAGACTAGTTATACTGGACATTTTGAGAGAGAATACAGAAGTGATATTAAAAATTAAGTGAAAATAAATGTTCAGATTAGGGCTTCTCAAACGGGATCCCGTTTTTCCAGGGATCCCCGAGGTAAAAAACCATCCCGTTATCCCAGGATATCAATAAAATTTCCCTGGAATCCCCGTAATTTTTTAAACATATTTTTACTCAAATTTTGAGTATCAACATTTTTAATATCTTTACATTTGTAAAGATATTGAAAATATTATTACACAAAATTTGAGTACTAATTACTTCCTTTACCCTTTTGTAATGAATTTCTATAAAAATTAGGAAGATATCTTATAGAGGGCAATTAAATCACCAATATTTTGCAGTTTTGGTTTGTGTCTAAGATAGATAAAATATTATTATTGAATTTGATTTATAAATAGATTTGATTTACTTTTATGTTGTAACTTACAGTATATAAAGCTTGAACAAACAAACCAAATCAATATAAACAAAACAACGGACAAGTTACAAGTACTTGTACAAGCAAAAAAAGTAATTAGTTACGCATAAAAGTTAATAGTTAGTAGATGAAGTAATTAGTTACGTTAAGAAAATAGTTTCTATGTAAAAAGTGAAATAAGTGAAAAGCAAGTAAGTTAAGTTTAAAATATATGTTTAGTAATTACAGCTAATTTTAAATAATTTATGTAAATCTACTATCAGCACACTATTTTGGGATTTAATTGTAGGTAATATAGTTTTATATTTTATTCTTTAATCAATTTTATTAATAGGATAACATCATGTCAAGTGGATCTAAGGCATGGGAAAATTTTACAAAAGAAAAAAACACAGAATCTGCCACTTTTAATATATGTAAAACAACAATAATGTGCAAAGGATTTTCAACTAGTGGTCTTCTTTAAAATTGGTGGCTGTAGATAGTTTTTCTATTAATGCTATTGCAAAATCTGTATTTATAAAAAAATCTTTATCTGATAAAGGAATGATATTGTCAAAAAACCCTTCACATGTAATGAATTTGGTAAAAAGTCAATACCATCTAGCAAAAAAAGTAGTGGTTAAGGAAATGACTATGCAAATTCAAGGTGGTAATCTTTAAAAAATCTTTGCTATTTGAATTTAAATGTGCATTCATGAACTAGGCTTTGGAACTTGGGCATGGTTCGAATAGTTGGGTCGCTTCCAGCTGAAAAAATTAATGACGTGGTTGAAAATAAATTATCTGAATTTAATTAATCTACAAAAAAGCATATAATCTCTAGTGTAGCTGATGGTGCATCAGTTATGAAAAAATATGGAAGATTAAGCGGGATGAAACATCAACTTTGTTATGCACATGGGCTACATTTAGCAGTTTGTGATATTCTCTACAAAAAATCAGTGATTTCAAATTTATCGGGCGGTGTAATGAATCAAACAGTCAGAATTCTGATGAAAATAAAAGTGACGAGTCTGAAGAAATCAATTTTACAACTTCAGTGTAATTACGGTCAAGCCAAAACAAATAATCTTCTAAGCTTTTTGTTGAGGATATTGATGGTGGTGGAAATTACACTGAAATTAAAGAATTAGAACGCAGTAATGACGGGACTGAAACGTCAATTATGGCCGAACCAAATTTGAAGACAACATCTGAATCAACACTTCATCAAAAATTGAAAGCTGCCATTACGAACGTTAGTCGAATTTAGAGTCCAGAAGATGTGTTATATGACGTTACAAATATTACAAAAGAAATAAATATTTTTGATGCAACGAAAAAGCAAACAAATAATTTAGACAGATTATATAATGCTCTATTAACTATCCCACCAACTTCAATCGATTTAGAAAGAGCTTTTTCTGCGGCAGATCTTTTTATTATAAAAATTCGGTCATCGTTAAGTGATAGCGCTATTGACAATTTATGTTTTTTAAAAAATTATTTTAAAAGTTAATATATATAAAATATAATGTTATTGAAGTTTATATTTGTTTTATTTTGAGAGTCTTCATTTCTAAGAATTATTTTGTCTTTATTTTCTAATTAAAAGTAATAGTATTTAAACCCCTTTTTTTCTGTATTTGTTTGAACTTACACATCCCCCCCCCCCTAACTAGTTTGATAAATTCTTGCTTATTACCTAATCCCGGGATCTCGGGAAATTAATCATTTTTGTCCCGGAATCCTGGGAATGAGATTTTTACGGGAAATGTGAAGCCCTAGTTCAGATTATATCCTATTAAAATTGAATTTTCAGCCATTTTTTGGTTTGTTCAATGATTTGTGTGAAAATCATAGTTTTTATGGACACTCCTTTAATGCAATGTTGTTCGATTTGTCATACCACACCTAATATGATAAGTGATCTAAAAATCTTTGAGGAAGAATTTGTTGCTAATAGACAGGGATTGTGCTACATCATTACATGTTTGGATAAGGTGTTTTGAGTTTTTAATATTAAAATAGAATGAAAACTTGACAAGTAAAAAAGGTTTTTATAAAGATATTTATGAAAATTAAAATTTAGAAAAAAGAATTGATTCACATATAAGTTTATAGTTATAGTTCTGTAAGTGCAAGGCAAAAAATCAAGTTCTGAATTATGAACTGTGAACAAGATATATCTTTATGTGTGAATTATGAACTGTGAACAATGTATACTTTTATGTGTGAATTATGAACTGTGAATAATATATACTTTTATGTGTGAATTGAGAACTGTGAATAATATATGCTTTATAACCTTTACTCTGCTATAACAGTTTATTAAATAAATAAAAAATGAAAGAAATATTAGACTTGTATTAAAATTTATACAATCTGTTTTTTTTTTCTTTTTTTCCAGTAAGGGATGCACAACTAAAGCTTTGTTCTCCCTTGTTTGCTTTTTTGTCCCCCCCCCCTGCTTGCTTCTTTGTTTCCCCTTGCTTGCCTCTTTGTTCCCTCTTGCTGCACCCATGTTTCAAAACCAAAAATTTTTTCCCTATTTTACTTATACTCAACATGCAAACAATTACATGAAATAACAACATATTTTTGCAATAATTACTCGACACTAGATAATTGGTATCAAGTCTTGATTTATCATCTGGTAATGGTGCCTTACTTTACAGTATTAATATTGAGATCACACAATACTGATATTCAAAGTATCAGTTATGGGTAATTCCATGTCAAATGATCCAGAAATTTTTTAAAATGTCACCCTATATTTCAGATTTTGCTGATTTGTACATAGTTGAGCGTACCTTGTAAAATAAGAATTCTTTTTTTAGCCTCTGGCTCCAAGAGGATTCTGAAATATGACCATTTTACTTTTAACAGAAGTTTATTTTAAGGTTTCAAGTTACATAACTTAAAAATTTTTTTTTTTCAAATGTGTACCTGGCAATTTTCAGGGGTGGTAAATTCAATGAAATGATCAGAAAGGTAGAAAATTATTTTTAAGTACCTGTATTTATCAGTTTAAAAAATTTAGGCAATTTTTATTATACCTGATTTTAATGCTCAAGAAACCCATGAAGCCTTGATATAAAAAATATATATATTACACATCATTCTATATTCATTGATCTTTCAAAAATTATAAAGATTTCGATCTGCAAGTATGGTTTTGATCTGCAAGTATGGGTTTCCATATATGGATAACAAGGCGCGGGGTCCCCGCTTTTTTGTAGCAGAATGTTGCAATTGATTTTTCACTAACTTCCATACTAGCTGAAACCTTTGGCATTTCTGTAGTGCCAATAAATATGCATGTTAAAGTTGTTTTCAGGGCCCAAGACACCAGAAGGGGGGGAGTTGGTCATGTACCCTACTTTTTGTAATGGAATCTTGTGATAGATTTTTCACTACTTTTCAGACTAACTGATTCTTTGAAAATTTCAGCATTTGTGTAGTCTTGATGAACATGTGTTAAAATTGTTTCCAGGGCAGATGACAGATGTCTAGGGCACTGGGGGAAATTTATCTCAAAACAATTTTTTTTTTTTTTGCATTTTTAATAAAGATAACTTTAAAAATATTGTTTTCAAAAAAAATTTTCGGTTTATATTTGTTACATTCGGTTTTTCAACATTCTGTATTCAATGATCTTTCTTAAAGTGTTTTTAGAAAGTACATATGTCTATAAGATTTTTGGTTTGCAAGTATATGGATCAAAAATATTCAACCATCTAAAATAATGATTTTAACAGAATTTTACATTGTATAATTTAAAACTTTTTGAATTGAAAAGAAAACAGATAGAACAAGATTGATCTGTCAAAGAACAACAATTGAAGAATACAAATTGATGTTTTCAGAGGCAATAAACAAATTAACAGGTCATTTTTACATTGCAAAATGTCAAGCAAGATACTTGAGACAACATAAGGAAAATTTGGCAAAAGACTGCTTATCGTCTTTTGCAGAAAACTACAGGTTTGTGATTCAAGATGAAATCTAAAGTTACCATTGGTGCCAAAGTAAATGCATGTTAAACCCTGTTGCCTTCTATTTATTAAACAGAATTGACCAGCTTAAAGGAAAATCGTTTTGCTCTTATGTCAGAAGATAATGAGGCATTGGTTTTGTGTATGAAGACACAAATACTTAATTATTTAAAAGAAAATCATTCTAATATTTCAAAGATTTTTTATTTATATTTGTGCTGCACAGTATAAATAAGCACTTTTAGGCAAAAAAAAAAAAAAAGTTAGCAAAAGACTGCTGTATTGTTTTAGATGATTTTGCAGAAAACTACACATTTGTGGTTCATGATAAAATCTAAAGTAGCATTGGTGCCAAAGTCAATTCAAGTTATACCCGGTTGCCCTCTATCTATTAAACAAAAATGACCGGCCTAAAGAAAAATCATTTTGCTTTATGTCAGAAGGTAATAAGCATGACATTGATTTTGTGTATGAAGTTCAGACACAAATAGCTAATTATATTAAAAAAATTATTTATTTTTTATATGGTTGTACTGCACAGTATAAAAACCACAAAAACCTTTACAATATCTGTTTCCATAAAGATGATTTTGACATTGATTTTTTGCTACAATCATGGTAAGTCACCATGTGATGGTATTAGTGGTACTGTAAAACTGTTAACTGCAAAAGCAAGTCTACAAAGGCCCATAAATGACCAGATATTGAACTTAAGAAATTTTTTCAAGATTGAAAAATACTTACAGAATTGTGCGCCACTTTGAAAAAATGTTTTCAGTTATATAGAATTATTCCTAAACTAGAAGCTATCATCAATTTAACCCAGAATCTATAGATACTGTTAGCTTTGAACCTAAATTTAAATTTAAAAAGAAAACCTGTTATATTAAATCTTTGTAAAGATTTTATATAACAGGTATGTTTTTTTTTTCTGGTATTCAAAGTATTCAACTAATCTTCAAATTAGCATCAATACATTGAAATTTGGTGAATTTATTTTGTTTAAATATGATACGTTTCGTTGGATTGGTATGACAAATGAAATTAACAATATTGAGCAAGATGTTATGGTAACATTTATGCATCCGCATGGTCATTTAAACAAACTTTTTTACCATCTAGATCAGATGAGTGTTGGGTTCCAATTACCAACATAATTTGTATCATTGATGCACCTGTAACAACAACTGGACGTATGTGTACTTTGACCTGTGGTGCATCTAAGCAAATCTTAACAATCTTGATATATTTTTACTTTATATTTTTGTATTTTACTTTGTAAATAATTAAATAAAACAGAACAAGTACAAACCAAAAAGTTTTTTTAAGACAACATTTTCAAAGTTATCTTTACATTATTGAAAATACAAAAAAAAAAATTTATTTTAAGAAAATAAGTGGGACATGGCCCCAGACATGAGCCATGAAGCCTTTGGTCATCTGCCCTGGAAGTGATTTTAACACATGTTCATCAGGACTACACAAGTGCTGAAAATTTGTGAGCTTCAGTTTGTCTGAAAAGTAGTAAAAAATCTCAAGATTCTACTACAATAAAGTGGGGCACTTGCCCGGTCCCCCCTAATGTCTTGGGGCACTGAAAACAGTTTTATTATGCACATTCATTGGCACTACAAAAATGCCAAAAGTTTCAGAGTTCCAGCTAGCCTAGAAGGTAGTGAAAAATCAATTGGAATATTCTGCTACAAAAAGGTGGGGACTGTGCCCCATTATCTATATATTGAAATCCATTTACTTGCGGATCAAAACTTTTTTTATTTTTTGAAAGATCAATGAATATAGAATGTGTAATCCTTTTTTTAGATATCGTTGTTAACAAGTTGTTAAGTAAAAAATCAAATATTCTTAAAGTTATGTGACTTAAAATTTCCAAATAAATGTGAAATTCTGAAGGGCCATAAGGGGCCTGGCCAATATCTACTAAAAGTAAAATGGTCATACTTCAACATCTTGATAATTTAGCCAGAGGCTAAAAATTTCAAGGAATTCTTATTTTACTAAGCACTCTCAACTGTATAAAAATTAGAAAATTTGAGGTGTATGTAAATGGGTCATTTAACATGAAACTACCCTATGTTAATATATGATACCAATAGTATCATTTAGTATCACAATTTGGGTCTTCACGAGAATTTGTATTTCATTTTTATAAACAATTAGTAATTTTAAATAATAAGTTTACATAACTGAGATGTTGTGGGGAGTGTGAAAATAGGAAAAAAAAGTGGGGTGTATATATATATATATATATATATATATATATATATATATATATATATATATATATATATATATATATATATATATATATATATATATATATATATATATATATATATATATATATATATATATATATATATATATATATATATATATATATATGTATATACTGCACTAAATTAGATTTAACAAATGAAGTATCATTTCGGTCACCATTCCTCCTAAGATTTACAGCAGGTTGTAATAAAGTATATACTTTTGATTTTAGAGGAATTGTTCCGTTGAGTTAAAATTGGACAGCCATAAGTTGAAATAGGACAAGCGAGTAATTAACAACATATTAACAAAAATTAATAATTAAAAACTAATAAAATTGTAAACCATTTATCTTGATCAAAATGTTTAAGAGGTTTCCAATCTTTATCAAAATATTTAAGAGGTTTCCATAATATAGTTACATAAAAAATAGATGGGAGAAATTGTAGTTCAATTAATTTTTTTGTCCCCTTTTTTCATCCCTCAAAAAATTGTTTTTTAGGGGTACTTTTTATGTTGTTTTTGCAACACACAGGGAGAAAAAGCAATGTTTGCTAAATAGAGGAAAAAAAGTTTACATTAAACTGTTTACATTAGATAACATTGATTAGAAACTTCTCCTGATTAGAATTTTTGAGATGTTCCACTTTTCCTATGTCCTACTCCTACATTTTATTACTATAACTTTTTTTAAGCTTAAAAATTGTTTATCAAAGTCTTTAATTTAAACTAATTTACTTAAGTATGTATTTTATTTTTAAAGGCTAAACATCTAAAAAGCAATCTTTATTGCATTTTGTTAATAATAAATTCAAAAGGTCACATTTTAATTTTTTTTTCTTTAATTGTGTCTGCAACCATTCGATACCATACAGTTTTTTTTATTATCAGTATTGTGTGTTATCGAACCAATACTGATGGTATCGACATTAGTATAAAAGCAGTACTACCTGGTATGAGACAATCATTCTTGGTATGGTTTGGTATTGAATCAATACTGGCGATTATTAGTATATAAGTGATACCACACGATACAAAACCTTCCTTCTCAGTATCAACTTACACAATACCGATTATCTAGTGTCTAATAATTACATATTACAACATATTTTTTACAATATATTTAAATGAAATGATTCCACTGTGAAGTGGTTTTTAGCTTCACTACTAATGGATTTCCATGAGTAGTTGGAGTTATCAACTAAGGGTATTTAGTTGGAGTTATTAACTAAGGGCAGGCTTGTGGAGCTGAATGTTTTTTTTATGGCTCAGTCCTGGCTCCTAAGAAATATCCAGCTCAGATCCTGTTATTTATAAACAAAAATCGCAAATTTTTTTTGTGATTACATTTGCCAACCCAAATCCAAACCAATTACAGCAATTAAATTTTAAGCAACTTTCATGATTGCAAGGTATCACTACTCTACTACCAGATATTACAATTAAAAAAAGATGTTTTGAGTAAATATATATTTATTTCTACCCCAAAAAAAACGTTTTGATGTCTTTTAAACGTTAAACGTTTAAAAGACGTACAAAACTTTCAAAAGATGTTCAAAACGCTTCAAAGACGATTAAAAGACATCTTTTGCATATCCCGTGCTCACTGGGCAAAGATCATTAAATTCAAAACGATGAAAAATTAAAAAAAAAAAAATAACAATAGTTAAATTAATACAATTTTAATTTTTTTTGATTTATTTTTTTAATATTTTTTAGTTTATAATAATATTTTATTCTGTAAAGTTCATCAAAGGAACTTGAAGATTATAACAATGCTTTTATTTTTTTATTTTTAATTATTTCAAATAAATAGACAAACATTTACGCTAACTGACGACGTCATCTTCTGCTCTGTGTCTTTGGCAATTTTTTTTCCTATTTATGTCTCAAAATAAATTTTTAGCTGTACTTGTTTTGCCACTTACGCAAATATCCTGTGCCAATTCCCCAAAATATCTTTATGTGAAGGAACTGTGGGCAGATTGATGATTCAAGCTTTTTAGTATGAATTTGATGTCTCTCAAATAATACCACTCTACAGTCTTAATAATGACAAGAAGCAAGATCAGGCTAGAACTAACAGTGGACATAGTGACTTTAATAAAATGGCAAAAATCTACCTTAGAAGCTTTCCTTGATGTAAACACCCAAGTTTAAAGTTGACGACTTGACAAAAACTCGAGATCTCAAACCGCAGCTGCATATTGCTTGCCACAAGAGAAGTTTTTGACCAAATTTATCCAACAATATATATACTTGAACTCGTTGCTGACATGTCCATGAACAATTGAAGTGTAAAATTTTGGACCTGGGAGCTGTTTAAAGTCACATTTGATGTGCATTTTGTCATCCATAATTATAAAGCCATTAAATTTTGTAAATACTTTGTCATAAAGCTCATTCTCTGTTCAATTAGCCAGGATTTTTAGTGAATAATCGTCGAATACTATTTGCTGCTTTTTTATCCTTAAAGCCACTCTTTTTCAAGATCCTTTTACTCATTTGATAGAGAGCTCTTGTATTGTTTTATGACCATATAAACAGTAGTTTTGCTAGATTCAGATGCTTTAGCAATTGAAAGTAATGATACAGAAGGATTTTGTAGATAGTTGTGCAGAATTTATTTTCGTTTTTCTAACTGTATTAATGACATTAAAGGGAAATTTTTTGACTTGTTGATGTTTTTAGTTAATACTCTCATTGCTTAATGTAATTAAGCAAAAATAATAATTATAAAATGCGGTAGTGACAAGTTTTAAAACAAAACTTATCATTCCAAATTTAACAATCGCATGCAATAAGTAATTCATTTAACAAATTATTTAAACAATGAATGAATTAAGTTTTTCAACAGTAAAAAAAACATACATTCTATTGCTTTAAAAATACATGAGAGCCGTCTGTTTTTCACGACGCCGGCTCCACCAAAAAACAGCGACTCCACATATCCAGCTTAACTCCACAAGCCTGACTAAGGGTACTTAGTTGGAGTTATCAACTAAGGATACTTATGGTTATCAGCTAAGTGTACTTATAGTTTTATAATAGAATTAGCTACCAAATGTTTTTAATGCAACTTTTTAGATGGTAGCATCAAAGTTTTTGATTGATGAAGGGGAAGACGATGAAGTTTTAAATGATGAATGGGCTGAAGCAGGTCAGTGTTTTTAATCAATTATTTTTTTTTAAAAAAAAGACATTTTTATAATATTTGTTACAATTTTTTTTTTTTTTTTTTTTTTTTTTTGCATCTTTAGCTGGTTTGGGTGTTTCTACTGTAAATAAGCTAGAGCGAGATTTTCTTGATGCAATGGTAGGTTATAAATTTGTTATAAGAATTTAAATTTAATAAGCATATTTAAATTAAAAACTTGTTAAAGCTTGTTGTAAATAAACAAAAGTTTTTAAATTACTCTAAATTTTTTTAATTTAGATTTTAAATGCACACATATCTAAATATAAGTATCTTTAGATATGTAGCGTAATTATTTTACGAAAATATTTTACATCATTTTACGTAAATATTTTACATCATTAGATATGTAGTGTAAATAAGATATTTTACATAAATTTGGATTATTACATCATGGAATTTAAATTACGCCAAAAGAATTCTAGAAGTTCTTGTTAAATTTTTAAAAAATCCTTAAAAAGTTTTTTATTTGGAATTAGGAAACTCAATAATATATTAAATAAGAGATAATAAAATCTCAGTTTTTTAATTTGAAAACAATAATGATGATGATATCTGTTTTTAATTTCAACTTTAATTCAGATAAAACTCAACTTTTTTTAGCCAATTGTTATTGCAATAATTTAGATCTTCCTATATTTATGAATGGTGATGTACTTGATGAGTCATCTACCCTTCATCTTCTAGGATTAATTCTTACTTCTGATCTTTCTTGGAAACCATATATTAAATCCGTTGCAAAATTAGCATCTGCTAAAGTTGCATCTCTTTATTGAGCTCGTCACTTTCTTACTCTGGATTCTATTCTCTATCTCTATAAATCTTAAATCCGGCCTTGTATGGAATAGTGTTGCCATATTTGGGGCGGATCTTCTAATGATGCCCTTTCTCTTTTAGACAAGGTGCAAAAACACATTGTAAACATAGTTGGACCTGCTCTTGCAGCCAACCTTCAACCATTATCATATCGCCGTCATGTTGCTTCTCTTTTTCTTTTCTACAAATTTTATAATGAGCACCGCCAGGGTTTGCCATGCAAAGCATTTTGCGTAACTTTAATAAAATGTCTCAAAAGATAATTTTTAAAGTAATTTATTTCAAATGCAATTAAAAATGTAACAATAAGTAATTTGTTCAAAATGGTTTTAAATCTTTTTAAATTTACTTTTTTTTAGTATTAGTATTTGTATAAGGATTTCACAAAGGATTTTTTGTATACATATAGAAAAAAAAGTGTAAAAGTTGCAATTACAGTTATTGCAATAATTTAGATCTTTCTATAAAGATCAGAAGCAAGAATTAAACAGTTAAATTTGTAAAAACAATAAACAGTTAAATTTGTAAAAACAAAATTTTACAGATATTCAAGCACACAAGCATTGTTAAAAGTTTACTAGTTATTAAGTAACATAAACTAATTAAGATGCAAGTGCCAATAAATAAAAAATTACTCCATCAAATAATCCAAATTTTTGATCGAATTGTTTACTTTAATTTGAATAAATATGTTTATTGAATCGTTCAAAATAAACTTGTGCTTTTTTCTTTTTGATTGCATTCATTTATAAACTTTTCACCACCTTAAAAATAGTGCAATATAAATAGATGCTTATTTCTGTAAAAGCAAGTCTTGAATTATAAATTCTTTTATAGACAAGAAAACTATCTTGAAAATTAATAAACTCCATAATTCGGTACTTCTGAAATAAAGCCACATCACCAATGCTACAATGATATAAAATTTAATACATGCTTTTGCTTTTTAAAAAGTAACTAAGACTTTTAATCTTCACACTCCTTGAGCTGAAATATGAAAGTTGATAATTTGCTGGTTCCAAAAAAGTCATAAAAGTAGAAATCTGAGTTTGAGCTGAAATATGAAAGTTGATAATTTGCTGGTCCAAAAAAGTCATAAAAGAAGAAAATTTAGATTCATTAAAGCGATAAAATCATATTTTTCATGTTCATATAATGAAGGACTAAATGATACAGAAAATCAACAATAAAATTATGGCTATTTCCAGTATTAAAATCAACAATGCTGCTTTCTGTATTTATATCAGAATTAATAAAGAGATTACAAATTTCTTTGTTATATCGGTTATATATATTATTTGCATCTATTTTAAAATTATTTTCATTCTTTTTGACAAGAAAATCTACAAGATGTAAACTTTTTGATTAAATATATAATTTCAAAAGCTTTATTTTTTTTATCCTTTTTTCCTAGTTTGTCATCGAATATTTAGTTGTTTCTATTTTTTACACCAGCTGGCAAAGTTCTTTCTATTACACCAGCTGGCAAAGTTTTTTCTATTACACCAGCTGGCAAAGTTTTTTCTATTACACCAGCTGGCAAAGTTTTTTCTATTACACCAGCTGGCAAAGTTTTTTTCAATTACACCAGCTGGCAAAGTTTTTTCTATTACACCAGCTGGCAAAGTTTTTTCTATTACACCAGCTGGCAAAGTTTTTTCAAAAATTGTTCAAGCAAGAATCTGATAAGAGTAAATCCTAATAACATTTTCTTGCACTTTTTTATACACATTTTTCAGAATATTTTTCATTCGCATTTTTCAGAATATTTTCTACACATTTTTTAGAATGTTTTATTGCAATTTTATACACATTCAGTATTCTTTGTATTTTTGTTTCTTTGTATTTTAAATTGTTTGTCCGCATTTTGATCCCAGAAAGCTTTGCAAAAGTTTTATTAAATCTATTTTTAGAACTGTAACAGCACCTTTTTAAGTTTATGTTGTGTAAAATCAAAAACATTTTTATATAATATGTGTAATATTTGTAAAAAATATAAAAAGTTTGTATATATCCAGCCACATTGTTTATCTGGGCCCTAGCCCAGATAAACAATGTGGCTGGGTATATACAAACCTTTTACTGGCTGGGTATTTATAGTGGCTGGGTATATACAAACTATACTGGGCCCACCTAGGGGTGGGCCTAGTATGGGGTGGGCCCAGTATGGGCTATTTAATGATCATTGCATGGCTACCCATATGAAGCCCACCTAAAAGTTGACTGCGGACGCCACATGGGGCCAATATGGGTTAGTTTGAAAAAATGAAAATTTACCACCCTATAATATGTATTATAAATATTATTTGCTATTTAAAAGGTTAATACTAATTAGGGCTTGGCAAAAACTAAAAAATTTCAAAAAACAGTTTTTGGTTTTTTTAAATTGTAAAACCGGGTAAGCGTTTTTAAACCGGTTTTTTATTACAAAAACGAATTTTAGTTATTGCCATATAAATCCAATTTAAACCGTAACGTATTTTTTTTTTTTTTTTACAGTAACTTATCTTTTTTTTTTTATCAATGTACAGTAACATCTTTTTTTCATTAATTTACAGTAACATCTTTTTTTTATCGATGTACAGTAACATCTTCTTTTTTTTTATCAATGTACAGTAACATCTTTTTTTGATCAATGTACAGTAACATATCTTTTTTTTATCATTATTAAATTTAGTTTGAGTCAAATGAACTTGGATCATTTTTTTTTAAGCCTCTTTTTTCCTTCAAATCCTTTTTTTTTTTTTTTGTGGTTACTCAATAACCTATTTTTAATTTTTATACTATTCATAACTGAATATTTTTTATACTATTCATAACTGAATATTTTTTAACTAAAAATCATGCATGTGATCTGTTTACAAAAGTATAATATAAAAATATACTACGATTTACAATACTTTAAGTACAAAATAATTACAAAAACATGTTTTTTGTTGAAAAGTTTGTTATTTTGATAATTTTTTTTTTCAGTTTACAATGTTAGTTGTGATCCTTAAGTCATGATTCATAATAACATAAAAGACTTGTAAAAGTCTTTTATGTTATTATGAATCTGTAAAAAAAATGTATACAATTCAGCGTACTAAAAATATAAAGCTGGATTTGCAAAAAAAGATCATAAAGATCTTATTATCAGAATCTTGAAAGTAAACATATTTTTTATAATAAATAGATATATACTAAAGAATTAACATAATGCAAAGATACATAATACCAACATTTTAATATAAAATAAGATAAAGATTAAACAAATACATTTCACATACAATTTTACATTTACATTTTTAGTAGAATTTTAGAATGTTGTCTATAGAGAGAATTTTTAGTAGAATTTTAGAATGTTGTCTATAGAGAGAATTTTTAGTAGAATTTTAGAATGTTGTCTATAGAGAGAATTTTTAGTAGAATTTTAGAATGTTGTCTATAGAGAGAATTTTTTTAATTTAAAAAACAGGAAGAGTAGAAGAAAGATTAAAATTTACAAATACTATGTTGTTTCAAAGATGGCTCAATTTGGAGATTTAACAATCTCAAATCAAAATAATTAAACAACAATAAAAAATTAAACAACAAACAAAATGAAACAACAAACAAATATATTAAAAAATTGACAAAATACTTCAAATTAGTGTTACTTATCTTTTCTAGATTGTTTTGAATAATAATGATAATAATAATTTAAGTAATTTATACAAAAAGTTTAAGCATTTGCAAGCAGGGTAACTAACGAAACTCTGCTATGATAAATGTTAGTTTTATATAATTCAGGGACTATCTTTTTCCGGATATTTCCAGAATTCCGGATATTTTTTTTCAACTATTATAATATATTTATTTTTAAGGTTTTTCACTCATCACTCATAGAAAAATTATGAAAAGTGTCAAAAAAAAGTAAAAGCAACTTAGCTAAAAGTGAAATTAAAAAGAAAATAAGGGAAAACGAATTCTGGATATTTTATTTAAACAATTTTCTGGATTTTTAAAATATGACTAGGATGATCTATGATAATTATTATAAGTATTTTCAAATTTAGATATTGTGACAGATTCTGTCAGTATGTAATCTATTAATAATTGGTAAAAAAATTATTGAAATAAATAAAATTATCAAAGTGCTTTTTAAAACAATATATATTTTCATGATATTTGTGCTTTCCGCAATACTTCTTAGCTTGTCAAAACAAAAATTCTTTGAACTATTCTTTGAATAAAATTCTTTGAATCTATTATGTAATGTATAATTAACGACCAGTTTTTGTTTTTTTTGTTTTTTCTTGAAAAAAAACGGTTTTCGGTTGTTTTTCTAAAAAAAACAGTTTTCAGTTTCAAGAAAACTGAACAAAAAATTGGTTAACCGATTGCCAAGCCCTAACACTAATGTACCAGTACTTAGCTAAATAAAATGAATGTGTTTTACCTATAGTTAAAATAAGTTTGTTAGCTAACTTATTTTCGTATCAACATTTATTTTTTTTGTGTCTTAAAAAATTATTTGCTGGACGATCTCAATAGACTGTTCAGATAGAATGTTTTTATATTTCAGATATTAAGTTCAGAGAATATTTTTATATTCCACACACTGTTCAGTAAACAGTATATGAAATAAAAAATGTAGCAAAAAAACAAAACAATGCATACGATTATAATATATATTTCATATGATTCACCTTTATATATCCGAAGATATTTCTCTGTGAAGCCTTGTGATTTAGCACGTTTGACTCAATTGCCATCTCAGTCTTTTGATGTAGTATGCCGAGCCCCTTGAATTTGACTTTGATGGACATTCCTCGTTACAGTTTCTACAAACAAAATATATTAGATTTCAATAAGAGCAATTAAAACCTGATATGCGGATGACAATAGTAATACTTGAAAATAGCTTTTTTGAGATATATAGCGCGTATATCTTTTTAAATGGATAAATTAAGATTATTTAAATGCATTAAGCCTAGATTACTTTTTCGGGTTACATAATCAAGCTATATAAGTTTATTCTTTTTGTAATATTATTTTGTTGCTGTGATATTTTGTTAATAGTTTTATATTTTGTGTTTATAAATTAAATAAATTTATTTTATAAATAGTTAATAAATAAAATAGTTTATAAATAAACTTTATAGTTTATAAATATAGTTTATAGTTATAGTTTATAAAAATAGTTTTTAGTTTATAAACTTTGTTTATAAATAAAAAGATAAATAGTTTATAAATAAAATGAAATAAATAAAATAAAATAAAAATGTGTTTATGAATAAAATAAATGTGTTTATAGATAAAATAAATTTATAAATAAAAATAAAATTTTTTTTTTGCCTTTGCTCCATGTGCTCATTTGTCTTAAATTCAAAACAACAAACAAACGTATGTTATCCATTTTAAAAGGTGTACACCTACCATATACCAAAAATGTTGTTTTCAAGAATTACTTTCATTATCCGCATATCAGGGTTTAGTCGCTGTTGATTTGAATAACAACTCATAAAAGAAAGTAATAAAAAAAACTAATAAAACTAATTATTACTTAAAAATTTATATTTACTTTAATTCATATGTATTTGTATTTATTGTCATTGCAGCACTATTATGACCAGTAACTTCCACAAAAGTACAACCTTCTTAGTCAAGTTAGTATCCAACCTGTGAAAAACAATAATTTTAATATTTAAAGTTAGAATGGTTTCTAATTCCCAAAACACTTCCCAGAACACTGAATGGTTTATTCTGTGTTCTGGGAAGTGAAGTTGAGGGAACACTGATACCTTTAAAACGCAAGCATGTTGAATGTTAGTTAGCATCTATGATATAATACGTTTTATAATATAATATTTTATAATGATACCTATTAACATTCAACAGTTTGTTAAAATCTCTCAGCTTTAAACTATTTCACTGCTCTTTAACATTTATAGGTACGAATTCAAGCAACTAAGTAGCCTGATAATTGATGCTACTGTTTCTTAAGAGACCATTTAGTATTGTACTATTACTTTCTTGTGTCAATTTTATCTCCTGATGACACTTTATAATTTCTTTTAGTATGAACATTTTAAAATCGTATTTTGCAGCTTATTGAATAAACAAAGTGTTTTTAATACAGAAACAAAAATAATTCACTGTAAAATTAAGTATGGTTGGAAAGACTTGGCTAAAGCTTTCTAATTGGGAGAAGTTATTTTTTATGTATCTATATAAAATTCCAAGTAAATGTACATACCTATATTGCAGTCAGTAGATAAAGTAGGTGGTAACCATTCCAAAAGAAAAAAGCATGAGAAGATAACTAAAACACAGTTATAAAAGCATTTCAACAAAGTTTAACAATAAAATAAATATACCTTTGTATTAAAAACTTATTTACATATTTATAATTACAATCGTCACACTTAATTGCGTTCATGTAAAAGCTTGAATAGAAATAGTTTTGTTTTGAGATGTCGGAAATAAGATTTCGTAGTTTTTGTATTTAATTTTAATGAGTTTTTGCTTAAAATATTAAGCTAAGAGTATATCTAATGAGAAAACTCAGACTGTATATACACAGAATGCCTACACAGTATCCAAACGTGCATCAAAATCAGCATATAATCTGAGCAGTGACAATTTTAAAGAAAATGTACAAAGTAAAGTTTATTCCTAACGATTTTTGTGAGGATGCGGTTGTGCCTCACAATTTGGGCAAAACGGTTTTTTTCATTAAGTCTAATTTTTGTGTAATAACATTTTAAAAAACCGTTTAATTTTTTTCTTAATTGCATCAATTTAAAGCCTAATAATGTGGTTATTATAATAAACTGTTAAAAAATACATTTTGCTTTTATTTTCATATAACATTAATCCAAACGTTATGGGGGTGATTATGCCCCCACTTCCCCTATATATATATATATATATATATATATATATATATATATATACACTTATTCTTTTAGTGTCTGTATATATATATACACTTATTCTTTTAGTGTCTGTATGTATATATATATATATATATATATATATATATATATATATATATATATATATATACATATACTTTTAGTGTATGTGTATGTGTATATATATATATATATATATATATATATATGTGTGTATGTATATATATATATATATATATATACTTATTCTTTTAGTGTATGTATATATATATATATATATATATATATATATATATATATATATATATATATATATAAATATACATACATGTATGTATATATATTAATTTTAATATATATAGTATTAAATATCATAATATATGATAATATATTATATTATCATATAGCAATGATATATAATAATGTATGTGTAATAATGAATACTGCAACAACTTATACTAAATGAAGCAATTTTATCATTTTAAGTAAAGCTTAAATTGCAAGACATCTACTGCTTAGTGTGCTAAAATGCATTGCATTTACAAAAAACATGTTTAATAATATCATTAAACATAACTATATTGAACTAATGATATTACATATTTAATTGAAACCATTGTTAATAAAATTTTGCTCTTTTACTAATTAAACTCTTTTACTAATTAATAAATCGTGTCAATTTTTGAACGAGTGTTTAACTCTTTTATTAGCTATAATGTATAGTTTATACTAAATGAATAAAGTAAAGAAACCGTTTTTTTCCTGATAAAAACACTTGACGGAATATTCTGTGATTTTTGCAAACGGAATAATCCTTCAAACTAGTTAAATGGGCAGGTCCAAATGGGACCCATCTAGAGTTCCTTAAAAGTTTATAATATTCTTTTATTTTTTTAATGAACAAAAATTTTATATAAAAATTTTCTTTAACATAGAACTGGAAGGTTTACGTTAGTCCATCAGAGTTTTTATCATTTTGCGACAAAGTTGAATCTAAAATTGCATTGAAATGTGGTCTAAAAAGAGGTTGGTTTTCCTATACAGATTTGAGTCATTTACTTCTTGCATCGAAGCACCAAAAGGTCTTGACTGAAATCTTGCATAATACAATCAAGGTAGTTAATTATATATTTTTTAATGTCTGAGTACTAAACACATTTGTGCTCTAAATCAATTCTTTAACTTTGATTTGCACAATTTCAGGCAAATCAAACAATTTTTAAATTATTGAAATTTGACGATTTTAATTATTTTTTTTTAAAAAAACTTGCTATTTTTTTCTTACATTGATAGGTTATTGGAAGCTGTGTATTTATGTATAGCATATCGATAAGTCTTTTGGCAATTTCTATGACATATGTAATCTCTAATAAAAACAGAACATGTTGTAATTTATCCGAGACTAGTGAAAATTTAAGCAACAAATTCAATGAAAGCCGAATAGAGTCATTGCAAACCCAAGGCTCTATTAGTCTACCATTAAGCAAAATATATGTGTCAAATAAGTTGTCCTTTTTCCCACTTAACAAGAAACCATCCGCTTTATGCACCTATTCCAAACATCTGCAATGTAATTTTCAAGTATCAATAGTTTATGGCCATCAGCAGCACAGAAACATAACAGTTTACAACCTTGAAAGCTTTTCTTCTATTCAACACAATAAGTTTGAAAAAGTATACAACTATAATGATAATTATCTTGGAAAAGATTGCACTACTGTAACTGGTTCTATTCAAACTTTTTTGTCAAAAATTCAAAAATTTCAAAATCAATTTCAATATCATCTAAAAAGAGAACATTTATTGAACTATGAGTTAAACATACCAAAGTGGTTAACAATAATGATGTAACTCTATTGAAGCTATTTGTTAATTTCACTGCTAAATGAAAAAATTTAAACTTATATTTATAAAAAAACGAGTTATGTTATTTTGTTTTTTAGCCAATTTTTCCAAGTGTTAAACGTGAACTTGTGTTAAACAGTCTTGTATCAAGTATTTTGCATCAGTTAGTGTACTATGAAATCTTGCTATTATGAACGAATTTAATTTATTATTATATCAGGGGGGCTTTTCTGTTGCGAAATAATCGAATATTTTAATAATTTAAAAAAGTTTCTTTTTTAATATCGATTTGTCAATAGTTTTTTAGTTTAAAATTTCAAAGGAGAGTCATTTTTATACGGTCAACTGCAAATAATCAAAGATCGATATCTTTGATTTTATTCGTAACTATGGTATGAAAAAAGTATTCTTAAGCATGTCTTTTACTGCAAACATTCAAAGATATCGGAACTTCAAAAAAAAATATTTTTAAGCTGATATTTTTTATGTAGACCCGATATCTTCGATAAATTTTTTAATAAATTAGCGTAAATTTAAGAAAATTTATGAAAAATTTAGTTATATAAAACAGGTATAAAAATGCACGTTAATTTTAATATTACAGAGAGAAAAATATTGCCTTTAGGGGCAACTACCCTCAAATTTCAAAACAACACATATAAAGTAACTTTTTCTTTAGTCATATAGTAAATATTATACTGACATTAAAAATACCAAAAAATACATAAAATGGTAGCTCGTTGCTATGGCAACTCAAAAAAATAGCTAAAAAACCCACAAAAACTGTGTTTACGCCGTAAAAAAAATAAGAATTATGAGTAAAGGAGTGTCAATGAAATTTTGTAGAACTGTTCTAAATATGTAAATTTGTGATATGAGCGAAGCAGATTTTTGAATAAAATTTTTTTTTTGATAAAAAAACTACAGTCAAATTAGATTATTAAAAAAAAAATCAAAATACAAAGAAAAAAACTCAAAATCTTAAGTCATATGAGAAATTCTACTCCGCTCATATCATAAACATTGGTAAAATGAACGATCCCTGAAAATTTCATCATAATAGCATGTATACTTTTTAAGATTTTTTTCCCGGCGTGTTTAAAAATTAAATTCTCAGAAAACACAAAACAAAAAATAAAATCAAAAATTATTGTTCATTTCATAAAAATATCTTTAAAAAAATAACTTTTTAAAAGAATATTTCAAAAACTACCAGATTCATAATATTCCTTGGACTTTTCTATTGACTTTTGATGATCATCCTTTGATAATCGTTGACGTCGTAACATCTTTCGTTTCATCTTAAAACTTTCACTCGATTTAAATAATGATAGTTTTATTCGTTTTTTGTTTATGAGTCTGCAACCAGCTAAAGTAAAATGCCCTGGTTTCATATTTAGTTTTTCATAAATTAAAATGACAGACTTCATACTGATGTTATAATTTGCAACAGCATCGTACACTCCAAACTCTAAACTGGCTAAACCAACATAATTACTTTTTGGTAACCTATCCCATATTAAATTATTAAAACTCTCGTTGCAATTCTGGGTTTTGCCATGAAGACACTTTACTAATTCAGAATCTTTACTTAAATCAGCATATATTGGCTTGATTTTGTGAATAATATCCGCAGGAATTCCTGGTCCAGGTTTGTATATGGAAGTAGACTTAGCTTTATCAATGTTAAACTTACACCAACTATCACCTCCAGTCGGGCAGTAAATATGATAGTTATTTTCCTTAGAAGAAGCTACATGGAAAAGGCTAGCTAATACTGCTTGTTTCATTTTATTCAGATCATTTGTATTGCTTCGGATAGCTACACCAAAAAATTTTTGCAAGCGATCAATAACTGCATTGGTTAGTCGACCACGACCACCTAGACCCTTAATATATTTTTTTAACTTGCGTAAGCGAGTACCGACTCGTTTTTGGTAATGTCCTACACACTCCAACTTTTTTACCTCCATATTTGGGTATATATCTTTGATAGAAAGATGGGATTTACTATCCCCATCACCAAGAAATTGAGTATATCTTAACTTGTGTTTTTCGATGGAGCGTTTAAAAACTCTCACTGCGCTAACTGATTCCATACCACCAGCTGTACCTTGATAATTGTACAGGCAAATATGTTTGTTTTTCCAATTAGCATATGCATCAGGATTTGATTTTTTTAATTGTTCTTTCATACAGCAAGCTTTACATGATTTATTCATAGGTTCAACATCGATTATTTTTCCACTATCTATTAAAATTGCGGTAAAAACTCCATTCATTGACTGATATATTTCTGCCATGATCCATCGCATGATACACCATTATCAACAATGTCCTCACTAGTTGCATTTTCTTTCATTTCAGTTGCAGCATCTGACATTGTTTCGTTTGCAACACTTTTCACAATGTTTTTTATTTTAGTTGTAATTTTTGAATAGTTTTTGGGTGTCATGGGTTTTGGCATATTCATGAGCTGAGTAAACTTTTCAATGCCAGTATGACCATGGCCTAAGACTCTTATAGCATATATTGTCCTTTTGTTAATATCAAACCCTTTATCACAAGCAACTGATGTATAAAATTCATGTTTATAGTCACAAGATAGTGTAGTACACTTTAAATATAGCAACGTTGCTAGACCTTTCTTTTTTTCCTGATGATCACCTAAGTACAGTGCACACTTTTCACATTGAGGACACATTAACAATGAAAGAACTTTAGATAAAATTTCAGTGTCTATAATTCTGTAACCAGTAATTCTTTTAATGTTTTTACTTGGTACATTTGTAACAACTTTTACTTTTTTAGCTGATGCGCCTAAAATATTTCTTTCAATAGAGTCACATTCACTTACATTACATGCATTTTTATTTTTCTTCACCATAAATCCTCTTCTTTTTTTGTAGTAATTTGTTCTCTGCTTGACTCTATCATTAATATTTTTGTTCAAAATAACACCCAAATCAGTAGGTTTTGTCATAATTTTTAATTTCTGCTGTTATATAAATTAGCTTTGATAACTTGATAAAATCGTATTAAAGTAGCAATTGTAAATGGCATATAATAAGGAACAGAATATTAATTAGCAAAGAAGATATAAATCAAAGCATATATTTGAAACAGCAAAATATTCGCCCCCATAGCAACGCGTTGCTATGCAAATATTTTTTACTTGAGTTCAAAAAAACATAAATTAAACAAAAATTTATAAAAAAATGTTTGATTTTTTTTGCAGATTCAAAATCTGCATAAAATTTTGGTCTAAAATTATTAAAAAAAAAAAAATCAAATTTTTAAAAAAATGAGAGGGTAGTTGCCCCTTAAGTTCCGCAGGAGCGTAATTCGCCGACAAGCGTAATTAAGACAGGGATATTGAGTATATTTCAGTTTCTAGACTTGTTTACTTAGACGAAACCAGACTCAATCTTCATTCCAGCTAATGCTATGGATATGCACCCGTAAATTAAAAGACATGCTGTTACACTGGAATAGAGGCCAAAATATTGGTTTAATGATTGCGATATCTATGGATGGCATGATTGCATAAAATTTAATTAAAGGTGCATATGGATAAATGGATCAAACTTTTTGGATTTTATTTTGAAAAGCTCGTTCCATACTTTTGCAGACATCCTGACAAACTTCTTATTGTGTATAACTGCAAGCTCCACCAAAGGGTTGATTTCAAACAAAAATAATGTTTGTTACAAATTTGTTACACCTTACACGCCACAGTTTATTCCAACACCGTACAATGGTCTTTTATTAGGCCAGTAATTTTTTTGAATAAATATAACGGGCCATTATATGCCATCATTTTGCATTATTTGCTGAGGTTTTGCGTTTGCCGGTGTAGTACGAATTTATTTCCCCCATAAATTTATTTCCGTGGCGAAAGTTTCAGTTACTAAGGAAATAATATTACACGGCTTACGCATAAAATTGTTTCCCGACATAAATTTATTTCCGATGTGGAAATAAATTCGCAGAACATTCTACAACAACAGAATATACAATAGTAATCAAAAATTGAGAATCAGAATAAAACTTACAGTTTCTAAATGATTAGTGATTTAAAAAAATACCTTTATTTTTATTACTTTTATTTTATTTTTAATACGGTTTATTATTTATGAAGTTTTATTTAATATACAGTATCGGACAAAACAAGTGCAACCAAATAATGGTAATTAGTTTCTTTATATAAAAGTGCTGCATTTTTTCAATTTAGAGAAATAACTATGTAACTGTTTAGAGACAACGTTTTTCAAGTTTTATTCATCACAAAGTTCATTATTTGTACACGAAAATTAATAAATTAATCAAAAGTATTAAAAAAAAGTTGATTTCCTTCTCGACAAAACAAGTGCAACTCCACAAAATGTTGACCAAGCTGTATTTCGCTATCAATATTTCGTGGCGAATCCTTTGTTGTCGATCACAGCCTTGCATCCTCGAGGCATAGATTCGATTAGGTGATCAATGAAACTTTGTGGAATCGCTGCTTAGGCCTTTTGGATTTGTTCAAACAGTTGATCCTTATTATGAACACCTTCACGCGGTTGGCAATCTCCCACAGGTTCTCGATAGGGTTGAGATCTGGAGATTGAGGCGGCCAACCCATCATCGATAGGTGGTTGTCTTGAAACTCTGCTTGACTACTTTTGCAGTGTGTTTCGGATCGTTGTCTTGCTGAAAAACCCATTTTATTGGCATATTCCATTCAGCATGAGGTAACATAACATCTTTCAGGATATTTTTATACATCAAACGATCCATTATTTCATCGATTCGATGTACTGGACCTTTAGCAGAAAAATACTCCCAGACCATTATATTGCATTCACCATGATTCACAGTCTTATGGCAGTAACATAAATCGAGGCGTTTTCCGGCCAGTCGACGTACACAGCAAATGCCATCGCTCCTAATGATGTTGAACTTCGATTCATCACTGAACAGAACAGTTCGCCATTTCTGCACATTCCAGTCAATATGAGATGTAGCAAACAAGAGTCTTTTCTTCTGGTTCTTTAGTGAAATCAGCGGTTTCTTTGCAGGGCGTCGAGAAAACAATTCCGCTTCAACAGCACGTCGTTTAGTTGTTCGGTTCGATACAGGCAACTCTAATTGCTTTTATATCTTGACTGATGATATCCAGAGATTCTTCTTGACGGATCTGATGATCATAGAATCCTCTCTAGAAGTGGTAGAGCGCGGTCTTCCACCTTTGTTATCTGCTGCCAACTTTTCCGTAGAACGATATTTGGAACATAGTCTTGATACGTTCCATTTTTTCACGATATTTATGACACGATATTTATCACGCGATATTTATCACAAATACTTTTTTGTGACATTCCACTTACGTTATCGCCAATAATTTTCTTTCTTAGTTCCAATCCAAGACTGTCGAGAGCCATTTTTGCACTTAAAATCATAAAAATAATAAAAATAAATAATCACGCTTTTCAAGGCTTACCGTGTTACATTTACCTTGTGATGATACAATAATGGTCTGTGTGACCCTGTTCTGGAAGATTCTAAATGCTTCTTTTCGATGCTTCTGGAAGCTTCTGAATGCGTCTGGATGCTTCTGAATGTTTTTGGATACTTCTGGATGCTTCTGGATGCTTCCAGATGCTTCTTCTGGAAACTTCTGGAAGCTTCTGCATGCTTCTGGAAACTTCTGGATACTTCCTTTAATTATTAAAAAACTTCCGTGACGTTGACACGGACCAGACTTAAGAAAATGAAACAAACCAAAAATGTTGCACTTGTTTTGTCCGCTGCAAAATGGCACTTGTCAACGAAATTCTGCTTGTGTGCTGTCACCTGTCAGCTGATTGCTCATATCATGGCATGCTATGACTTCAGACTCCTTAACTGTTTTCTGTGGTAGTATAGTTCGTTTCGTTTTTAAGACATGTAAAATTTGGAACACTTTTTAGCATTGTTCGATGTTGATTGCAAATGCTTTGTCCAATACTGTATATAAAAGACAAGAAAAAAAAACAAAGACAAAAACAAGTTTAAAGTTTTTTATTTTGAAAATAACAAAATTATGTAAAAAGATATCTACGGAAATCTTGATCATAAGTTTAGACTATTTTTTACTTTAAACTGTATGTCAAGTTAATATGGTATCTGACCGCCTTTGTTATCTATGCAAAGTCTGCATATTCTTTTAATAGTTTCAAAAATATTTCGGCAAAGTTCAAAGGATAAACCATCATAACTCTTTTAAAGTTTTTCTTAGTTCTTCAGCTGAAGTTACAGGAGCTTTGGTCAGTTTTCGATCTAGCACAGTCCATACATTTTCGATTGGATTTAAAATTGGCGATCCAGCCGGCCACTGCAGTACATTGATTTTTTTTTTTCTTTAAAGCAAGCTCTTACTGTTTTTAATTTGCGACAAGGGGCATTACCTTGATAAAACTTCTATTCTGGCTTATCTCCAAAAAATAGTTTTCTTGTAGGAATGAAATGATTTTCAAGCGTCTCAATAAATCTGTATTGGTCCATTCTACCAGTGTACAAGTAGCATAGTCCGTGTCCATCATATATGATACAACCCAAAATCCCAACTGAACCTCCTCCACCCTGTAACCAAGGTACAATGAAACGATTATAAAACTTCTGATTATGGTGTCTTCAAACTATTACTCTATTTTTTCTATTAACGACTGTATATATTGATTCATTGCTGAATGCTATGCTAATATCATTATTACTTATCTTAAATTTTTTTTTGCAAAGTTGAAGCCGTTTGAGCCGATTTGATCGTTTAAGCATTGGTTTTTTAGCAGCAGTATACAAGTATAGTTTACGATCAATTAATATTCTATTTACTGTCTGTCTTAAGATGTCATTTTTAAGAACTAGATTTCTTGAGAAATTTTTTTTTGGCATTACTCTTAGGATTTTTTCTGGCATTTCTATATGTATATTTCTATATGTATATTTCTATATGTATATTTCTATATGTATATTTCTATATGTATATTTCTATATGTATATTTCTATATGTATATTTCTATATGTATATTTCTATATGTATATTTCTATATGTATATTTCTATATGTATATTTCTATATGTATATTTCTATATGTATATTTCTATATGTATATTTCTATATGTATATTTCTATATGTATATTTCTATATGTATATTTCTATATGTATATTTCTATATGTATATTTCTATATGTATATTTCTATATGTATATTTCTATATGTATATTTCTATATGTATATTTCTATATGTATATTTCTATATGTATATTTCTATATGTATATTTCTATATTTATATTTCTATATGTATATTTCTATATGTATATTTCTATATGTATATTTCTATATGTATATTTCTATATGTATATTTCTATATGTATATTTCTATATGTATATTTCTATATTTATATTTCTATATGTATATTTCTATATTTATATTTCTATATTTATATTTCTATATGTATATTTCTATATGTATATTTCTATATGTATATTTCTATATTTATATTTCTATATGTATATTTCTATATGTATATTTCTATATGTATATTTCTATATGTATATTTCTATATTTATATTTCTATATGTATATTTCTATATGTATATTTCTATATGTATATTTCTATATGTATATTTCTATATGTATATTTCTATATGTATATTTCTATATGTATATTTCTATATGTATATTTCTATATGTATATTTCTATATGTATATTTCTATATGTATATTTCTATATGTATATTTCTATATGTATATTTCTATATGTATATTTCTATATGTATATTTCTATATGTATATTTCTATATGTATATTTCTATATGTATATTTCTATATGTATATTTCTATATGTATATTTCTATATGTATATTTCTATATGTATATTTCTATATGTATATTTCTATATGTATATTTCTATATGTATATTTCTATATGTATATTTCTATATGTATATTTCTATATGTATATTTCTATATGTATATTTCTATATGTATATTTCTATATGTATATTTCTATATGTATATTTCTATATGTATATTTCTATATGTATATTTCTATATTATATTTCTATATGTATATTTCTATATGTATATTTCTATATGTATATTTCTATATGTATATTTCTATATGTATATTTCTATATGTATATTTCTATATGTATATTTCTATATGTATATTTCTATATGTATATTTCTATATGTATATTTCTATATGTATATTTCTATATGTATATTTCTATATGTATATTTCTATATGTATATTTCTATATGTATATTTCTATATGTATATTTCTATATGTATATTTCTATATGTATATTTCTATATGTATATTTCTATATGTATATTTCTATATGTATATTTCTATATGTATATTTCTATATGTATATTTCTATATGTATATTTCTATATGTATATTTCTATATGTATATTTCTATATGTATATTTCTATATGTATATTTCTATATGTATATTTCTATATGTATATTTCTATATGTATATTTCTATATGTATATTTCTATATGTATATTTCTATATGTATATTTCTATATGTATATTTCTATATGTATATTTCTATATGTATATTTCTATATGTATATTTCTATATGTATATTTCTATATGTATATTTCTATATGTATATTTCTATATGTATATTTCTATATGTATATTTCTATATGTATATTTCTATATGTATATTTCTATATGTATATTTCTATATGTATATTTCTATATGTATATTTCTATATGTATATTTCTATATGTATATTTCTATATGTATATTTCTATATGTATATTTCTATATGTATATTTCTATATGTATATTTCTATATGTATATTTCTATATGTATATTTCTATATGTATATTTCTATATGTATATTTCTATATGTATATTTCTATATGTATATTTCTATATGTATATTTCTATATGTATATTTCTATATGTATATTTCTATATGTATATTTCTATATGTATATTTCTATATGTATATTTCTATATGTATATTTCTATATGTATATTTCTATATGTATATTTCTATATGTATATTTCTATATGTATATTTCTATATGTATATTTCTATATGTATATTTCTATATGTATATTTCTATATGTATATTTCTATATGTATATTTCTATATGTATATTTCTATATGTATATTTCTATATGTATATTTCTATATGTATATTTCTATATGTATATTTCTATATGTATATTTCTATATGTATATTTCTATATGTATATTTCTATATGTATATTTCTATATGTATATTTCTATATGTATATTTCTATATGTATATTTCTATATGTATATTTCTATATGTATATTTCTATATGTATATTTCTATATGTATATTTCTATATGTATATTTCTATATGTATATTTCTATATGTATATTTCTATATGTATATTTCTATATGTATATTTCTATATGTATATTTCTATATGTATATTTCTATATGTATATTTCTATATGTATATTTCTATATGTATATTTCTATATGTATATTTCTATATGTATATTTCTATATGTATATTTCTATATGTATATTTCTATATGTATATTTCTATATGTATATTTCTATATGTATATTTCTATATGTATATTTCTATATGTATATTTCTATATGTATATTTCTATATGTATATTTCTATATGTATATTTCTATATGTATATTTCTATATGTATATTTCTATATGTATATTTCTATATGTATATTTCTATATGTATATTTCTATATGTATATTTCTATATGTATATTTCTATATGTATATTTCTATATGTATATTTCTATATGTATATTTCTATATGTATATTTCTATATGTATATTTCTATATGTATATTTCTATATGTATATTTCTATATGTATATTTCTATATGTATATTTCTATATGTATATTTCTATATGTATATTTCTATATGTATATTTCTATATGTATATTTCTATATGTATATTTCTATATGTATATTTCTATATGTATATTTCTATATGTATATTTCTATATGTATATTTCTATATGTATATTTCTATATGTATATTTCTATATGTATATTTCTATATGTATATTTCTATATGTATATTTCTATATGTATATTTCTATATGTATATTTCTATATGTATATTTCTATATGTATATTTCTATATGTATATTTCTATATGTATATTTCTATATGTATATTTCTATATGTATATTTCTATATGTATATTTCTATATGTATATTTCTATATGTATATTTCTATATGTATATTTCTATATGTATATTTCTATATGTATATTTCTATATGTATATTTCTATATGTATATTTCTATATGTATATTTCTATATGTATATTTCTATATGTATATTTCTATATGTATATTTCTATATGTATATTTCTATATGTATATTTCTATATGTATATTTCTATATGTATATTTCTATATGTATATTTCTATATGTATATTTCTATATGTATATTTCTATATGTATATTTCTATATGTATATTTCTATATGTATATTTCTATATGTATATTTCTATATGTATATTTCTATATGTATATTTCTATATGTATATTTCTATATGTATATTTCTATATGTATATTTCTATATGTATATTTCTATATGTATATTTCTATATGTATATTTCTATATGTATATTTCTATATGTATATTTCTATATGTATATTTCTATATGTATATTTCTATATGTATATTTCTATATGTATATTTCTATATGTATATTTCTATATGTATATTTCTATATGTATATTTCTATATGTATATTTCTATATGTATATTTCTATATGTATATTTCTATATGTATATTTCTATATGTATATTTCTATATGTATATTTCTATATGTATATTTCTATATGTATATTTCTATATGTATATTTCTATATGTATATTTCTATATGTATATTTCTATATGTATATTTCTATATGTATATTTCTATATGTATATTTCTATATGTATATTTCTATATGTATATTTCTATATGTATATTTCTATATGTATATTTCTATATGTATATTTCTATATGTATATTTCTATATGTATATTTCTATATGTATATTTCTATATGTATATTTCTATATGTATATTTCTATATGTATATTTCTATATGTATATTTCTATATGTATATTTCTATATGTATATTTCTATATGTATATTTCTATATGTATATTTCTATATGTATATTTCTATATGTATATTTCTATATGTATATTTCTATATGTATATTTCTATATGTATATTTCTATATGTATATTTCTATATGTATATTTCTATATGTATATTTCTATATGTATATTTCTATATGTATATTTCTATATGTATATTTCTATATGTATATTTCTATATGTATATTTCTATATGTATATTTCTATATGTATATTTCTATATGTATATTTCTATATGTATATTTCTATATGTATATTTCTATATGTATATTTCTATATGTATATTTCTATATGTATATTTCTATATGTATATTTCTATATGTATATTTCTATATGTATATTTCTATATGTATATTTCTATATGTATATTTCTATATGTATATTTCTATATGTATATTTCTATATGTATATTTCTATATGTATATTTCTATATGTATATTTCTATATGTATATTTCTATATGTATATTTCTATATGTATATTTCTATATGTATATTTCTATATGTATATTTCTATATGTATATTTCTATATGTATATTTCTATATGTATATTTCTATATGTATATTTCTATATGTATATTTCTATATGTATATTTCTATATGTATATTTCTATATGTATATTTCTATATGTATATTTCTATATGTATATTTCTATATGTATATTTCTATATGTATATTTCTATATGTATATTTCTATATGTATATTTCTATATGTATATTTCTATATGTATATTTCTATATGTATATTTCTATATGTATATTTCTATATGTATATTTCTATATGTATATTTCTATATGTATATTTCTATATGTATATTTCTATATGTATATTTCTATATGTATATTTCTATATGTATATTTCTATATGTATATTTCTATATGTATATTTCTATATGTATATTTCTATATGTATATTTCTATATGTATATTTCTATATGTATATTTCTATATGTATATTTCTATATGTATATTTCTATATGTATATTTCTATATGTATATTTCTATATGTATATTTCTATATGTATATTTCTATATGTATATTTCTATATGTATATTTCTATATGTATATTTCTATATGTATATTTCTATATGTATATTTCTATATGTATATTTCTATATGTATATTTCTATATGTATATTTCTATATGTATATTTCTATATGTATATTTCTATATGTATATTTCTATATTTATATTTCTATATGTATATTTCTATATGTATATTTCTATATGTATATTTCTATATGTATATTTCTATATGTATATTTCTATATTTATATTTCTATATGTATATTTCTATATGTATATTTCTATATGTATATTTCTATATGTATATTTCTATATGTATATTTCTATATGTATATTTCTATATGTATATTTCTATATGTATATTTCTATATGTATATTTCTATATGTATATTTCTATATGTATATTTCTATATGTATATTTCTACACGTATATTTCTATATGTATATTTCTATATGTATATTTCTATATGTATATTTCTATATTTATATTTCTATATGTATATTTCTATATGTATATTTCTATATGTATATTTCTATATGTATATTTCTATATGTATATTTCTATATGTATATTTCTATATGTATATTTCTATATGTATATTTCTACATGTATATTTCTATATGTATATTTCTATATGTATATTTCTATATGTATATTTCTATATGTATATTTCTATATGTATATTTCTATATGTATATTTCTATATGTATATTTCTATATGTATATTTCTATATTTATATTTCTATATTTATATTTCTATATTTATATTTCTATATTTATATTTCTATATGTATATTTCTATATGTATATTTCTATATGTATATTTCTATATGTATATTTCTATATGTATATTTCTATATGTATATTTCTATATGTATATTTCTATATGTATATTTCTATATGTATATTTCTACATGTATATTTCTATATGTATATTTCTATATGTATATTTCTATATGTATATTTCTACATGTATATTTCTATATGTATATTTCTATATGTATATTTCTATATGTATATTTCTATATTTATATTTCTATATGTATATTTCTATATGTATATTTCTATATGTATATTTCTATATGTATATTTCTATATGTATATTTCTATATTTATATTTCTATATGTATATTTCTATATGTATATTTCTATATGTATATTTCTATATGTATATTTCTATATGTATATTTCTATATTTATATTTCTATATGTATATTTCTATATGTATATTTCTATATGTATATTTCTATATTTATATTTCTATATGTATATTTCTATATGTATATTTCTATATGTATATTTCTATATGTATATTTCTATATTTATATTTCTATATGTATATTTCTATATGTATATTTCTATATGTATATTTCTATATGTATGTTTCTATATGTATATTTCTATATGTATATTTCTATATGTATATTTCTATATGTATATTTCTATATTTATATTTCTATATGTATATTTCTATATGTATATTTCTATATGTATATTTCTATATGTATATTTCTATATGTATATTTCTATATGTATATTTCTATATGTATATTTCTATATGTATATTTCTATATGTATATTTCTATATGTATATTTCTATATGTATATTTCTATATGTATATTTCTATATGTATATTTCTATATGTATATTTCTATATGTATATTTCTATATGTATATTTCTATATGTATATTTCTATATGTATATTTCTATATGTATATTTCTATATGTATATTTCTATATGTATATTTCTATATGTATATTTCTATATGTATATTTCTATATGTATATTTCTATATGTATATTTCTATATGTATATTTCTATATGTATATTTCTATATGTATATTTCTATATGTATATTTCTATATGTATATTTCTATATGTATATTTCTATATGTATATTTCTATATGTATATTTCTATATGTATATTTCTATATGTATATTTCTATATGTATATTTCTATATGTATATTTCTATATGTATATTTCTATATGTATATTTCTATATGTATATTTCTATATGTATATTTCTATATGTATATTTCTATATGTATATTTCTATATGTATATTTCTATATGTATATTTCTATATGTATATTTCTATATGTATATTTCTATATGTATATTTCTATATGTATATTTCTATATGTATATTTCTATATGTATATTTCTATATGTATATTTCTATATGTATATTTCTATATGTATATTTCTATATGTATATTTCTATATGTATATTTCTATATGTATATTTCTATATGTATATTTCTATATGTATATTTCTATATGTATATTTCTATATGTATATTTCTATATGTATATTTCTATATGTATATTTCTATATGTATATTTCTATATGTATATTTCTATATGTATATTTCTATATGTATATTTCTATATGTATATTTCTATATGTATATTTCTATATGTATATTTCTATATGTATATTTCTATATGTATATTTCTATATGTATATTTCTATATGTATATTTCTATATGTATATTTCTATATGTATATTTCTATATGTATATTTCTATATGTATATTTCTATATGTATATTTCTATATGTATATTTCTATATGTATATTTCTATATGTATATTTCTATATGTATATTTCTATATGTATATTTCTATATGTATATTTCTATATGTATATTTCTATATGTATATTTCTATATGTATATTTCTATATGTATATTTCTATATGTATATTTCTATATGTATATTTCTATATGTATATTTCTATATGTATATTTCTATATGTATATTTCTATATGTATATTTCTATATGTATATTTCTATATGTATATTTCTATATGTATATTTCTATATTTATATTTCTATATTTATATTTCTATATTTATATTTCTATATGTATATTTCTATATGTATATTTCTATATGTATATTTCTATATGTATATTTCTATATGTATATTTCTATATGTATATTTCTATATGTATATTTCTATATGTATATTTCTACATGTATATTTCTATATGTATATTTCTATATGTATATTTCTATATGTATATTTCTACATGTATATTTCTATATGTATATTTCTATATGTATATTTCTATATGTATATTTCTATATGTATATTTCTATATGTATATTTCTATATGTATATTTCTATATGTATATTTCTATATGTATATTTCTATATGTATATTTCTATATTTATATTTCTATATGTATATTTCTATATGTATATTTCTATATGTATATTTCTATATGTATATTACTATATGTATATTTCTATATTTATATTTCTATATGTATATTTCTATATGTATATTTCTATATGTATATTTCTATATTTATATTTCTATATGTATATTTCTATATGTATATTTCTATATGTATATTTCTATATGTATATTTCTATATGTATATTTCTATATGTATATTTCTATATGTATATTTCTATATGTATATTTCTATATGTATATTTCTATATGTATATTTCTATATGTATATTTCTATATGTATATTTCTATATGTATATTTCTATATGTATATTTCTATATGTATATTTCTATATGTATATTTCTATATGTATATTTCTATATTTATATTTCTATATGTATATTTCTATATGTATATTTCTATATGTATATTTCTATATGTATATTTCTATATGTATATTTCTATATTTATATTTCTATATGTATATTTCTATATGTATATTTCTATATGTATATTTCTATATGTATATTTCTATATGTATATTTCTATATGTATATTTCTATATGTATATTTCTATATGTATATTTCTATATGTATATTTCTATATGTATATTTCTATATTTATATTTCTATATGTATATTTCTATATGTATATTTCTATATGTATATTTCTATATGTATATTTCTATATGTATATTTCTATATTTATATTTCTATATGTATATTTCTATATGTATATTTCTATATGTATATTTCTATATGTATATTTCTATATGTATATTTCTATATGTATATTTCTATATGTATATTTCTATATGTATATTTCTATATGTATATTTCTATATTTATATTTCTATATGTATATTTCTATATGTATATTTCTATATGTATATTTCTATATGTATATTTCTATATGTATATTTCTATATGTATATTTCTATATGTATATTTCTATATGTATATTTCTATATGTATATTTCTATATGTATATTTCTATATGTATATTTCTATATGTATATTTCTATATGTATATTTCTATATGTATATTTCTATATGTATATTTCTATATGTATATTTCTATATGTATATTTCTATATGTATATTTCTATATGTATATTTCTATATGTATATTTCTATATGTATATTTCTATATGTATATTTCTATATGTATATTTCTATATGTATATTTCTATATGTATATTTCTATATGTATATTTCTATATGTATATTTCTATATGTATATTTCTATATGTATATTTCTATATGTATATTTCTATATGTATATTTCTATATGTATATTTCTATATGTATATTTCTATATGTATATTTCTATATGTATATTTCTATATGTATATTTCTATATGTATATTTCTATATGTATATTTCTATATGTATATTTCTATATGTATATTTCTATATGTATATTTCTATATGTATATTTCTATATGTATATTTCTATATGTATATTTCTATATGTATATTTCTATATGTATATTTCTATATGTATATTTCTATATGTATATTTCTATATGTATATTTCTATATGTATATTTCTATATGTATATTTCTATATGTATATTTCTATATGTATATTTCTATATGTATATTTCTATATGTATATTTCTATATGTATATTTCTATATGTATATTTCTATATGTATATTTCTATATGTATATTTCTATATGTATATTTCTATATGTATATTTCTATATGTATATTTCTATATGTATATTTCTATATGTATATTTCTATATGTATATTTCTATATGTATATTTCTATATGTATATTTCTATATGTATATTTCTATATGTATATTTCTATATGTATATTTCTATATGTATATTTCTATATGTATATTTCTATATGTATATTTCTATATGTATATTTCTATATGTATATTTCTATATGTATATTTCTATATGTATATTTCTATATGTATATTTCTATATGTATATTTCTATATGTATATTTCTATATGTATATTTCTATATGTATATTTCTATATGTATATTTCTATATGTATATTTCTATATGTATATTTCTATATGTATATTTCTATATGTATATTTCTATATGTATATTTCTATATTTATATTTCTATATGTATATTTCTATATGTATATTTCTATATGTATATTTCTATATGTATATTTCTATATGTATATTTCTATATGTATATTTCTATATGTATATTTCTATATGTATATTTCTACATGTATATTTCTATATGTATATTTCTATATGTATATTTCTATATGTATATTTCTATATGTATATTTCTATATGTATATTTCTATATTTATATTTCTATATTTATATTTCTATATTTATATTTCTATATTTATATTTCTATATGTATATTTCTATATGTATATTTCTATATGTATATTTCTATATGTATATTTCTATATGTATATTTCTATATGTATATTTCTATATGTATATTTCTATATGTATATTTCTACATGTATATTTCTATATGTATATTTCTATATGTATATTTCTATATGTATATTTCTACATGTATATTTCTATATGTATATTTCTATATGTATATTTCTATATGTATATTTCTATATTTATATTTCTATATGTATATTTCTATATGTATATTTCTATATGTATATTTCTATATGTATATTTCTATATGTATATTTCTATATTTATATTTCTATATGTATATTTCTATATGTATATTTCTATATGTATATTTCTATATGTATATTACTATATGTATATTTCTATATTTATATTTCTATATGTATATTTCTATATGTATATTTCTATATGTATATTTCTATATTTATATTTCTATATGTATATTTCTATATGTATATTTCTATATGTATATTTCTATATGTATATTTCTATATTTATATTTCTATATGTATATTTCTATATGTATATTTCTATATGTATATTTCTATATGTATATTTCTATATGTATATTTCTATATGTATATTTCTATATGTATATTTCTATATGTATATTTCTATATGTATATTTCTATATGTATATTTCTATATGTATATTTCTATATGTATATTTCTATATTTATATTTCTATATGTATATTTCTATATTTATATTTCTATATGTATATTTCTATATGTATATTTCTATATGTATATTTCTATATTTATATTTCTATATGTATATTTCTATATGTATATTTCTATATGTATATTTCTATATGTATATTTCTATATGTATATTTCTATATGTATATTTCTACATGTATATTTCTATATGTATATTTCTATATGTATATTTCTATATGTATATTTCTATATTTATATTTCTATATGTATATTTCTATATGTATATTTCTATATGTATATTTCTATATGTATATTTCTATATGTATATTTCTATATTTATATTTCTATATGTATATTTCTATATGTATATTTCTATATGTATATTTCTATATGTATATTTCTATATGTATATTTCTATATTTATATTTCTATATGTATATTTCTATATGTATATTTCTATATGTATATTTCTATATTTATATTTCTATATGTATATTTCTATATGTATATTTCTATATGTATATTTCTATATGTATATTTCTATATGTATATTTCTATATGTATATTTCTATATGTATATTTCTATATGTATATTTCTATATGTATATTTCTATATGTATATTTCTATATGTATATTTCTATATTTATATTTCTATATGTATATTTCTATATGTATATTTCTATATGTATATTTCTATATGTATATTTCTATATGTATATTTCTATATGTATATTTCTATATGTATATTTCTATATGTATATTTCTATATGTATATTTCTATATGTATATTTCTATATTTATATTTCTATATGTATATTTCTATATGTATATTTCTATATGTATATTTCTATATGTATATTTCTATATGTATATTTCTATATGTATATTTCTATATGTATATTTCTATATGTATATTTCTATATGTATATTTCTATATGTATATTTCTATATGTATATTTCTATATGTATATTTCTATATTTATATTTCTATATGTATATTTCTATATGTATATTTCTATATGTATATTTCTATATGTATATTTCTATATGTATATTTCTATATGTATATTTCTATATGTATATTTCTATATGTATATTTCTATATGTATATTTCTATATGTATATTTCTATATGTATATTTCTATATGTATATTTCTATATGTATATTTCTATATGTATATTTCTATATGTATATTTCTATATGTATATTTCTATATTTATATTTCTATATGTATATTTCTATATGTATATTTCTATATGTATATTTCTATATGTATATTTCTATATGTATATTTCTATATGTATATTTCTATATGTATATTTCTATATGTATATTTCTATATGTATATTTCTATATGTATATTTCTATATGTATATTTCTATATGTATATTTCTATATGTATATTTCTATATGTATATTTCTATATGTATATTTCTATATGTATATTTCTATATGTATATTTCTATATTTATATTTCTATATGTATATTTCTATATGTATATTTAATGGGTTCTAGTAAAAAAACTAATAATAAAATATGAAATTTGCCTTGGCTATTCTGTTCGTAAATTAGACATACAATGTCTAACTTACTTAACAAAGTGCACCAACTAGAAGGTAAGCCATAGGACTTTGCACCTCATATCTAAGTTGTAATGTTGCCTAAGGTTAGATCTCCAATTCTAAATTCTTTCCAATGTTTATTAGGCGTAAAATTATTGTTAAACTGTATAAGTATTGTTATTGACAAAAAAAAAAAAAAAAAAGCTCTCCATTTCTGGATTCTTTCCTTTATATTTTTGTTACTAATTGCATAACTGCAATTATTATTGCAATAACAATATAATAATATAGTGATAAATTCAAAAATAACATGATATTATCATATTGTATTATTTTTAAAAATATTTTCTTATTTTATACTACTATATATAAAAAATAAAAAATGATTTGAACAGTCTCACTATTTATAGGATCCTCAAGAAGCTAATTATCAGCAGGTTCATCAGGAATCATGGCTTCCTGATGAACCTACTGATGGAGAAACATTATGTTAAAGAAATTTAAAAATTAGATTAGTGTTTTTACTAATTTAAACACACACACACACATAAATTAGTTAAAACTGGAACTTTTAATGTCAGTTTTTTTTCTCAGAAGGATTATCAGAAAGCTACCTCATGATCTAGCTGAAGGAGAAACTGACAGTAAAATATTTGACATAAATGTGAATCAGAAATTCAGAAAAAACAAATATAAACAAATAAAAAAAATCTTACTCTTCAGCTCGTTTATAGCATGAAAAACTACCATTATGAAAAACTACCATTATGAACATTAGAGGAGTAGTTAAAATACAATTTTTGAGGTGAATTGCACATAGTTAATTCAAACAGCTAAAATACACAGGTTTAAGCTGAGAAACGTTTACTTTTGTTTTTAAAATTTCACCATTAAGGTTTTTCAAAGTGCATTGACCTTTTATTTTTAAATCAGTTAGAGTATATGGTCCCATCCACTCCTTAGATAAAGGCTCACCTATGCGAACTCATTTCCTTGCATTTAACTTCATCACTTGATCATTTATTTTTAAATGTAAATGTCTTTACACCCTTTTTTGCAACTTTTTTCATATGTTGCTTACACTGCTTTTCTTGAGCAATTTTTATATTTTCTCTAACTTTTTTCTCAACAGCCTCACAATCATTAACTAACTTTTCTACTGTAAAGTCAGATATTTTTTCAAGAAAACTACTATTTAAAGAATCATTAGTCTCATTTAGAACATTTATCATCTCAACCTGGAGTATGTCTTAAATACATTAGATAAAAAGGAGTCATCTTTGTAGATTTCTGGCATGATATGTTCAGTCCATAAGCAATTGCAGATGTGTAATTAATACAAATCATAAAAAAAAATTATTGTGACAATAAATTATAGTGTATATATAAGGAAAATGAAATTAGAATATAGACTACTAAACCTATCCCAGTCATTCATCTCATTATTAGTATACTTGCTTAAAGCACGTTTAAAAGTTTGATTTGTACGTTCATCATGACCATTACTTTTAGGATGGTATGCTGATGTCACAGAATGTTCAATACATATTAATTGAAAAATTTTATCGTTAAGCTATACATAAAAAATAATTAAAAAAACTAATAAAATAAATTTTCAATAACACAAAGAAAACTAAAATTTTAGAAACTTTTTTAGTCTTTACCTCATTCACAAATTCTCTTCCTTGATCAGTAATTACTTTTTTTGGTGGACCATAAGTATGAAAAGTGTTATCCAAAGCAGTAGCTAAACTCTTTGTAGTAAAACCTCTTATTATCGGTATAAACATTTTAAATAAACACTCAGCTCTAACACTTCACTTTGGAGGAAAACGTAAACCAGTCCAATTCTGCCTTGCCCTATCTTTCATGAAATGTAAATTGTATGAACTTATTCCTGGAATTGACACATCCCAACTCCGATTGCAACATTTTAACGAGACAATCTGAATATGGACTTTATTAATAGTGAAATAACTTGACTTTTAAACGATGATATTATTCAAATCAGGCAAAGCCCCTGGAGAGCCCAATGCTTTGTCACAAACCTATCAAAAAAACCTTGTCTAGTAATCGACTTCTCCAACATCATAAATATACTCTAGATTTTTACCCCTGTCCAAGAATAGATGACCTACTAAATAAGGTAGCTATCAACAGTATATTCAGTAAAATAGATCTAAAAAATGCTTACCACCAAATCCCACTAAAAAAGAATGATTATTCATTGACCGCCTTCGAAACTAAATCAAAAAACTGTACATAAATATCTATTGGAAGGGCGGAAGACTGTGATATTGTGTTATTGTGTTAGTGCAATATTGTATTATTATATTTAGATTAAGTATAATGTGTTTCTTTATATTTTAGATAATATAATAAAAACCTTACTACTAAATTACTTGTATTAGTACGGTGTCGTATAAATTTATTTCCCCTATAAATTTGTTAAAACCTAATGGCATTAGGTTTTAATAAATGAATTAATAACTTTCATGCCAAGTATGATATATTATTTTTATATTTTTTCTTAACACGTTGACCGCATCGTGTATCCATATGTATACACGCGTAAACTCTCGTTTCTTCAAGTCGTGTATCCATATGGATACACGATTTTGATAGTAAATTTATTTTTGTTAATTTTAAGTATTCTAATTTTTACTTGTTTCCAATTGTTTCTTTATATTTATCAATTCTTAAAATTTAATGGCGTTTAAATAGATAGCGTTTTAAGAAAAAAAACTTCGTTCAAATTATAAAAAACACTGTGGTAAAAGATAACTTTATTTGAAAAAAATAAAACAGAAAATAACATTAGAATTAAAAAAAACCGTTATACAGAAAAAATAAAATCAACATAATCAATAAAATCAACATTTAGTATGACATTTTTGAAAACAAGCTAAACAAAAAGGTTTTAAACAATTATCACATCTTGTCTTAATTTGACTAGCACGATTCCTGGCAATTGTGGCACCAAATTCTTTTGATAATTTGTTGTAGCATTCAGTACAACGTCGTTTTCGAATAGTTCCTTCTCCTTGAGTAATTATATGAAAAAAGATTCTGAGGTACCATTTCATTGTTTTACGTACGTATGGACAATAAGAGCCCAATTGGTCAGATAGACCGTTAAACGATTTCCCTTTATTGTAATCTACGATAACAGCAGGTTTTCCTCTCTCCGTAATGCTACCATCGTGAATAGATGAAAGCATTATAACTTCTCTTTTATCTTTCCATTTTAAAATCATAATACCATCACCATTTTGTTCTGCAACATAATCACCTTTCTTCAATTTCAGAGAAGTTACGTGTTTTGGAAATCCAATTCTATTTTTTCTGGCCGTCCCAACTAAGTTTGTCTTGTTTTCCAATAAAGATTTCGCCAAATTCATACTTGTATACCAGTTATCTGTATACAGAATTCTGCCATGTCCAAGAAGGTTTTCCATTAGTTTTAAAACTACACGTTCTGCCACAGAACCATATCTTGGCTGGTCCTCTTTACCGGCATAAATTGATAAATTATAAGTGTATCCGTTGTTGCTACACAATTTAAAGATTTTGATGCCATATTTATGCCTTTTACTAGGAATATACATACGAAATCGAAGTCTGCCGCGAAAGGGTATCATGCTTTCTTCAATGCATATATCTCTGCCTGGAACCAGTAAGTGTTGACATCTGGCAATGAACAAGTTGACAAATTTTTCTATTTTATATAATTTTGATCCATTATTGTTGTCATTGTCAGCGAAGTGGAGGGATCTCATCAAAGAATAAAATCTTTTCCTTGTCATTACACCTCCACATATTGCTTTACCGCCAATAGCAGGGTCAGAGGACCAATAATCATCGAGTTTAGGCAGAACAACATATCCCATTTGCAAAATGATAGCCATAAATTTTCGCATTTCCATATTATTTGTCGGCAAATAGTTTGAATCCTTTGTTGGTCCATAACGATTAGTTTCTTCCACAATAAAATCGATAAGTTCGTTGTTCATAAATAAGTTATAGTAATCGACAGGTTCTTTGCAATCCATTACCATATCCATATTTATGCCCGCAGTTCCGTCATCAAAATCCCATCTTAAAGGTTTCTGCACATTTTTCGACCATTCTTCTGAACCATCATCACTACCACCATCAGTTGATTCACTATCAGCACTATCGGATTCATCAGATTCGTCCTGTTGAATTGTTTCCATTAAATCAGAATCATGTTCGTCATCACTTTGTAACAGCAACCTTTCAAAGCTATCGTTTAATTCAATATTATCATCAGCCATTCTAATAAATAAGAAAAATTAATAGCTAGAAAATAATAAAAATTTACGATTGTATCAAAAAATTAGTAATATCAATCAAGTATTTGAGGAAAAAAGTTGAAAACTGTTAAGTTTCGACAGTCAAGTTTTCTTTCAGTCGATCACAATTATTTATTCAACAATATTTAAAGTCCATACAATTGCTGAACTGGTGTTTAGCAGAAAACGCTAGGTTTATATACCCGTTTATCGGCGTGCTGGAAGGTTCTGGAACATTTTGGAAAAATATATTTTTAAATATTTAAAAGTTAAATAGTTTAGGTTTTGAGAAAATTATTGTTCAAATGTTCAAACAAAAACTAAAAATTATTAAAAAAAAAAAACTCCTCTTTGACTTATTTGTGTATACATATGTATACACGAAATATTCAAAAAAAAAAAGATTATTTGGCAATGTGATTTTTTCAAAAAAAGGCAAGGCGGTCAACGTGTTAAACAATGCCTAAGACCAATGCAAAATCTCAAGAACTACGTCTCGAAGAGATTTTGCGAAGAGATAAGACAATACGTATTAGAAGGAAAGTATGTAAATACTGTTTTGAACAGTGAAAAACGTGGGCTCAGAATAGCTGCAAGAAATTTTAAAGGAATAGGCAAGTGAATTTTAATTATTTGTTATTAGATTTAGAAGTGAATTTTTTTAAATTTAAATTTGATTAGAAGTGAGTTTAAATTTACATTAGTAATGTAAATTTAAACTCACTTCTTATCAGGATAGGAAGAAAATTTACAGGTGTATTTGTTAGGTTTGTATGAGGAATAGCTCAGATGGTTAGAGCGTTAAAGGAAAAGTTAAAACCCGGACTGTTAAACGATACGAGATCAAATCCTGCCACCGCCAACTCAGCGCTTGAGTAGTACTTCAGTACGCAAAAATGTTGGTCAATAACGGACGCTACTTTGGATTAGTCTTAATGACTATTTTTGGCTGTTCCTATGCTAAGCCAACAATATCTTCGGATATAAGAACATTTTATAAAAAAATCGGCGTGCAACTCGGAGACAAATTTATGGGGGAAATAAATTTGTACGACACCGGCTTGCATTTGCAGCTGATATAGAAGCCTAAATACTGGCCGACTTATTTGGGAATGTATTGGGCTAATAAATGTATATATTATTTAAACCAATTGCTTCGATAAAGTCGGATTTTTTAATATGGCGCAATATTATTGGAAATAAGTTATTATTATTATAGAACTATATTTAGTTTTAAAGTCATATTCAATTTCAAAATATACATATATATATGTATTATACACATATTTTTTCTTCATAGTTTTAGTTTATTAACATTTTAGCTTTCATAAAGTTTATATAACTTATAATATAAGTTATATAAACTTTATAAAAGCTAAAATGTATAAGTTATATAAGGGATTCTAACAGATCATGGATACTGTGCCAACTTGTTGGTCAAAGAGACGAAAAATTATTAAATCTGTCAAAAAAATTATGTTCGATATTGATACAGAATCTTCTTTCTTTAATAATAATACAGCTTTAAAAAAAAAGATAGTGTTATATCTCATGCCTGCTATTCTTTTAATGATATTGTGGGGAAAACGATGATCATATTGTAAGCGTTTAATACGTAAACCTCATTTACCACTTCAACAGGTTATCCGGCGTATATCTAAAAGAAATGAATCAATTATAAGAAACTCGGATAAATGTATAAAGAAAGGCATTCCCAGGAAGCTGCATGAAAATGGTCCTATTTTTTTAGAGTACAAACAGAGTGTCTACAGTAAAGAATTACTTTAAATGGAATTTTTTACTCTACCTCAAAAGGAAACAATTGGATGAAAATAAATAATGACTTTTATTTGATTCGTAACATATTAAAATTTCATTTTAATATGTTTGATTTGTAACATATTTAAATAAGCAGGTCAGTATAAATCTGCCACAACAGATAAAATAAAGAAAAATTATGTGATACTACCATACAAGTCCAAATTTGTTTTTATTCTTCTATCTATAAAGCCTCAATAAATGCATAAATAAAAAATTGTATTTTTTTTTTTGCTAACTTTTTGTATTATGCGCTTATTTGCATATTGGTATTAGTATTTGATAAAATGTGGTTTTTATACAAGATAGAACATGAAAAAATAATTTCATTATTACTTGAATAAATATTATAAATAAATTTATTTGAAAATAAATTTAGTAAATAAATATAAAAAAATTATTTAAAAAAAACTGCACATCTAATAACATACTCAATACAGTTAAATGTATATTTTTATACTTTTATTTTGACTTTTTGATTTAAGTACTTTATCTGGTTAAAACCTATAATTAGTTTGAAAAATCAAGGAAATCCATCATACATTATTGGAAGACACCCTGATTAATGATGATTAAATCATTAATCAGGGTGTCTTTATTTAAACTGATTTTCATGCCAATCTGTTTATTTTAGATAGTAATATATTATTTAGTTGAATTTGAGGATGGAGTGGCAGTGGTTCTTGATAGATGGTTATTACAGGAATCAGCTACATGTTATTGGCCTCAGGGAATTGGTGCTACACAATGGTCAAAAATCAAAAAGTTACCAATTTCTAATCACAAAGACTGGCCTCTTTATCCTTATATAAGATTATTGAAAACTGGAAGTATTTAATTTCTATATGTTTTTGTAAAGTTTTGATTATAAAATTGTTTTTCTGAAAATAATAATTTTCCAGACTATGAAAAGATGAAAAAGGCAGAGGCTAAATTTTGCACTACACTGATTCGATCAAAACATTCTACTTGCCATGCATTAATAAGTATAACGGAAAAAATCAGGAAAGTTTTTGATACTGGTCATTTTGTTTGTGGTGTTTTTATCGATTTACAAAAAGCTTTCGATGCCCTTGACCATGGTATTTTGATTTCTAAATTAAAACATTATGGATTCCGCGGTATTGTTAATGACTGGTTTCGATGGTTACTAATGGTTTCGATGGTTACTAATGGTTTCGATCTTATCTTTCAGATCAAAAACAATCTGTAAGTATTCGGATCTAAAATGTATAGTTCACTAGTTAAATGCTAACCTAATATGTCTCAACACCGAAAAAACTGAACTAATTTTTTTTCTCATCTCCAAGAAAAAATTATTTCTTTAAAAATGTTGAAATCAAAATCAAAATTAATAATAAACGGCTATATTCTTCAAGAGTTATTAAATACCTTGGTGTATTAACTAATTGCAATCTTTCATGGAACTTTCATATGGATGAACTAAGTAAGAAACTTCTCGAGCTAACGGTATGCTTTCAATAATTCGACATTATGTCGATAAAGTTACACTTAGGAATATTTACTATGCATTATTCTCATCTCATCTTAGCTATTGTTGTCGAGTTTGGGGTCAAGTTGGAAACTATCGCATTAACAAATTGCTTTCGTCTCAATCCATCAGAATAATAAACTTCCAGCCAATTAAATCAGATACATCAAAGTCCTTCAAAAAAATTTTCATTCCAACATTTCCAGCGCTATTAAAGTATGCTAATATTCTTTTTTTTTGTTTTTGACAGCTTAAATAAAAACATATCTCCTATCACAAACTTGTTCACAGAAAGTAGACTATTACATCCCTACTCGACTAGAAATATACACAATGGAAAACTAAATGTACCATCTTTTAAAACCCAGAAGTATGGTAAACATTTTATTGTTTATCAGTGCGCCAGTGAATGGAACAGGGGCCTTGCATGCATTTTGAATGAGTCCAAAAAAATATATCCTGAAATACCTTTACTTCATCTTAAACAATATCAATTTAAAAAAATACTGAAAAACTTTTTATTCTAACTTTTAGCCATTATTATCCTTACGAATACAAAATTATTTTAATTTTCTTTTTGCAATTACTACAGTTATCATCAGCCCTTTTTGTTTATTTTTTTATTTTTTTTTTGTTATTAAAATCTGCAAACTGATTTCTACATGTTTGTTTTGATGTATATTTTATGTGCATTGGTCTCTGTGTTTACGGATCATGTGTTTCAGTGTGTGTCTTTGCTTATTATTACTAATATTATTATTATTATTATTAATGTTATTATCATTATTATCAAAACTATTGTAAAAATCATTTACGCAAAATAAATAGCTTGTTGTTGTTGTTGTTGTTGATTTTACTTCAAGTTGTTCAGAAATAAAACATGATTTAAAGAGGAAAAAACTGCAAACGCAACGGTAAAGTATTTCATGTCTCAATGGTAAAGTATTTCATATCGCAATGGTAAAGTATTTCATATCATATTTCATAATCATAATTATTGTATATTTTTAAAATGTTAAGATTATAAATGCAAATTACATTTTTTAAGTTGAAATTTTGTATTCATTATTGTATATACATTACAATTTTATTATCATTTTGTTTGCAATTTTAGGAGTCCTGAAATTGCAATTGAGAAAAAGAAAAAAAAAAGAAAATTCGAAAATTAAGAATAAGAAAAACTCACCAATCGATCAGAAAATTCTAGTTCTGACTCTTTGGATAGTGAACATTTGGTACCACTTCTTCCCCTACCCCCATGTAGACAGTCAACTTCCACCACAGATTGAATTGATAAACCTACACTAGCTAGTTCTGGCACAAACATTACATCTGCAATTCATAAGTTTTACATTTAGAATAATATTTTGGGATATATGTTGTTCAATTATATTTTCAAAAAGGTGTTCTTTTTATAATAGACCGTTTTTGAAAGTTACAAAATACTAATTTTTTTATGGTTCCTAGTGCTCTAATAAGCTTTTTTTATTTTTATTTTGCAGCTTAACGTCTATGGTTCCACACTTGTGTGGCTTGTAAATAAGAAGAGTAAGATGAAATTGAGAACAGTAAATATGTAATTAAGAAAACATAAGATGTAATTAAAATAACATAAGATGTAATTGAGAACATAAAAGTTGTTAACCAGAAATTGTAAGATGAAAATTTTGAGCATAAATTCCCACTGTATTACTTCTTGCTTCACAGACTGTAAGATGAAATATAATAGGTTTTACAACTACAAATTTCCTGTAAATTTATTCTTATATAGTTCCAAAGTCTCAACTTTTAAAGCCTTAACACTAGAAATTATGCAAAAATAAAGATTTTGTGACTTCCAAAATTCCGAGAGTCATTTTTGGGACTCTATATACCTGAATATTTCCTACAAATATAACTTATTGTTTTTGGATAGTTCCTGATTTAGTAAAACAAGCTGTGGCTGATACTGTTCGTCCGTATTATCACTGTGTGATTAAACGGTTGGAGGAAATTAAATCAGAGTTACGTGTACAACACCAAAAGCAAGTATCTTTTGGTTATAATTCGAGTGGAAATCTTCCAGCAAACTTTATATTTCCATTAAAAGAAATAGATGAACTCTTAGATTAAATAGAATTTTTCTGGAAGATACTGAATGTCAATCAAATGCAGTAAGTCTTATATTATCATTATATAGTATAAAGAATATAAAATTTTACATTTCTTTTTTAAAATTAAGAACTCAAATTAGTATATTTTTTCTATTTAGAATTGACTTCATATATAATAACGTTTATACTTTAGTAAACTCATTTTCATATGCAATTGCTAATTATAAATGTTTATTTCTTTATAGGTTATTTTTTTGTCTCTAATTGGAGGAAGTCTTGATGACTGTTTGAGAAAAGTTGGTAAAAAAATCTTGATAGCAAAACTATCGATGCTTTATAACTTTACAGGAAGAAAAGAAAATTAGAGCTTGGTTTTCTAGTAGGGGTGAAAAATATAATATATAGCAGGCAAACTTATAAATAAAATTATTATGAAAAACAGTTATATATATATAGATAAGTTATATATAAAGAGCAACCCTAGGAATCAGGAAAAATGAGGTCAGCAATAATTTGCCAACATCAATCTTTTTAAGGTCGGCTAAGGTCGGCATAAGTTATTTGATACAAAGGTCTGACCATAAAACATAGAAACGAGATCGGCATTTTAAGCCGACCCCAAGCACTTTCAGGTCGGCGGTTAGGTCGGCCGAATGCCGACCCTAATTCCGAGGGTTGAGAAAGTTAAGTTATATATGTATATATATATATATATATATATATATATATATATATATATATATATATATATATATATATATATATATATATATATATTATATATACAGATATATATATATATATATATATATATATATATATATATATATATATATATATATATATATATACATATATATATATATATATATATATATATATATATATATATATATATATATATATATATATATATATATTATATACAGATATATATATATATATATATATATATCCAAAATCAACAGCTTGTCAACTGGACAAATTACTTTCAAAATGGCTGTCAGGGTCTATTGAGAGAGATGGACTAAAATAAGCTCGAGAAAGTCGAAAAAGTCAATAACGTTTTTACTCAAGATTGCTTTTATTTTTTTATCTGTTTTTAATCTTATTTACAATTTTAATTCTGAAAAGTTGTACAGTTTTATTTAAAAACTTTGGCATATAAAATTGGCCGAATGGTCACACACGAGTAGTGAACGCCTGAGGGAAGAAATGAAGTACATTTGAATAAAGTAGAATTATTTAAAATTAATCTTTATAGAGGATAAATTGTGTAGTGATTAAGTTTATTACTTAATCACTACACAATTTATCCTCTAATTAATCTTTATTTTTGTCTTGACAGTTGTCAAGACAAAAATAAAGATTAATAGAGGATAAATTGTGTAGTGATTAAGTAATAAACATCTCCTCCGAGTCGCGTTTATTATTACTTACATTTCGATGAGGATCAGCATCTATAACTAGTTTATTCCGTCAGACAAACTTCATCGCCACTTTACTAGTAAAAAAGGGCTCACTACAAATAGCCAAAACCCAACCAACCCCAAATTTGTAAAGCACCAATACTTTTTTGATGATATGATATTAAAAGTGTCGATCTACTGAACAAACAAAAATAAAAATAACTAAATAAAACACTTACCATACCACCAAAAGAAAACATTAAAACAAAATAAATTGAATCCTAATAGAAACACAACAACTAAAAAAAAACATCGAAATGTTTTTTTTTAGTTGTTGTATCTTTGAATGTTATTTGTTTATTATACATATATTATCTGCTATTATATTATTTATTATTTAATTAACTATTTAAAATTCTTAATACTATATATTTTTTATGATTGCTAGTTACTTATTATAACCTTTATTTTTAAATTATACTATATTTATTTATTATTGGTTTATACCATACTTTATATATTATTGCTTTGTTGTTAACTTATATTTTTACATGGCAATTAAGTACCATTGTAAGTTCTGCAATAAAGCAGTGGCCAATCATCAAAGAGGCATTTTATATGATTGTTGTTCTTCTTGGGTTCATGCTAAGTGCAATTCAATTAACAAATTTTTGAATAACCTTCTTGTCAAAGAACCTTCTGGCTGGTATAGTAGTGACTGTATAATTAAGAATATGCCATTTAGCACACTTTCGGACTTAAAATTTTCTTTAACTATATCATGTCAGACTCTATCAACTAGTACCTTAAATTCTTGAGAAATCCATTACAATTCAAAAACTTTTTTAAGGGTATAAATAAAATCTCTAATACTTATTCCAACTGCAAATACTACAATATTCTTGATCTCAATAAAACTTTAAAATCAAATTCTGAATTGTACCTTCATCTAAACATTGGTTGTTTGCATTTTTATATTGATGAACTTTGCAGTCTTATAAGTTTACTTACCATTCTTCCAACAGTATTTGGAATTTCGGAAACTAAATTGTACATTAACGATCCCAATATAACTGACATTACCATAAATGATTATAACATTGAACAATGCTCTACTGAAGCTACAAAAGAAGGTGCTCTTCTATACTTACAATCCAATCTAAACTAAAATGTTAGAAGAGATCTTATAGTATATGCCCCAAAATACCTAGAATCTATCTTTATCGAAATCATCAATCCTTTTAAGAAAAGTATCATTGTTGGCTGCATATACCGGCATCCTTCAATGAACCCAAAGGAATTTATTTCTGATTATTTTAATCATTTACTTGAATAACTTTTTCAAGTAAAGGATTAAAATAATCAGAAATTGATACAAAGTTCTAAAAATAAACAGGTTATGGGTGACTTTAACATGGACTTACTAAACTATAATGAATCCCTTATTATCTCTGATTACCTTGACTCACTTTGTTCTTATTCTTTTTACACAACAATAATTCAACCAACGCGAGCAACCTGTAAATTTAAAACAATTATTGATAACATCTTTTTAAATTTTCAAATTTCTAATCTTATTTCTGGTAACGTAACAATATCAATTTAGGATCTCATGGCACAGTTTGTTTACATTACTAGTACTCCTTTCAAAAGAAAAAAACCCATAACAACTAAACGATCATTTAAGAATTTCAATGATAATGAATTTATTCAGGATATTTATAATATTGACAAAAGGTTTTATATCAAAAATGGTAATGATGTCAATAAATTAATGAACTTCTTTTTAAAAACATTCAACACAATTCTTGATTGTCATGCCCCGTACAAAAAACTGACCAAAAACCATGTTAAACTCATATCTAAACCTTGGATCACTAATGGAGTTCTGAAGTCAATTGCAATTAAAAATAAACTCTACAAAAAGTAGATAAAATCTAAAAATTCCAACACAAAAAGTCAATTATTCGATAAATTTAAATTGTACAGGAATAAAATTTGCAATTTATAAAGAATTTCCAAAAAGTCATACTACATCTCCTTCTTTAACAAAAACCTCAACAATACAAAAAATACATGGAAAGGAATAAAAGAAATTATTAACATCAAACCCTCTACACCAATTAAATCTTACACTCTCAAGTCTAATGGTAACACTATCTCAGACAGTATGGCTGTTGCTAACATTTTTAACAAATACTATGAAACAATACAACACCCACCCAAAAGTAAAATTATTTCTTCTATCTTTTCTGACTATTTAAAAAATGCTAATTCTAATTCTTTCTTGTTAATCCAGTGACTGAAAATGAGATGTCTGATTTAATAAAAAATAGTTTACAAAATGGTAAAAGTTTAGGACCAAACAGTATCCTAACACACCCTCTTAAACTTACTTCTCATGTTATTTGCAAGCCTCTCTGTACCATATTGAATAATTCTTTTAATAAAGGTCTTTTTCCAGATGTTTTTAAAATAACCAAAGTTATTCCTATCCATAAAAAGGGTTCTCTAATGGACCACAGATAATAAACTTTTTTCATGTGGAGTGTTTCTTCACTTAGAGAAAGCCTTTGATTCTGTAGACCACTCCTCCTCTTAAATAAATTAGAACACAACGGTGTTCAAGGTAATACTCTGCAATGGTTTTCATCATATCTTTTTAATAGATTGCAATTTGTCTCCATCAATGATGCCAAGTCTTTTCCAATAAAATGCTCCACGGGTGTACCCCAAGGCTTTAAAAATAATATTCTTTCAACAGTATCATTCTAACTCTGACATCTTTTACTTTCTATCAAAATTAATCAAATTATGTGATCTTTTTTATTTATTAAATTGTCTATTTGTCTGGAATCATAAACTAGTAAAGCTCCCTCCGTCATTCTCCAATTTTTTTACCACTAAAAAAAGTCCTCGTTATTACCTTCGATCTTAGAGTAACTTTAAATTATCTACCCCAAATCGCTGTTCGGTAAAATACGGTGATAACTCTATGACAAACCAATGCGTAAAATCGTGGAATAGTTTATCTTTTCATTTTCAATCCCTTAACTCTTTTTCACAATTTAAAATCCATCTTTTTGATTTTTTGATAGAAAAATACTCTAATTAAAATCTTAGGCTTATAATAGATTATTATAACTATTGTTTTTAGTATTATTATTATATGTGATGTTAATATTATTTTTATTACCGTCATAATTACTTATTAAAATTGTTTAATATAAATGTGATATTTGTTAATATTATTATTATTGTTATTATTATTGTTGTTATTATTGCTATTGTTATTATTGTTATTGTTGTTGTTGTTGTTATTATAATTACTAATATAATCATTATTATTGTCATTATTATATTTAATAGTATTATTGATATTATTATAATCGTCTTCACTTAATTTACATTAATATTATCATATGGTTGCTATTATTATTTAATTGGTGCTTACCTTAGATTTGTACTATTAGTAAATAACCATGAAATGTAAACTTTTATTTCAGAATATATATTGTTATTGTAACAATAATTGAATAATATATGACAGCGAAAAAGAACGTAGCACAAAAACCTTAAAAATGTAAGCGGCATATATGTAAACATTTAATGAAGGATATAAAAATATTCTCTAAATAATAATAAAAGATGGAAATTGTGCATGTGAAAATTAAAACAAAGCTGAGTAATGAATGCAAGATAATTTAACATAAAAGTTCCTTGTTAATAGTAATAATATGAAAATCAGCAGATAAATAATATATTAATTAATATTGCAATAAGACTAACTAAATACTGTAATAAAACCAGATAACTTTAAGCCAAATGAGTGGTAAAAATTTTGTTGTGGGAAATATAAAAATGATATAAGTCGTGATATAAAAACGATGTACGAAGCGGGAAAAAAAAATGTTAAGAAGTGAAGTTTTCTCTACGGTCCGAATTAAAAGAAACTTTGAGACCAAATCTATATAAAAATTTCCGAAAAGTAAAGTTTTATCAACGTTTTCTTTTCACTCTAAATTTTCTTTTCTTTAATTCTAATTGTAATTAACATATATATATATATTCATTAATTCATTACTATTAAAATTAGTTATTAAATTAAAGATAAAATTATTTAATTAAAATATCGTAATGAATAATTTTTCAATCATAATAATAATTTGCATTCATATTATTTTAATGATTCATAAACCATTGTGATAATTATAATGTAATAATGAACGATGTAAAGCCAATTTGCTTTTGAATATTACAATAACAATTGTCAATCTTGAAGTTATGCATGATCTTCAAATAGATCTTTTAATAAGATGTCATGGTAGAGTATGAATATTCAATAATTTGCCATTTTTCGCCAATATTATGCAAATGTTTGGCCTCTTTTGGACATTTTCTGAAGCAATACTGGGCCGTGATTAGCCATTTGAAACCATTAATGGTCCAATATTGAAGCCACGATTTAACCAGTAATTTGCCGATATTTGACCAATAAAGGCCCAATTTACGCTCGGCTATATTTTAATAATACGACTAAATAACTGTCCCCAATACTTGCCCAATGTTTGCGGCCAATATTGGCCCAATATAATAGCCAATAATAGCCCAATATAGGCCCAAGGAATTTGTGCTATCTGGTTTCAGGTTGATTTTTATTAATTTTTGATTATTTTAGCGAGTTAAAAGCAAATTATAAGACAATGCGACCTCTTTCTATCACTAAAGATGATTATTTCATATGAAATAAAAACCAGGGTTATATCGTTAGTGACTAATAGAATGGGGAATTTTTAAAATATGATTAAAATACGACTAAATAACTGTCACCAATAATAATGTTTTTCTAAATTGTTATAAACAATTTATTCCGATAATACTGTATAACGCCATCGCACCATTAATTTCTAAAAAAGATTTTTTTTATGAAATATTTTGTTCTAAAATATTGTTCTGATTTGTTAAAAATGAATTATAAACTTAAAAATTTAATAATATTTTATCATTTTTAGTGGAAATAATAGCTTTTAAAAAATGAAAGTAGTAACAGTTTTTAACTAGTATAAGCAGAGGCGATTCTACGAATAAAAAAAGGAGGGAGGGGGGGGGGGGTTGAATCCTCAGGGGTTGAATCCTCAAAAAGTACCGACTGGCTTCTTTAAAAAAAAAGGTCCCCAAAACAAAAATTTAACCGACTGAGTTGTGTCAAGTACCCGACTAGCCAACTAAATTAGTGAAAAAACCGATTATAACTTGAAAATCACCTTCTTTGGGGGTGTAACCCCCTCCCTCCACACACACACACCGTGAAATCGCCTCTGAGTATAAGTAACAGCTTTTTAAAAATTCTTAACCAGTAATAAATTATTTAATTGTTGTTAAAACCATTTAGTTTAAATACTTTATAATAAAAATAATTATTTTAAACACCCAATAATTACATAAAGTATAAGTAAAAGTATTTAAAAAAAAACAAAAAAAATAACAACTGCAAAAAATTTAAGTATTTTCTAGCATTGTTCTTGTAAAGTTCTCCATCAGAGTTCTAAATATTAATCTTTTTTCTTTTATATTCCAATGTTGGAACGATTGTTTTAAAATTGCCGCGCCATTGGCCTCCAATACTTCCTCAGGGCGTGCAATTATAATTTTTTTACCCTCGATCATACATTGAAGCATGTTTATTCCAAATTTCTTGCATATTGTCAATACCTCAAATGTCATATTGTTTAATATATAAATGTCATATACATATTGTCAAACCCACAAATGATCGTTGATTGCTCATTAACGGCATCTGAGGTCTACTTTGAAATAAGAATGCAGGTAATTTCTACTTTGCTTTGAAATGTTAAAGAAAGATTTAAGACAGATCGTCCAACAATATCAATGCTATTTAGAAACTTATTGTTGCTTCCAAACAGTTCTAATCCGTATAATAACGTTGAAACAGCTAAGTTATTAAATAAATGAATTATGGTAGCAGGCTGGCAAAAGCAAAGTACGTTTCTTATATAAGCTCTTGCAACAGATAAAAATTGCGTTATACGTTCAGTTATATTTATTTTTTGAAGTGTTGCTATAATGTTTTTGTTCTTATTATCCCAAAGGAAACCAAGATGTTTTAAGACTTGATTGATAAGATGTTTTGAGACTTGATTTATGCTCAATAGATGACTTTATTGTTTTTAATTCTCTAACAAATAAAGTCAGGTGTTTAATTTGTGGCGTTTTTATTGAATTTTTTCTTCTGCAGTCACAATATATTTTAAATTTAGAAACAGCTAACATAATTTATCTTATCTTAAAAAATTGCAACTAAGTTTTCGCAAAAATGAATAAAAAATTGTGAACTTGCTAATATGCAAAGTAGGGGTTAACAAAGTTTAGAGTTTAATAAAGATTTAAGATGAGTTGTTATCACAAAGCATTAATGGAAAACTAAAAAAAGGCTTTATAAAAAATACTGCTGAAAAATTTAGCCTTTGCACTAAAACAATCAGTAACCTTTGGCATTGTGGATAAGAAAGTGGGCCATCAAACGTGTTCTCCAAAAAAAAGGGAATATGTGGACGAAAAAAGAAAAATCATCAACTGAAAGGAAGATCTTTGAACAATTGTAAAAACAATCATTGGCAGGATTTTTAAATATTCCAATAACAACCCTTTATTGTCGCTTTAAGATCGGTGATATGAGAGTGTAAACGTCAGCTATAAAACCTTTTTTAATTTTTCGCAAATGGTACAATTCAGTTTGTAAATACGTTCAACACAATTCACAATTGAAAAATGGTTCTATTTGACAAAAGTATCAGGACAGTACTACTTGGAGATTGATGAATCTGAACCCCATCGATATGTAAAATCAAAGAATTTTTTCATTAAAGTTATGTTTCTGGCCACCGTTGCAAGACCAAGATTTTACCAACATATAAATGAATGGTTTGATGGAAAGATTGGCATTCGGCAATTTGTAAAACAAGATCCTTCAAAGTTACAACTCCAATTGTTGTAGATAAATTTGAATATTACAACATGCTTTTAAATAATGTTTTACCAGTCATACATTCAAAATGGCCAGGAAATCATATTAAAAGGATTGAAACTATTTTTACACAACAGGACAATGCAAAACCGCATATAGCCATTGATAATTTAGTAATTATGGTGAACGCGTCTTAGGATGAGTTTGATATTTGTTTAATTTGTCAGCCATCAAACAGTCCAGATATGAATAACCTAAATGTAGGATATTTTAAGGGCGTGGCATTTTAGGAGGAAGGGGGCGGCGAAGAATCAAAAAACATAAGTTAATAAATATTGTACTACAAAAACCTTACTTAGCTAAGAAAAAGAAAAAAATATTTAAAAAGTCTGGAAAGGGGGACATGGCCCCCTCAGCCCCCCGTCACTATGGCTCATAATACAAGTTTTAAGTAATTTTTTATTTTCTCAGAAAGTTTATTTTATTAAAAGTATTAGATTTTTTTTCTCATTAAAGTTAGTAATAAAACCAAATCGGAATAGTATTTTGGAACAAAAAAAAAATATGAAATCGGAACTGCATTTTAATACATTACGTGTATATTAAACAGTAGTTTAATACATTAGGTGTATTTTAAACCTCAAAGAACTTCTGTAAAATTCACACGAAAACATTTGGTTACAAAACAATAATTGCAAAAAAGTAGTTTTATACAAAAGGTATGGATAGTATCTTTTGTATCTTTGAAAATAACGACGATGCACTCATTTTTCTAGAATATTTAAATAAACAACAACCTAACCTCAAATTTACTATTTGATCACAAATTAAACTTTCTTGAAATAATGATTAACTCTGTAAATAATAAATTTCATACTTCAACTCTCAAAAAAGTTCTTTCCCTTGAACTTAATTGACAAAACTTTTTAAATTTACTAAACAACCTTATCTCTCCTAAAAAAAACGTTTCATCTTTGAAACCATCTGATAAACATTACTATAAACTCCTTTACATTAGACAAGGACAATTCAACACCAATTAAATAAATATATAAAAAAACATTGTAAAGATAATATAAAAGCAAAACTATTTTACACCTTTTAAAATAAGTAGCATGCTTTTATCAAAAGACCCTTTACCCTCAAATTTAAAATCCTTTTTTGTCTATAAATTTGTATGTTTTAGCTGTAATGCTGGATACATTGGTCTATACTAATAAAGTGCAATAGCGGTGTGGTGGTAGAGCGTAATACTAATAAAGCGCGGTAATGGTGTATAGTAGAGCGCTTGCCTCATAAGCAAGAAGTTTCGAGTTCAATCCCCACCATGTCCCTGGTAGTACTGCGCTAAACTTGTTTCTCCGCGCAGCGGCTTTGTTCGTTAAGGTTTGTGTTTCGGAGTTATAAAGTTGAGAGAGGGTTGTAACCAGTTAGCCTCCTCGATTGTAATAAGCAACTGGGGTTGATGTTTGACCGGGGCCGGGGCCGGTTTTGATAAAATATAGCCGGGGATAGGGCCAGATTTGTGACCGGGGGCTGCGTAAACATTCATATACCCTAAAGTATTTTAGAAACAGCATAAAAGAAGCCTTCTTCTTTTATGCTGTTTCTCTAATGTAAACATCTCAAGCATTTTTTTTTCCTTAACTAAAGCTCATTGATACAATATCTAAGACATTCTCTTCAAGTTTTCTTACTTTAACCACTACTATTTTCTCCTGAAACTGCTACCTCTTTACATGCTGATACCTAAATCATTTTAATCTTCTCTAACAAACGTTATTTGGTACGATTTATTTTTGTAATCTGTCTAAAATTATGCCACATTTGCTTGTCTTGTTAGAATCACACCACACATACATTTTGATTATCTTCCCTTTCACCAAATACTAAAGCCTATATAAATATAAAAGGATATTTTATGCCAGCATTTAAATAAATAGCAAACATAAATGTTTATATCCATAATATATATGCGTAAAGCTCATCTTGGAAGCTTTTATTCCTTCTCTTCAATTTTTAGTCAATTCTAATTCTACTCCCCATTTTTCACCATCTTGAGCAGTTGCTTTATTAAACAGTAATCATTTTTTTCATTTTTTTTACAAGAACATCTCTCTTAAGAACAAATTCCTATTTATTATTCTAAAAAGGCAATGTAAAAAGGTACTGTCTGATGTTAAGCTCTGTTATTCTCAGTTTACTAAATTAGGTTCTAGAGACTTTAGGTAAGTCTTCAACAATGTCATTAACTAAATTAAGTCTAACATATGATCTCTTTTTCATGTGTCTGGTCTTTTCACTTTTCCCCAGAACAAGGAAGAGTTATTTGAAAAGAAATTTTACTCTTATTTGACTCTTGAATATAATGGCCTTGCTCTTTCTGCCAGATAAACAGATTAACCCATTGATAAACATCTAAATCACTCTGGCATTCAATGCTAAAATTAATTCTCAGTTAACCGCTTCTACAGTTTGTTCTCTAGACAAGATTTCCATCATATTCTTAAAAAAGACTATGATGGCTAGAATATCTAGCCTGTCCTCTATTTCATAAGTAACTCATAACTTAATAGTGATTGCTTGCAACCTTGTTGGAAGTAAATTAAACTTTAAAAATATATAAACTTATGCAAGTTTTTAATAAATAGTAAATATAAGTATGAAATTTTAATACAAAAATTATGAATTATAAATTTTTTCTATCAACCCCTGCTAAATCTTATAATTTTGCCTGGGCCGGGTTTGCAAAATGTCTCATATTTAGCCGGGAATGGGGCCGAGGTCTTAGTCACTTCCTAATCTGTAGTAGCCTTCATGACCTTGGGGAGGTGAATTCAAATAAAATAAAAAAAACTTGTAAAATGTACGAATACCATACTTTAAAAATGTTTTTATTTAGATGCAATTACCCGATTTTTTATAGGTTTTATAATTAAAAAAAAAGAGGTTTTATAATTAAAAAAAAAAAAACACAATGCACAAAAATATATTGAAGGTAGCGATGACATGTTTTTATCAAAATCGTTTTAAAAATTATTTTAATTTTGCATAATTTTTTGTTTTAAAAATGTTTAAATTACTTTTTTGCTTTTAATTATAATTTAGTTACCTGCGTTAACAAAATGGTAAGATTATTTATAAAACTATAATAACAGTAAATAATACTATAAATTAATAAGTGAAAACTGTAACAATCGAGAATCAGATGTGGAGTCCAATAACACGGCGATCTATCGTTTATAGGTTTTCCTAATACCCGTGGATCTGGAAAATCTGGAAAATGTGAAACCATTCAATGTTACTTATTTAAATTGTTATATACAATGCAAACTCATTTTTATGTGTAAAAAAAATCTTGTGCGTTACGCAGTCAGAACGTTGTTATTTACTTTTCAAAAAAAAAAAATCTATTATTTAACCAAACCCTGCAAAAAAAAAATCACTTTTAAGATTATCGACGTTCAGGAGCATATATCGACGATGAGGAGCATTTGAAAATACACACAAATTTTCAATGAAATTTCAAATTTTTTTTTGAAAATTAGGAAAATTAAGACCTTTTCGATTAATTCAAGTAGAAAGATAAAAGTTTTTTTTGTTTTTTAATGAAGAATTTACTATTTAAAAATATAGTCTCTTTTCATTAAAAAAGTCGAAAGCTTCAAAAGTTTTCGGTTCTGCAAAATTGTTTCAAATTGTTTCAAATTTCAAATTGTTTAAGCGCGGTGTTAAAAACAATTTTATATTTTATGGTTTAGTTGATTCATCTGAAGATTTTCTTGTGATACCGAAAATTGAATGTATAGCTCTTTAAAAATCTTATAAATAGTCTTACAAATATCTTATAAAATAATTTTAGGCATACACTCAACAAGTTTTAAATTGCTGAATTTCATGTTAAAATTTGAAATTTTAAAAGTGATTTTTTGCTGAGTGAACAAATAATTAGTAATACTATTACTATTACTAATAGTTACTATTATATATATATATATATATATATATATATATATATATATATATATATATATATATATATATATATATATATATATATATATATATATATATATTTATATATATTTAATATTATATATATATATTTATATATATATATATTAAACTAGTATATCTGTATATTAGTACTTATTGTTTAGATGAAAAGGTTATTATGGGATGGTTTAGTGAATATTGGTGTAGCTGGTGAAGAATTTTACTCAGGATCTTTTAAATGCAATAAAGGTTATAGTGCACGTCGGAAAATTATAACTGAAAGTAATCAATTTGATTGTTTTTGCAATGTTTTAGAGTCTGGAATGGGTAAGCCAATGTTTGAATGTATTTTAAAAAATGGTGAAAATAAGATCGGAATATCTTCCTCTTTGAATCCAACAACTGCAGCAAAAAAGATATTAAAAATAGCTAATGTGAATATTTCAATAAAAAGTGGCAATACTTTCTTTGGGTTTGACAGAGAGGAAGTAGTTAATTTGATGAATGGTAATACTAGTAATGGTAATACTAACCAAGAAGTAACCAATACTTATGAGGTAGTCAATAATAGTTGTTCATCTAGAAAACTAAGATGGCTTGGGGTTGTTAATTATGGCAGAGCTGTTGACAACATTACATTTCAATGCAAACTTGGTAGTGGATCATTCAATCTGCATTGCGACTATGAATCAATAAGAATTGCGAAAACTGACAATGGCAATGAGATAGAAATTCACAGTAAAGTAGAATGTGAAAATGAAATGCCAATATTCAAAGTATTTACAATAGAATTACCATTAGCAAGCTTTTCAAACGAAAAAGCAACTGTTTGTGTCAAGCAAATGTTGAACTTCTTAGGAATTGAGACCAATAAAAAGTGGTCTGGTTACGATTTTTTTGGTTTTATGAAGCCAGAAGTTTTAAAAATAATATCTACTAATCAAATTAATGTCCAGAAATCATCTTCAAAACATAAAAAGTGTACAGCCAAGAAGTTTAAAAAAGAGGAGTTTAAAGACCATATTCCACTAAAAAATGCTTTAACTATTCGAACTCGAAATGCTGGAGAAACTAGTAGTTTAGTAAACTCTAAATCAATTAATGCACGCAATGAAGCTATACATGAACTGGTTGAGTATATATCATTTGGTGATGTAAAAAGTAAGACTTTAAATTTCATAAATTTTGACTTTTTTTATTTCGTTTTGATAAACTTATTATCTTTTATTGTCTTAATATATATATATAATATATGTATATATATATAAATATATTATATATATATATATATATATATATATATATATATATATATATATATATATATATATATATATATATATATATATAATATATTTATATATATATATATATATATATATATATATATATATATATATTTATATATATATATATATATATATATATATATATATAAAATATATTTATATATATATATATGTATATATATATATATATATATACATACACACACACACATATATATATATATATATATATATAAATATATTTTATATATATATATATATATATATATATATATATATATATATATATATATATATATATAAACATGGCACTTTTAGGTTATATTGAGCATTTGTACAAAAAACATCCTTCTATTATCACTGAGACTGTCGCTAAAACTCCCAAACATATTGAACTAAGTTGCTCCCAAACAGCCGAACTTTTACTTGGTCAATGTCACTTATCGCAACGTGGTTATAAAAGTCTAAGTGCCATAATGTCAAAGAATTTAATAGACTTACCAACTTACAAAAATGTTCGAGAATACTGTTTGGCTACAGAAGTAGGTGAAATAACAAAAATTCACAAGGACAATGAAAATGTTTGTAAATGTATGGGAGCTAGAACCAATCTTACAGAAACGCTACAATATATTATTTCGTGTAAAAAGTTACTGAATGAAATGGAATTTCTTGATACTGAAAAACAAGAAGATTTATTTACATATTTAAAACAAGTAAATCCAAAATTGTATAATTCTCTTGATTCAACAAAACGTACTCTTTTCATAAAAAACACTGGTGATAATTTCCGGGCTGCATCTAGATTTCCGACAGAACAGACATCGTTTTCACTCCTAAATCTAAAAAAAATGATTAATTCTCCTTATGGACAGTTTATAACCACACTATGGAGGGGTAGTGAATCAAAAGTTATGCTTGAAATCCATGTTAAGTGTCATTACGAAGATCTTACTGACCTAGTCTTGAATGGTATTAATTTAGTAACTACGGATACTAATACAGTTGAACACTTCAATGTGCTTTGTTTTTTTGTGGCAGATTTAGGTTTCTTGAAAAACATAATTGGTTTATGTGCATGTACATCAACTTATGGATGCTACCATTGTCTATTAAAGAAAGACGAATGGTCTTCAAAAATAAAGCAATCAGGAGAAAAGCGTAGTATTGCTGTAATGGCAGAATTAGGTGAAAAAGTTGAGTCTATCCTCGGTGCAAATCCTGACCACGATTCTGTATTGTTTAAAAAAACTCAGTTTGAAAATCATGGCCAATGGGTAAAAATTATTAATTAACATAGTTTGAAATAAATATAAACCTATTTTTTTTCTTTTGTTTTTAAATATAAAATAACATGTCTTTTTTTTACTTTTACGTTTTTAAATATAAAATAATACGTCTTTTTTTTACTTTAAATAAAATGTTCAACGCAAGTTTTTGACAATTATTAAATGCATAAATATTTTTAAAATACTGCTTTAGACAACAATGTTGTTCAAGGGTTTTGTTGTTGACTTAATGCCGCCATGTGGTTTACACCTTATATTAGCACATCATAGATATATGTACAAGTTTATGTACAACGTTATTAATAAAAGGAATATGGATAGCAGAATAGACATGGCATTTCGAAATATTGGTTGTACTTATTTGGCTTATCAAATTGAGCAATATTTTAAAAGGTAATTGTATTCTACAAATGACAAGGTTGTTTTATCCAAACTTAAGTCATAAAAAAAAACTAAAGGGCAGCTAAAAAACTTATGAATTAATATATCGGTTTCAGGTTTGTCTGTAATTCATACTTACAAACTCAAAAAAACTAAAGGGCAGCTAAAAAACTTATGAATTAATATATCGGTTTCAGGTTTGTCTGTAATTCATACTTACAAACTCACAAAAAAATGTATACAAATATAATTTTTTATTATGTTATGCCATCAAATCTCTTTTTTTTTTTTTACAGTTGCTGCTCCACTTTAAAAATGATTTTATTCGCTTAGTTTTAAAAAAGCTTGTCTGTTTTAAAATTCATTTCTTTCATTAAATTTTCCCAATTTATATCTGTTATTGCTGCAATTTTTGTGTATAAAATAATGCAGGTTATTAAAAAATGATAATTTCTTTAATCTTGTTTGTAAGATTTTAAATTAATTTTTATTTTATTTATTTTATAGCAAAAAGAAAAACTATGATGGTTCTGAAACTTTAAAAATCATTGGGAATGATTGTATGTTGTTGGAATCAAACATTGATACTTTTTTACATAGTTTTCTAGCAGATGGAGAAAATTGGCAAGATCAAAGTGCCTTAAAATTGCGACAAATACTTGACCTCTACAGAAGGTTTGCCAGTCTTGCAAAGTATTTCTTTATTTAATGTTACATATTGTCAGTACTTTATTTAATAAAAATAATAAATCAAAATATCATACTGTTGCAGAAAAAATTCAGAGAATTTATTTTTAGATATAATTCTATATTAAATTAAGGAAACCCCATACTGTTATATATATTTTTGTAGCTTTCGACAAGCTCTATCTAAGTGTACCATCAAATGTTTACTACATTAGGTAGATGTCTCTTTTGGTAAGAAAAACTAAAAAGACTGGAAAAATCCGGACAAAAGTTTTTTTTTGTCAATTATTTCTTCAATATTTTGTCCAACCTCCTTTATTAATACTTTTTCAATTCTCTAAGGCATCGACTCTACCAGGCTGTTACACCTCGCTATATCTATTGAATTCCAGCATTTTCTGAGTGCTTCCTGGATATCGTCTTTTTTTGTCAATATAAGCTTACCAATTTCTTCCTTGACTACTTTCCATAGGTTTTCTATTGGATTCAGGTCTGAACTTTGTCCTGGTCAATCTAACACCTCAATAATTTTGGAACCAATATTTAATATCAATATTTTTTGCCGTATGTTTTGAATCACTATCTTGCTGGAAAATGAATTCTCCATCAAAAAAATCTCGAGTTGATGGTAGCATATGGTTTGTAAGTATTCTAATATACTTAGGGGAAGTCTATGTATCTTCTCTAACATGAATATGCCCCAATATTCCAGTTTTGATACTTCTTTGCAAACGTAAGCCTCTTTGCAATATATTGTTTGGCAAGTGCTCTACCATATAAATCATACTCATGCGGCCTGTTTTTAACAGTTCAAGGACTTATATTGACTAACTCGACTTCTCTGAGTTGTTTTGCAATATCTTTTGCATTTGGTCTCACACAATTTTCAACCAAAGTGGAGATTTTCCAATCAATCTTTGGAGTTGTTTTTCATTTTCATCCAGATCTTGGCAAACTTTTGAGTACTCCATGTTTTTTAATTCTCTCTGTCGTGCTATTTCTGGACCCGTTTTACTTTCTTGTGAGAGCACTTCAATCTCTTTCCTAGCAACTTCTGTCAGTTCTTTTCTTTTTACCTTGGTAACGGTCGTCAATGGATTCTAAATGTTTCAGAAATAAAAAATGTGATTTTTATGATTAATACTTATATTATCCAAAGCTACTAGGATACTTGTAAGATCTAACATTATGAACTTTATTGAGGATCTTGACCAAAAATGAGCAAAAAGTAACTGTCCGGATACTTTTTTCCACAGTCATTTTAGTTTTACTTACCAAAAAAAAAAAATCTATCTTGTGTAGTAGATCTTTGATGGTAAACTTAGAGCTTGTTGAGAGCTACAAAAATATATATAACAGTATGAGGGTTCCTTCATTTAATATAGAATTATATTTAGTCATTTCTAAAGGATTTTTAAAGGGTTTCAAGGCTCATCCATAAACAACGTCACACTAAATTTATCTTTTAAATAAAAGTAAGAGATCTTTGGCTGTCTTGCAGAGAGGTTTTTAAAGTATTATAGTATAAATTCAATAAAGTCTCAGTGCAAGAGAACAAATAATCTCCTAATTCAGTTCAAAGATTAAATTTAGCGTGACATCGTTTATGAACAACCCCTCATATTCAAATTATTTGCTATTTTTAGTGATGTTAGATCAACAACTCCTGAGTTGACTGGAACTTTTAATGAAAGGTGTGAAGAATATTTTCAAAAATTTATTACTTATGCTGGATCTGATTGTACTGATGGAATGCCGTATTTGCATTACTTAAGATGTCATGTTGGAAAGCTTATGGTATTCTACGCTAGATTTGGATGGGGTTATGGAATGTTTAACTGTAACGCAAGTGAACATTTAAATAAAAGAATCAAGTTTTCAGAATTAAACGAGACGAATTTAGACACCACAAGGTTCGAAACCATAATTAGGTTAATGCGTTTACAACAATTCATATTAACGGATTCTGTAATGACAAAAACAAAAGAGGTAGTTTGTTCTGCGTGCAAAATACCTGGCCACAATAAAAAAAACAAAAGCTGTCCACTACACCCTAGTCACCCACAAATACAATTTGACGAATCAGACGAAGAAGTTTAATAAAAAATATTATATAAGAGCAGAATTCTGATGTTGAGGTTTTGCATTTTCACTCTTATGAAGTGAAAAAAGTAATTGTTTTTAAGAATTAAACACGTTAAGTTAGTTTCTTAAATTTTCTTTGTATTTTTTATATGGTGTAGTATTTTTGTATTTTTTATATGGTGTTTTTATTTTTTACATGGTGTAATCGAAATCGATTCAGACTATGCGGTCATTAGTTTTTTATATAATTATAGTTGTTATTTTTGTTGTTATTAAGAAACATGATTTATAGAGAAAAATAGTTCTTATGAGTTACATAGAATTGTAAATAAATCTGATTGTATCCGAACTTTACATGGGATTTAGTGACCACGTGGCCACAATATAGTACTTTTAGCAAAATTACTCAAAATCTAATTAATGTACAGCTAAACAATATTTTGTCGAAAAATTTTACATTATAATAAAGAAAATAAGAAAGAAAAAGACTACAAACACATTTTGATAGGTACGTACAAACTTTTAAGTTTGTACGTACCTATCAAACATTGCTTTAAATCATTAACTTAAAAATTTATAGCAAATTTTTAAGTTAATGATTTAAAGCAATGTTTTTTTTTAAACTATTCCGAGGATACTAAAAAGTGTCCGGGTCAAGGCAAAAATTTGTGTGACGCAACTTTGTTGTTTGTTGTTGCAACAAAATAAATTAAATTTAATTAAAGACTTAACCGAATCGAAGATATCAGGGAAAATGATTAGTTTGTTATATCATGTTTGAAGCAAAGGTATTTAAATTTCGAACGTTCAAAGTTTGGAATTCGTATATATAAATAAAAAAAACTTCCAATGGTGTTCAACATATTGAACTATGGAAAGTTTTTTATTATTTTGTTGTATATAACTTTTATTTTGAATTGCATATTCACGCACGTATACGCAATTCAAAACAAAAGTTCTATTTAGGCGATATTTTTCCCGAAGGGATCAAAATAAATAGTACGAGTTAGTCGGACCATGATGACTGAAGCGGATGATTTTATAGTAAGTTGATGAAGTTCAAGGAGAATTGAAAATCCGTCTGACTTAAAAGTCATGCGGGTTTTCAATTCCCCTTGAACTTTCTCTATCAACTTACTATAAAATCATCTGCTTAAGTCATCCCCTAGTTAATTAATTAACCAGGACTAACTAATAAATCCTTTACATACAAGAGTTCGATTTACACAAACAACACAAGCTCCTGCTACCGCGCTCAACTTACCATAAAACATGCTTCGAGTTATATATATATATATATATATATATATATATATATATATATATATATATATATATATATATATATATATATATATATATATATATATATATATATATATATATATATAGATAGATAGAGTACTAGTGGGTCAAAAGCCCTCCCCCCCCCCTAAAAAATAAAAAAAGAACCCAGCCACTAGGACCCCAAAATCTTAAAAATTTTTCCATGAGGTATTAACAAAAAGACTTTTTTTTTTATAATATTTTAAATCAATTTTTAACTTTTTATGGGATTTTAATTAAAAACATGAGAAGATTAAGATAATTGACAAACAAGGGTGTGTTAAGGTTCAAACGGGTTGTTTGAATCAAAAAATGGTTAAGTGCCAAGGAGTTGAAAACTATTCAGTGATTCAATTATTGCAAATAATTTTAAACGCACTTAATTTAAGTGCGTTTACAATTAACTTGAGAAAAGTTTATGAAAAGAGAAAGTATAACTCTTATTTTTTCATTTTTTTTTTATTTTCATATATTATCAACTACATATATAGCAGGGGTGCCAAGACCTTTTATGCCGCCTTGGACAGCAACCCTGATTGGAGCTCCTATTTTTTACAAAATTCTCCTACACTATCAATGAATGACCTAATTTTCCTTTTCGCTTCTAGGACAACTGCCACCTGGTACAAACTGACTTTTTCATCTCCCCTCTCTCAGTGCCTAACATAGGTTGGCCTATAGCTGCAACATAATTAATATAAATTGACTGACTAAAAATGATAAAAAAAAAAAAGGTTTGACAATAGGACAAATGATTTTAAAGGTCATTATTACTTTTTTTCATGCTCTGTCTGTATCTAAGTTTATAAGGTGTCTATAAATGTATTTATATATTTGAATCCTTCGGATTCAGGAAAAATAAGGTCAGCAATTTACAACCGACTTTACATTGCTATATATATATATATATATATATATATATATATATATATATATATAATTGTGCGTTTACAATTAATATATGTATGTATATATATATGTATGTATGTAATAAATTAGTAGAAAATCACTTGACAATTTTTTTTTTATTTAACACTGTGTTTCAGCAACTAAGACTCATCAGAAATCTCTGATGAATCTTAGTTTTCTGATGAGCCTTAAATTATGAAATACAGTGTTAAATGAAAAAAGATTGTTAAGTGATTTTCTACTAATTTATATATATATATATATATATATATATACATATATATATATATATATATATATATATATATATATATATATATATATATATATATATATATATATATATTATTTAAATTAGTAAAAACACTTATTTAGCTTTGTCTTTGACAAGCTGTTTCACAGGCTGTCAAAGACAAAACAAGATAAATGTTTTTACTTATATATTTTTGTTTTGTTCTTTAAGAACATTGAGCACTCTAATTGTAGAATACACTACATAATATATATATATATATATATATATATATATATATATATATATATATATATATATATATATATATATAACATCATATATAAAAGTCTATAACTATTGTGTGTCTAAAAAAATTGCAGTATCATGAATCATAAACCCTAAGCTATTGAAGCAACCATTTTGGAATTTTATTGTTACAGTTCCAATATCTTCTGAATCTATTTTTTCCAAAACAATAGACACAGGTCTGTATTTACTAACAAACTTTAGCGGAATTTCACAAATACATCCTTGCAACTTAGGAATTTTTGCAATGCTAAAAGGTTGGTTATTCACATTTCTTGTTGCATTAATTGTAAACTTAACCATGTTATGAGTTAAAGGACTATCAAAATCATCCTCTAATGATTTTACTTTGTAAAAAATGCCACGCGAACAGATTATATCTTTTTTTTCCACTTGACCTTTACGAATAACACTCCAGTCTGTATTTCTTAAAAGAGAGAGTTTTTCTAACGCACGAACAAACTTTATAGAAGTGACATCAACATCCATGATTTGGTCAAGATAAATGTCTCTTACATAATCTGGTACACTGTCAGTTTCTGGATCAGGGCCACCACATGGTACAAAAACACGAACAAAGTCAGTCTTAACAAATAACGGGATAATTAGTTGACCTTTATTTAAAGAAACTTTTTTTTTATCTTCTATTGTAAGTGCATTTGTTATTTGATTTATAATATACCATGGAGTAATAATGGTTGTATTATTACCGTCATGACACCGTAACAAAGATTGTGATCCAAATATAGCCGCTGCACGTTCAATACTTAAAATTTCAAATAGTGGTGTGGAGTTTTGTAAGTCCAGTACTTTTTTATTTTCTGCTGCTGTAATAAGATTTCCATAAACCCCAGCAAAAACGAGCTTTTGAACATTTGTTATAAATATTTGCCTGTGGTGAGGATTCATAGAACTTGATCTTAATATACTCGCATCTTTTAACTTACGATTGACAGTTTTTTTCAAGCTTATACAAGCACCCTTAAACATTGATCGCAATTGATCATGCGACGGAAAAATTTTGATATCATTTTCGTTAGTCATCTTTTCTCAAAAGTTGTGTTTACTTTGAAAACAAGTTGAAATTACGGAATGAAAAATTTTGTAAAAATAAGACCGAATGATAAAACACAGACTATATCAAAAAATTTACTTAGTAAGTCAAATGAAAGATCGCCGTGACATAAGATATTCTACTATGACAGCTATTATAAGTCTATAAAGAATTATTGTTTCTTTATAATATTTTATATACAACAACACAATATTGTAGAAAAAATAAATTGTTTGTTTTCAAGTAGAGTTTCCAAAATACCGGAAAATTACAATACCGGTTTTCGGTATTTAAAATCGTTCAATACCGGCATAAACCGGTATTTATAAAAAACATTAAAAAAATTAAGCCTTATACTTAGAAAACTTTATGAAGAGAAAAAATAAAATAGAAAAAGAAAATTTAAACATTTTTCTTTGTCTATTTTATTTTACTTTTTAATATCTGAAAATTAAATGTAATATTTAAAATATTAAAAATATTTTATGAAGCAGTAATAACTCAATAATTGAAAGTTCCAAAAAATAGTATTTTAAAAATATTAATGCATTTAATATATCAAAATTCATTAGGCTTTGAAGCTTAGTTAAAAATTTACCAGCAACAGAAAAAGTTCTTTCGCTAGATGTTGACGTGGGCTGAATTGTTTTGAGAGCAGCAACGTTATTTAAATTCGAACTCCACTTGCTTCAAACAACTTAAACTCTCTTAATATCTCTGAAAATGGATCAGAACAACTAATCTTGGTTTGGAAAGAAACCATCTTTGTTAGGGATTGTTGTAACTGTGTCTTAAGGTTATTAAGGTTATTATTATTTCTTCAGCAACGTCTTCATGCAATGATTCGACATTGACACTATCTAATACTTTGATAAAGTTTTGTTCAACTATATTTTTTGCATATTAAATAATTGCTGACTTGATGAATATTTGAAGCCATCGTTATTTTGTAATGTATTTGAGTTTGGGGTTTTGCAAATATCTCATGACACTAAATCTTTGTTGCGTCGCTCATTGCTTTTTGAGGGAATATAGCATAACTACACTTGAATTAGACGTTTGTTCAGAAAGATTTTTGAACAAAAACATGTGAACACCTTCACTGATTAGAATAGATGAATTATTCTTACTTATTTACTAATTTATTACTACTTAACTCCTTAACAGCCAATTCAAAAGGTTTTAACACTTTTAAAATATCTTCTAAAAGTTAAAAATCAACTTCCTCATAAAAACTATTTGTTCATATGTCAAAAACTGCTTTTTGAATGCATGGTTTCAATTTTACCAACCTTTCAATCATGGGAACCAAAAAGTTCAACCGAGTTTTAATGTCAAGTTTTTTGTTTTCTTGTTTAAAAACATGTTTTTGCAAAATGGAGATACGAACGCTTGACAATTTAAAAATTTAATCAGTTTACGTGATTTATTCAATGCAGACTTGACATCATCTTGAAATGTTCTGTTGCTGCTTCCAGGAGCAGTTTTTTTCTGTAATATCATTAAAAATGTCGCTGCGATTCAATCTCTTAAGATAATCATTGTCATTATAATCAGAATCTGAATCATTATCTTCTTCCAAAAATGAAGTTCTTCGAAATCGTTTACATTATCATATTTATCGGCATCTTCTTCATTTGATTCGTTACTCGAACATGTTTGGTCATTGCCGGTACGTAAATTTATAGAGATTTATAGAAATTTATAGAAAACATCGGCCAGATAAATACCGTGATTGTGACAGAGTTGACTCTTTACAGGAAATATCCGTCCATATTTTTGCATTACTGCAGCATCATCGTAAGTAGACGCAATTATATATGAAAAATCTAATCCAAAGTCTGTCCATTTTTGTTTCACTAATTCTTCGGTTGTGAAAGCATGACAGGAACCATCAATTTTAACAAGACCCAATTTTTAAGCAACTTCAATAGTTGTAATAGCTGTAGCGTTAACTTAAAAACTATAAGTTAACCCTACAGCTATTATACACCTTCATTCATAAACTTCTTCAAGCGGAAATAATGTCCAAGGGATTTGTAATGTTGCAATCGTTAATACTTTTCCAAAAATAATTATACAAATTGTTCAAAGGGAATTGTAGTGTTGCAATGATTACAATGCCAAAAAGTAACTAATTAATAAATATTTTTTTACAAACTTGTGATTTGCAAACAGCATAACAACTTCTGTTTTTTGTCATTCATTTACAAAATTTTAACACCAAAACTACATTAGTGCAAATTGCAATCTTTATTAAGTTAAAATTATTAAAATTTTAAAAACCGTAAAAAACCGGTATTGGGAAACGGTTTCGGTATTGAAAAAATTTAGTTAATTACCGGTTTTTAATACTGGTATTGAAAACCGTAGAAACTCTATTTTCAACGTTGATCTAACGTTTGGTTTCAACGTAGATTTGCGTTTCCATATTAATCAAAAACTTTTCAACTTAAAATTTTAACGTTTTTCCAACGTTGATGTGCTTGTTGGGTTAGCTGCTACAAATTAAGCCTTTGTAGCAATAATAACGGAATTGAAAGAACGTTGTGTTATTAGTCAATAAACTATTAGCCGAAAGTCTGCTATTAAACTGAATCCGTGTCAGCATTTATTTCACCAAATTAGCTTACATTTGCTTCTGGAACAACCAGAACCAACTTGTCCAGTTTTTTGACATGAAATACATATCACCGAACATGTTGAAAGAAAATATTACGATTTATCTTCACCCAATTGCAGAAGAAGATTTGCTAACTGTGTTGAGGGAAATGACGATTGGGTGACTCGAAAGCGAAAAATTTAGGGGTCAAATATAAATTAATCAAATATAATCAACTGGGTTCGCAGAAAACATAATCAATTGGGTTCGCAGAAAACATAGTTAATTGGGTTCGCAGAAAACATAATCAATTGGGTTCGCAGCGGAAAATCAAATTTTGTTGAAAGAGGTGGTTTTAAACCAAAAAAAATTGATCAAAACAAAAATATTATTACAAGTTATCAAAACAAAAGTGTTAAGACAGTTTAATATTAGCGACATCAAACAACAACCGCCAATTACCTCGAAGGCAGATTTAGTCATCATAACAGTCAATGCTTCTTATCACGCTTCTTTGGAAAGGGTGTTTAAAAATTCTCCAGCTTAGTTGTAATGTTTAGGACCATAAAGTCCAATGTTAAACCCAGTATAAACAATATGCAGCCGTATTCACATCTCTCCGTTAAACCCTGCGAAAAGCTATCGGCTGGTTAAAAGTAAATCGACAGTTTTTAACGCCAGCGATAAAATGAAATCGTATTTTAATGTCTCTGTTTGGTTAACGACATTAGTAAACTTTTTTATCGGAATGCTGTTAACGCCAAAATCTAACCCTGCTATACCCTACTGTTAAACCTGCTATTGGAGGAATTTTCTATTATAACAGGAAAAATAAAAATGGTATGCAATTAAAACGTAAGCAAATAAGTTTAATTTTATAAAAAGTATAATTTTTATAAATATATTTGTTAATTAAATTAATTTGTTATAAAAATATATATATTTTTTTTATAACAAATAAGCTAATATATACAATATCAAATTTATATGATTTATCCCTTAATTGTGAAAAAATTTATGTATACTATTTCAACACTTATTGAATTTTAAAATAAATTTTATTATAAAATTAAATGTGTTTTTAATTTGATTTTAATGCACAAAATTGTTTAAGGTGGTACACCACCAAATATTCAAAAACTTGTTTAAGGTGGTACACCACCAAATATTCAAAAAATTGTTTAAGCTGGTACACCACCAAATATTCAAAAAATTGTTTAAGGTGGTACACCACCAAATCTTGTTTTACGTTTTTTTTTACTATTAGTTTTATTTAAACAAATTTTTTTCGTCATTTCTTTACTTAGAAATATTGTAATGAAATTTCAGACAAAAGTTCCGTTAAGCTTAAGGTGGTCCTATACTAAAAAAATCAAAAAAATCGATTTTTCAAAAATTGCATATTCTTGAAGCCCAAGCATTCTACATTTCAAATATATATAGATCATTAATGGAAGCGAATTTAAAAATACTCTAAAATAGCAAGTTTCATAGTGAAATTAAATAATTTTCTTAGCAACGGCTTTAGCAACGGGTTGTTTATATTAGAAAATAGGTGTTTTAGAGTGTTGCCCCCACGGCCTTCTTAATAGAAGGCTTCGACACCGTGCGGGAATTTTCTTGACTGAAGGCCGGTTCTAAAAAACCTGTTTAAAGTTGTAAAGGCTGTAGCTGCTTTCAAAGAAATTTAAAATAAATAATTTATGATGCCTTTAAAATGCTGTGTATCAAATTGTTACTCAAATTATAAATCTTCAGATTGTAAAATATCTGTATACCAATTTCCTCGTGAAATATCTGAAAAAAACAAGTGGTTTATGAGTATTCCTCGCTCACACTGGACTTAAATATAGCAAAATATAGCGTTTACTTTATATCGTGGTAAATTGAGACCAATTAATCCTCCATCAGTGTTTCCAAATATCTCTAAAAGTTGTCTATCCTCTCCACCACCAAAAATGAGAAAAACTTTATCTTCTTCTTCTTCAAATAGAGGTATTGAAAAAGATGAATTAGAAGATTATAATCTTCTAATTCATCTTTTCTTCTAATTCATCATGAATAATTGATAATTTAAAGTTTGAAGATATTGAAAAATACTTATCTACTGAAAATGATATAATTACTTACAAGCAAAACAATTCTATTTTTATTCAGTCTAAAGTTTTTAATGGTGGGGTTCCACTATTTTTGCTGATAATTAATCAAAGTTTAATTTTTGAAGCATTTCATTATGGTTAAAAATGTACTGTTAAACCTCTTTCGAAAAATAGAATAACTTCATTTAATACAAAGTCAGCTTTAAATGAAGCTCTTAGATATCTAAAAGTTAAAGATGAGGATCATAAAACCCAAGTATTATTTCAGCATCTAAATGTAATGGGAGATTATTCTGTTGGCTTAACTGTATATTCACCTGATATAATAACCAGGGCTTTTGAATATTTTGCAACAAGTTGTTCCACTTACAATCAATTGTGTAGTGATTATCAGGTGCCAAGTATTCGAACTTTAACTCGTATTTTAAAAATAAATTCTCAAGACGATTTGGTTTTTTTAAGTTCTGTGCTATTAAACCTTGAGGAAAAAAAAGAAATTGTGTTTCATTGATATATGAAGTTTATGTAAAAGCTGCTTTTTTATATCAAAGTGGAAATATTTTTGGAAAAGCTGTTAATAATCCAGAGAAATTAGCTACTACTGTACTTTCATTTATAATCAAAAGTCTTTATGGTGGTCCTGAATTTTTAGCAAGATTTATACCAGTTACTAATCTAACATCAGATTTCCAACTAGACCAGTGCAAGTTAATTGTAGACACCATAGAAAGTTCTATATGTAATGGCAGAGTAGTTATAATTATTACTGATGGCAATAAAGTTAACCAAAGCTTTTTTTCTAAATTCAAAACAGTATATTGAAAACCTTGGTTATGTCAAAATGGAATTTATATTTTATATGACTATGTCCATCTTTTAAAGTGCATTAGAAATAATTGGCTGACAGAAAAGTTAGGTCAGTTGCAGTTTATTTATAATGAAGTATCTTACATTGCAAATTGGAGAGACTTAGTTAACTTATATACACTTGAAAAAAACCAATTATTAAAGTTATCAAAATTGACAGAAACATCAATAAATCCTAAACCAATAGAACGACAAAAAGTAAGTACTTGTTTGCAAGTATTCAGTGAAGAGACAGTTGCAGCTCTAAAAACTCATACTAAAATAGACCAAGAAAGTGTCAAGGGTACTATTATTTTTTTGGAGTTGATTATAGATTTTTGGAAAATAGTGAATGTTAGATGTCCTGGTGCTAATCTTAGATTCAGGGATGAGTCCCGTAATGTAATCAGATCTTCAGATGACGTTAACTTGAAAAAATTGCTTGCTATTGCAACAATGGCTGAAAATATGAAACCAACATCTAGTAAACGAGTTCGCCAGCTTACAAAAGATACAAGCAATGCACTATCGCATACCTGTCGTGGCCTAATTGATTTATCTTGCTATTTTTTATCAACTGGAAATGAATATGTAATTTTAGGTTGGTTTTCTTCGGATCCGATTAAAAAATGCTTTGGAAAATTACGTCAATGATCAGGTGGTACTTATTTTATAACCGCTAAATCAGTTATTGAAAAAGTACGTATTCAGCATGCTAAGCTGGTGCTGCAGCTAAATATTGATGTAGAAGGAAATGATGGCCATGTCTTTTATGTTTTGTAGATTTAGATGATAGGGAAATCAATATTGTTTACAATTTAGCAGATCTAGAAGATAGCATAAATATAGAAATTTTATATTCTATTGTCTGTATTACTGGTTATGCTCAAAAGTGTTTCCCTGAAGAAATTGGAGATGATGAAAAATACGGAAATTATTTAAATACTTTAAATAGGGGAGGATTAACTATTCCATCTGACACTTTAACTCAATGGTCCTTATTTTGCTATATATTTTTTTCTTTATTAGATAAAAGAGTTTGCACAACATTTCTGATTCGACAGTTTACATTTATTGCAGAATTCTACGAATTTTCTATTTCAAAGAAACAATGCCAAATACTGGCAAACATTTTTTTAAAGAACTTTGCATTACTTCACACTCCTAAAAATAATAAAGAAACTAAACTCAAAGAAATTAAGTTTATGTAAACGTTTTTTTTTTCCTATTTAGTACCAAATTTTTATTTTTATATTACTTATTATATCTTTTAAATTGAAAATCTTAATTAAAAATGTTTTTATTTAAGTTTACTTTTAAAAGTTATTAATTAACCTCAATAAATTATTTTTGCAATAAGAAATTAAGATTTTTTTTAAACAGACAGTGAACTATTTGTATGTGTTAAATTTTAGCAAAGCTATATAACTTTTACTGGTCCGCCAATTTTTATTTTTAATTGGCCTTCAGTCAAAAAATTTCCCGCACGGTGCCGAAACCTTCTAATAAAGAAGGCCTTGGTTGCGCCACTTACTATAAGTATTTGACATTGGTGCCAGTAACTGTTTCCTGTTTATTTTTCTAAATAAACCATGATTTTTAAGTACTATTACTACGTTTACATATATTACTTATAGAAAAACTATCAGCTTCGTGTTATACTTTATTTGCCTCGTGCTTATTTTTGTTATGGGAAAAATTAAATGTGATTCAAATTTAAGAAGAAAAGCAGGTGGTAACAGGACAAAAAAATATACTTTAGAGGAAATCAATTTTCTTCAGCATCAACAACCAGCATTAATTTAACTTCTCAATCGGAAATCACTAACTCAACTCAATCAAAAATTTTGACATAAAAATCTTCAAAAAAGTTATCACATAGCAGTAAAAATAGTAATGCAAAAATTAATGATTTAAATATATTACCTTCATGTTTTATACTTATTGATACAGACATTTTAAAATCAATTGTAACTTTGATTGGACATTGTCCTCAATGCCATAACAATTCAGTTAAAATCTCAACTGATTTATCAAAAAAGAAAGACTTGGCAGTGTTTTTAAACATTTCTTGTGCAACATCTTCGTGCGATTGGAAACAGTCTTTTTATTCTAGCAAAGAGATTGAAAAGCAAGATCCAGGAATGTCACCATTTGAAATAAATTATAGATCTGTTGTTGCAATGAGAGAGATAGGAAAATTCTTAGGTCATTCTGGTTTGGAGAAATTTGTGGTTTAATGAACTTACCTCTTCCAATGAACATAAAAATCATTTAATGATATTCAAGATAATGATATTCAAGATAAGATAAATTCATATCATATACCAAAGTGTAGCTGATGTGAAAATGAAAAATGCAGCAAATAAATTTTGATATCTTAACAACGATATCCAACCAAATGATTTTGATATTAATGTAATAGCTGATGTTGTTATTTTCTGTGATGGAACTTGGCAAAAAAGGGGTCATTCCTTACTTAATGTTGTTGTTACTGTTATTGCGAGTGACTCAGGGAAATGTGTTGACTATCGAGTTCTTTCAAAAATATGCAATGCTTGTACATCATGGGAATCAAAAAAAATAGCAATCCAGAACTTTATGAAAATTTTTTGGAAACCCATGATTGTTTAAATAATCACGAAGGTTTTGCTGGATCTATGGAAGTTTCTGGAATTGTAGATTGTTTTATGAAATCTATTGACAAAAGGGTAGTTCGATATACTAAATATTTTGGAGTCGGGGATTCCAAAGCACATGGTGAGGTACACCAGGTATATTTGCTACTCAGTACTGTACCAAAATAGACCAAGAAAGAATAAAGATGATGGAAAAAAAGTTGCTTGAATCAATAAAACAAAGAAGAAAGCTGCATTGAACGAAAAGGTTTTACAGATATAGTAAATGAAAGTGAAGGTGCATCTTATGAAGTAGAAGTTTTTTAGATATTAGTTTTTTGTTACTTTTTAAATTAAATTTATGCTAAGGTAGTTATTGTATTTTTTCATGTAGTTATTGTATATTATCTTTTTATATTCAAGCTTTTTTTTATAGATTGAATAATTCTATTTTTATTAAGTGTTTTTCAAATTTTCTTTTTTCTGTGTTTTAAGGTCTAGGTTCTGAGCCTTTTTGGGGCTTATTTTTAGGCCTTAAACCAGTTTTCTTACAAAAACTTCAATAGTTTGTTAAATTATTTAATTTTGGCAGGGTGAGTGTAATCATCTGATATTCAAAAGCTGTGAAAATTTCATGATCATACCATTATTAGTTTACAGGCTTATTATCGCAGCGCGTAGACAATATTTAGGGTCCATGGACCCCAAATTTTGACCAAAAAAAAATTTTTTTATTTATTTTTCCTTTACTGTGCTTTAAATATAAAATACTATTTCTTATATGAAAATCATAAAATATGAGTGCATTTTAAAAGTTTTGATTTAATTAGTATAGGAACACCTTAACGGAGAGATGTGAATACGTCTGCTAAAATTAAATTAATGTTAAAAATGCGATTTGCATTCATCTGATTTTCGTGATGGGATTATGGAACAACGAATGCAAAATTTGGAAAGGATTAGTACTGCTCCAAAAATATAATTATAGGAATTGATTGTGCGCGTGTTGCTCAACATACTGAGAAGCATTACGCAATGTTTTTAAATATAGAAGTTGCCCAAGTTGGTGTTTAACTCAATATTATAATGATTTTTAATGACATTGTTTAAACTCAATCTAAACCTTTATATTTTTTTGTAAATAAATTATTTGTGTTTTATTTATTATTCATCCAATTTTTCAAATTTTTTACAAACAAAAAATAGGAAATTCTAAATAACACCCAATAGGATTTTTCCACTTATCGCCAAAAACTGCAAATGCCTTTTTTATCACTTTTTTACTTTAATGATAGTATATTACTACTGAAAAACAAACCATATGGTCACCTTGACCATATGGTTTCAAGTTCTCAATTACGTCTTGAAAAGATGTAATTGAGAACTTTTTTTTGAAAAGATGTTTTTTTGAACATATGTTTCTTTAAATATTACAGTTCTTTTATCGTTTTTCAAAGCATTTGTTACATTTTTTAATTGCGTTTTTATTGTACTCTTAATTTTAAAGTCTCTAGTTCAAGTTAATTAAGTGTAATAAAGTAAGTGTGCTAGCTGGGATGTATATAAATCAACTTCTTTCCAATGTATGTAAAAACATCGCAAAAAGTTGATTGTTTTTACGATCTAAACCCAACGTGTTGATCCAATGTGTATATTTCGACGTTGATTCAATATATATAAATCAACGTTGATTCAATGTATGTAAATACATCGCAAAAATAAAATTTTCCGTGATTATTAAAATATCAAATCACTATCAACTCAAACATGATTTTTGTTCCGATGATGAAGCGTCACCAACTTTATGTAGATATATAAACATTATTTATACGTCGGCTGTATATACATACATACATACATACACACATACATACATACATGAGAAGATTTATTGAATTTCGTTCGACAAAATGATTCATTTAAGCAAGTTTAAGATGAGAAGATTTATTGAATTTCGTTCGACAAAATGATTCATTTACATAATTATTATTTCTCATCTTAAACTTTTGCCAACAAAAAAAAATATATTTTTCAAAAAAACAAACAAGTATTAAAGAAACTAAACATTAGGATTATAGTTTTTAGCTTTTTTTGTTGCTAATGCAAAAGTGTTTGCGAATTTTTGCTTTCTAGAGCTAATTTCTTTTTCATCTATAAGCCACTGCGGTATGGGCCGCTGTTTTACTGAAGTATCTGTAGCATTTCTGTATGCTTTCTAGCAAGGATTTCTTTCAAAGTTTGCGCTTTTGGAAGGAGTCTTACAGCCTCGACAGAAAAAGGGCATTACGAATGAACTTGAGTTTGATAAAATTACATCTGAGATTGGAGTAAATATATTAGTGCCAACAGCTTGGTTAAAATGAAGTGCTAGGCAATCAGTAACAAAAAGATGGATTAAAATCTGCACCTAAAAGTCCTTATTATATATTCATTTCATAGCATGATTTTGCAGTGCACTGCAAAACCGGAAGTTATTTTCTGCTTCGTAAGATAATGATGTAAAGGTGAGTCTCCACTCATCCGTTTTTCTACGGGAACGGGATAAGAAAGACAACAATAATCACGTGAGCATGCGTAGTTTTACTTTGGACAAATTAAAAATTATAATACGCATGTCCACGTTGTTACTTTCCCCTTCTCTTTCTCGTTCCCATTAAAAACGGATGAGTGGAAACTCACCTTTAGCAATTTTCGGAATTCTTAACAATTCTTGGCTTTATAATTACGTCATATACACATATTTTTCATCCACCAATTTAGCATTATAAATAAACTTCAAAAAAAAACATTGAGTTAAGATTTAGACTATATTAGCAAATGAGCTTACTTTTAGCAAATTTTCTCTTTATGAATATGCATTAAAACAATCAGGAGAACAAACAAAGATAACCTAATAACTGACAAACAAAGATAACCTAATAACTGACAAACAAAGATAACCTAATAACTGACAAACTAAGATAACCTAATAACTGACAAACAAAGATAACCTAATAACTGACAAACAAAGATAACCTAATAACTGACAAACAAGGATAACCTAATAACTGACAAACTAAGATAACCTAATAACTGACAAACAAAGATAACCTAATAACTGACAAACAAAGATAACCTAATAACTGACAAACAAAGATAACCTAATAACTGACAAACAAAGATAACCTAATAACTGACAAACAAGGATAACCTAATAACTGACAAACTAAGATAACCTAATAACTGACAAACAAAGATAACCTAATAACTGACAAACAAAGATAACCTAATAACTGACAAATAAAGATAACCTAATAACTGACAAACAAGGATAACCTAATAACTGACAAACTAAGATAACCTAATAACTGACAAACAAAGATAACCTAATAACTGACAAACAAAGATATCCTAATAACTGACAAACTAAGCGTTAAATTAATTTTAAAAATCAATTACAATATAATCTGACACAGCCCCTCAGTAAAAATTTTATAACCAAAATTAGGCAAATTTATAATCATATCCCTATAAACCACAAATTAAACCAATATCAAACCAGACAAAAAAAAATTTTGTAAAGTGTCAAAATAAAAAAAACATGTAATCGCATTTAAAAATCCTTTTTGTACACTAAATAAATAATTTAGCAACAATGTTTACCAAGTCGCCGTAAGCTCAAGTAAACATGAATACAAATACAAAGTATTCATTAACATAAAGGAAACCCTTTTTAAATTAAGGTAAACAAACCTTATAAAATCATTTAACACCAATGAGTGGAAAAATCAGAAGAAATATGGTAATTAAATGTAAAAATACGATTTCATCTTCAACCTAATGGATTATCATTATAACGTCAACGTCAAAAATCTATGCACTTTAAGAAATTCGAATTATTGTTTTTAAAGGAGACAAGATAAGGAGCATGATAATTTCTAATTGTAGACACAAAAATAAATTATTTCTCTTATCATTAAACCTGTGGTTAGTTTTCCATTAGTTCTTTATTTATTAAAGACGGTAAAACTCACTCTACTTTAACTTATAATTTAGCAACCATTTTTTTTTATTTTTCTATTTTGTTCTCGTAGTTAATGGTTGCTAATATGCAATGAATTTCCATAAAAATTGTTTTTTTTTTCTTCTATAAAACGCTCTGATAGCAAAATTTAAATTATTATTATTATTATTGCTATTATTATTATTATTATTATTATTATTATTATTATTATTATTATTATTATTATTATTATTATTATTATTATTATTATTATTATGAATATTGAGCACTCTTCTACAATCAAGAGTTTATTATTTTTAATATTAAATTAAACAACAATAACAAGAAGATCGCTTTGCTATAAAACTCGTATATTTTTGTCAAAAAACCTTTCAATGAAGGATTTTGTTTGTTCTTGCGTATTTTATTTAACAGTGTGATTTGTTTTTAAAGAAAATTATGCGTTTGACAATAAGATATAAAAAATATGTTGAGGCTAAAACGTCAGTAAAACGTAGAAATTTGAAACAAGAAACTTTGTGATATTTGAAACGCAAGGAAAGATGAATTGCTAAGTTTATTACAAGTTAGAATATTTAGAGGCTCATATTTAACAAGTAACTGTTATTGTGTTTGTCTTATTTCTGTCATTATATACTTCCGTTATTTGACACTAGAGAATTTGATATGGGTTTTCAATTTGTTTAGGGAAAAATTAGTTGATACCGATATAATTATATAATCAATTAATAGCATGAGTAACATTGGTAGTCTAGACACATCTGAACTACAAAAACACGTTAACGCAATTGATAGCTATACATATGACCAAATTGATTGCGTTTGCGAAGCACTTATTCAAAGTCAAGATTTTAATACATTAGCAAAATTTTTGTGGTCTATTCCACGCAATGATATTGTTCGAAATAGCGAGCATGTTGTCAAAGCCAAAGCTCACGTGGCAATGTATCAAGAGCGTTACCGAGAATTGTACAATATTCTTGAGAATCATAAATTTAAGTCCGAAAATCACCCAATTTTACAACAAATGTGGCACGATGCTCATTATTTAGATGCCGAAAAAATGAGAGGCAGACCACTTGGTGCTGTTGAAAAATACAGAATAAGAAGAAAATACCCCTTACCTAGAACAATCTGGGATGGGGAAGAAACCGTATATTGTTTCAAGGAAAAATCAAGACAAGTTCTCAGAGATTGGTATGAAAACAATAAGTACCCTACCCCCCAAGACAAACGAATTCTAGCAAAACGGACTGAATTAACTTTAGTTCAAGTATCAAATTGGTTTAAGAATCGTAGACAGCGAGACAAACCTCAATCTGATAGCGGAGATGAAAAACCGAGTAGCATCAGGTATCATTTAATTTAATTTTAAATAAATTTTTTTTTTCAAAAATAGAACATTAAAAAATATATATATAAGTTAAAAAAATATATTTCAAAGAATCTTGAAGTATAATTTTGCATAATATTTCATATAATTTTTGTATAAAAATCTTTTATCTAAAATTGTTTTAGTTGCATAAAATCAATTTTTTAATATTGCTGGAAGAATTTTTTTATACCATTTATTTTTGTTACTAAAGTTAATAATTTAATATAACTTAAGCTATTTAATGAGGTTTTATACAATATTTTTTTCTAATATTTTAAATTCCATTTTGAAAAATAAGATTTGTTTTAACAAAGAAAATTTTTGATAAAAAAAAGTATTCCTTGAAACCAACTTTTACTTTTGGTTTCGTTATTCACGACTTGATTGTTTAAATACTTATTTTTAAACTCCGGCTGTTCATTACATATGGTAAAAGATGTTTAAAATCTGGTTGTATATAACATAAGGTAAAAGATGTTTAAAGTTTGGTTGTTCACAACATCAGTTAAAAGATGTTAAATGCATTATTCACTTTTATTTGAAGCTTTAAACTTTTATTGAAAATACTATATTCTTAAAAAATTGCTGTTAAACATTAAATGAAAAAGCTAAATATTAGTATATATCTGCAAGATCATAAATTGTAGTTTTGGTTTTCGATTACAAATAATCGTCTGACTAATAAAGATCAATTCTCTATGAATCTGTAAAAACTGATTTTATCCAAGCATTTATGTCAAATCCATCAAAAAAAAATTTCAAATAAACATTTTTATTATCTTTAATTCGCGGTACAACGCTGTTACTCAGGAATGAACCCAGACTATGAGGCAATTTTTTGTATTTTCTGTTTCGGTTTAAATCATTAAGTAAGAGGGATATTTTTAGATTTTAGGGCAGGTGCACAAATTATAATACACTTTTAATAAATTTTTCTTTGGATATTAGTCTTATACTGTCATTTCTATGAAATGACGTAATGTTTTGTTATCGTAATAGCCAACTTTAAAATTCGCATTTTACGATTTTATCAAAATTTTAAATCATTTTTAAACAGCCAGTCTAGTTTACTTCCTTCTTTAATGAACAACATGTAGTGTCAAATATATAGAAATACGAAAAAAAAATTATTTACAAAAATTCAAAAGAAAATCTATAAGGGGCATCACACCCCCTCTTATGGATTCACCCAAAGTTAAATAACTACTAGTTTTAACCAGTTAACTATTAACGAGTTTTCACTTTTTCTCGTTTAGATCAATTAATAGCGAGCAGTGGCCAGACGACACCGGACTGAGCGTAAATATATACAACTAGTTGCAACCAAATAAAGCTGTTTTAAAATTATTCAATCAAAATAAAAAATTTTAATATCAACAAATGAATTAAACAGATAGTGAGAATAATAACGGCAATATAAATAGTGCAACTAAAAAGAACAATACAGTTCAATGACGCAAAAGTCTGTGAAAAACTGGTATTAGCTACAACTATAATAAAAAACAACAATGTTTCTGATACCTACCAACAAGGATTCCAATACCTACCTATTTTATTCATCTACTCGAATCAGTTTGGCTCAAGACAATGGCTGTTTAGAGTAGCTTAATGTAATTAAGTTGCCAATAAAAGCGGTATTTTATTTTGAGAAAATGTACATATATTTTATCTCTCATATACACAAAATAAAGATATTAATTACTAAAAATATCCAAATAAGCTAATGTTTGATGTCATTTTTTTTTTGGAGCAAATAATTAACAAATGATACAAAATTACATGTAAACATTAGAAAATATACCAATACAAAGAAAGCAATCTTTAGCAATTATACCAATAAGCTAGAAATAATTCCACTATAAGTTAGATCATCATTAACCATTTTTAATCAAGTATTGCAAAAATGATAGATAACTCTTTTAAATACTTTACAAACATTTTAATAAAAAATTTGACTTCTAAGTTCTTGTCAAACAATGAACATTTCATATAGTAATGTGATATATTTTTTCTGTATAGTAATGTGATTCGATTAAAAACAAACTTTAATCTACAACTTTTATTTTCTTTGTATAATCAAATTGTAATTTTTGATGCAAATAGAAAATATAATTTTTAATGTTGATTACATATAACGTAGCTGTAAGTTAATGGAATGTAACAGACAAAAGAAATATTAATGAAATGTAACAGGCAAATAAATTGTTAATGGAATGTAACAGACAAAAGAAACATAATTGAATGAAACAGACAAAAGAAAAATTATTAAAAAACAAAAGAAACCAAAACTGTTATAACTAAAAGAATAGTTGTTTATTTTGAAAAAAATTTCTTAACGTCATAAAAATTCAAATATTTGTCTAATAATATTTTAACGTTTTAATTGTTTTAACGTTTAAAGGCCGGGTGAAAAAAAAACAATTGCTTTTACTCAGTAATGGCTCAGCCTTACTTAAATAAAAATTTGAGGGGTTCTAATAACATTTTTATTCACATAAAGCTGAGCAATTACTCAGCGTTTTTGGAGTTAGTTGCTATATTAAGATCTGAGGGATTGAGGGATCTTGCTCAAATGTTTATTTACTTAAAGCTGAGCAATTACTCCAAAAACGCTGAGCAAAACCAATTGCTTTTTTTTTATTTACCCGGTGAATAAAATTTTTAACTGTTACAAATATATCATTTTTATCATTTATGTATTTGACATTTATATAAGGAATTAAAAAGCACAAATATTTAAACAATGCAGTTTTTGCAGACCCCCTCTCCCCCATCCAAGCGTACTTTATGGACGAAAGTAATAATGATCGGAATCTGTTTTTAAATAAAGTAGCACATGAGCAGAAACAATGACAGTAAAAAGAATCAAGTGTTATAGTGACTAGAGGTCTCAAACAAATATGACAAAGTTAAACATGCAGCCGAAAATTTCTTTAGAGCTGTTGGTATCGAAACTTCAATTATCGTGAGAGTCAGAGATTTTAATCATAAAAAACCCAAAACAGAACTCAGAAAAACCAAGCTCATGCAGGTCATAGTCAAAAACTCTGAATCGCGTGCCCTGATCTTATCGAAAGCCAGACATCACGGCCTCATCACACCTGAGTACAAAGATCTGCTTGCTAGAGAAGACTGAACTGAGGCAGAACAACACGATTTCAACAAACTGAATTGTGAAAAAAAAGAGCGATATGATGAACTCACAAAACTAAATCTGCTAGACTCACCATTTCTTTTCGTCATCTATTGACGCCATAATAATTGCCCACATCTTATTTTTCTTACTGAGACGTGGTTTACTGAGGTTCCAGATACTGCTATTGCACGGTATAATATTTTTTCAAAAAACAGGGCCGGAAAGATAGGAGGAGGGTAGCTTTCTACGTAAAAAACGATCTTAAATGCACGCAAAAGTATTGAACAACTTATTAAAAATGCCATTGAACAGCTGTGGATAAAGCTCAAGCTCTCAAAAGAATCACTCCTTTTAGGTTGTATCTACTAACCACCAAATAAAGATGAACTAGCACTCCTAGAAATTACCAAATCAATTCAGACTGCTAAAGAGACCCTCAAAACAAACGAATGGGACTCCTTATTATTTTATGGTGATTTTAATTTTAGGCACATTTGCTATGAAATTATTAACGTTGGAGGAGGTATTTTGATAGCAGTCAACATTCTGATCAACAGCTTACCTGACATTCAGTTCAAGTCTTGTTTAGAAGAAAATCATCATACACAAATTGTGACTTTTCCAACCTTTTAAAATTCATGTGTTAAAGAATTAAAGTCCATGTTAGACTTAATTATAACCGACGAGCAAGACAAATTAATTTTTTTAACTCAAGCTAAAACTTTGGGATATACCCCGGAGGGACAAGTTCACTTTAACTATTCATTATAACTAACACTTCAGAGCGACGTGTGATAAACAATTTTGGTGCAGCTGTGGTATAATGGTAAGATTTCTAGCTCAAAACCAAAAAGGTCAGAAGTTAGACATCTGCTCTAACCCAATTAGCGATATTGGTAGGGAAGAACGCGTGAGCTTCATAGTTAAATACACTTCCGTGGTGGTCTGTTATAAAACCGTATAGACTTCTTGGAACATCTCAATAACCACTTAAAAAAAAAAATTAGAGTGACGCTAAAATCTTAGTTCGTTTATGAAAATATTAGAAAGTTTTAGAATATTTTCATAAATTAAATATCTCTAAGAAATACCATTCAACAAGGTTTTAAGAAAGGAACCATTTTGTTACTGTGATGGATTTTACTAAAAATTTAATTCTTAATGAATAAAATAATCAACATTAGCGGTGCCCAGTAGATATGAAAAACACTTTGAAAGACTTTTTTCCTAATTTTCAAAACATGTAATTACTTTTACCCACATATATCCAGGCTAATTATTTGATATAGTAAAACAACAACCCTAAGGTGTTTAGATATAAAAATTTAGCAGCCCGGGTCAGTCCGTTTATTTTTTTAGACCAAATTTATTAAAATGCAAAATTAGAAATATTTGCAGAATAGCAAAATTATAAGAAAGAAAAGCATAAAATAAGAACATAAGAAAAAAGAACGAAATTCTCTTCTATGTGACTTTATTCTGAAAGAGTTTCGTACAATGAGTTTGTTACAGTGAGTTTAATACAATGAGTTCTTTTCAATGAATTTAGAAAAATGAGTTAGTTCGTTACAGTAAGTTTAGTACAAGTTGGTTACTGTGAGCTTAATACAATAAGTTTGTTACAGTAATTTTAGTACAATGAATGAAAGGTGATTTGCAAAAAAAGTACAATTAAAAATAGCCAGCATATCCGCTTAATTTAAAGACAAGTGAACTGCAGCCAATAAAAAAATGAAAAACTTTATAAATAAAAATAAAAGTTGATTTGAGAGCAGTAATTTAGAATTTAAGATAAGTTTGCATAGGTTCTCTGTTTCTGCAACATCTGAAGGAGGTTAGCCTCAAGGTCGACCCATAAAAATCTTTGAAGATTCGTTTTCAAAATCCAAAAGGTGTAGAATTGTAGACTTACTGCAATCTTGGAGGGCTGGTAAATTTTCCACACCCCTTCAAGTAGCACATCGTTTATCAGATTAAAGAAACGTAGCTACTTTTAGAAGAGTTACAGAAACGTTAGAACAAGCAATATCTACTGGTGCGATTTGTGGTGCCAGACAGTTGAGTAGTGATAAGGCATTATAATGTAGATTCAAACTGTACTAGCCAGTCTTATAAAAAAAAAGATTAACAAAAATTTTTTTTTTTTTTTTGTTCATCTTTTTTAAAATCTGTTAAGTTTTCAAAACACTCTAAGACTATGTTCCCATTTATTTCATAAGCTCCAGGGCCTTTTTTTAAATAGATTTAAATGTTACTTAAGACTCTTCAAATGATAGCTCGGAAGAAAACTAATTAGAGCAAATGCAATCATTCATAAGAGTTAATAATTTAATGAACACAATTTGTGTATCTGGATTTGGGGTGTAACAAAGTACATTATCTTCATTATCGTTGCAGTACATTGTTACATTTTACAGTTCTGTAATACAATACAATACATTGTTAGACTTTACAACACATTGTTACATTTTACAACACATTGTTACATTTTACAACACATTGTTACATTTTAGAACACATTGTTACATTTTACAACACATTTTACAGTACTTACATGTAACAAATTACATTTACAAAACAGTATTTTTACTCTTTCTTTCGTTAATTTTCAGGCTTACTTTTTTACTTTGTAACAATTTTGTAACTTTCAGAAAAAAAGTACAAAAGTGTTTGAACTTCATTGGTTTGAACGAATTGTATAATACACATATTATTATAAAACCAGATAAGATTCCAGTTATGCATCAAGACGTAATGTTGCATATTTATCACACATGAAACGCAACTTAAATATACAACTCAACAAGCAAAATAAATGTCTGTTTGGAAAACTAATCAAAAAAATTTATGAGAAAACGCAGCAATGCTATTTCATCCGCCCTCATCAGCAATGTGCTTGCCACTCAATGAACTTAATAGAAAACTTGCTGCCAAATTTAGTTACTTTGAAATATAAAATGCAGTTTTTTCATCGCAAAAGCTCAATCCAATTCTACAATATAACGGTGGTAAGTGTGGCCTTAGATAGCAGATTTAATCATTCCATCATGAATTAATAGCAGCAGCAATTGTCAATCCGAAATTTAAGATAGCTCGGATCAAAGATAAAGAACAAAAAAAAATTGATCTATAATTACTAGAAAACAAAATTCAACAACAGTAGCAGCTGGCTAATAGTGACAGCGCAACTGAAAAATCAGCATATAAAACAACCATGTCTAAAATTGAAGACAGTCACTTGTTAATATAATTTTCAACGATATTAGTAACACCAGTTCATCACTTAATGACATTCATGGCTCTCCACTGTTGAAAAATTTCTATCTTGAACTGAACACAAATACAGTGCGCAAACGTTTATTTAGTATAGCAGGGAAACGGACAATCCGCACTAGAATAACTGGTAATCATTTTAAACAACTACAGCTGTTACAATTTAAAGGCCGTAAAACATGTGTTTATAAATACGAAACATGTTCTATATAAAACTAAATTATACTTTTAAAAACTTTATAAACAAGTGTAAAAATATAAAATAAACATATAATATAAGATATGTCTTATTTCAAGATAAATTAAAAAAATCTTTTTTATTTGCTAATGTTGAATGTATTCACTTTTGCGACCCACAATAGTAATTTTTACTTTGTAACTAAAAATTACTTCCAACATACTGTACTTTTTTACTTTTACTTAAGTATACTACTTTTTAATTTTACTTTGTTACTTTACAGCCAGTACTTTTACTTTTTAAGAATTTTTAAAACGTAGCAAATGGTATTGGGAAATAGTCAAATATATTATTTATTAACATGGAAATCAAATTGAATAATATTTTCATTGAGAATTGAGTCTGTTGATACTCTATTTGGGCAATTAATTAGGTTAATCGTTCCTATTTCATATATTCAATGAAGTTTTTTTTCTATAGTTATTTTTAATCTATGGTCATTTCAGAAACTTATGCTTAGATCACTAATAATGATTTTTTTCTTTCTTTCTTTGATGCCTACTTGAAAAAACTTCAAGTTCAAAAAACATGCTCAGGTTCTCGCTCAGACCATCTGGTGGTCAATAACAGCACCTTATTAATACATTTTAAGATTTATTATTTAAAGTTTCAACAGTTAAAGTTTCTTTATTGCTGCCAGAAAATCTTAAATCATTCAAATCAAAAGTAACACGCAAAACGCTTTCCTTTACAAACCGTCACAACGCTAATTTGTGACGGTTTGTAAAGGAAAGCTTTTTTGTTTAAAACGCACGCAAGTCTTTCGTGCATTTTAAACAAGTTTTAAACGGGGAAGGTTTGCATTATTATTTAATTAGAAAATTTGCATTATTATTTAAATCATTTGAGGTTATCTAAATTTCGGTTAAAAAATATATAAAAGCATTTAGTTTCTTCTATTAAACAAAGCAGTTTTTCAAAATTGTGAATTTTGACAAATTGCTTATGATATTTACGCGAAGAATTTTAATTTGGTCAACATCCTCACCGTTATCATTCTTAATCTTTTACAAGTTCAAGGATTTCTTTTGCATAGTCTTCATTGAAAAAAATTCCATTACCTTCACAAATGCAAAAACTTTGTTTCTATCCCCAAAATTCAGGACTTTGAGGACTAGAGTTCTTGGCTCGTTGCCTTTAACTTTTCCTACTCAATGTACTCGCTCAGCCACTATGTCATTGATATGTTCGCTCAACCACTGTCACCGATGTGCTCGCTCAACCACTATGTCACTGATGTGCTTGCTCAACCATTATGCCACCGGCGATTCCAAGCTGATTTTTAAAGATATATTTAATGCTCTTGCACAGTCATGATTCAGATGGGAATTATGCAATACCATTAACTCTTAAATTTTTGCGACAAGATCTATTTTCTAGATCTATACTTTTTTTCTCAAGATATTTATTTTTCACTTATCTTAGTTGTGAGGACATTTCTTTGATGGAAATGCAAAAACAAAACAAAGCAACAACAACAACTTCCAAAATATTTGTTAATCAACAAACAACTTTCAAAAAAAAAAAAAACTTAAAAAACAAATTTTAAAATAAATTTTTTTCTTTCTTTTGTTTTATACTTTTCCTTTATTAAATTTTACAACAGATGAATACACGTCCAACACTTCTAAATTAAAGCGCGAAAAACACTCGTCTTAAAATCTTATTTTTAAATTTTTTTTTATGTTTTCAGTATTCATGAATGTTGGAACGATTTTTCTACTATTTTTGAAATATTAAGTTGTAAATCATTTATCTACAACTTAACTGTTAAGTTGTAGATCAGAGCCGTTGCTAGGCACACCTCTCAATGGGTGATATCAGTATTTTTAGGGACCCTTTTAAAAATTAAAATTTTTTTTTTTTGTATTTTTTATATTAAAAAATATTTAAATATAAATTGTTACTGTTACTATTAATAAAAAAATTTGGAACTTTAATCACGATATTAACTAAATTACTAAAACTAAATATTAAAAAAAGCAATAATATTTTTAATGCAAAAAAAAAGTTATTATAAAACGCAAACATAAAAATAAGTCAAACCGTTAATGAGAAATCATTAAACAGCAGCATATCGTGTGAAGAAATATGTTTCTTTACTCGGTGTAGTTAAGGCAATTTTAAAATATTATAGCGTCTGTATTAGGGTTGTTAACCGGAGGATTTCGTGCAATTTCGGAAAAACAACATTCTTTCGTAAGGAGATTGAGAACGAGAAATTACATTTTTTCGTACCGAATGTTACAAAACATTTAAAATCGCCGATGTTCATTTCGCAAAAGCCACTTCCGAAATTTAGCACTTCGCAAGTTGACATACGAAACAAAACTATTTTGCAACATACGAAAGTAGCGGTTGCGGAAGTCGCACTTGCGAAACAAACATTTTCGCCAAACGACGTTTTGAAGTTTATAAAGAAAATTTGTTTGCCAGACTGATTTTAATTGTAAAAATTAACATCTTTAAATCCCAAAATGTTTATAATGAATTTTTATTTTCAGTATAATAAGATATTAAATTTTTATGGTTTTATTTTTAGAAATATTGATAAAAAATAAAATTTCTTTCGAAACGAAAGTATTTCGGATCACAACATACGAAAGAATTCTTAACGGAAATAAACTTACGAAACGTGCCATAATAAATATATATAACGATGTTTTTTGAACTCATTACGTATATTAAAAATAATTTTAATAAGATATAAATTTAAGTATAAGATCGTATAGTTCAATCAGTTAGATACGTGATAATTCGCCGCAGAGATCCGGGTTCGCATCCCGCAGCCATTGTAACTTTTGTTCATCAAACTCTTTTTACTTAAGATAGCATTTTTTGACCTCCATGTTCTATATTACATATCTTTTGTCACCTTAATAATAGTGACAACCTCTCTTCTGTTAGTTATTCTTTTAAGATTGAGTTCATAAGGTTTTAAATAAATAGGTTTTTTAGGTGAAATGAACATTATAGTTTAACAATATGATCTGTTCTGATTGTTTATTGGAAAATTTTCTTAATAACAAGCTCTTTCTTGGTTGGAATTCTAGTATTTTTTGTGAAAATTGATAGAAATACTGTGTTTTTTTTTGTTTGTTTTTTCTCCATTTATTTAACCATAAATAATGAAAATTTACAATGAAAAATTATAAATTTACATAAATAAGGTTAGGTGTCACTCGTATAGTTGAAAACTAGTCAATGGAGTGACATCTAAAAAAAAGAAAAAAGGAATGAAAGATAAGCAACAATAACAATAAAGAAGATTTAAAAAAAAAGAGTAAAAGAAAGTTAAAAGTAATAATATTTATAAAAATAATAATAGTAACAATAATATGAATAAAAATGATATAAAAAATAATAACTGCAATATAACAACGTAAAAAGAATTATAAATGATAAAGCAATAGTAAGATAATTATAGTATAGTTATAATTATAAAATAAACAATTTAAAGAATAGTTATAACAATAATGATAAAGCTACTGCAACTACTGAACTACTTTGACTATCATTATAGGTAATAATATTAAGGCAACAAAAACAAAGATATATAAATAATAATAGTAATAACAATAATAAAAATAGTAGTAGTAACAATGTAAAGAATAATAATAACAATAAAAAAATAAAAAAAAAAAAATAAGTGTAATTAATTAAATAATATATTAAAGGAATAATATTAAAAGATAGCATTAATATTCTTTAGATATTTGCTTACATAAAAATTTCTTAATTAGGTTTCTATTGAGAAGAAGAAAGTTAATAACAAAAGGGTATTTAGTTAAAATCTTTTTTTTTTTATAAAAGTTATTAATTGGTCCAGTGAGAAATACATTGATGTTTTATGGAGAGCTTGCCATACTTGACAATATTGAAAAAAGAAGGGTGCAAATTACCATTTATAGTAATACGAGTATAGTATTTATGTGTATCACTTGCTTTAATGAAAAAATTGTTAAACGAACCCGGCAGATTATTTTGGAGGAAATCAAACACAAAAAAACAGTTGAAAAGCTTTACAAGATCTTGAAATTGTGAGATTTTTAATTCAGAAAACCTTTTTTGAATATTACATTGAACAGAGAAAAAGATTTTTAGATTGAATAGAGAAAGTTTTAGAAAGAATTAGATTGAATAGAGAAAATGTCGTAATTCTAATGGAAGCGCGTTGCAAACTGTTTATAAGATTTAATAGAAAATTTCCTTGTTGCCCCCAAACAACGCAATAATAGCTTAGATGGGATGAGAACATGGAATCTTAAATTGATACTAGAGTATGTTTAGGAACATAGTGTCGTATTAAAGATAACATACTATTGGCTCGAGAGAGTTTTTTATTTAATTGAATCATTTGATAATTCGAAGATAGGTTTTTGTCAAGAAACACTCCGAGATATTTTATAAATTCAGAAGTAAAGATTCTTTTACCGTTAATTTTTAATTTTAACATTATCATTACTAATTATTTTTTTTGGAGGGTGAAAAATAATGAATTCAGTTTTGTTGATATTTAGAGAGATACAATTACTATTTAACCAAAGACACAAATGATGGAGAAAAGCTGAGTAAGTGATTTATTTATGCATAGAAGATTGGTATCATCAGCAAAATGGTGAACAGTGGGATTGCTTATAGAGTGAGACAAGTCGGTTCTTTGCTGTTCTTGGGCCTTTGCTGTTTTTAATATATATTATTAAAAACAGAAAAGGCCCAAGAACCTTGGGGGACGCCATATTTGATAAATTTTTTGGAGGATTCAAATCCATTAATGGAGACAAACTGGCTAGATTTTCAATATATGATGAAAACCAATTATTAGCGATACCCCGTATGCCATAGTGGTATAACTTTTTAATTAAAATCTTGTGGTCAACCGTGTCAAAAGCTTTTTGGAAATCAATAAAGACGCCACAAACAAATGAACCACTATCGATTGCACCACGAATCATTTCAGTAATGCTAATAAGAGCATGGAAAGTAGAGTGTTTTAAACGAAAACCAAACTGGCGGCCATATAAGCACTTAGAATTATCAAGAAAGTGGTAGATACGAGAATACATTAATTTTTCAAGAACTTTTGCTGATATTAGATAATAATGATATTGGTCTGTAGTTATTACGGTCAAGTTTTGAGCCCTTTTTATGAATTGGTTTAACAGATGCTGTTTTGAAAATGTTTAGAAATATACCTGTAACGAATGAGAGGTTAAATAGTTTAGAAAGTAATGGAGAAATATCTCAAGCAAGAAATTTAAAAATAAAGGTTGGAATGCTGTATGGACCAGAAGTCAGAACCGATTAGAGCTAGGATCGTCAGAACCGATTAGAGCTAGGATCAATAGTAAATTAAGGAACTTTTTCAAAAGATTTTAATTAAATTCATGTTAACGCCGGTGAGTGGAATTGATCTAAAGACTCCAAAATGGTTCAAAATGACTCCAAAATTTGTTCAAAATGGTGTTCTTTAGATTCACTATTACGGGTTGTAAAAAGGTTTTAAAAATTAGATTAAAAAAAAAAAAAGTTTCTTTAAATATTAAAAAAAACCAATGCAAAACAATTATACCATCTAAAGCTCTTGTTTGGACATAATACGCTGATAAACCATGCTATTTCCAAATAAAAGAAATCAAATAATTTGTAAATCGTCTTAACTACACCGAGTAAGTCGTTTATTTTATGATTATATGCGAATATATTATTGTTTGTATTTAGATTACATATTTCAAGGTTATTTATTTATAAATTATAGATCGTTTTTTATTTTTGGCAATTCACAGTTTATCTTGGTAATAATTTAATTTTTTACTATGCTATATATTATTAACTTTGCTTTAGTACTATGAAATAAAAAACATATTATTTGTTTTAATTAAATTATACGCATTGTTTTTAAAGAAACAAATGTAAAGGATCAAAAAACTGTAACGCTTTACATTTCTTTATTTTAAAGTCCATAGGATTTTAAGTCCATAATCAGGGACTTTTATTTTGCATTTTTGAATTGATTTTTTTTTATTATTATACGTTGTTAGTTTTTTATATCATAAAAAACAAACAATGGTTTGCAAAAGTTTGTATCTTTATTATTTTTTATTGTTAGTTTTTCACGATATAATTATTGGTATGAAAAAAGTGAAAAGTGATGCCACTAAGAGAAGAGAAAAAGCTGCAGGAAAACTGGAGGAAAACACAAATTACCCCAAGCTAACACATTTTTTGAAACCAGCAGTTCAACCTTGAAGTGTTTTGATACCAACAGAAACTACAAATAATTCTGATTGTCATTATTTGAATACTAGAGTAGAGTCAGATAGGTTGATATGTGAGTCTACATCAAATGGCATAACAGTTCCGCCTATATTTCTCAGTGATGGTCTTTCAGATTGGACTGATGATGTTTCTAATGCACAAAGGTGTGACATTGTTAAACGTGGTTTCAATGTAGTAATGCAGGCATTGCAAATCAAGCTACAATAGACGAGTAATAACAAAAGTTGCTTCATAAAAAGCGGATATTTTGCAGGGCTTTATTGGAAAGAGTATTGGACATTACCTTATTTCTTTCTGCAAGAAATCTTGCATTCCGTGGTTCAGACACAGCCATTGGTTCAAAGAGCAATTGAAACTTTCTTGGGGTGTTTGAAATACTGGCTTAGTATGATACCGTTTTCAATGAGCTTATGCAAAAAATTCAGAACAAAGAAACCAAGGAGAGCAATGAGACACAGAACGAGTTGATTAGATTTTTAGCCAAGTAAATGGAATCCAAAAACCTTTCTTGGGTAAAAAAGGCAAAATACTGCTCTATTAATTTAGATTGTACCCAAGACATTTCGCACAAAGAACAAATGAGTATTATTCTGTGATCAGAAACATGTATTCCTGGAGTAGGTACCAATATTTCCAAAAATTTCTTTGGATATCTCACAGTAAATGATACCACTAGAAAAGGGCTTTTGGATGCATTTTTAAATCAGGCAAAAAATGGGGATCTAAATATTTTAGACTGTCGAGGTCAACCTTATGATAATGGTGCTAATTTGAAAAGAAAAATAAAAGGTGTTTAAGCTAGGTTTCTGGAAATAAATCCTAAAGCCTTTTATGTTCCTTGTGCAAACCATTCATTCAATCTTGTTATTGTTAATGGCGCACTGTCATCCATCAGTGCAATTTTTTTTTTTGGTGTTCTTTGAAGGTTATATACACTCTTTTCATTGTCTCCTTTCCAATGGGAAATGTTAAAATTGTGCGTAACAATTTCTGTCAAACCACAATCAGATACCAGATGAGAAAGTTGAATAAACTGTATTACCACTTTGCTATTATTTAAAAGAAATCTTAGAATCTCGAAATAGATACACGAAAGATTGTAAGTACATGCCTTAGAAAAGAGAGATGGGGCAACAGCCACAGAAGTACGGTGCCATAGCTTAATGATTGATAATAAGAAACGTCATGTTCCTTTCTTATTATCAATCATTATTTGGTATGACGTTTTATTTCAAATCAACAAATCAAGTAAGCTTATTCAGTCTTCTACAACCTCTCTCAACATATTAGCTAGTGAAATAAAGGCAACAAATGCATTTCTTTATGAGTATTGCAAAAATAGATTTTCCGATGCACGTATTAAGGCATCACAAGTTGCAAAAGTATTGGGAATTGAAAAGGTTTTTTCGATAGTGCGTTCACGAAAAAAAAATTCGATTAATTCATACGAGTGTGTTGATGACACTCGGCGACCTGAACAACAGTATAAAGCAGATTTCTTTTTGCCACTAATTGATATGTCAATTGCATCAGTAAAACAGCGTTTTGAACAGATCAGCATTGCCACAAAGCTTTATGACTTTCTATGACAATCTAAGAGTCTTATCAAAGCGTGTAATGAAAATTCTCTGTCTGTAGATTGAAAAAGTTTGCAAATGAAGTTTGGTGATATAGATTCTGAGGATTCAGAAATGCAGTTAAAACGATTTGTCATAGTTATAAAGGAGGGAAAAAAAACTCTCCTAAAATCTGCACATGACTTTCTAAACTACATTTACAAAGAAGAGCTTCAAGAAACTTATCCCAATCTAGTTATTGCGTTTCTATATATTTTTAAATAGGTCAACAATGGTCGATGAAAATTTGTCTTTCTAAACAATGCTGTCATACATTTACAGTAGTTAAAGAAAATCGTGGCTAATAAACTCTATAGTAATCAGTACACTATCTAATAGTCTAAGCAATTGCCTCATTACAATTAATTAATTCTAAGTCGTAATAAAGCACTCCAAATGTGGCTTCGACAATGCACATCAAAAGTAAGAACAGGGGCACCATCCATGCGCAACATAGCACTGTTATACTTTGATATTTTACAGCTGTTGTTAGATAAAGCCTCTCTGAGAGTTACCACAGAGGTCATAAAACCTGACAACCAGTCGGCCTCAGAACAATAAAACTGATTTTTTAGATCTGTACCCTCATTAGGAGATCATAAAATGTCATTAGCAAAACCCATGTAATGATTCAAGAAAATCCAGCAATTAACATCATAAAATACATCTACGCTAGCCTTATAGATAAAGAAGGGGTAAGAAACTGGTCAACAGATAGAAACTGTTTACTCGTTAAGCCTTTGCTTAGGAGGCCTTCTACAAGACAGGTTTTTTTTTATATAACTTTTTCTATATAAAATTTTTGATGTCGTGGTGCTCACACTGTTATACTTTGTTAGTGTTACGTTGTTCGTGCAAGCTTCGGCGATGTTGACATATGTCACAAAAGATTTCTTGATACAGTTTTTAAAAGCTACCTGCGTACGTATCGTGAACGGTACGTATCGCGAACGGACTATGAACGTTTTTTGAACATTTTTGCATCATGGAAGAAAACTGTTTGCCCAATCGCTACCATTTTTTTTGTAGCAGAACATTATACTGTAAAAGTTGTAAGCCTGATCAACATTATGAAGTAAATACCTTAGTTTTCTGGTTTTACACGAGTATATACGTATTTCTAAAATGAAGTGAGAATGAACAGCCGATTTGGGGTGACTTTGAATACTATTTATCGTTTTTATACCATAGGTTATTTCTATATTAGAATAATAAAAAATGGAAAAATACTGTTAAAGATCAAACAGATAACTGAAAGTTTATTTATATAGATTTTTTTTTTAAATTCAGTTCATGTTAAAAAATTAATATACTACGTTTAAAACCTAGTTTTTAGGATATATTTACATCTATCACAATATTTACAAATTTATCCTACTTAAAACAGAACATTAACTGTCACTATCCTTACAAATTCCTCAAATGACTCACACATGCTGCATACAAAACCGATATTTTTAATATTGAGTTCATAATAACCAAAATCTCTCCTACAGCATTGCCAGTAAACATTAAACTGGTCAACTACTTTGAATATTCTTATTTTTTTTTTAACACGGTTCCCATGGCCACGACAAACAATAACGAATTTGGACCCTGGATTATCTGTTACATTGGTATCACCATATTTGTAGATATTTTCTGTAGGTATATCCTTCAACTCTGGATATAAATTATCAAAATATTTGTTAAGGGTTTCTTTGTTCACCACAACTCTACTATATTTTACATTGCCAGCAACCCTATTTGTTATATGATGTCTTTTAATGAAGGACTGAAACCAATCTACTCCAGGCATATTACTTTTTGTATCTGCATAAACATTATGTATCTGAACGTGATGCGAGCTAAATTTAATGACGTTTAGATGTGAGGTTTTTAAGATATTCCTTAATAAGAGAGTTAATTGCCCTAACCACGTAGCTTGCACTGTTTATATGCAATGTAGAAAAGGCTAGAAAAGATAATTTTGAGGGCAGACAAAAATTATCTTCCACACATTATATTTAAGGCAAGTGAGTAAAAAAATCTCAATTTTTGGCTTTATTTTATGTGCTGCTACACCTTTTAGTAAAACTATTACTGGTGTTTTTTTTTTCACCCCCCTGTTCATAATCACCCCCGATCACGGTACTTTACGACCCAAAAGTAAAAATCATATTTCCGCTTAGTGACGCATAGTGCGTCGAAATCGCTAAAAAAAAATACGTTTTGTCTAGCGCAACGGTACCGTTGCTTTTGATTTAAAAAATATCTTAAAGCCACGCACAGTGGGATAAAATCGCGTTTTTTGTGCCAAAATTATTTTTAATTTTTTTTATTAGAACTGTTATAAACTAATTATACAAACCATATAAAATGAATATCAAGCTCATATATATTGCTAAAAAAGTTTATATTTTAGTTTAATTACCGTGAAAAATTACGAACTAGATCTATATTCTAGAACGTAGAATTCTCGCAAATAAAAAGTTCAACAATACCCGGAGGAAATTTCTTTTTTACAGATGAAACAGTTTTTCTGTAAGATGAAATAACTAGATCAGATGTACATAAAAGTCTTTTCATTACATCTTCGTTTGTCTTTGTTCTTGAATTTTTACGGGAATGATGTTTCCTATATTTTCTAAGTTCTTTATTTCTAGCCTCTTGAGCTTCTTCACTAAATAGACCTATTGGTAAGAATAGATTTTCTATTACTTCTGCTCCATGAATTAAGATCTTGTGAAGACTCTGAGGCATGTAATACCAATGGTATAAACATGAGTAGAGTTTTGCGGTCTCCAGACAAAGTAAGCGAAACTTACTAATATCTTTTTGAAATTTACTTGATATACAAATTAGGATTATATGCAACTTTACAATTAGTTCCTTGTTTATTTCTGTAATATCAGCAAACAAGTCTTCATTTGAAAAAGCTTTTCGAGCAGTATTGCCATCATTTGAGTTTCCAGATCCTCCACATTTTTGGTAGTCAACAATAAGTCCCATTTTGTGTTGAAATTCTTTTTATACCTTCATTTTTTGCTCTTTAACAAGAGATTTCTTTACGTCTCCTCTTGCTTGCCATTTTTTTATTGGTACCTTATATGAAATATGTATGAGACACTCAAAAAATCTTATCCATGCATGAAGTGTAGATAATCCATATTAAAGCTCATCCGGTGAGTATGGAAGTTTCGTAACTTTGTCAATATTGTTCATGTCTTTTGATGAACACCCGCATATACAGCAACATTGACTAGAGCTTGTTACATTTGATAGAGCAGTATGGACTTTACCATCTATCATTGTAACTTGAATGATATGTTTGACTGAAATAGACTTGCCATTAGATAACTGAATAAAAGTTTCTACAAGATTTAAGATCTCGTCTTTCAAAGTAGCTTCTTCAATAAGTAATAAATCACTTGTTTCTTTTTCAAATTTAAATCTTAAAGATCAGCAATGTGGAAGAAGGTTTTGGATTTCTCTAAATGACAGTTAGGGTTTCTCTAACATAAGTTGTAATCTGAAGTGGAACCAGGCAAGTTAGAAACAATGATTCTTCTCTTTTCAAGTCGCGAAAACTTCAACAGACATTTTTTATTTATATATGCTTTGACCAGTAAACCCATCAAAACCTGCTTTATAATGAAGACAGGTCAAACGTTTCTAGCATACATAAAACCTCATTTTGAACTTGACAAAGTCTTTGAGCTGTATGGTCACATAAACTTTGCAGTGGTATACTTGCAGTATAGTCAGTAAAAATCATGTTATTAGAGTAGCACAAAAGTTTTGATGATTTTATATTGTTATATGCAGGATACAGGTTGCATTCTTTTTCAATTGCTGCATTTCTATGGAGTTGAAACGCAGCTTTGGCCATATTTGAATCTAGCATCAACGACAATGCTTCATTTCCAGAAAGCATCGAAGAATCTAAATTCTTATCTAAATATATTTTGTTGATTGCTTTAGCTTTTTCTATTTTTCCTTCTTTATTTAATGAAACTTTTGAAGCAAATATTAGCTCATTTGACGAGTAACTTTTTTGGAGTTTACTAACAGGTCGATACTTAGTTCTTGAAGAACACTCTTGAAAGTCAGTAATTGTTGGTCGACCAGCGCTGGAAGTAGATTGAGAACTTGTAGGTATGGTTATTTTGCCTGCAGCAAAATCATTTAAAGTAATTTCATTATCAAGCTATTTAGTATTGTTCTTAATAAATAAAGATTCTCTGCGTTTACAGACATTCCAACGAAATTTAAGAGGTGCTAAAATGTTACTATTAAAGATTCTCCAGAAGTCCAGAACTTAAATAAAAATTAGCAAAAACTGAATCGTTTTTTAAACTTTTCTCAAAAAATTAATTAAGATTAGCTGGTTAAACAAGAAATATAGAATTTTGGATCCCCCTAATATAACCGCATAAAACAACGTTTAAATTAATATTTAATGTTTTTTTAACTAAATATTTTCTCTAATAAACATATTTTTACCATTATGACATATTTTCAGAATACAATGCCGATAGTGATTTTTTTGTATTTTGGCACACTTTGTCTCACTGTGCCACGGTAATAATATCTTAAAGAAACGGCTGCGAGTATAATTTGTTGATTTTAAAAGTTTTATTTGTAGAAATTTAAAACAAATTGCTTCTTCACTATGAACGTTTAGCATTGTGGTATCTCATTGGTTCACCTTGCCCGGTGATTCGGGATCGAGACTTTCACTTAAAAAAATTTTAAAATGTTTTTTAACTATTTTTTATTGAAAGTTATTATTATTGTTGTATATTGAAATTTACATAGATTTTTATTATTTACATACATCAACTGATATAGGGATAGGCGCAGTGAGTGTACATACATCGACAGATATAGGGATAGGCGCAGTGGAGCGCATTTACATCGATTAAGAGTTTTGGCTTAGGCATGTACTTATGTTATGGACAGTGTTAGTAAACCATTATTTTGTTTAACATCATCTTCAATTGAAAGTAGTATATTCCCTGACATACTTAAATTAGCCAAAATTAATCTAATTCTCAATAAAGGTAATTGCAATAATGTTTCTGTCTACTAACCTATTTCTCGACTTCCAGTATTTTCAAAAGTATTTGTGAGAGTAATTTATAATAGAGTTAATAAGTGCTTTACATTAAACAATATATTTTACAAAAATCAGTTTGGATTTCAAAGCAATTGCTCTACTGAACATGCTATTATTAAACTTGCAGACAAAATAATTCGTTTGATAGTGATGAACTGGTAGCAGTTTTTATTAATCTTTCTAAGGCCTTTGATACAGTTGATCACAGTATTTTACTTTCAAAGCTAAAATATTAAGGTATAATAGGCTCAACATTTAATTGGACTCAAAAATTTGTCTAACAGAAAGCAGATTGTATTACTAGAAAAATCAGGAGCCCTCGATATTACGTGTGGAGCTCCTCAGGGTTCCTAGGTCTATTATTGTTTTTAATATATGTCAACGATATGCATAAAGCTTCCCAAAAAATATCTACAATTATGTATGCTGACGATACAAATTTATTTTTTAACCATCCTGATGCAAAGACTTTGTTTGACAGGCGCGGATTTAGAGGGGGGCACAGCCGGCTCGTGCCCCCCCTAAAATTTGATTAATTTTTTATTTATAATTATGTCGATCCATTCTCAGGTCAGATATTCACTCTATAAAAGACAGACATTCACTCTTACTTTGTAATTGGAAATTGCAACAATACATGTAAAAGTGTATTCAATATATAAATGTTGAGAATTGAAAGTGTTTTTGCTATTCATTTTTGGAAAAAAAACAATGATTTTGAAAATGTTATATTAACAAAACTAGTTAGAAAAGGGTACTGGAAACTGTCCATTTTGGGTTGTCATTTCATTAAAAATCATTGGCGGCTGATTATAGACCCCAGAAGGGGAGGGGGATACCCCCTCCCCTTAAACCCCACCCCATTTGTGCCCCTTCCCCTATCTTTACAACCTGTATCCGCCCCTGTTTGAAACTATGAATATTGAACTCGAAAGTTTCAACCTCTGCTTCATAGCAAATAAATTATCCCTAAATTGTGAAAAAACTAGCTTTACTCTTCTTCATAAAAAAAAACAATGAATTAATCTTCCGTTAAAGCTACCTAAACTGTTTGTTAATAAAAATAAAATTAAACGTGAAAAATACACAAAATTTTTTTAGTCCTTTTTGATGAAAATTTGTCATGGAGAAACTATATTGGTCTTCTTGATACAAAGGTGTCCTCTGTAATAGGTGTTTTAAATAAGTCAAGACCTTTTCTCGATAGTAAATCGCGTAATATGCTTTACTTTAGTCTTGTACATAGTCAGCTTTTGTACGCAAATATTGTATGGGCCAGCACCCATAAAACCAAATTGCTAAAATTGCAAAGTCTGCAAAACCATGCATGCAAAGCAAAACGAAAATGCAATTCCTGACATATATATTATAGTTTACAGTATTTGTTTTCAGATTTTTAAATTTTTTGTTTTCTTTTTTTCGTCTTTTTTTTTTCTTTTTGTTTTCAATTTTTTACATTAAAAAAAAAAGAGTTTTGTTTTACTGAATTTTTATTTTACTTTAAAAACTCAAGTGTTTTTTTTTTAATGAGTGACTAAAGGGGCTCTATGAAAAGGTTATATATATATATATATATATATATATATATATATATATATATATATATATATAATATATATATATATATATATATATATATATATATATATATATATATATATATATATATATATATATATATATATATATATATATATATATATATATTGCGAAATAAAAGTTAAATAATAAATAAATAAATAATAAAATACATTCTTTAAATAAAAGAAAAGAAAATCAACCTATCAGAAATCACTACCGTGACCTAAAGAAAAAAATTAAAGCGACGGTATCGTTGCGCTAGACAGCGAAAAAAATACTTTACGGACGTTTTGATCCATGACCATAAACTTGTTAACATTTATGGCTTATATTTATAAAACAATCAAGCATGTAATACATACTAGTGAAATTAGCTTATCTTATATTTCAAGAAAAAAACAAGATAAAAAATGAGTAATCAAAAACAAAAAGCAGACAAGAAAGTTGTTATTCTTGGAAGTGCAGAAGTTGGCAAAACATGTCTTATTCGTAGATACATCGAAAACACTTATGTCAAAGATATTTCCAGCACAATCGGTTGTTCTTTCTTTTTAAAGCAATGGGGAAACAAAAATATAGCTTTATGGGACACTGCTGGTCAAGAAGTATTTTCTGGTCTAACTAATTTTTACTGTCGTGGTGCTCACGCTGTTATACTTTGTTATAGTTTAGTTGATCGTGCAAGCTTTAATGATATTGACACACGTCACAAAAGATTGCTTGATACAGTTTCAGAAAATTGTATTATAGTTTTAGTAGGAACTAAAATGGATTTATTAGATAATAAGATAAATAAAGATTTAACTAAAAGAGCTGTTTTACCTGAAGAAGCTTTGGCGAAATCACTGGAGTTTATGGAAAGGTTTCAATCTCTGAAACATCCCAAAGGAAACCTACCAGTTTTTGAAACAAGTTCAAAAGAAAATATTCAAATTAAAGAGTTGTTTGAGTTTGTGTTTGAAACTTTGGAGCCCGAAACATGCCTCTTATCAGAACCTTATACCCCCAAAGGAGTAATTACATTAAATTCTCCTAAAGTTGTTACAAAAAAGAAATGTTGCTAAAGCTTATCAAACCTTAAAAGTTTAAAATTGATATTCTGACTATTGCAATAATAACAGTTATATATATATATATATATATATATATATATATATATATATATATATATATATATATATATATATATATATATATATATATATATATATATATGTATTTATGTGTATATGTATGTATGTATGTATATATACACACACACATCTGAGTGTATGTATATATTTTCAAATGAATGCTCAATAAACAAAATTAAAACATAACTATATTTATCTATATATTTTTTAACAAGATTATACTTTTTTTACCTCTACAAGTTTTATGCTAATTGAATCATCAGTTAAGAAAGTATTTTTACTCAACGATTGCATTTAGCATGTTGTAAAAAATATGTAATTTTCGTTTGTTTGTATATATATATATATATATATATATATATATATATATATATATATATATATATATATATATATATATATATATATTTATTTATTTATATATATATATATATATATATATATATATATATATATATATATATATATATATATATATATATATATAAATAAATAAATATATATATATATATATATATACATATATATATATATACATATATATATATATATATATATATATATATATATATATATATATATATATATATAAATAAATAAATATATATATATATATATATATATACATATATATATATATATACATATATATATATATATATATATATATATATATATATATATATATATATATATATATGTATATATATATATATATATATATATGAATTTTGTATACTTTTCCGAATTATGTGAGAAATAAAAAACAATGTGAAAGTGCGAAGCATTTGTCTGGTATTCTTTGTATATATGTGTGTGAGAGTATATATATATATATATATATATATATATATATATATATATATATATATATATATATATATATATATATATATTATGTTTAGATATAAACTTAAATTCTTGAATTATGAGTTTCAAATTTTGACTAAATATATTTTTATACATGTTTATGTTAGACTTCGTTAAAGTTGTAATTTAAAAAAATATATCTTAACACTTGGTTTAAAATTTTTTGTTTTAAATTACAAAACACACTGTCAAAAATATTTAGTATATTTTTCTATTAAATTTAGTATATTTCTATTAGTATTTAGTATATTTTTCTATTAAATTTAGTATTTAGTATATTTTTATATTTCCCTATTATTGCATTCATTTGTTTGTGTGTATTAGAGGTGTATATATATATATATATATATATATATATATATATATATATATATATATATATATATATACACACACACAAAATATTTTTTTTATGTCTCAAAAATGCAACATTTTTACAGAACCAAAAGATTTGAAACATGTTCTGGTTATATATAAATAAATAAAAATATGCCAGTTTTTAGAACTATAGACCTTTAGGAAGTGTTTGGTGTAGATTTTCATTTTTTCTTCAAAAAAAAAACATCTACTCCTAATATCTAACTTTTGAATAATGAAAATTAATCTCAAAAAAAAAAAAGTTTTTTCAAAATAATTTTAGCTTTATTTAATTTTAAAAATTATTTACATTTTATCTAAAGTATTTTGCTAAGGAGTTATGTTGTTCAAATCGCTCTTTTTCATTCACTTGTCAACACTTTTTCTATTCTCTTTAGCAAGCAATGCTTTGTCTCTGACTCTCGATATGGCTGGCTGTCAGGAAATCCTGAATATTTAAAATATGATCTTTAAAAAACTTTAAACAAGGAAGAAAATCTAAAATTTTTTTGTCAGGAATCCGAAATAATATAACTTTTATACAGAGGCCATTTTAAGGGGGAGCGTGTTCTAACCTCTTCCCTAAAGATGGTGATTTTCAAGTTAAAGTCGGTTTTTTGACGAATTTAGTCGGGTATTTAAAACAAAAAAGTCAGGTGAATTTTAGTTGTGAGGACCTTTTTTATCATTTTTTTTCCAAAAAAATGATAAAAAAGGAACCAGTCGGTACTTTTACTAATACTAGACTTACTAGAATTCTCCCCTCTCCCTTTATTTTATTCATAGAACCGTCTCTTCTTTTATATAGAGTGTATGAAGTGTATGAAAGTATAAATATGTGTTATTGAATATAAATTTGTGTTATTGAATGAACTTGTCAATTTGTCATTTCTGATCTTAGGTTTTTTTATTTAAAAGTAGGAAATATCTTCTGGACAGGGATACTCAATAAATTGCTATAATCTATAATCAGGAATACTCAATAAATTTCTATATTCATTATTATTAAAATTTAACATTTTGCGTTTGTAAATCTTATAAATTGCAACTAATATAATGATATAATATTGTTAAAACTGTGTATGCATTTATGCTTATTTTGGATAACGTTCAATAGTTCTTTTTTTTTTTATTGTATATCAGAAATATATATAAATCATCAAAAATATATATAAATCATCAAAAATATATATAAATGATAATTTATATACATTTGTGATTTTTTTTTTTTTTTTGCGCTTTTGAGTCGATAAGACGTGTTTTTGTTTGAGCGTAAGTTTTCTGGAATTTTAATTTTTTTTCCGTACTCTTTATCTTTCTTTTACACTTATTTTTTTTTTCTAACCATTACTTCTTTCTCTTCTTATTGGTTTATCTTATTAGCTTATTCTACTTAAAAATTATAGAAATATATTAACTATATTCGTCTATAATACAGTTTTTGTTGTGCTTCGCATAACTATATTTAATATAATTCTTATATATACCTATACTCAGGGCCGGTGACGCGAAATAAAATAACTCCCCGAAAAGTTAACTCCCGGTTGAAACATTTTAACTTCTCGGTTAATCTATTTCGAAATAAATTAACCCCGGGAGTTGAACTATTTTAAAACATGGCGAAATAAATTAACCGGGGGCTTAAATATTTCTATCCCCCATCGTAATAAATTAACCCCTATTAATTCGCGTTTTAAATTATTTAGCTTATAATAAGTTCTACAAAATTGCGTAGGTAGTTTTTTCTAATATATTTTTTTAATATATATCTTCAGTTAGCGTTGAATAAAATTATTTTGTAACTGTTTTCGTTTTGCTTAGTTTGTATATTGTTGTGAAAGTATAAAGGAGATCAAAATAATAATAATAATATTGCAGCAATTTCAGCGAACCTTTATCTTGCAATAATGTTTGAGATTATAGTCTATAATCTCAAACATAATTGCAATAATGTTTGAGATTATAGTCTATAATCTCAAACATTATTGCAAGAGAAAGGTTCGCTGTATATAGCGAACTAGTTAGCTATCATAGTATTTATATATATATATATATATATATATATATATATATATATATATATATATATATATATATATATATATATATATATATATATTTATATATATATATATGCATATATATATATATAAATATATATATATATATATATATATATATATATATATATATATATATATATATATATATATATATATATAAATTAGTAGAAAATCAATTAACAAAAATTTTTATTTTTTTATTTTATTTACAATGTGTTTCATCAATATAGACTCATCAGAAATTTCTGATGAGTCTTTATTGATGAAACACAGTGTAAAATGAAAAAAAAAATTTGTCAAGTGATTTTCTACTAGTTTATAATTGCTCTGTTCTTTTAAGAACATTGAGCACTCTATTTTGTAGAATACATTTTTAAAATAGTATATATATTTATATATATGTATATATATATATATTTACATATATGTATATATATAAATTAGTAAAAACACTCATCTAATAATTAGACAGTCGAGGAAAATTAGACTAATTTTCCTCGACTGTCAAAATTAGATGTGTTTATACTAATTTACTACTGCTCTGTTCTTTAAGAACATTGAGCACTCTATTTGTACAATACACTAGGTCAATTCCACGCTTAAATGAGTTATTTCAATAAAATAATTAAATAAATTTAATTATTTTAAATATAATTATTTTAAATTATTTTTAAATTTAATTATTTTAATTAAATAAATTTGATTGTTTTAGCAAAGTAATCACTGGGTTACCTTATGTTTAAAAATTTTTAGTTTTGATTAATAATGTTACTTGTGTGTTTTGTTTTTGTTTTAAAATATCAAATTAAATTCATGCCTCATACTTTCTATATAAATGGTAGCTAATCTACATTTTGATAAAAGTGTAGAATTGTCTCTGTAAGTAACAATAGAACAAAAGGACAAAGCTCTACGACCAGCACGATTTTACATACATAAATAAGTAGTTATGTGATTATATTTAGCATCAATAATATTGTTGTTATATTAATATTTCTTCTTTTGTTTTAGTTAATAAAAAGTTAAAAAGTAATAATTCAATTGTTGTCATTTATCCTTCAAGTCCACAACAATTTTATTAACTTGTAATTCATTGTGTTACAAAGAACAAAAGGACAAAGCTCTACAACCAGCACGATTTGAATCACCTCCAAACACACCATCAAGTAACCAAGAATTTAATCATTGGTTTAAAACTTTTGAATATTTTTTAGATGTGTTACCTCAAGAAAACATTGACATACTCCTTTATCAGTGGTATAACTTATAATGAAATCCAATAACGACTTCTCAAAAATAGATCCATAAAATTAGAGGTTATCTTTGACAAAACTATTGTAATATCTTTCAAAGCAATATAACACTAACTCAACAGCTGCATCTATCTTGAAACTAATATTAGCAACTACTACTAGTTGTATAAATCCAATATAAATCAAAACAAAAAAGTCTGACTGTAAACTAATAGCCTCAAAATCTCGCCTCTACAGTGCTGAAGACAGAATTTTTTTAGCTCTGAAGTACAACACCTTTACAAAGAAGGAATTATCGAACCTTCAACATCACCATGGAGATCACAAGTCATTGTAACAAACAAGAGATCAAAAAAGTGCCTAGTCATAAACTATAGTCAAACTATCAATTGTTTTATGTCTTGATGTCTACCCTCTACCACAAGTAGTTAAACTTTTAAGCAAAATTTACATTTACTTTTATTTTACATAAACTTTTAAGCAAAATCCCAATTAAACAAGAATACCGTCTGTTTACTGCATTAGAAGCTGATAGAGGTTTACATCAGTTTATGTGTATGCCTTTTAGTGTGACAAACGGAGTAACTCAAAAGTAAGGAGTAATTTCAAAAAACAGTGGACAATTTTATTGCTGATGAGATATTGAAAGACTTTTACTTATTTTGATAATTTGACAATCTGTGGAAAGATGCAAAAGAATCATGACTACAACCTTAAAATGCTTCCTTTTAGCTGGTAAAGCAAAGAATTTAACCTATAACAACAAAAAATGTGAAAAAATCAAGACCACTACTAATGAAACTCCTCATGAAGGACTCTTTACGTATCAAAGATGTTCTGCTGATGGACATTCAATCCAATTATTGCTTGCTCAACTTGGCAAGGTGTTATTAAAGAGACATCTTAAAAATTCTAATTATAAATTTGATGTAGATGAGGTATTCCTAATGGAAGCAAACCTACAATATGCGCTTATTTAGCATGCTTACAGTCATGAATCTACGGTTTCTATTCGTCACCTTGCACCACTAACTTAAGACTTACATACAGTTAAGTTACAGTTAGAAACAGTATCTAAGCTTATCGAAACAATCTACTGCACACCTGTTACAAGAACCAGATAAGACTGCACACTAGTTACAAAAACCAGATGAGACTGTTTCATTGGATCTTCCTACACATCCAGTGAGTCTTGCCCTGCCATGTTCAATAAGGTTGAATATGATATTTACCAAGACGATCAACTCGAATGCGCACGACTCCAAATTGGTTCGATCTTTGAACAATAGACTACTTAAAACTTAAAAATGTTGGGGAGAATGTGATGAAATTGATCAATATTATTATTGTTTTATAATATTTCTTTTTGTTTTAGGTAATAAAAAGTTAAAAAGAAATTCAGTTGTTGTCATTTATCCTTCGAATCCACATCAAGCTAAAACAATCTTTTAAATAGTTTTACGCAGAATAATAACTACTTCATTTAATTTAAGTAGCCAGTTTATGTAGGTTAAATATTTGGCTTAAAATTTTCAACTGAAAACAACAGGTTTAATGCAATGATTTTTTGCGTCCCGTAAGTAACACAGCATATAATCAACTATAATTCCTATGGTTATAATAATTGGACGAAACTTCAAAATACAGGAAAACGAATAAATGATTTTGGGATGATTCATATATAAACATATAATCTGTTAAAATAAATAATAAAATGTGACATTACAAAAATCAAAATGTCCCGTAAGTAACAATGGCATTGCCCACTAACATAATTTACACCTTAATCTTCAATGATGCACCCTATCAGATACACTCACTATTCCTAATCTCTATATAAGATTGCCACTTCTTTTCTTGTTTTTAGAGTTGCACCGCCTATCTATCTGATTGTTGCCTTTTCAATTCTTTCCAAATAGTGGACATCATTAAATGGACATAGTCTTTATTGCATATGTTTCACTGCTACGCATCATTATATCTAGACTCACATAGCGTATATCTTTTCTTTAATCTTTTATGATACACTTCTTGCTGTTAGAAGTGGATATATATATATATATATATATATATATATATATATATATATATATATATATATATATATATATATATATATATATATATATATATATATATATATATATATGTATATATATATATATATATATATATATATATATATATATATATATATATATATATATATATATATATATATATATATATATATATATACATATATATCAAATGTATAAATATTTAATAATGCTTAAGATATATATAGTGCTACTGTTATTATACCATATTAAAACAAATTAACATATTTAAAAACAAACAAATTTGGAAATCAAGTTGAAAAACTTTTTCCGTAATTCGTATAAGTTTTTCCAAGGGAGTTAAAATATTATGGGGAGTTAATTTGTTTCTCCGACAGGGGTTAATTTATTTCAAGGGGAGTTAATCTATTTCAAAATAGATTAACTCCCCAGATAACTTTTTACGCTACAGGAGTTAATTTATTATGGGGGTTAATTTATTTCATGACACCGGCGCGAGAAGGTGTCACGTGTGTGTGTGGGGGGGGGGATCCCATTACAATATTTGACGCCTAAAAAAAAAAAGGTCCTCGCTTTCAAAAATTTGACGACTGCCATGACGACATTTGCCAAAATTACCAACTAACCTATATCGAAAGGGTCGACATTTGCCGACTAACTAGTCAAAAAGAGTCAAACTTGCCCCCCCCCCCCTCCTTATCGCGCCGGCCTTGCCTATACTCGTTAGGGTGTCCCAAAAAAAAAAAAAAAAAAGTTCTCTACTGATTCCCATTCTATGTGACCTAAATAAGTACTAAAAAAAATTTGACGGTTTTATTTTGACAGGAAGTGCTAGATGTAAAATCTGAGTTTTACTGTTTTAATGTTAAGCTGGCTTAACATTAATAGAAAACACATTTTAGAAAATTAAAACAAAACAATTAGATGGGTATAAATCATTTCCAATTGTTTTCTACTATTTAACTTGATAGATTATATTTATAAATATGAAAATACAAAAAAAATACATGAAAACTAATATTTATTAGCAAATTTAAGATTTTATTGCGGTGAAACATTTTTCAAAAAATACAACTTTTTGAACAGTTCCCAAGATCCTTTTTAGTCATAGTCTTAGTCAAGTTTTTTCTAGACTTTTTAACGACAAAAAGTACATTTTGAAGGTGATCTTCATCTCTAGTAGCTGAAATAAAATCTTTAATGAGCTTAATGTTTCTTTCTGCACCATCATTTACAACAGATATGTTTTTGATCCATGCAATAAAATCTAGCAACTGAGAATGGTTAAAAACATCTATAGTATTAAGACTATTATTAAGCCATTCTTTTATACTTACTCTTGATATTTTAAAATGTTTAAAGAGAAGGTAGCTTTGCTCGGAAATCAACTCAGGTAGCTCTGTGGTCTCTCCAATTTGTACATTTGATGGTTTACAACGCTGAAATTCATTTGGCTCTTCAAACTCAATCAGAGCTAACAGCATTCTTAGCTTTGTTTCAGAAGGAACTTCTTTATCCCCAAAGGAAAAAAGTTAAGTACCACGTATGGCGTCCCATGCTGAGAAGCAAAGCATTTCCAATATTCTTACTAATTTTTCTCAATGCATAGGCTGTCTGGATAGCTTTCAAATCATTGTAGGGAGCCAGAAATCCTAAAAAACTTTTTAAAAATTGCAATGAACAAACTTGCATCCTTCAACTGCAGCATTTCTTTTTCTGTCAAGATATTAGTGATATCTTTAGTCATATAAAGAGTCAGGATGTAGATCGCATCTGCTAAAAACCCATCGTCGCAGGCGCCAGGTTGATGGAACTTAAAATCTTGTACTTCCACTCCAAGGAAGAAGGAGGCAAGCTTACAAACTATACCATAATCATTCCTTGAAAACACTATATCAGTAGTTGCATTAGTCAAAAATGTCTTAGCTTCCTCTGCAACAGTGCGAAGAACAGAGCCAATCTTCAGATCATCTCTTTGCCAGTCCAATTTACATAAATTTTTCACTTCATTCACTTTCTCACAGATTTCAGGCCACTTGTTCTTTAGCTTGACATAAAGAGCTCTTCTTGGACCTTTAGTTTTCTCACCAGTAAGGGCAGCCATATAGTGAGATACATGTACTTCATATATGTGTCTCCTACACATTATCCACAAATTTGGTAATTTCAAAATATTTTTAAGAATTTGGACTGCTCCATTTACTCCGCCTGTATTGCTTGCAGTTGTATCACAGCATATACAATGATCTGCTCTTTACACCCGTAATATTCTAAAAAATTGTGCACTTGTTCTGCTTGGTCAACTCCCTTTGAAGAGGGACATTGAACAACACCTAAAAGATGGTCTTCCATGGTATCGTCATCCGGGGAACTCACTGAGACTGCAAGTCGCTCAATTTTTTGAATAATATTAAGCCCAGTGGTAATTTGTTCCAACAGTTTGGTATCAAAATGAAAAATAAGCCGTCGGCCTTTAAGATGATTAGATATTGAAATCCACTCCGAGTCTCCTTCAAGTTCTACATATTTGAACTTTTTTCTATAAAGTGTGCTTCGTGAAAGCGGTATATCATTAATTTCTATACCTCCAGCTTTAAATACTTCACTTAAAATTGCCAGATGAGGTCGTACACCAACATTGAACCTTGTTGCTGGAATAGCAGTACATTCAATGAGCTTTTCAACATTCACTGCTAGATTAATCCTATCTCCAGAATTGTACCTAGGTATCATTTTATAATATTTTTCTACCTATTTATAATTATATACTTTTCAATAAAACAGCTTTAGCTTGTGAAAATTACAACTATGTTGTTAAAATAATACTATACCTGCGTTTCCGACCGTTACCCAGGAAATCATCTTCCTCGCTGATTTCAGAGTCCTCGTTTGACTTTTCTTCCTCACTGCTGAATTGAATCTCTTCTGTCATGGAGTCATGTGACAACAAAACATCATTGATATCTTTTAAGTTTTTCTGTCTCGCTAATTCTTTCTCTCTCAACTTATCTAGCTTGTTCTTTCTCCTGTTTGCATCCAGTACTCTTCTACTGTAGTCTTCATCGACTTTTGTTTCCATATATCCTTTCCTATGTAACTTCTGGTCTTCATAAAAACTAAGAAATATTTAAATCTATTAAGCCATTTATAAATAAATTAATAATTGTTCTAGTTTTTCTTGGAAGATGACCAAACCATGTAAAGAGTTAAACGTAAATATTTTAAAGGAAATAATATGCTATTACTACTAGTTACTTTTAATTGGAAAAAAAATCTCACTACTAAAAAAAGTATTATTTAATGAAATCTGTTCTCAATCTATCAGCAAGAATACTTTTTTTAAAATTCTTAGTCGAGATGTCAAAAAGCTGATAGGATTCTGTGAGAAAATCTTTCTCTAACTTTGATTGTTTATCAAGACTGCTGTTCCAGTTTAGAGAAGACAATTTAATCAATTTCTTGTATTTTAAATTAGGTTTGATGATTTTGGTCTTTATATTGTACCCACAAATCACAAATTTCTTGCCAAACCCAGCATTATCCCAAATTTTTTTAATCCTAGATACCAAGCAAGAATTATCAGGATCTGTACAAACACCATTTTCACAAACAAGATCCTTGGATTTCGATTTCAATTTGCAACCAACATTAGTAGAAGTGGGTTTGTATTTAACTTGCGACTCGCGAAGAATAAATTGATAGTATCTAAGAATATCACCATTAGATGGAAGCTGTCTCTGAGGTAACTCCCTCAGTGGGTACTTCAATAGGTAAATATACCTCAACCTTTCTGTATTTTTCCGTTTTTTCTTATTCTGTCCTATCATCTTCTTTTTTTTTAAGCTGTTCTACCCATCTTTATATGAATTTCAAAATAATCAGTTTTTTAACTAAATTTTTACTAAATGTTACACTTGCATCAAAAATCTATGAAGTCGTTATTCCCTCTCGTATAATATTTTATCTAAGTTTACCGTTACGGCTTTTATAACCGTTTACACGAGAATTTCTTCGTGCACAAATTAGAATTCCGTCGTGCACAAATAATTCCATTTAGAAATTTTTTCCTTCGAAAAAAATTTCTAAATGGAGTTATTTGTGAACCAATCTATGGGAAATTATACCAACTAATAATATTGTCCAGAGGGAAAAATATCTATCGCTAACAATGTTCATAGGAAACGATCCTATTCTTTAATAATATCCTATGGGAATTATTTGTGTACTAACTATTACATCATATTAAAACATATTGAAATACTAGATAGCGCTGTTTTTTAGTAAATACACATGTGTACAAAACCGTAAAACTCAGAATTTACATCTATCACTTCTAGTCATTAAAAAGTTTTTGTTAGCTATTTAGGACCTATAGAATGGGGATCAGTTGAGGGCACATTAAAATTTTTAAAAAAGTGTGTTTTTGGGACACCCTAACCTTTATAGCGAACCTAAGCGGCAAGTTTATTTCAATTATTACCCATCCATCGTACTCACAGAGCTTCGTTTCTTATTACTTTCGGTTTTTTTTTATAAATCAAGCCTGCTTGATTTAAAAAAATTATTTTTTAAATTAATTATTAAATACAGCCTGCTTAATTGACTTATTAAACAACTATATAGCTGTTAAAAACTTATAAAAAGTTCAAAGGTACCTGGTGTTAACTGGGGAAAATTTTTTTGAGCTAAATAAGTTCTTCAGTTTAAAAAATCAAGGTAAAATAATAGCGTAAAAAGGCGTAAAACTAAAAATTGATACACTAAATTTAATTGGTATTTTTTTCGACTTAAAGTTGTAATAAGTTTTCTTTTTAAAAGGATTAGGTACGAAAGATAATCCGTAGCAAAAAAATACATAAAAAATACGAGAGAAAATTGCAATAAATAAAAACCATGAAAATAACATTTACAAGCCAACCTAAAATACTACAATAATAAATAACTCATAAATACTGATTTTTAATCTTTTAAAAAAATATTTTAACTTTAAATAAATTTTCCAACAGTTTTTTTATTCATGTTGATAACCATTATATAAAAAAAAAAAAAAAAAAAGGAAAAAAGGAAAAAAAAACGTTTTTTAAATTAAGTGATCAATTGATTTTTTTTTATAATCAAAAATCATGAAAAAAAATTCAGCAACTTATTATCATTATTTTTTTAATAGTTTACTATCCGCATTCACATTGTTTATTTTTTACAATTTTAAATTTCTTGTTTATTTCTTACACATTATTTTTCTTATTTATATACACAGGACATATTAGATTTATGATTTAAAAAATTAATTGTTTAGAAAAAACAAATTTGGTACAGAGAGAAAGTTATAGAAAAAATACAAAACTAAAAAAAAAAAGGTACCAAAAAATTTTGAATTTTCTATTAAAAAGTTTTAAAAAACATGGATAATATGACAGAAATTGAGATTTATTCAAGCAACGACCAATCGAATTCTTCATCGTCGTCGTCAATGGGAAAATTATGTCTATAAGAGTATATTTTGGGTTTCGAAAAATCTGTAGAAGGTTGAGGGTGAATGAATTTCAGTCTCGTATTATCTGGCATATCATTAGAATTACGTTGTATTAAGTTTTCGTTAATGTTTCCAAAGTTTGTTAAACTGACATCAGGAGTTTGCAATGAATTCATAAAAACAGCAGGTTGCAGAACATCATTTTTATGTAAAGATGAAGTTTGAGGAAAGCTTGGATTACACGTAATATTACTTGCATAAACAGTGGAACCAGAATTTAAAGGAGATGGACTAGCATATGATCTGTGCGGACTTAAAGGTTTAGAATACTGTGAAAGTTGTGTAGAACAAAGTTGTGGCTGTTGATTGTATGAAGTTTGATGAGGTGAATGTGATCTTTGGTATGGACTATGGCGTGAGTTTAATACATCATTGTCAACTGCATGAGAAAAATGTGCAGATTGTGGCAGACTATGTTGTATATTGCTATTACCACTTTCAAATGCACCTTGAAATTTAAGATAACTGGAGTAAGAAAATTCTAGTTGATCAATATCATGCTGGTCTAATCCTGGAACACCTTGGAGGCTGTCAATCAAACCATAAAATTGATCAGGCATTATATTATTCCAATTACCAGAATTCATACTTGACATCAGTGTTTCCATAGTTTCCAAAATATCTTTATCAGTCATATTACAAGTTGAATGAGGTACAATTGTTGGTTGAAGAGAGTTTGAAGATTGCAGATCAGCGGAGAAGGCAGATAAATGGCTTCCTAAAGTTCAAATTTAAAATATAAAAAACTAAAATTTTAAAACTAATAAAAAAGTAAACTGTTGTAAAGTAAAAAAAAATACCATTTGAAGAAACTGTAAGAGATGGATTTGTTGACACATTTTGGCGAACTCGGTTATTATAATTATTTGTTTGATTAAAAACAGATTTGTATAAACTCTTAAATGAAGCTGATAAATCATCAAGATTAAAATGTTCAGCAAAATCTCGATTATCAAGAGGGCAATTTCGCTTTTGTTCAACAACAATACCATCAGTATTACTTAAACAAATCTCAGGAGGATTTGAAGTATAGTTGCTATGAGGCGAAAAAGAACCAACACATGTTTCTGTTGACGGACTCTGAATAGATGGTGAAGAAATATTAGACAATGGAGATCTCGGTTGAGGAGAAACAGATTGAGGAGACTTTATTGGTGCACATTGATTAGGAGAACAAGATTCTTTACGATAAGGTGAACACTTCTACAAAAAAAAAAGAGAAAATAAAAAAATTTAACTATTAAAAAAGAAACAAAAAAATTTTTAAACAATTTTTAATAATAAAGTACCCTTTCCCTTTCATGTTTTTTTGGGAGTCTTTGCTGTCTACCGTTATAAAATTCTTCTGGTTGCGGATTAGGATCAATTGCCCAATAAGATCCCTAAAATAAAATAAAAAAAATTTATGTAGATAGAATTCTAGATATGTCTAATAAATGAAAAGCAATGGGATAATTTGAAATGTTTAAAATGAAGATACAAAGGAATGAGTTGTGTTAAATTAAAAAATTAAAATTTAAAATTATTTTTAAACTAGAGTAAAATGGGGTCAAATGAAAAAATTTATTTATTTTTACAAAAAAAAAGTAGGGTTCGCACTGTCGGCGCAGATCTGCGCAGACATTGTAATTTGTCTGCGCAGACGTCGGCGCCGACAAAATTATTATTACTGCTAAAATATACTAATGTTCGTCTCTCGGCGCAGATCTGCGCAGATATTATTACTGATGATTTATTGAAATCAACAAAAAAAGTTTTAAACTTAAAAAATGTTTTAAGTAATCTTTTAACTTTACTATAAATTCAGTGATTAGTAACAATAGGAGTTTTCAAAGATTCTTACAGTAATAAAAATATATAATGCTGGCGCCTATTCGGTGATTTCTTGACATTCAATTTCATTGAGAATTGCACCTTCTTCAAGAATGTAATCAGTCTTGTCATTTGTGTCCATCAGCACCCTATTGGCATACAAAAATACTAGCTTTTCAACTCTCTCATTCGTAAGACGATTTCTTAGTCGCGAGTGAATAAATCAAAAGGTCGACCAAGCTCTTTCTGCTGTAGCCGATGAGCAGATCATTTCGTCAATAGGCTTAGCAATTTCATAAAGAGCAGGATATTTATCGCGACCAATAATGTTCCAATAATTTCGCGAGTTTATCTTGAATATTGTTTCCTTTCTTCTCTCAGGCAGCACAGAAATTTCTCCTATATAAGCAATCAATTCATCCTCAGCAGTGGCAGCAATTTCAGGTTTGATCTTTTTGGCGAATTCAACTGTATTTCGAAAGCGAATTCAAATATAAACCTTCTGCGGCATTTTTGGGCATTAATATGAAAGCAATTCCAATACATGGTGTAAAGAGAAAATCGAAAATGTCTTTATCGTCCATATATGAATGGTACATTTGACCAAAGTAATCATACGTGAAAGACAATGGAGCTGTATCACTTTCTAGCTTTCCGATCACGTTGGAAGGAAATTCAATGCTTTTGACAAGCTTAGAGAGATGGTCCCAAAATGGGTTAGATTTTATCAACGCCATAACAGCAGCAGATGTATTCTTTGGTTGAATTTCCTTCAGTAATGGACTTTCTTCGTCTACCAACTTAATAAGAACGTATTTTGATAGCTGGAGACTGCTCTTTGATTTATAATAACTAAACCATCGTGTAGATACAGGCATGGACAATGAAAAAGAAATATTTGCTGCAATTCGTCTTTCATCAAACTTTGCTTTCACGATGTGATGATTTTTCATATATTTGATGATTTTCTCTGCATCTTTGACTGTTTTTGTGGCCTCAATTGTAGAAACTTTGTCTTTTTTTTGTCCTTCACAAGCAAGTTGACTCCATGAGCTCCGCATCCGCTAGCCGAGATGTGTGGATATTTCTCTTCGATGATCCTCCACACTGATTTCATTACAGGAGCGTTGTCGCTTATGAAACTGGTAAATTTTTGTGAGCCAATCTTCTCAATAACTTGTAAGATTGCTGCAGCAACTGCAGATGAATTTTGAATGATTTCGGAAAATTCACTATTTGATCGCCTCTTATGTTCGTCCAGCCGTCAGCCATCAGTGTTAAGTTTGTTTCAGAATTCAAAATTTCATTTACATAAATAGAACATTTTGTGTATTGTTTATTGAGCAGAGATCCTAATAAGGCTTTAACTTTCAGGATGACAGATGCGTACGATGGATTGAGCAACTTCACAAAATCCTTAAAGACCTCCGATTCCACTAAACGAAATGATATACCCGTACGGTAAAAGAAATTTGCAAGCTTCGTGTCAATATCATTTTTGAGCTCTTCATTAATCGGTGGATGTACACACTGCATTGGTGAATCAGACATAGACGGAAGTTGCTGAGAGTCATTGATCAGATGTGACGATTCATAATTACGCTTAGAAAACAATCTTTTTTCCTCGATTCTGGCGTTTTGACATGTTGATCTTTTATGCGCTGCAAGGTGTTCCTTCGACCATTGAACAGTTTTGTTACATGCTAAACAAGTGCCAGAACGCTTCCCTCGATCAAGATTTGCCAAATAATTCAAAGTTTTGATGTTTTCCATTTTAAACATTTGTTATGACAAAAATACGCAATTTCTTTATTTTAAATCACTTTAAATTGTAGTAAGAAACACTTTAAAAAGTTTATATCGATTGATTATATGTAGCTCGAACGAAAAAGAAACAGACAAGTAATGAAAAACTCGTAAAAAGTAGATAATTACCTACTTTTTACGAGTTTTTCAAAATGCCTGAAATCATTTTATTAAATATTGTCTGAAATTAAATTTTAAAAAATAATTAATTTCAGGCATTTGATTCAGATAATTAAATTATCTGAATCAAATGTCTGAAGTAACTTTTTTATCATAATTTAAATTTTTTGTATCCTTTAAACTGTCTTCGCAGACATCGGCGCCGACGTCGGCACAGATATGTGCATATTATGTCTGCGCAGATCTGCGCAGATGCATTTGCCGAACCCTAAAAAAAGATTTAAAAAAAAAAACTTAGAATACAAGACCTTTGCCTGCATAAATGCTGAGATGTTAGTGTTAAGTAATTTAAATCAATCAGTATACACTGAAATCGGTATTTCTTTTTTCATTATTGTTTTTATATATCACATCTATTCTATTTCAGGTAACAAATATTAAAGTATTCATTTGGTTCGGTTGGTGTTTCTGTTTTAAGGGCACAATGTGTTATACATCAGAAGTTGTTTTGATTTTTTTTTAACCTAAGACTTAAATTTCCTTTTTCATTATATTTATTGGGTTTTTTCAGTAATTTTAAAAGTCTAATACATTTTATCTATAATTTCAAGGTTTTAACTCATAGCATGAAAGCTGAAAGATAGACTTATGCTTCCATGAATGCTAATTTTTAACAAATAAACATTATATCGGGATGATTTTACTTAAAGATTAGATTATGCAGTAACAGTTACATATTTATTTTCCAGGACATATGGCTTTTCTATTTAAAATGATTGTGTTATGGTAATATGTATTTATTCAGAGATCCATTTTTTTTTTAAATAGATATCATTGCACTACGTTAACTGTTGCAGAAGAATCAACTTTTTCAAACTTTGGATGTGCTATTTTTATTTTAAAACTAGGCTATTTTTATAGCCACTAATATGTTAAAAACATTACTAAGCAAATGGGAATACTTCACTTAGTTTTAATTTTTTATTTACGAAGTATATCTTAAAAGAAGTAACCTTTTCTTTTTTGACGGGAGTGAGTCTTAATCAATTTAAATTAAGGTGCTATACAAAGACTAAAACGCTTTTTCTAATACATGTCTATATTTCTTTCTGAATACTAAAATTAAATGTTACCGCTTATTATATGGTAAAATAATTAAAAACTTTTTATTAAAGTTCTTTTATTATTGGTTCCGAATAGAAAAGTCGTGTGACTTGTATAATAATAGCACGCTGATGGAAAACTTGTTTTCCCCAAAAACTACTGCTATTACTTAAGTCACTTGGTTTTCCAACTTGATCCATAAGCTATTAACATTGCAAAAAATAAGTAGAAATATAGAGACTATTAAATTTTTTAATCTTTATATATAAGAGTTTTAATTTATCGAAAGCTATATACTTCTATAATAACACAGCAAGTAGAATACACCTTTTAATACAAAAGCCTATATTTGTAAAATAATGTTTATAATAAATAGCGCCTTTTGTAATGTATATAATAATTTATAAATTTTTATTATAAAATTTTTCATTAAAAATAATTTTTTTATTTAAATAAACAATATTAATTATTTTTTGTTAAAGTTTAATTAGAATTTAAACAAAACAAAATAATGCAATTTAACAATAAAAGTTATTACAAAAGTACTGTTAACCAGATGCAAATTTCTCATGTTGGTTGCATTTTTCTTGAGCAATCCTTATAATGAAATTTTGTTACTTAAATAGGCGTAACTTTTTGTAGAAATATTCGTTTTTTATGAAATTTTCACCATTGTAACACTAATTTAAAGGTCTTTCTAATGCTATATAATAAATATATATTAAAAAATAATTTGAAATTTTTCAACACATATCTAGATTATTTAAGTAAACAAAAAAAAGTCAAAGATGTCATATACTTGAACTCTTTGGAATAAAATGCGCTTGAATAAATTATCAAGTCTGAAAATTTCAACATATATTATGCTGACTTTTAGGCCTAAATTAAAACAGACAAGGCAAGCTTTGACTAAAGTAAAAAAGTTAGTTTTTCTTGGTATTCATTTATTCTTTTGTTTTAGCCCAATCATTTTTTTAAAATCATTCTCTTTAATATGAACACAACATGTCTTGGAGGTTTGGGATCCTTTTAAGGTTTTTTTAAATATGAAGAATATAATAATCCCTAAGCTCTTATATATACTGTGTATATATTGGAACTTAGGGATCTCTTTTATGAAAACTTTTAATAAAACATGTGTCTTTATGAAAACTGTATACTTATTTCTACTGAAACTAAAAAATGTATGTCTAGGAAAAAAGTTGTGGTTAGTTTAGGAATCAGGAGCCTCATATCACTGCAAAGATGAGTTTCCACTCATCTGTTTTTCTACGGGAACAGGATAGGAAAGGGAAAAATAATCACATGAGCATGCGCAGTTTTACTTCGGACAAATTAAAACTTATAATACGCATGCCCAGGTGATTATTTTTCCCTTCCATTTCCCATTTCCGTGAAAAAACGAATGAGTGGAAACTCACCTTAATACAACATTTATATGTAGTACAAAATATTTTGCTGTAGTGTTTATATAAAAATTATCCTAGATTAATCAAACTATTCAAGATTGATCAAAATATTGTTTTCAACTCCTCAACGCTAAGGGGAACCACAACCAACTACTTTTTTTTTAACTTTAATATTATTTTATTTTTTCTTAGTTGTTATATATTTGGTAATGATATACAAAGTTGGAGTAGAATATATGCATTTGAGTGAAAAATTGCAAGTTTAACCCCCACCAAATCCTTTGCAGCACTTGTTTTTGATAAACTTGTTTGTCAAGTTTTAAAGATTATAAGATTGAGAGACAAAAATAAACAAAATATAAATATTTTTGCTATAAATTGGTGTTAAAATTTCAATAGGCATCAAGAAGTATTAAAGGCAGGGTTTCTTGCACGGTTAGCCTTAACTAAATTCAGGTTTTTTGAATTGTGTCCAAGTTAAGGTTGATGGTTTCTGAAAGAGTATAGTTTACTTATCACTATGTATATAGTCCAACAAATCAACAATCCTTCTATTAATTATGGCATTTTAAAGATTTCTTTGCACCTTTTTTTAGTGCCCTTTTTTGCAAATATTTTGCGCCATTTTTTGCTCCGCCATGTTTTCACTTAAAATTTTGTCAACTTCAGTTAAAAGTTTTAGACAATTTATTGGCAATGAATAATACAGATAGTATTTTGTTTTATTTACATTGTTAGAGTGGATAATCACATGTTTTAAATCATCAAATGAATATATATCAAATGAACATATACTTACAAAAATAAAATTAAAAATAAATTATTCATTATCTGAATTACTAAAAAATATCAACATTACCAAGAGAAACAAGATGTTTTCTATTATAAAACTAAATAACTTCCATATTTAAAATTATCATGTACACCTTGTAATGATTCCAAGAGGCAGCGTTGAAGAGGTAGTAAACACTTTTTCCTGATTGTTCTGAATAAAATAATGCGGTAGTGGTGTAGTGGTAAAACACTCACTTCATAAGCAAGAGGTTCCAAGTTCGATCCCCACCACGTCCCTGTTAGTACCGCGCTCAACTTGTTTCTCTGCGCAACAGCCTTGTTCCTCAAGGTTCGTGTTTTGGAGTTACAGAGTTGAGAGAGGGTTATAACCACTATTAAGTAGCCTCCTTGTATGTAGGGGCCTTCTCGGCCTTGAGGAGGTGAATAACAAAAAAAAAAAAAAAAAAAAAAAAAAAAAAAAAAAAAAACTCCTAGGCCCATTTTTTTTGTATTACAGAACTCAGATGATGATTGAACATGAAATTTTGGTGTTAAAATAATATCGCGTTCCAACATCAACTTTTTAAAGCAGGCCTTTAAATTTTTGATATTAGTTTGAAAGCTTTTACTAAGTCCAGATCCAAAGTAAGACTCAACAACTAAATTTAACAACCTTAAGCTTAATTATATTGATAAAGTATATCTCTTAAAAAAGTTTAATTTGCAGCTTATCATTTAACACTACTTTTATTTAAGAAAAATTTGCAAAAAATTTCCCACCATGCTGACCAGTCTTAATAATTTGCAACTGTTCATAAATCTCATTCATATTCATTTATAACTTAATCTGCTTTATGTTATCAATTACATGTTCCCTCCATTATATGAAGCTCCGGTAAAACAAATCTATGAGAAATTCAGATGCTGTGCAGACTCAAAACTTTTGAAACAGATTTTTTGAATTTTTTGTAGTTTTCTTGACAGCTCTCAAATGTTCTACATGGAGCATTTGTCCAGGTTTCTCTTCTATCCCACTCAAATACATAACAGGAATGAATTGAACTGCTACTTGGAGATACCCCTGTCAGAATTTGACTAAGTTTTATGTCACATACCCTTATGCTCAATTTTTTTTTATGATTTAGCTTTTCAAAGTCTATTTAATGTTAAAATTACTTTCCGGGATCTCTGGAGCTACGAGAAGAAGAAATGAAGCATTTACTGATAAATCTTTGAATTTTTTTATTAGATTATCTTTATATGATGATCTGCAAGCTGTTGTGGGTTTTGTTTTAAGATAATTTACTTCAACTTTTCTGTAATTTTCAAAAATTTCATTGAGATCAATTATGTTTAAACAAAATTTAAAAAAACAGCAATTTTCAACAACTGATTTATAGAATCTACACATTTAAGATCCAGGAATAGTTTAACAAAAAGAGTTACCTCATTGCAGTACGCAACTGTAATATTCTTATATTCCATTTACCTTTGTTTTTAAATTTAAATAAAACATTTATTTCGGTAAAGAGTGGGAGAAGATAACTATTTAAATCAGAGACAGTCTTTCAGTCCAGGTTCTACAGCTTTTCATCTCAACAACTCTGTAATTGTAACTGTAATTATTAATTGTTTTTGGTACAAAAATTTCATCGTTTCATTGAGCAGAATTAGATTTGTATTAGTATTATGATTTTACCTTATCATATTAACAAGTTTTATCATTTGATAATTACTTAAGGAAAGAGAATTCTGAATACAAAGAAGATTTTTGTATGTAAAATTGGCTGTTTTTGTAGTATTCCAAGATCCAATAGATAATTTTAGTTTACTCATCCAGTCTTCAACGAAACGGTGCCACCACTTTCACTACATAACTTTTCTTTAAAAACGTGAAAAGCCATTTGTTCCTTGACATCTAAATAAGTTACAAGACTACGGAGACTGATGAAAAAACATTTTCGACAACTTTGCATTGTTAAAAAGGTTACAGGTTCAAAAGGTTACAAAGGATTTTTTAAATTAAAATCATCATTTTAAGATGTCTATAGATATTTATTTAGTTAAAAATCAATAAGTATACCAACCTTAAACACAACCCAGTAAATATCGGTTATCAGCAATGTTATAATCTGAAAAACAGCTTTGAAATTTAGAAATAATGTGGCTTTGGCTACTCATTTTCATCTGACATCACAGAAAAGGCATACTTTTTCTCAGTTCTTTTGATGATTTATGATAAAATAGTCTGAAGATGGAATTTTCTGATGCTCAACATTTTTAAAAACAAAATTTGTTCTATGATTGTGCTTTAGGATTAAATCTGTGACAGAAAACATGGCGGATTAAAGATGGTTGTAAAAGTTTAAAAAAGCGCGAAGAAATTTTAAAACTGCTGTAATTACTTAATAAGAGTTTTTTATTTTGTTAGACAATACACATAGTGATAAGTAAACTATATTCTTTCATAAACCATCAACCTTGACTCGAACACAACTCAAAAAAAAAAAAAACTTAATTAAGGCTAATAGTGCTCTCATTAAAGATAGGCCCTCAATTTTAATGGTATTGATAGAAACAGTTCTGAATTATTTTATGCAAACGGAAGGAGTGCATGTTAAAAAATATATAAAGAAATTAGAGAATGGGTCAGACAAATTACTTTTTTCAGGTATGGTTTAAAATATCCGAATAGACCAAATACAAATATTCATTGATATTTAACAACTTACAAAATACTTAAAAATTTGTGTACATTTTTTTTTCCTAGTTTAACTTTTTTTGAATTGCTCCCAAAAAAGTACAAATCGGATATTTTTGTAAGTTTTTCACAAGTTTTTCTGAGGAAAAAATGATTTGGTCTATATATAACAAACATAAGAAATATTAAAAAAAAATTAAACCACATTTTAAAGTTTTACCTTCCCGGGATCTTCCTTAGTTCTGGGTACTTTTTGAAAACATCGGTTTAAAGAAAGATTATGACGTATTGAATTCTAAACAAAATATTTGTCATAAATTAAAATTAAAAACAAAAACAAATTACAAAACAATAAAAACATAAGACTTTTGAAAATAATATTTATAATTAAGTTGAAACTACAACATTAAGGTAAATTTTATTTAAACTTAAATGTTTTCTCAATAGCTCAAATTAAAATTATCAACTATTAATATAATGAAAACCAAATATATATATATATATATATATATATATATATATATATATATATATATATATATATATATATATATATATATATATATATATATATACTCACTTCCTATTTTCTGTTGGTTTTTTAAAATTACTTTGTTTAAAGTTAAAAAAAAAAGTTTGCTTTTCCGGATTTTATTTTAACTAGCTTGTTAAGAATTTAAATAACAAGTTCTTCATTCCGTTTACATAAAATTTTTGTTTTGCCGATTTTTAAAATTATTTTATTTAGAATAAAACGTTCCTTTGCCGTATTTAATTTATTTGAAATAGCAAATAAAATAAATAAGTTTTAAAATTCTGAGGTTGGCAAAAAATTCCAGACGCCACACACTGTCAGATTGGTAGTTTTGTATACATCCCTTGGAATTATGGCAACCTATGAGACACTGTTAGGTTGCCATAATTCCAAGGGATGAATACAAAAAATATATTAATACATATTTTATATACAGCATATATTAAAAGCTACTAAAGGCTATTAAATGTTTAATAAATGCTTTAAAAAAGAATTTCTATTTGTAATGGTATTTTGTTTGTACCTCTTTAGTAGTGGCTATACAATTCTTTCTGTTATCTCATTCATTTTTTTACTCCAAAGAACCCTCTTGCAAAACTCATCAGATCTACTTGATCTGAATGGATACTTGATCCGTAAAAGATTAATATGTCAGTCCAACAACATCTGTGGAGTGGTACAAGATATCTGTACACTTTTGTCCAAAATCTATATTTTTCTTTTACTCTATAACTTCTGTCCAATATCATCTGAAAATTCAACGAATCCTAATAACATCTTCAGAAAGATGTAACTACATCTCCAAGTCTAATAACATCTAGAAGAATTTTCTCCAGATGTAGTTACATCTGAAAAAACTTCTATATGTAACTACATCTGGTTAAAATAATGCATTATTAGTTAATATTTTTTTCCAGATGTAATACATTTGGAAAAAAATATAATGCAACTACATCTGGTTAAAATAATGTATTATTAGTTAATTTATCTTAAAATCTACAGATGTAGTTTCACAGATGTTATTACACTTTGATAATTTAAAAGATGTAACTACATCTGTAATATTTATTTAATTTTTGTACAGATGTAATATTAATGTATAAATTGTCACATTAAATCTGTATAAATTTTGTACAGATACCAATGAAATTTCAGATGCTGTTGGACAGATGTTATAAGACGTCAATGAAATTTTAGATGTTATTAGAAATGACTAAAACTGATGTTGTTACCCAGACCCACTTGATCTACTTGATTTGATGAAATAAGATTTTAGTATTCAGTTACTGCTGGTTTAACAAAATCAGCAATAAATGGATACATAGAACTTAAATTTAAAAGTAAAAAATAACTGATGTTACATAATTTTTTTACTTTTAAATTTAAGTTCTATATTTAATTTAAACTATAACTAACTACTACTGCTTACTGCTAAGGATATAAATATTTTAAAAAACTGAAAGTAAAAGCTTGAGTGGGAATTACATGATAAATATAGACTAGTAACAAAAACTATGAAACACATGATACAAATAAAAGTTCTAAAAACTTGAAACTTGGTACAGTTAAAATAAAAAAATTGCTAATAAAGATAATTAAATTTTTACCTGGAATAGTTGATTTCTGAAGTTAAAAAAAAAAGTTAAAAAAAAAAGTTAAAAGAAACAAAAAGAAATGTAAAAAAATGAATTCATTTGAATTTTATAAATTTAATGCTTCTACATGTATATGCCATTACTAGATAGAAGAATAAGATAAAGAAAACTAGATTGAAGACATGTCTTCAATTTAGTTTTCTTTATCTTAAAAAAAATTTCAATACATTGATATTACGTTGGTACATAAAGATTTTGTAGTTTAAAAGAACATTTAAAGCTTCTAGCCATCAGACTGACACCTGCCTGTCCAGTCAGAAAGGGTGTGATAGCAAGGGGAAGTAAAAAACAACAAAGACTCTTCTACAGCTTGTGGTCCTGACAACATACCTGTTAGAGTCTTGTAGAAGTGTTCTCCGGAGCTGTCGTCTATACTTTCAAAATTATATAACAAGTGCTTATCAGAGTCTTGTTTTCCAGCCTGCTGGAAAGCGGCATCTGTTAACCCTATTTTCAAAAAATCTGGAGAGCAATCTTGTCTAACTACAGTTCTACTTCTTCCTATCATAAGTTTTTGAGTCTTTAATTAACAAAAACTCTCTCATCTTCAATCTAATAACTTACTTTCTGGTCATCAATATGGATTTTAACTTCTCGCCCTACTGCTGTTTTGTTAATGATAATAACCAATAGGTTTTATGGGGCATTACATAGATGTGGAGAGATTAAGGCTATCAGTCTGGAAATTTCTAACTTCAGGTGTTCCTCAAGGTTCTATCCTTGGCCTTATACTTTTTTAAACTTACATTAAGGATCTCCCAGAACTTCTCTCATCTAAGGTGGCATTGTTTGCTGATGATACTACCATTTATTCTTGTCTTGATAAGAAGCCAACACTCTCTGATTGCTTGGTGGGGGCATTTGAGCTTGAAAAGGATCTCACTTCTGCAAAAGCATGGGGCTCCCAGTAGCTGGTGAATTTTAACTCAGATAAAACTCAATTTTTTTCAGCTAATCCTTATTGCAATAATCTAGATCTTCCTATATTTATGAACAGTAATGTACTCGATTAGACATCTACCCGCCATCTTCTAGGATTAATTTTTACTTCCGATCTTTCTTGGAAGCCATAAATCAAATCCATTGCAAAATTTGCATCTGCTAAGGTTGCATCTCTTTATTGTGCTCGTCACTTTCTCCAAATTCTATTCTTTATCTCTATAAATTTCAAACTAATCCTTGTATGGAATAATGTTGCCATATTTGGGGTGGATCTTCCAATGATGCCCTTTCTCTTTTAGACAAGGTGCTAATACGCATTGTAAACATAGTAGGGCCTGCTCTTGCAGTCAACCTCTAATCATTATCACATGTTGCTTCTCTTTCTCTTTTCTATAAATACTACAATGGGCACTGCTATAAAGAGCTAGCGTTTCTTGTGTCATCTACTAAAATTCATTCTCATGTTACTCGTCATTCAATTAAGTCTCACCCTTTTACTGTGACTGTTCTTAAGTGCTCCGAAATTCTTATTTATCTAGTTTTTTCCTTGAACATCACTTCTTTGGAATTTGCTTTTTACTTTCATGATTTATATAATTTGCAATCTTTCAAGTCATCTGTCAATTGTATCTTGCTTATCGAGACATTTTTTAAACTACAGCTAAATAAATAAAGGCAATTAAAAAATTACCTAAATTAACAAAAACAATGTAGAAATGCAATTATGGAATATTTAGTTTCTCTAAATTTTTTTTATATTAAATAATTAATTTTAATATTATTTATTTTTAAATGTTTGTAAAAAAATATAAACAAATTATTTTCTTTTTTCGAGATTTGTATAAATATTAAATTTTTTTAGTTATTATTTCTTAAAATTTCCAATTGCGGTTTAGCAATGAAAGATGATTTTTTATTTTTGAAAATTTAGTGAATAACAAATAAAGATAACTTAAATTGTAAAATTAATTGTAAAAATAAAAATTCTAATTAATTACTTTACCAGCAATTTTATTATGAAAGCAAAGATTTCTTTTAGGTTTTCAAATACTATTTATTAAAAAATATATATGAGTGCACTTTCATTCGCTTTATAAAAAAAAGTTAATTTTTTTTTTTTTTTTTTGTAAACTTAAATAATCATATTTTTTAACAGAATTACATTATATATTTTTATTACATTTTTTATTAGCTTGAAGCAAACCCATATCAGTTTGCTTCAAGCTTGTAATATTTGCGTTTTTCAAGCAAAAAATCAATCTTTAAAACAAAATAAGATTAAAATATCATAAATAAAATCGAAATATCAAAAATAAAACTGAACTTTTTTTATTTATTATTAAATAGAAGTTTAAGTAAACTTTTTTTCATTGCTGTGAAATTTGTATAAATAAATATTCTTTTAATTGCAAGATAATAAATAAAAGCTTTTCATTACCAATATTTTATGGATTTTGGTTACACTTTATTTGATAACTTCGTACACAAACAAAAAAACAAAAAAATTGTTGTTAACTACTAAACTAAATATTTCAATAAAAAAGGTTAGCTTAATAAAAATTAATTTTTACTTTGTTTTCAATTTTATCTAAATTTATTTCATTTGTAAATGTAAATAGCACTTATATTCAACATAATTGTCATTCAAACTTTTGTAACAAATTTTCTTACAGAATCATCATCAAAAGGTTAAGAGTTCATCCATAGATTACATTTTTTGACTCCCTCCCCTTCCCTCATAATGCATTGTAAAATTTTATTGTACCTTCCCCCAATATTATCCAACATTTTTTTAACCCTCCCCCCATAAAACATTTTCTTAAACAATTTTAAATACAATAATGTCTATAATTTTCTGCGCTTGTTTGAGTTAATTAATTAGTACTTTTCAGTCATTTTTTTTTTCACCCCAATACTTCCGTGTAAAATTGCATAAATTATTACACGGAAGTATTGGGAATAACAAACATGATCCCAATTATTAAAATTGGGATCATGTTTGTTATTCTAAACATGATCCCAATTTTAAATAGCTATTCTTCCAATAACACATGCACAAATAATATTTTATAAATATAATTTTCTCACAACTAGCACTGTTAGTGTGACTGAAAAGATTTTGCTTCAGGCTAGTAAACCAAAGGTATGAAGTTCATATCTTGGTGTTGAAATTTTTTTTTTAGTTAGGCTTGAATTAACCCAAAAAAATCTAATCGCAACAAAAAAATTTTTTTTGCCTCTTCCCCCACTCATGGTTTGCCTTGCTTTGCGGTAATGGGGGAAAGGGCACAGTGGTCAACTGAGCTATGATATGGCGAAAATATTCAAAATATAAAAAGTATCAAAAGTATCTTGTCTCCAAAATATATATTTTTTGACACCAGATGGCTTTGTAAACAAATTTTTTTTTTTTGCATGGAAGATCATAGATTTTTTATTGAAAATTAAAAAAGAGTTGAGGGTCACCAAATAAAATTAAAAAAATACATTCATAATGACATGTAATCCCTTAACTTTTAATTATTTCAATTTTAATTTACATTTTTAGTTTTGTACAAGCTTAAAATGGAGTTTTAAAAAGTACAATATTTTCATCATAATTTCAGTAATTATTTGCATTTTTAAAAAGTTGTTGAAAAGTGTTGAAAATTATAAAACATTCTTTAAAAAGCTTAATCTTTCCTCTTTCAGACAATGAAAAATTTGTGTCCACATATTTCTGCAAAATAGATATTTTTAAATTTAAAACCTGACACTTTTATATGTGTACGTCAAAAAACTGGTTAATTCGTACACATACAAAGTTTCCGATAACACCAAAATTTTATCATCGGTCGTAAACTTAATTTTTATCAGAATCTTTTTCGTCTAATTTTAAAGTGCTTGTACTCAAAATTGAGTTCTTTGTATTCTCTACATCAAACTGCAATGGTCAGTCATAATTGTTTATGAAATGGTAAGAGTTATAAGCATTTTTACAAAAAACTACCATAAAAACTTTTACAAAACAATTTTTTTATTTGAATTATTTGTTTTTTGCCCTAAAATTTTTTGACTTTACCAGGATTTCGTACTACTATTGTAAAAATAAAATAAAATGTGTTTGTTCTGTTTTAGACATACCTCATTCCAAGAATAGATCTCTGAAAGCTATGCAAACTAGTGGGTTGAAGTTTACTGATATTCCTGGTCAGCTGAACCTCTTAGAGACCTACATTCTTTCTCGTCTGTCAGCCACTTTTGAGGAGGTTGGAGACACAGTGGGAGAACTCAGGCAAAAAAAATCAAAAGTTTACAAGAAAAATTCCTACCACATTGACAGGCTCTTTGAAAGTGCAACAAATGGAAGCTTTCTCTCCAAGGATTTTACTCTTCCTGATAAACTTCTTGAAGAAGTTGAGGCCAAAAAAAAATGTTAGTGAAAAAAATCTATTTGATAAGGATTAACTTAATTTGTAAAAATTCTGCTATGATTATACTCTTAAATTTACTGTTTTTCTTCTCTTATAATGTGATGTGATTTATAGTGCTATCCATGAAAGGATTGTTTTGATAACTAATTACCTTTTTTAGGGACCCATCTCCACCTAATCAAAGGCAGGACGACCTTCAAAAGACTTTGAACAAAAATCTCTCTGTGGGAAGCAATTTTCAAGTGCAGAAGTTTGTGCCAATCATGAAAATGGTGCTACCCTGTTAGCTGCAGCTCAATCTCCAACAAAACTGGGGTTTATTTTCCGCCAACTACTAAATCAACCTGAAGAGGTTGTTTCACTTCAAAACCTTTTGAACCATACAGTAAAAAGGTTAAAGAAGGAATCTATATTTTTTCTAACCTACCTTTATCTTTTATACTTTGTAGTTCTTTTTTTAATTCCTTATTTAATTTAACTAAATTATCAACATTTAAGTTCAACAACATAAATTACACTAGCATGCAGATTTTAAAAATCTTATAAATTTATAGGTTCTAAATATCAACTTTGCCATTGAACCATTTGTTCTTTTAAATTAGGATATTCCTGGAAGATCCACTATTACTTGAACGGCTGAAGGACAGTGCCTCCGTCAAGGAATCTCTGAATCTTTGCTTTTACTTTAAATTTGGCTTAGATGGAGTTGGTTAATTTGCTACCTTCCATTAAAATGATGATAGTGGGAAAGTTCCTTATGGCAAAAATACCTTATCTCACAAATGGTTCCACTTCAAGCAAGAGATGAAAGCAACAAAGATATGATTTTTTACAACAACAAGGATGCTAACAGTGGCAGTTGTTCTATCAGAACTGCAATTGAACCCGAGTTTAAAGAAAACTTAGCTTGTGAAAAAGCTAGACTCCAAGAAGAGATTCTCAACCTTCAAGATCTTATTCTGGTGGATTCTATAAAGGTAAACCACTCTAATATTTTTCTCAACATTATAAGACCTTTAAAAAAATAGTCTTACAAGGAACTTCAGGGATAATTATTGTAGCGATTCATTTTACAGGTGGTTGTGAAATACAAAGGTATCTTCCATGATTGATGGGAAGGTCCTAAACCAACTGACTTCCTGCCCATCAACTAACCATTGTCCTTTATGCCATCAATCATCAAGATGAATGTCAAATCCATTTGGAGATTTTTCTGTCAAAGATGCAAAATACTTGCTTTATTGGAACATGAAGCAAGTATTTTGCATTTTGGAATTCGCTTCTTCGAGGCCATTCTACATCTTGGTTATAAACAAGATTTGAAGAAATCTCACTGTAGGTATTTAGAGGAAGAAAAAGGTCAAATGAAAGTAAGAGAAGAAAAGGTCAAGAAAGATTTCAAGAACTACCTTGGTTTTAATGTGGACCAATGCAGAGATAGTGGAGCTGGCACAACAACAGGAAATGTTGCAGAGTAGCATTTCAAAACCCAGGTATTTTAAGATCATGAGAATTAAAAAAAAGCACTGATATTTTAATAAATTTTTTCCTGCATGCCAAATATTTGAGGCAACTTTTTTCTATTATATTCCTGTACAATCATGCAATCAAAAAGAAATTGGTTTTATGATTTTAGCCATGATTTTTCAAAATTAATTACTTCTTTTCAGTGGTCACAGCTCAAATTTGTGGTATTCCTGAATCTCTTGCCTGGAACTTGGCTATTATTTGGGGCGCACTGGCTCATGGATTTGCCTTTGATGCTGAAGCATTTGGTAGGGTCTGTGATGAAACTAAGACAGTCTACTTTGATCATTGCAATTGGTTTCTAATCACTCCAACTCTTCACAAAGTTCTCTGTCATGGTAAGGCTTTGGTTGAAAACTGTCCACTACCTATGGGATTGACAAATGAAAAGCCAGGAGAAACCCGCCATTCTTTCATGCACTTGACCAGATCTGACCATGCCAGCAAGACTTCATGGACTGATGGTTTAGAAGACTTATTTTTGCATTTGATTGATTCAAGTGACCCTGTGATTAGAAGTCTGTCAACAAAACACAAAAAACAATAAGCAGGCTTGGTCGGGAAGCGGGAGCGATCGCTCTCGAATACTGACCATGGAAATTATATTTAGTTGCGAAAAATTGGCCAGGTTTTTTAGTCGTTTTGAGAACCTTTAAGTTTATGTATGAAACAAAAAATTTTTGTTTTACAGACATACATGGAAACATAAACAACTTGAATGTTCTCAAAATATCTTGGTGCGAAAGAATAAAAAGAATATTCGCGAACACTAAAAACCCACCAAATTAACGAACAAACTAATTTTATTGGTTCAAAAAATACGCTGACTAAGCGAAATAAAGTTTTAAAGTAATCTGTTGAAATGTTTTAGAAATTGTATTATTCACGATTTGTTACGTTTTGAGATTTCTAGCATAAATTGTTTTAAGAATATATATTATTTGTTTACAAAAATAAATGTTTTAAATATATATATTAATTAAATTGTCAAAATTTTAAAAGTTTATTATAAATTATAGATTTTATTAGTATATTCTAATTTTTTATTTAAAAAGTATGTACTCTTTATGTAAATGTAATTGTGTGTATCTGTTTTTTATCGTAATGTATCTTTTAAAGCAATTATTATGATTTAAACAAAGACTTACACAAATATTTGCGTTTTCAATGAAGTTATAATCGTCTAAATTAATAAAATTAATTATGTAACAAACATATAAGAAGTTTCTGGTTACTAAACACAAACAATGCATATGAAGTAACTCGCGGATGAACAAGCACCGCATACGACAGAACACAAATATTTATAGCAAATAACTAGATACAAAGAAAAGTTTCTAGATATTGGTTTACTGACTTTTCGCTTAAGTTGCCATTCTTAAAACTCGTTATACTTTTATCTACTTTGAATACTAATTAAAATTAAAAAGCCCACTCACTAAACATCATCAGCGATATTGTGAAGCAGTTTCGCTTCCTTGTCATTAAGTATTTTTAATCTTTTTAGTTGATTTCTATTTTGTTAATTTAATTTCTATAGTAATTCAATGATTTAACTATTTCATTTGTTTATCTTACTTAGAAGAATTGCTTCAAATATGTTAAAATTTTCAAACTACGGGAAACATAAAATAGGTATTAAAAAAATAAACTTTTTTATTTATAAAATAATTTAGCTTAAATAAAACTAAAACTTGCAAACTTTGTTAATTAAGAATATTTGTTTCCTTTTTAAACAATCGTAAGTTGTTACTTTATATAAAAAACATCGCTTAATTTTATAAAAAAATTATAAAAGAGCGATGTTTCGAAAATATTTGTTCTAAACGTAATTTATTTAGCTTTAATTTTTTTTTTTTGTAATTGTCTCTCATCGGTCCAATCGCTTTTTTATTTTTTTTGCTTTTAAAAATGTTCTCAAAATGACTAAAAAATCTGGCCAGCTCTTCGCAACTAAATATTATTTACGTGGTCAGCAATCGAGAGCGATCGCTCCCGCTTCCCGACCAAGCCTGAATAAGTCATTCACAACCTATATCCAATGAAATCAGGAAGTTGCTTTTAACTCGTCTTGCAAGTAGTTGGGGCTTCTGAATCTGATTCTAAAAATGACCTTTGAGTCTTACTGACTATAGTTATTGAAGAAATTTTTAAATGACATTCAGTTTTTAGTGTAGTTACTCAATTTTATTATCTTAAAGTACTTTCAAGTTGACTTAGCTAGAATAAACATATGCTTTTGATGAAATTTTTAATGTTTTTTGTCATATTACTTTTTATCATCTTTTATTTTGTGTAAAAATAATTTTTTTATTCTAATTTTAACTATTTTTAACCAAAATGAGTGAAAAAGTCCCTAGAAATAATTTTTTTGCCATTTCATAGCTCAGTTGACCACTGTGTTTGCATTAGCATAAAATTGTATGTAATTGTTACTTTTTAACATATTATCTCTCACATCTAAATACTATCTTATAATTTTCTTGTTTGGCGGTGTTTAAAATAGCGTGGGTTACTGTTATAATTTACAGCTTAATTTATGATTAAAGTTTAAGTTGCAGTTACAATAAGCAAGTAACGCATTTAATACTATTAAAATACTACTTTTAGTAATTGTTTTTATTTAATCATGATACTTAAAAAAAGTAAAAGTAAGAAACTAAGAATAAAAAGCAAAACATTACAATATTTAAACCACTTTAATTAGTTATAGAAAACTTTTATACGTTCATGCTGACAATAAATCACTTGTTATTTTTAAAGAGATTTTTAACTGTTATTGTAAAAAGCTATAAAACAACAATAAAACAAACTGCAAAGTTGTTTTAAAAATATAAATACCTTGTGTTAATGTAAAACAACTTCGTGAAGCTGTTTTGTTGCTGTTTTATACAGTTTATAACCTTAATAACATAAAACGTGTTTAAAATAAAACAAAACAAATAAAATTGTTCTGATTAAAAATTAAAAAATTATCATTATAAAACCTAATATTTGCGCAAAAACATGCCTATAGACCATACGAGTCTATAATCTATAGACCAAATAAGTAAAGAAAAAAAAATTAGATACCACATTTTTTATAATTTATTGTTTCTTGATCTAGAGGACTAATAAAAGTTTAAATATAATTAAGTTTTTCATTCAAATGGTTTTTAAATTGATGTTTTTATTCAAATTGTTTTCCAATAAAAAGTGTAACAAAAAAATTTGGTTTAATAAATCGAAATATCCTTAAGTTAAGAATATGCTTAAAAATGTAGAAGCAAAAAAGTAGCCGGTTTCTATTAACATTGATTAACTATTAAAAAAAAAAAATTAATAAAAACGAATTAATATATATTTTAATATACTTTAAGTAGAAAAATTATTAATATAAAATTGTTGATAAAATAATATATTAAATCATTACTAATAAGTTAATTTGGTGCAACATTTTGAAAAACAAAGTTAAAAACCAGGCTGTTTTAATAAAAAAAAAATGAAGAAAAAATTTGCTTTAACATCTTTTTTCTTTTCAACTTTTTGTTTTAACGACCTTTTAAATATTATTGGCTTCCTCAAAGAGATTTAAAGTAATTTAAATTCAAATGAAAACCAGAAGATAAATTTAGCATGATGTACTTTATAACAAAAACAGTACTTTTAAGAATTATCAAAAAAAAATGCTAAACTAGAAAAAAAGCAAATAATCAACCGAAAAAGAAAAAAAAAGCCAAAAAAATTTTTTAAGAAAAAACTTATCGCGTAGGTGTGAAAAGCCACCGCAATTCGCAACCTTGATACACTTAATTCGAGCCCTGGTTAGTGCACAAAGGTTATTTTTTATGTTGCTGCACACTTTTGTGCACTAACTAAATAAAGTTTTGCACTTGGACCATATAAAATCAAAGCGCAGAATGTATTACAGTTGTAGTGTACAGTTGTTACAGTTGTAGGTACAACTCATTGCAGTTTATGTGCAGTGCATATACCTTAGTTGATGTATCTACATGTTGATTTTACAATTAACATGTAGATACATCAATTGAAGGTTTTGGTTTTGTCAGATACTTGTTTAATTAAAAGAAAGTCATCTTAAGATTCAAAAAAAAAAAAAAAAAAAAAAAAAAAAAAAAAAAAAAAAAAAAAAAATGTTGCGTCACAAAATGAAATGTTGGAAAAGGAAAAAAAAATGTTGTGTCACACTCTTCCCCTTGTAACAAATAGTCACAAAATCACCCCCCCCCCCCAAAAAAAAGTGACAGTTTATGGATGCTACGCACAAATAGTGAACTTGCGCACTTCATGAAATGGACAAATTTTTACTCATTCCGCTAAGTGAATGATAACCTTGCACATTTCACGGAACGTGCAATCGTTTGCACATTATATTAAAATGCGCAACTATAATTCTGTGCATTTCACTATCTGGGAGCTTTGTTTCTTTTTAAACTATTTCTTGTAAATAAAGATAAAGAAATAGCTTTGTTTATTCAGTTGATTCAAACTTTCCAGATTTTTTTTTGACAATTTTCCCACCCACCTAAAGCTTATTAAGACTCCCAGTGTAAACCCTTCTTCCTTTTTTTTATTCCTACCCCCCTGTTTATTAAATCTGAACTAAAATTCTCTGACCCCCCCCCCCGTGTATTAAGGACTCGAGAGTAAAGGCCAAATAATCTTTACTCTTCATGTCAAGATCAACGCAGTTTTACGTTACTTTGAATGCCTCATTGAACACAAAATTTTAGTGCTTATTTTATAGGCTTAGTCATCTATGTGACTTTCCCCTAACAGTTTAGAGTCTTTCAAATTTAAATAACTTTGAAACCTTTCCAAATTATACTTGGCCTTCGCTCAGACAATCCCTTATAAAAATAAATTAAAATAGTTTTACCTAAAATACCATGCCTATTGTTTGAGTCTATTTTCTAAAATCTAAACATTTTTAAAGTTCTTATAATTTTTAACTAAACCTCACTTACTCAGTTACTGATTTTTTTTAATATGAATTTAAAAAATATACAAATAAATAAAACAAAGTTAACCTTTTAATAAACGTGATAAAAAAAAAAAAAAGTGAAGAAAAAAATCTCAAAATTATAAAAAAAATTCCAAAAAAAAAAAATTTCTATAAAACATTTTTATCAATAATTGTCACATGAACTACTTGGATGGCAAGAAGAATTGTACACCAAAGAATTTTTAAAACAAGAATATTTTTTTACTGTCACATCGTGATTTGCAAGTGCATCTTTTAAAACCTTGGCCAAGACTGAAACACGTTCAAAGCAGTTTCTTTCTAGCCAAAGATCAATTATACCAACTTTTGTGCCAAACTTTATATTTCCCATTTTTGGGAAATATAAAGTGGGCATTAGAATTCCATTAGAATCCTCCATCATTCGATGAATGAATTCTAATGGAAGAATTGTAACAATCCAATTTTTGGTTTGATGCCAAAAAGAGCTTTATATAACTCCATTTTCACTGTTTCGTAAAACGTAGGGTTCATATCATACTGAACAAATTTATTCCTACACTCCTAACAGATGATTTATCATAATTTATCCTATAATGATTTATCATCTCTCAAGCTATAAGAGAATCTTTCAGAGTAGCATTACTTCTTTTAACAGAGCCTTGTGACAGGGGATGCTTAGGTCTTCTATTTACCAATATTAAACCAGGCCAGAGAATAGAAAGAACTTGTATAATTCCAGCAGTAAATTCTCTCCCATTATCTAATTGAAAGAAATGTGGAGCACCATATTCAAGAAAAATGCTCAATAGATTTTGAGCAACTTCAATTGCAGTTTTTGAGGTTAATGGTCTAAGTAAATGGAACTTAGTCAGGTAACGTTAAAAACCCACAAGATCCACTTGACCCTTTTGATTCGAACCATTTACTGTTTTAGGTTTAATCACTAATCCACTTGCAGTTTCTTTTCTTTTTTGTTTTCTTAATTTATTGATACATCTTTCGTATTGTTTAATGAACTCACTAACAAGCCTTCTTAGAATATTTGTATGTTTCCATTATTTGTTTATGAATTCTTTTTTCACTGTTGTGTCCAGTAGACAAATGCATATTTTGAATTATTTTAATACCATTTTCTTTAGTTGCTATATAACTTTCATCTTTTTTGTTATCACTTTTTGCAAACCACCTAAACTTGAAATTTTATACACACTTGTATACACACTTTTATACACAGGTGGTACTCTTTTCTGGATCTTTTTATTCCTTTTCTTTCATTGCTTAAAACTTTTAAAACATACTACTTGAATTCTGAATTCCACAATGTTTTACATTTCAAAATCATATTAAATAGACTTAAATATGTGTTTGCTTCGCTCATAATATTATTTTTAATGATAACAAAACATTTAAAATAAAATAACAAAATGCATATATTTTAATAATATTTTTTAAATCATAGTTGTTTATGTTACTGCTACATACAAAATTGATTTCGTGAAATATAATAAAAAAACGTTATAACCGAAACAAAAAGACATTTTAGGAAATACCAATGCATTTTATGAAATGTGCATTATTATGATTGCACAATTTATGTAATGTGCAAACGATTGCTCCTTCCGTGAAATGTACAAAATTATCATCCAATTCGCGGAATGAGCAAAAAGTTGTCCATTTTATGAACTGCAGAAGTTCACAATTTGCGCGTAACATAGACAATCCCTAAAAAGATTTTTATAAAATTTTTTTTATAAAAATCTACTTATCAATTGTTAAACTGAACTGTGTCCAAACTAAAAAACTAAACCAAACTGTGTCCAAACTAAAAACTGCACATATCTTAAATTACAACATTTGTAATGTCTAACATTATTTCATAGAAAAAATTGTCCCTCTCTTTTCAATTTGTTTTCATTTGTATTCCTTCGTATTTATAAAATTACTTACGACAACAGTCTTAAAACTAAATCCTCCTCTATGGAGCCTGGTATGGAGGCTTCCATATCAAAGAGGTTGGGGAGAGGAAAAAATTTGTATAAACGGAAGCGCCCAAACTAACGCTCAGTACAGTATATAAATATCAGTACAGTATATAAATAACGCTCAGTACTGTATATAAATTAATAATATAGTTTTCTGTATTCAGAAAAAAGAATTTAAAAATCATTTATTTACGCCTGAGATATGAATGTTTAAAGCTTCAGTGACTGAACTTAGACAATTTTACAGTATGTAAAAAAAGTTAAAGTAAAAATTAATTTCTGAATAAAAAATGCTTTATATTTATAGAAAAAGAATTATTTGTTAAAAACCAATTAAATACTAGACTGTAATAAGATGTTTATAAATTCTAAAATTAATAACCATTTTGAAGGGGCATGAAGTACACAAATCTATTCTTGCATATTATCATAATCAACTAAAGCTAAATTTTAAATCTTTTTTTTTTTTTAATAATTTTTTAAAATAAAACTTTTGACAATATGCTACTAAAATTTATACAAAAATCGAGATTTTTGTTAAATTTTAGTAGCATACAAATTTTACAAATTCAACAAATAATTTTTTGTTTTAAATGTTCATATTTTGTTTCAAGCATGTTAATGTTACATGTTCAGATTAATGGTATGGCTCAAAAGAGTTGAAACAAAAACACAAAAAGTGTTTATTGATAAAATTTAGAACAAAAAGCTGAACATAGTAGCTCAGCTAAGGTTTTTCAAAACCAGATCATTAAAAGTTTTTAAACCAAGATCTTCATTAACATATTTATTTTAGTATTTCTTTTACTTATCTGAACATTTCTTTTACTTATCATAACATTTCTAACAATTTAACAATGTCCAAGAAAAGAAATTGTAAGCTAATTGTTTTCTAAAGAAAAAAATTACACTCATAACTAGGGCTGTACCGGATTTAATTTTTTCAAATCCGGCCGGAGCCGGATTTGCCGGATTTCTACTGACAGATCTGGCCGGAATCGGAGCCGGATTTCAAAACAAAACTACAGGAGCCAAAATCCTGTACATCCCTACTTGGTGTTGAGCATGGTCAACAATGTGGACTATTCAGAATACCAAGTGACTGCTGTTTTCTGTTAAACTTCATTGTTGTTATTTAAAAAGTTTTATAGCAATTTCTATATATAAATTAATAGAAATTCTAAAGAAATTCTATAGGCCATATGTTTTAAAAGTTTATAGTAATTCTGTTGAACTTTTTTTCCGGGATTTTGTCACTCCGCCACTGTAGTGGATCATTGTGTCTATTTATTTCTGGTTCTTTCGGATATTTCCTTAGTTGAGTTTTAATGCCTTTTAGTAATTGTTGTTCATGTGCCCTGCCACCAGCGGACGTAGACTGAATAATTTTATCAATAAATTGCCAGAGTAATGATGATGATGATGTAGAAAAATTATTAAGCCCGGCTTATTTTGGTGGATTTTCTTCAGTTTTGTCAATTTTCTGTTCAGCATGCTCAGATTGACTTCAATCTTGTTTTTTCAGCTGTCAATGTTGCCTGTAATGAGGAGAATTTAGTTTTAAATTGTGAGTCAACCAGCCTCATCAGTATATAAAGAGGTTTCTTTTTTCAATGCTTTTAAAACGCTCATCCAATCACTTGATTAGGGTTGACATCATAGTCTTTATACCTGCATCATTGTAGAATATCGTGTGTCTTCCCTTCAGAATTTTTTGTTGCGTTGTTGTTTGAAATTAGACTAAGCTTATTAAATTATAAAGAAATATAAATACAAATACCAAAACAAATATGAGGTTCATAAAATATAGAATTACAAAAAAAAATTGATTTTTATAAATAAAATATTAGGTATACATGTAAACACGGGCAAAAAAAATGTAATAAATATTTGACAAAATTCAAAACTCCGGCTAAAATTATGCCGGATTTGCTAAATTTTTGCCGGAGCCGGATTTGTAAAAATGGCCCGATTTCGGCCGGAGCAGGAGCCGGAGCCGAAATCCGGTACAGCCCTACTCATAACCTTAACAATAAATTAAAATTATTTAAATAGAGTCATTAAAAGTAATAAATAAAAAAAACATGACATTTTTCTGTCATAATTTTTTTATATAAGTGAAACTTCTGGATTTTAATCAATTTCAATTGAAAGTGATGACAGTCCTGTTTACAATCTACAAATTATCTTAAAAATAAGACAATCAATCAAAGGAATGAGAACTGCTTAAATTTGATTTTGAATATTCCTGTTACAAATACAGTTGAGTAGTTAGATCTAAAAGCTTAACAGTAGTTTGACAAATAACTATAAAACTTGGTATAAATTACTCTTATTTAATACCACTGACCTTAAAAACCATCCATATCTTTCATTTTAAAATTACTGTCTTTGAAACACAAAGAACCATTGTTGAGTTGTCTTTTCATTTCGATCTTTGAAGTTTAAAAACGTATAAATGTACAACATAAGTGTACACCTATGGTTTTTCTAAAAGATATTTCAGTCAAACTTTAATTTGGTAAAAGTTATCTGATTGTAATGAAACTTTTCCATTTTTAATTGATTTAAATTAATAATGTCCATTATAAAGTTATAACACATTTCATATTACTCAGCATAAATTTATAATTTTATAATACTCACAAGGTTTTTAGCCATGATTTTATTTTCAAGCTGAAAATGTTTGAACCAATCATGCACATTATACAGCTAGTTGCAACAAGAGGTATGTGATTTAATCAAGTTTTTTTTTTATATATAGCTTTTAAAATTTGTACACAGAAATATCAAACTTTTATTGCAAAAAAGTTTTTTTAACAATTGGAGATAGCATTAAAAAATTACCATGATAATGATAATATGATACAATCTATATAATAAAAACAAAAAAATAGCAGTAATTTTTGATGTTACAGTGGATATGTGTTTGCTGCTTAAGTTATTTTTGATTAGAGGTTTAACTCTTTTTCAGTTAGCAAGTACTTAGTTATTATGTAGTTAGGTAGTTACTTATTAAATGGCTTGCTTACGGTTATAATATGCTTGACATCTTTTAAAAGAAACTTTTGAAAATTGTCCATAGAGAAAATTTCACAATAATAAAAAATCTATCATAGCATTTTACAACATGAAATTGTCATTTTACCTTGGAAAAGGGTATGGTTAGGGTTGGTATTAAGATTGCCTGCCTAACTTAGATCCTAAGTATATATGTAATGGAATTGTCATTTCACCTTGTATTTTTAACTAGATTTTCCAGTAAAATTTATTTTGTTAGTTTCTTTATAAACTTTGGTATTTTACTACTAGTAATGGGATTTTACCAATTGAACACCATTTTACCTTGTGAATAGTACTTAACAATGTAAATGAAATTTAGTTGATATTTTTGCAATGAAACGAATGAGCACATGCATCAACTGAATTAAATAGGGAGAAAATGCAGAGTGCATATATATTGGGGGAAAAGGGTATGATTACAGTTGGCATTAAGATTGCCTGCCCTAACTCAAATCCTGAGTGTATACACTCATCGCATGCTCTTTCTATTTTAATTTTTTTGTTATTCACCTCCTCAAGGCTGAGAACGCCACTACAGATGAGGAGGCTACTTAATAGTAGTTATAACCTTCTCTCAACTCTATAACTCCGAAACACGAACCTTGACAAACAAGGCCGCTGCACGGAGAAACAAGTTGAGCGCGGCACTACAAGGGACATGGTGGGGATCGAACTCGGAACCTCTCGCTTATGAAGTGAGTGTCTTACCACTACACCACTACCGCATATAATCAGTCAAAGCATGAAAATCAGTATGAAAAATAAAACAAAAAATAGCAAAAAAATGAAAATAAAATAAAACAAAAAGAAATAAGTAACAAACAAAGCTTAAATAAACATTTTCTGCTTGTAAATAGAATTGTAGGTTTTTTTAAAAAAAGATTTAACACAATTACTATAAACATGGTTGCTTTAATTTGTGTCACATAACAATAAGAAATCAGCTAATTATTAATAATAATATGACAGTAATATCAAGATAATAACACTAATATAACATTATTATTACAAATAATATTATTAATAATAATAATAATAATAATAATAATAATAATAATAATAATAATAGCAATAATAATAATATTAATAATAATAACAAATTACACAACAGTGAGCAGGGTGATGAATATGAAGGATTACATAAACTTTCATTACATAATTTCATAAGAGCCATATTTTTCTGTTTTATTTTTCAGAAATATGTACCAACAAATATATTTTAAAATATTAAAACAGTTTAACGATTTTTATTATTACTCATATTTTTGCATCAATTATATCAAAAAATTCTGTCTTATTTTACTTTTCTAACTTCTCATCTTTATAAACCATTTTTTTACTAAATGCCAAATTTTATTTAAAAAAAAGCTCTGCTGGAAACCTTGCAATATGCCCAAAATTAGTGCATATTTATGGATGCAATAATGCAACTTGTTTCTCTGTGCAGTAAACTTGTTTGTCGAGATTAATGTTTTGAAATAGTAAAGTAAAAAGCTTTAACAACAATTTAAAAGAAAAAATATATATGATTTATTTACCTTAAAAGTAGCAACCTTTTCAGCCTTAAGGATGTGAAAACAGTATAAAAAAAACTTTAGATCAAGGGGGGAGAATCTGTTAATTATGATTTTATATTAGCTTATAATTTTACCAGTGTAAATTACAATACTGATACATGAATACTATTAATGCCTGCCAATGATAGATTATTAGCATTATTGATACATGACACACATAAACAGGAAACAAAGATTTTATTGTCATTATTGTTGAACTAATAATGAATTATAAATATATTGAAATATTGGTAAAAAAATGTTATGGTATTTTAAGTTAAGTACAACTCAGAATTTTGCCACAATTATTGTTAAAAGTTTTTGTTTAAAATAGTTTTTATAAAAAGTTAAATCTTGCAATGAATATAATTTAATCTCGCAATGCTAATAAGTATTTCTAAAACAGCTAATGAAATAGATTTACTAATAATTTATAAACTTAATTAAACTTCATCAATCAATGTATGTGGACCAGCAGTGCTGGATCAAGGGAGGGGGGGCTAGGGGGACTATAGCCCCGGGCCCCAAAAATTTAGGGGCCCCAAAAAATTTTAGAGAACCTTTTTTTTTTTTAATTGTCATTTTTAGGCTCTGGCCCATAAAAAGGCCTCCGATAACAAAAATAGCCCCGGGCCCCAAAAAGTCTTAATCTGCCACTGTGGACCAGCATCAGGTATTCAAGGACAAAAATTAGGAATTGAAAAACAAATTCTTTACACATAGATTGGCATCAAATTAAAACAAACTTACACACACAGTTTTTTTATTTTTTTTTTATTTTTTGTTATTCACCTCCTCAAGGCCGAGAAGGCCACTACAGACGAGGAGGCTACTTAATAGTGGTTATAACCCTCTCTCAACTCTATAACTCCAAAACAAGAACCTTGACGAACAAGTTGAGCACGGTACTACCAGGGACATGGTGGGGATCGAACTCGGAACCTTTCGCTTATGAAGCAAGTGTTTTACCACTACACCACTACCGCAGTTATATCAGCAAAGAATTTTATTGATCTCGCAAGAAAATGAGTATGTAGAAAAAAATAATAAATAAGTGTAACAAATATACCATCACATGAAAAAATAAAATTAGCACTGTTTAGAGGATGTTACAGGTGTCACATTTGACAGTTGTTTACCAGTAAAAAATATATTTATATAAAATTTACAATATGACAATTTTCATATCTTTAAATATTTGTATTATTATTTGTAACATATTAACTAAAATAAAACTAACTTTTTCTGATGAATTAAAATAATAAACGATAATAGCAAACGTAAAAATATTAGCATAACTAACAAAATTTTTAGCAAAAAGATATCAACTTAATTGTATAACAACAAAGTTTACTTTTAAATACCTTTATTAAAACTAACTGAAAACAACTTCAATTTGTAGTAATCTATTTAACTTTTAGATTATTCTTTAAAATAAAGATTTTACCTTCCAACCTGAGCTAGATTCGTTGTAATAGGGAAAGCTTTCAGAAATCCACTGATAAATTTCAGCTAAAGTCATTTTTCCTTTTTCTGATGAGTTAATAGCAAACGTGATAATATTTGCATAACTATATGGAGGTTTTGACTTGCCATAAGATATGCTAGGGTCATATTTTGCATGCACGTCAAACTGTCCACCAGGTAATCGATAAGAAGTTAATTTGTCGTTTTCTTGAATATTTGCTTGAGAAACATTATTTTTTATGGCTCCCCCAACTGACATTTGAGGAAGCCAATCCATCGCAGTTAAACTTGAATTCAATTTCGCCATAACGTTTTCGTTTCTGTTGATTGTAGCTAAAGTGGTGAAGTATGGAATGTTTAAACCATGTATTATTAAGGAAATTAAAACAAAAAGCCAGATTGGTTTTTTTTTTTAATAAAGTTGCGCGCATTTTTTGAACACGTGCTTACTCAGTGTGTCAGAGGTGGACTTTTTCTTAATTGATTTTGCACTGCTGAGTAAAAACCTATTTTATTAATTCATTCATAAAACTTTTGGTTGACCTTAAAAACTAAAAATAAATTTTTTGTACGCTTTGTATGGAGGGCAGTTTTACTACTTTGTTGATTTAACAACGGACATATTTATATGTTTTTTATGTTTCTTATTTTTTGATATTTAAATTTTTATCGGCCAAAATTTTTCTTTGCATTGCACAAAAATATTTGCTTCGTTTGTACATTTTCTGTTTTTCCAATGGGGCTGTCCATTAATTAAGTCAACAATTTTTTGAAATTTTTACCTCCCCCCCCCTCCCCCTTATCAACAATTTGTCAAATTTCCAGAGACCCCCCTTTAAAATTACGTCAGTTATTGTTTACCCCCCCCCCCCCCCTATACAAAGAAGCTACGCTACAAACTCACCCAAATTTTCCGTTATTTAAACAATGAAACTCAAAAAAAAAGTTGTTGACATCAACTTTAATTGACCTCCCCCCCTACACCTTGTCAACAATTGTCAAAAAAGTTCAGACCCCCTTCTCCCAATTTTGTTGACGTAATTAATGGACAACCCCAATGACCTAGACTTTTTTCTGAAATTTTTCAATAATTTGCTGATTAGGAAAAACACCATAGTTTAATTTCTTTAATATCTACTTCAAACTCTTTAAGTTCAAAAAGTTTAGGTACGTAAAAAACATCTTGAATTGATTTGGATAGACAGTTTGTAGCCATTTTTATTCTGATAACACGGTGGGTGGGGGATCAGGATCAGTGGGGGATCACCTTGGCCCTCCGGTGTTGCCGGTCCTGAGTTGTAAGAAAAGGTTTCACACACACACACCACACACACACACACACACACACACACCCACACACACACACACACACACACACACACACACACACACACACACACACACACAAAACATTATTTGTTAAAAATTATTCATTTAAACAATTCTCTTTTATAAATTTTCATTCCAAAAAAAAAAGTGCACATTACATTTCAAAGTTTAAATACAATGGTCAGGAGAGATTTTTGTTAAGTTTTGTTCAATAAGTGGTAGATAATACGCAACAATCTTATATTCCATATAAGATTGCCATAAATTATAATAGATACACTTAAATAAATCCACACAAACAAAGCATTAAAACAAATGTTATACTGCATAATGTCATAATATTATCAAATCACCACTTGTGCCCAACGTTTTTCGTTTTACGTGTATCAAATTTGTAATAAAATCTGTCATTATAAGGGAATATAATCAGACATTCTGACAAGCTCAAAGAAAAACTATTTTCTATTTTTTAGTTCGCTTGAAAAACGTTGTTTTTAGAAAAATTAATTTTTTATTGTAGATTATTACTAAAAAGAAAAAAGGCGTTTTTCACCGTCACGACTGCGACTATTATAACAAATTTGGTTTTTTTATACAACCTAACTTTAATTTTTTTTAATTAGAAAATATTTAGCAAAAGCATTTTAGGTAAAATGAATATATATGTAAAAAAAAAAAATTAAAATGTCCTTGCCTGGAAAAAATAAAATGCAATTTCTTTTTTCATGACCGCGACGTTACGGATGTTTCGATGTTTAAATGCGTCGTTTCGATGCTTAAATGCAGCGTATAGATGTTGAAATGCGTCAAGGAAGAAGATTTAATTCGAAAAACCTTAATTAAAACATGTGTTATAAATAGTAATTTAAACAATTGATGCAACTGCGTATTTAAAGGTTATGAACTAATTTAAAATATAACTTATTTGACATATTCTACATAGAAATACAAGAAACTTATAAATGCAATAATTGAAAAATAAGGAGTTTGCTAAATTAGGACAGCGTAAACACAGAGAAAAGCTCAAGTTATTATTCTTTATTCTTCTTTTAGTCAAATGGAAGAAAATCATTCACGTTCGTCATAAGCGCGTGCTGTTAACCGCGTTAAATTGGCTTTACCAAAGTTGTTCCAAAATGCAGATTGTATCATTAAACAGTTATCAATAGAAATGAACATCTTTTTATCAGATATATCAAAGATAAAAAAGCGCATCCGTTTATCTTCACATGTATTCAGTCATGCACTAGAGTTTTACAACCGCGAAGAAACATCTCGATGGACTCCAGATATGAAAGACTTTTGATGATGAAAACGTTACTTGTTACTGAAATTAAGGAAATGTTATGACCTGTACTCCAGAAGAATTTGATAGCAAGGTGAAATTTTCTGAATTTTGTGCACATCGTCACATAACTTTGCTCAAATACTTACATATTCAGGGACTCCTCTTGAGACCTGCTGTTGTCTAATTCATGAATATTTTATTAATATATGCGATTTATCATCAAACCTTAATTTTGAATCTTATAACTCAAACTGGGTAAACGAATGGAATTTGTTTATATTACTAAAATTAAATAAACGTTTTTAAAACAAAACACAAAAAGTCAGCTCTACGCGAACCGGCCGGATGTCACGTAAAGTTAACAGTTTTTTTAATTTTTTTTCGTTTTTACAACTTTAATTTTTTATTATTTTTTAATTTTTCATTCTTTGATGAAAACGACTTAGTTTTGCTGGTTAACAATATAGTTGCATTTATCTAATTAAGCATAGATGCAGCGAGACCAAAAATTTCTTAGCTTGAAGCGACAAGAACAAAATCTTGCTAAGGCGATAAGTTCAGAAACAACATAGTTAAACTGGGTTTCAGGAAGAGGGGATACCAAAAAAGGACAGCATTTACACCTAATACATTCCTATAAAAGACAATTGCATCAGCTAAATTAGTTTAATTGCCAGGCTGATCTACATTGACTAATGCTTGATTGATAGCCGCTTAACGTGTTGTTACTGCTGATTGCCATGCTTGATAGGCTTAATCAAATGCATGCTTAAGACGATCTTTTCTGTCGAACTCTTCGAATAAATTAAAGAAACGTATTTGTAAATATATTACTGCTTGAGCCATTTTGATGTACATAGTATCTCAGATATTTAATTGCAGCGTTAGTAATAAGATGGGTAAAACTTTAACAAGATAAAACAATAAGCGCCGGTGCTCAAGAGGATATTTGTTGATTTGTTTGTTGAAAACGAGAGCTTGGCACTGTTAAAATGATTCTAGAATATTATCTCCTCTTATGAAATCCAAGTTTCCTTATCGAAGCAATTAGGTATAACCAGTTTGAAGTTGTAAAGTATCTTTACCAAAGCTGTCCTCCAAGCAGAAAATTTGATCATGCTTGGCAAATTGAGGCTTTTTAAAAATCAGTGCATATTGGGTCATTAGAAAGTGTGAAATTTCTGACTGATGAAAAATGTGAATGAGAATATTGTATAATCGCCTTAGCCGCGAGAAAAAAACAAACAGAAAAAAAAAAATAACTTTGTTACATAACGCTGATCACCCATGGAATAGATATGCAAACCTCGCTGTTTATGATGGTGCTCATGCTGATATTACCAAGTGGACGACTAGATTTAAATGTCTCTCCAAAATGGTAGAAAATAATCCTAATGCTGTAAAATTACTGAACAAGGGTGCTGTAAAATTATTGAACAAGGGTGTCCTTGCCGATAAAATGAATTATAAAGAAGCTCAAGAAGCTGTTGAAAAAAATGGTATGAACGCTTTAAGAGCTCACGTTGTAAAAAGAAATGCGTGGTAAAACTTTTTAAAGGCTAATACTTTTTAAAGGCTAAAACTTTTTAAAGGCTAAAACTTTTTAAGACTAATACTAATTCAGCAAATTTTAGCTCCTAACCAAGATATAACAAGCGAATATATCGACAGATATATTGAATTTGATAAAATGTAATTCTCACTGCGAATGTTAAATGCTAATTTAAATTCTTGATAACTTCATAAGTTTTTGCTCTTTCCTTAATAGGTAATGATTCGGTCATTATAATAATTTTATTAGAAATGTTTATTATTTATGAATCAAGGTAAGACGCATATAAGTATATATATCAAGTAACTCTCGCGAATTTTGCACGGAGTTGTAACTTTTTTTAACCACGCAACTCGCTAATATACTTATGAAATTCTTTATTGTTATTTTTAGCCACCTTAATCTTATATATATATCAATATATATATATATATATATATATATATATATATATATATATATATATATATATATATATATATATATATATATATATATATATATATATATATATACCAGAAGCAATAGTTTTAAAATTTCTACCTAAAATAAATAAGTGTGGCTCTCTCACCTGGCCAAATTTTATCCAAGTTGATGCTGGAAGTAAATTTTAAGGGGCTTCTACAAAACCTCTTGAAGAAAATAAGATCCAGATCATGCGAGCTGTAAAATGTTGTAAAATCAATTAACAGCCAAACTACACGCTTACTAGTGAAAAAACTAATACTTGCAATAAAAATGGAAAAAACAATTTTAGCCACATCGGTGCCTGCTGCAAGAAAAGAATATTTATTTTCTCCTAGTGTAAAAGTTCTTTACTTGTATGCTCCAGGTGAGCTGCCTCTATTTTGTTTTTAAAGATTGATTCAGTATTTCGACAAATAGGTTAACCAGCTCTTTATTGTCTTGTTGGAGGACCGAATAGACGATTCACTCATGAAGAGTTACAACTTGTTCCGTCTGAAATCCAGTTACCTCCTGATAGAATACTTAAATAAGTTTATGACCATATGCCAAAGTTGTAATTTCATCTTGAGTGATCCACCTTTTGGTATCAAGAGAAGATAGAGATGTTTTTACTTGCTCATACACACCAATTTAGTGTCTTTTGCTTTGAATTCCAACTTGTGTGTGTTTTAGTTCAACCTACTCGTTAATGCACTGCTTGTACGATTCATGTTTAAGATCTTTTTTAACAAAAGTCCTGCAAACTCCTTTTACTATCTTTTTATTTCTCCACTAGCTTCGTGAACAGAATACATTTTAGGTCGTAAGACAACAAATATTTGGATAAGGCTGCCATTAGGCTCAACCTTGAATTCGCCGACGACTTTTTTATAAGTCTCGTTAAAGCGTGAATGATCCTTCGGATACTCACTAAAGTCATAATGTTTAAAGTTTTCTTTAGTATCTTTGTAAATATCTTCATTCTCCATTTGTAAAAATAAGCTGTCTGTGACAGAGTATGGCAGCTGGGCTTTTTGATTATATTTTGATTTGATCTGGTAGTACCAGAACTCATACATTACCCAGCCAACATTGACAGACGGGAACCGTATGGTTTTTGTATGGGCTTAGGGGAACGGGGTTTTGAAGGGTAAGTGTTTCGGTTTCCGGACGGGTCCCATATGGTAAAAAAATCATGTATATTTGCTTCATTGGGTTTTATCTGGTTTTTATTAGGACCAAAGAGTCTGGGGATTTGATGGGTTTACCGTAAGGTTCCCAGAAGGTTTAAACTGTTAATTAAAAAAAATCATAACAAAACTTACTCGACGGTCGCCATTTATAATTCGTTTTGTGCGTGAAATAAATTTAAAAATTTAACATTTATGCATTATATTTATTGATTAAATTAAAGAGAAATTTTTTCGATGTATTTTTTCACTGTAAAACTCCATTAAATTTTAATATAAAAAGATGTTGTTTTAAATTTCATTTTTTTTATTACCATTATAAAAGAACTTTTTTATATTTTTTTAAAAATAAATTTACAAAGTTTAACACATTTGTTTAACATATGTTCCAGTAACTATTAAACATGTAGTAAATATTCTATTGAGACACTGTTTGCATTTTTAAAATGATCAAAATATAAAGTTTTGTTTCTACTAGTGATTGTAATAACTACTTTGAGTTTAATCAAAACATGACTTGCGGTAATTGCCGGTGTCATGAAATAAATTAACCCCCATAATAAATTAACTCCCGTAGCGTAAAAAATTATCCGGGGAGTTAATCTATTTCGAAATAGATTAACTCCCTTTGAAATAAATTAACCCCTGTCGGCGAAACAAATTAACTCCCCATAATATTTTAACTCCCTTGTAACAACTTATACGAATTATAGAATAAGTATTTCAACTTGATGTTTTCCAATTGTGTTTGTCTTTAAATCTGTTAATTAGTATTGATATGGATATAATAACAGTAGCAGTATATATATCTTAAGCATTCTTAAATATTTGTACATTCGATTTATATGTATATGTAAATACGTATATATCGAATACTACTATCTATCTACTATCTATTAAATCTACTAATTTATTGCTCTGACAGAGCAATATATATATATATATATATATATATATATATATATATATATATATATATATATATATATATATATATATATATATATATATATATATATATATATATATATATATACAGGGCCGCCGCGTGGGGAGGGTCACTGGGTACTTTTTACATGGGCGCAGGATCAGAAGGGGCGCACAAATGAAAAATTTTTTTTTTTTTATAAAATAGATACGCAGGGCTTTAATGAAAAACTCTT